>CM047812.1:77626683-78266683 GCA_026214975.1 Gentiana macrophylla
TAAAACAAAATGAATGAGAGATAAATTCATGAAGATAGAAAGGTATAATGAACAACCGTGATAATACAACCTTTAAATTATAAATCTGTGCTTTAACCTCAATATAAATGTATAATGAGTGTGTGTGTGACAAGCTCTTTTCAATTTCCACTATCCTTTCTTGAATAATTCAAGCAAACGCACAAATATCCATTGAGATAATCCTAATGACTTTCCTAGGTATGAGCAGAGCTGCGTTCCACACAAAGTTCTTCCGGTACTTATTTACAGATAATCCTCAAAGCTTATATATTGATCTATCTTGATATTGATAGTCGTAAGATAACTAAATTTTCAACCACATTCTATTTTTTTTTCATAGAATATTAACATATCCGAACTCATTGCCAAAATCGACTATCTTGCAAGCAACACATGAGGTGAGATCAAATACATTAATACCTATCTAACTCTTTTCTTTTCTCTTTTTTTTCATATGTGTATCATATGCCCTCATTCCCAAGAATAGACGCTTTCGTGATAACACCTGCACCGACTACTATCATCGAGGCGTCGGAGTCAGTAAACCTCATGTAGTGATATAGGACGTTTGCGTGATAACGCCTCACCGCACTCAAATCATTGGTAGCTGCAACCGACATATAGATAGTTCATCTTAATTTGGTATTCTTCTTTTTATTCCACTTTAACTTATATCATTTATCACATTCAAACCTTGGATATTCACAAGATAACGTTCAAAAATTAGGTACTAAAGTTCTGTGATCTCTCTAGGATAACCACTAGGATATCTTGAATGGATACGCTTTTAAAATTTTCGTTTCAATATCAAAGGCTTACGTGAAGGAATTCATGTTACACAAATATATTTGGAATTACAATGCACTTACGGTTCACGTTGGTTATACACATCCAAATTGATCATTACATCTTCAAATCCATGAAATATATACCTTATACGCTTTATTTTAATCAACTAAATAATGCTCGAAAAATCAAAAACTAAGCGGATTTATTGATACAAAATAAACATTAATTTCATTGTTAGACCAACGACTCCACTCCCCACTTACTTAACTTACATTGTCCTCAATGTAAAGTGAGTGTAAATAAGTTGTTGGGAAAGCAATATGCACTAAAACAAGTCAAAACAAATACTGGATGATAAAAAAGGGTGGGTGGGTGGGTTAAAGTTATGACTCGTTGTGTGTGCAAATGAAATAAAAGTGTGTGAGTGTGATGTTGTAATGCAAAAGGGTAGATAAACACACCACATATACTTTTATTGATTTAAAAACACACAATATTCCACAGTGAGTTGAATTAATACATGTCACACATTATTTTTGAAATTTATAATGACTAGATCATGATATGAAATATGCGACAAAGTATTAACTCGAGTCTTTTATACCCAAGATCCTCAAGGGTTATTTCAAATCGTTCTAACAACCTAAGTCTAAGAAATGATGCATTTGAATTTTCTCTTTTTTTTTTGTCCATCAGATTTTCGGATAACCACCTAATCGCTCCCGCTTAATGTCATTCAAACATTCATCCTAAGACTTGGTGAAACAAAATGAAAATAAATCCTAAGTATTAGCAAAGTATCATCCAAAGTATGAGTAATTATTATATTTAACATTTTACGGGCCGCCTCCGGTAGCTTTTGGTTAACGTCGTTTGCTCGACCAAAATGATAAGGATTAACTAATATAATATACTAAACAAAACGGATACTTCTAACAATTACTCACAAAAGCACGTAACAATTAAGCACATAATCCACTAAAAATAAATGCTTAGGAGTAAAAAGGAAGGATAGTACCCGTCATTGACTACATTTATAGTCTATAGCCGACTTTACCGTGCTTCCGATTTTTAAGGCACTTTGGTGGTGGGTCATCCTCGCACCGCATCCTTCTTCAATACCGGTTTCCAACCAGAGGTTAGACAATTCCCACCAATCCAAACGATTCTTGACCTTTTCCTTTGATTTCCGAGCTTTAGGTCATGAAGCTTTCACATTATTGCCAAGTCATCTTCTTCAATTACCTGCGTGTTAGTACAATCCACGGCAAAAAAAAAAAAAAAAAACACAAAGTGTACACACAAGAACAAGATTCTAGTGTAATGCATGGATATTTCAATGAATTGTAAGTGTTGAAGACAACGCTCTCATGATTAACTCTCAAACTTCTCCTTACTAAAATCGTCAAGAAAATATACATACTTTTATCCAACTTCATCTTTGTAATAGGGATAGAATGTATACCTCCATTACCTCCTTGTCATTAGATGAATATGGTAAAGCTTCCTCGAATGATTGTGTTTCATCATTCTCGTACCTTTTATTCAAAATATGCATTGATATGGTGTTGCTTTATCTGGTTGAACCGAGATGAATTTGGGTTGAGTTTGGATAAGTCTCGGTTTGAATGGCCCTTTCAAACTTGGTTCCTTCCAACCTGCTTCCAATTCTGATTATTTCTATTTTTATTTTATTTATTAATATTCCTTGGGCATGATCAAGCCCTCGTTCGGTGTTTCATCACTAGTTTCGGGTCATTCTCGTATTTCGATTTGAAAATGATACTTGGTGAGGATTTCTGACCGATATGACTGCGCTTACTCTCTACTCTTATCTGCGCTTTCGTAAGTGTTTAAATCAGGCCTATAAGGGTGAGTGGGGCCTTACCACTTCCGGTCATCAACTATCGAAAAATAGAAAAATAACTTCAAATAGATAAAACCTCGAATCGGATGGTGTTTCATTCATCGATTTCGGCCGCTTTCATAACTCGATTTGATGATTTTGTGAAAATATCAATAGAAAAGATCACTAAATCGATAAAAAAACACATTGATTATTATTATTTTTCTCTCTCCGGTAATTACCGACTCCACCTGTATTTACCAAATTTTTGTTTTTTGTTTTTTTCTCTCTCTCTCTCTCTCTCTCTCTCTCTCTCTCGGTAATTACGAAGCCACTCGTATTTACCAATGAGTATTTTTATAAAAAATTGGTATCTTACCAATAGGTAGGTACCAATGAAAATAAAAATAAAATGAGATTGAGAAAAGTGTTGATTTATCCTCATTTGTTATGACCACGCTTACTTTCTACTATCGAAAATGAAAATAACTCGAATTTAATAGAAGAAGAAAATTGGTAACTAAAAGCAAGGTAGATACCAACGGAAAATAAAAAGAAATGTGATAAGAAGAGTGTTGACTTATCCTCGAGAATTTTGAGCTAATACAAGTAGTAACCCTAGACACAAAGAAAGAAATTAGCGACGTTTTCCCCGGCAACGGCGCCAAAATCTTTGATGTGACCTAAACCTAACCTTTGAAACGGCGCGCTAAAGTCGACGGACATTACCTAGGCTATACAGATCCTAACCGGCAAGCGGTACCGGGTCAAATTGTAGCTCTAGTCCGTGAGTCGTAGTATTCCTCAGTGGAAAACATGGTAATTCTTTTAAGTGGGTTAAACAATTAAGCTATTATTAACTCGATCTAATTCGCAGCTTTTACTTTTCCTGGGTTAGATTATGTTAGTAGTTAGATTGTTAGTAAAACAAGAATAAATATATAAATATATAAATATATAATATATATATATTTTTGGATCTAGCCAAGAATACTTTACTGAATCAATATCTTTTTGTAGTGAAATTGAATGAGACAGATCTTTTCCTTGATGCAAGGAAGTCAATTATATATGAACCGGTGTACTCCTAAGCTAGACAACTCCTCCTCACACGAGCGTATGAAATTGTCATATGTCAAATGTCATCACCCAAGGTCCACAATCGCCCCCATGCTAATCTTAGTTAGTTCGAACAGTACCGAGTACAAATCTACCCCGGATAAAAGAGGTTATTCCGCTCGCCGACGGCCGATGTTATTCAAGAGGCTCCGGTTGTCAAGCGGATCGATTTAACACAAACGGTGTAGTTTCAATTAAACTGTGATTTTAACATTATTAAGATCTCGAGTACAAATTTCAATAAGATTCATCTTTCAAGACAAATCGCTTCGTAGGAAATAGATTCCGTTAATCGACGGCCATTTTTACTCCTCCGTTTTTCTATTTTTACTCATATCCCGACTTCTCCGTCACCGACATCGCCAGTTATATGTGGTATTCATCATGATTGATTACGCCATTCGAATATATTATCAATACGTTTGCAAAATAGAAAAAGATTCATTATAATTAGTTTTAATCATGATTACCAGAGTCGATCATTCATTTTACCAAAAGATTAACTAATTCGGGATTCATATCTTGGTTAGATATATTTTTAGTTTAATATCATATATAAATAGAAATAGAAATAATAAACATAACAATTTTAGAATATATTACATGGTTATGACTATCGAATCGGGTCGTTTCCACGGATCTAACATGCCAAAGCTTCAAATCAACAATCTTCGATAATTATTCCGCCATTACAACGATACTATAACCATTTTATTTATATATGAAAAACATATATACATACATACATAGACATATATATGTATATACGGTCCTTAAAAGAAAATAAAAAGAGAAAAGAGATTTGAAAAGAGAGAGATCACGATCTATATATATACATCACATATATATATTTATATATATCATATATATTCATACATAGAATATATATATATACATACATGATCTACTATATATATATTTATATCATATATATATATATATATATATATATATATATATATATATATATATATATATATAAAAAAAAAAAAGAAAAGAACAAACGAGTAAAGAAGCAGAAAGAGGGAGAAAAGAGGGGCATTTTATTCATTCACTGAATGTGTGTATATATAGTAAATTTCCCTTCCCGGATCGGTCCAGATTGGTGCCGGATCGATCCGAATCCATCATTGCAAATGATCACAGTAACATGCAGCACATGATCGACTGTTATATATAATTATATATTAAACTTCTAAAATTAAGTGAATTGAGTTGTAGAACTCTAAAAATCGTGATTTAAACGTCATTAGAAATCTCTCGGAAAATCTACAGCTTTCATGAAGGACTCTTCTTCAGAAAATGCCTTTTGATGGGCCATTCCCATTACATGTTGTTTCGGGATTTTTCTCTAGTATGAATCGATTAGCCACTTGACCACCATTTCAGTTGTAGAAGTCCAATTGACTTGATTCAAAATGCGTTGGAAAGATTATTCAAAGTTCTACAACTTTTATTAAGAAGTCCTCCCTGAAAATGCCTCTAAGTTGGGTCAAATCTCGTTTAAAATATGTAACGATTTAAGATTTAGAAATTTTTTTCCGTTGAACTTATAAACTGTGGCACCTTCTTCTAACCCTCTAAACACATCTTTAGACTCAAAACACGTCGTTACATTGGGATCTTGGTCAATATATAATCTCGCAATGAACCACCAAAATACCAAACGAATCCGGCTACCTACACTCCGGTTACATTAAACTGGTACAAAACTAATAAAAACTTATAAAAATACGATAATTTATATAATAACTACTACTTATACATTTGAATAAAACTTAGTAATTTTGACTTGATTTGATACAATAATGCTCAAAATGGTATCAAAATTGAGGCGAAATGTCATAATAATGATCATAAATTTATCTCTCATCGAGGGGCGGATCGACCACTTCGACAGCTTCAGCGCCGCAATCCGAAGGATAGCGAGTTGAAGTCTTATTGACTGGTCTTTGGCCATTTTCCGGCTTAGGTGTATGCAGACTCATAAGGCCAATGACCTTCTACGTTGTTAGGGCCGCCGGACAAACCCGATAATGGATCCGCGGGCTGGTGGCGTAATTAGGCGATCGCTTTACAAAATGAACACTTAAATATTGAAATCTTTGTTCATCAATCTACTTATACCTAATAGATATTAAAGCGGTTTAATATTAAATACTCCAATGGTCCGAAGGTTGCTTAATCTCGCTAAAGATCTTTTAACACCCTTTAGAGAAGGATGAGGAGATACTTGACTTGACGTATCATATCACAATGCAATTGGTGCACTTATATATTTTTCCAATTGTACTAAACTTGATATATCCTTTGAGTGAATTTATTGGCAAGATTTTGTTCATTTCCTACAAAACGACACTATCTTCAAGGTACAATTGACGTTGGTTTATTTTATTCGTATAATTCCCGACCTAAATTGATTGGCTATGCTGATGTTGGATACTTGCCCGACTGCATAAAGCAAGATCCCAAACATGATATTTACTTACATGAAAGGTATAACCATTTCATAAAGATCCACCAGTCAACTATTACTGCTACTTTGTCGAATCATTCAGAAATAATAACGATGCGTGAAGTTAGTTGAGAATGTATTTGGTTGAGATCAATGACCCACCATTTTCGGAAGAATTCATTAAAGGTGACAAAACAAAGCATATTTCATCTAAGTTCTTCTTTATTAAAGACTTCCGAAATACAAAATTTTTACTATGGCCTGGACCAAATCCTACTTGGTGTGTCGAACCAATAGATTTAAGAGATTTTGTGGTGGCCTTTATGTTTAAAAATTAACCATCAATCATGTTGTTTCAAATTGATGATATGGTGATCCAATTATTTGGTCCAAGACCACCATAAAATCTATGTGCGAAATAATAAATAGATTGATATGCAACATATCCTATCAACCAATGACAACTTTATTTACTAAGACATTGCTGATTTCGACATTTAAAACACTAATGAAGGACATTGAGACGCGACAATATATTTATATATATTCTTCCTTAATCGCGATTTTTCCACTAATGAGACATATCATACTCTTGTTTGTTGGATAAACGTCTAATGGGGAGTATTATGTAAAATATATATTTATGGATTGTCTATTATTATTATGATTGATTTACATAATTTTTTGACTCAATCATATGATTGTGTTCACACTGTAATTTAGATTATAAATACTCCATACATATTTGGAATAATGTATAAATATTCTCCACCTTAACAAGTTCACCTTCCGTAGTGAAATTTGGCTCTGCCTTCGCCTCGCAAATTCACGCGACTCAATTTCGGTGGGAGCGAGCCTCAACCATGTTCACGTGACCGGCCCCACTAAAATCCCCTGCGTCGCTCGATGCACGCCCTTTTTGTCTCGATCGACGACTCAGATCTAGATTGTCGGCTATACTACAACATTTTCTGAGGGCGACTGACTATGACCTCGAACTTGTTTCTAGTGTAAAACTTGGCCCGCTGATGAGGAACATAGACGGCCATCTAGAATTGCCTCAAGACCGGGATCCCTTAAATTATGTTGTAGTTTGAATGTAGATCGCCTATGAGATAGTTTACCTTTTCAGTTCTACAAGGCTCACAGCCCATTTGGACCTCGAGATCAATGGAGCCTCGACTGCACTTTATCGCTGGTTGAGCCCTTAAGGGTGCCATGATGTGGTCGAAGATGTGAATCACGGAAGCTCAACTGCTTTGAAGCAAGTTATAGTATAAGATGTCTCGGCAGCCTCGTGTGTCTATTAGAATGCGATGCACCAAGGCATCGTTAACCAAAGTCGACACGATGATTGGTACATCAAGAGCGCCAGGTATGTTGATCACCGCCACGGGTGAACGAGATCAACCGCTTGGACTCGTGATAGACAACAAAGCTTCTCAAAGCTTCTATTGAGAGAGAAGATTGACTCTTCAGCTGATTGTTGCTGAGAGGTTGCTCAGTTATAACATTGATCTCTCTTATGTTCTAGCGACCTAAGGGATTTCCTCGATTAGCGTTATCCCCGTCCCATTTGTATCTGTCAAGAACCCCGCAAGAAATCAGCTTCTCAATCTCCTTTTTTAGAATGCAGCATGAATCAGTGGTGTGACCGTGATCTTGATGATAGTCGCAATACATAGTCATGTCACGCTCACCCCGCGGGCCGGGCCTCATTGGGCGAGGAACAAGCAGCTCGCCCCTAACCTCATTCATAATCAGTTCAATCGGCGCGTTGAGGGGCATGAAAGGCTCCTTTAATTTTTTGAGCTTTTTGAAGTCCAGATTTCGGTTGGTGCCTTTCTTGGGTGGATTGGACTCATCCTTTTGTTTACCCTTGCTCAACGATGATGATGGAGCGGGCTCAGATGCACTCATTTTCCTGGCAAAGTCAAGCAAGCTTGGTCTGAGCTGGCGGACTATGAGCTAAGGGGCGAGTAGATCGACCGCTTGTGCTTCGTGTCGACCTGAAGAGGGCGAGTTGAAGGCTTTGGCCGATCGACACCCACCGCCTAGCCAATGATATATATCGTAGTGGCAATGAGGCGGCTGGATTATACCAAGCCCGCCCGGATTATGGCGGCGATCGGTGGCCAAGACCCTATTCGTTATTGCGCTTACGATAGCCCAATGTGAATTCATGGGCTCTTTTCTCGACTTGGCGATCGTATATTATATGAGTTTAGCGGTACATGAAAGTGTTGTGAAATAGTTGATTGATTTTCACATACCTCCCATTTGACTAAATCTTTTAAGTATCGCTTATTTATCATCGTGCCACATTTTATCTTAATATATTTAAGTCTCAAATGACAAATTAAATGATAGCATACCTACATTGTTCCGTTACATTATGCTATCAATTCCAAAGATTATAATGTTAATGATACTTACATTCCTATTATGATCATACATTATTATACTAAATTAAATTATTATGAACTACTTTGAGTCGCATACAAGACATTATGATACATGCTTTTGCATCATCGCATCTAGGAATAAAGCATTAAGATATCTATTTTAATCAAATGTTTTATTACGATAAGTGATATTAATGTTGTAACCTTTATATCTCTTATAGATGTCATTATTCTATAAATATTATCTAGAAACTATTATGTATGGACTAATAAATCATTGCAGGATGTATAATATGTTACACCTCAACAAAACTAAATATACTACCTAGTCCATCTTATACATCTCATTGTGTGTCCGATGTCTTCTATCCCGTAATGGGCTTTGCTTCTCTCTAGCACAACACAAATACCCAAATACCAGCCTAATTATCACCAAGCCTTGTCCAAATAGCAAAACCCTACCCAATATTATTTCTCTATGATATAATCCTTCTAAATATTATTCTCAAAGCCTCTCTCCCATTTTCACCTTCCCATTTCCTCTCTTGAAACCCTCCCATATAAACCTGTCTCCTTCACTTCTACTCATGAAAAATCATCACCAAACCATGTATTATCTCCTCCGTTATCTCTCAAACTGCTCCATCTCCTCTCCATTAATTTCTTTGAGAAATTCAATGCTAATATCTCGATTCAACCCTTATGCTTTGAATCTGCTCCTCAAACGTTCCTTCTTCCTTGAATCAATTCAAATTGCCGAGAAGATCGCCGTCTTCAATGAAGCTCTTCGGTGTCCGATGATAAGAAGGATTTGACTTTTCGGACAAAAGATGCAAGATCGTTGCTCGCTTATGTTGCAGATCGAATTTCGGCGAGGTACTGCATTGTAAGCGACGATTCACTACCATGGTAGTCAAACCAATTGTATTCTCTCGATCGACCTCTCCGTCAATGCCTCGATTCGTCTCCCATTGACCCGATTTCATCGTTGAAAGGATAGTCGGTCTTCGGATGAAGCCATTTAGTTCAATATTTGACCGCTTACCTCTCAAATCTATTATGAGTTAAATGTTTTGTCTCGAATTCAATTAAAGGCTTGACCTTTCTGTTCTAATCTCGATTTCTTACAGGTCAAATGATGTTTTCAATATTTCACAGCTTTCAACCGGCGACGCAGCCTCTTCCGATGGCAAGGTGATGCATTGAAACCTGATGCATATTGCTGATGACATATAATCAGATCGACTTAAAGGTTTGACCTTTCTGGTCAAATATCTGTTGCTTTGTTGCATTCGAGAAACCTAGTGTTGTACTCAAGTTTCGATCTTAAAGCTGAATTAACTCCATAAATGACTGGCATGGTTGACCCAGTCTACTTATGTTTTGACCCATATGTGTTTCAACCCAAATCCGACTTTGTCCAGGTATAATAGGTTTGACTCTTTTCTTCTAATCCCCAAGTCATGTCTGAATAAGTGAGGAAATCGAAATCCATAATTCGATTAATGACTCAGTTATTCTCTACACATATTTGATGAAGTCAATTTGCTTATCTGATCTATGATTTAAATTATGTGTTATTTTCAGATTAGTTAATGTTTGACAACATTAACAAACATGATTTAAAATGACTTAGTAATTTAATGAAATCGATAATTTCTTTGATTAATCAATCGAGAATCAGCATGTGCCATCGGAGAGTGTGATATGATCTACTCTATGTCTATATCATACTGCATAAAAATATACTTACCACTTTGGGTTTATATTGACACTTCACTTAATTTGCATTCATATACATTTAATTACAAAATGACTAAAATGTATAAAATGTTCTTTCCGAATAACTTATACCTCGCTTTTGAGTAGACATATATATAAAATCAATTTTCATGATTAAGTCATTTAGTGCCATTTTTCTAAATTAAATAAACCTCTGAAAAATGACTAAATGTATGATTTGAAATCGAATCATTAAATCCATTTAAAACAAAAAGATATAAGTTCGAAAAGTCCATTCTATGCATTAAATGAGCCTCGAATTTACTTAGCAAATTTGCTTGAAAACTGAACCACTGAATGTCTTAAAAGTTGAAAAGTCAAGTCTATCTATGAAAATGTGTCATGAGTCTGTTTGTGTAAATGTTACTATGTATGTCATTTAGTATTCCAAGTCATCTCATTTAATACACAGCCACTGCATTTTGCATTACACTGTCTATATAAACCCAGAGACAACAAACTGATCAAGTGAACTAAGCTGATCAAACATTTTGATAATACTAAAAATTATCCTTGTATTTTCGGACTGTTTGCCGTGTGTTTCATCTTGAATCCATCTGCGATTCAAGGTTGATTCTGGGTTGAGTAGATAAAGACTGGAAACCCAACTTGAGCCTGGATTGCGATCCCGGTTTGTTTCTGGTACCAGCCTTCCGTTTCTCTCAACCTGAACCTGTGTGGTTCGATATCAGTAAGTTCACGATTTACTTTTTTTTGCTTCAAGTTGCTATTTTAAATGCGTGTTTTAATTTAGAACTTGTTATAAAAAGTAAGTGAAGGTTGTATATTGTTCGCTGTGTTAACTTTGAAAAGAATCGTGATCGAATCTTAGTGACTCGTGTGTCTTTGTTGTGGTTAAGATTCTTTCACTACAAAGTGTGATCTAAAGGATTAACAAGTCGTAACCCGCTTAAACTCTTGTATCATTATTTCAGCTTCAATATCGAAAATCACTGTAATTGTAACCATCCAAATATAGTGAAAAAAGTCTGTGTGTATTGTGATTTATGTGATACACCTAGGATTGTAAAATCTAGGTAATCAAGATAAAATTGATTTGTATGTGCTTAAAACTCGAATTAAAGACATCACATAAATCGCTATTATTTGTAACAATGTTGAATCTATTAAGCCTAATAATTCACAAAGTGATTTATTGTTTATGATCACTTAAACCTTTGTGTTAAATCGTTTTATAAATTCATTTAATCAAAGTGTTGGACCTATTTCTTAGATACATCTATTGGCCTCATTAGATAATTTATCTAATCAACTCTTTGATTTGCACCGGTACTATTTGAGACATATTGCGCAGATAATATTTAAGTCGAGAAATCTGCTTTAAGTTGGTGTTACTTGATAACTCGCTTTGTGAGTAATCTACAACTGCTTGCATCGTGAGTATTAAACAGCTTGATAATTGTTTTGCTCCAAGTTTGAATGTATAACTCGTCAGTAATCACATTCTATTATTCAAGCAACATTAAAGTCGGGCATTCACCGCTAAGTCTGCTCAAACTCGAATCTGTCTTGTTTAATCTATAATTTGTGTTTACATTGGAAACACCTCTTTGATCATTCAGAGTTAAGTAAAAGTAATATAACTTGATCACCTAGTATCTTAGGAACAACACGTTAACCGGTTAGTTCTTCCGCCTAATTTGGTATAACAAATTTTCCTAAGTAGTTGGAACTCCATAATTAATTAACTGCCTAATTAAAGTTTGAAAAAGGTAAAGTAAAAATTTAAAAGGTACATATCCTATTCACCCCCTCTAGGATATATATATTATGCATATACGATCCAACAAGTGGTATCGGAGCTTGGTCACTAGTTGATCTAGTTCTATATTACTTAGATTGTTGATCCAAACTTGCTTCGCGGCATAAGTTTTGATTTTGTTCTAAATCGATTGATCTCGATAATTAATTCTTCCGATAATTAGTTCTCAATCATGCGCTTATCTAAATTAAATGTGAAAGTTTTCTGATATTCTAAGATCTAAATTGTCGTTTGTACTTAATTCAGAAGCTATCTCAAATCAGAAGTTCTGATAATTTTCTTAAATTAAGCACTGAACTACTTAGCTTTTATCTTGTCATATCTGAATAAATTCTGTAATATTCTCTGCAAATTATGTGGTCTATATTACTTTGACTACTGTGAATCTGCTGCAATTCTTAAATCTGTGTTGCTTTTTTGCAATTTCTGTGATCTACTTTACCGACAACTGTCTTTGAAAAATTTCGTGATATATCTCACTTGATTTTGTGAGTTTTGGTAGTCATTGCAGACACTACCTTGTTTGAATACTACTACAATTTGCTTGGTCCTTCATTGCTAAGTTGTTCCTTGTTCTGCCTTCAATTAAGCGTCTTCTAAGAACCCGAGTTGATTTTTTTTTCTTTTTCCCAAACAAGCCTTGTTTGAACAAAAAGAACCAATCCAATTTCTAACCACTATATATATCTCATAATGGATTCTACATCACAACTGCTAGTTTTAGTGAGTGTTTCTCTTGGAATAAACCCCTCACTTTGATGGGCATGACTATGTGTTATGGAAGAAGCTTATGAGAATACATCTTGAAGCTATTGATATCCGTCTTTGGTTTATATTATGAAGATGGATCATCCTTCCGAGAAATAAACCAATCTCTTAATCGATATTAAAAGATCTCTTTCATACAATTCAAAAGCTCTCAGAGATTTTAGTAAATGCTCTGAGTCCTCCTATTGCCGCCTTTGTATCCTCCTCGCTCAATCGCCAAAGAGGTATGGCTGAAAATAGAAAAGAAATTTCAAGATTCAAATCTGGAAATAGAAAGCAAATCAAATTTCAAAGCAAGTTGCAATGGTCTCGACTCATCCTCTAATGATGAACTCACCGCTTCTTCGCTTTAATAATGATACATCTAAAAACACTAAAGAGTCTCGAACAATCGAAGAAGCATCTACTTAATGCCGCTTGTACAACTGAAAATAAGAAGAGCCTGGATCAAAATGGCCTAATCATTCAAGTCAACTTTGATTCAGATGCTGATTCAACTGAGAATTCAGATGATGCGAATTCAAATGCTGAAAATGCAATTTCTGATGCTGAAAAATCCAACTGTGATTCTAATGCGAATTCTGACTCCGAATCTGAGGTAACCAAAGATATCTACTATTTTTGCAATCATTTTAAAAATAGATGTGATGCATTAGAAGTTGAAAATGATAAATTGAAAGATAATCTACTTGAGAAAAATGATTATGTTATGTCACTACTAAATACTAATAATCAACTTGAATCAACAATCAATGCCTTAAAGTTTGAGTTAGAAATGCTTAAAAGCTTAACGAGTTGTTATTCCACAAGCTATTCCAAAGGTTAATGTGTTATCTAATGATGTGGATATATCTCACTCATCTCAAAATGATCATTTGATTCACACCGATCTCATCTCGCATTTTCCTTTGGAAGTATCTCGGAATGAGATCGTAGTCACCGAATCAAGTCATCAAGAAAAACATTTTGTTTCCCGCTCCATTATTCCGGGACAAGTAAAACCTCCCAAGTATGCTTCATCTACACAATCACACACATCACAAGATACTTCGGATTTTAGAAAGTATGTCTATAAAAAGAATCATGCATTTTTGTATGATAAGAAGATTTCTAGAAATTTCCGTCCAAAGAACATTTTTATCACAATAATCATGCTACACCAAGATATCATGTTTCTAGGATTCATAGACCATTAAACTACACCTATAACACCAATACTTATGCCCACGAGTTGCTCAATATCACCATTGGCAACCTCACTATCAACACACACGTAATTCCTGTTTCACACTATGTACCGCATACTTATCGATCTTATGGATATAATGAACAACCTTTTAGTATCTATGGTACTAATTGGAATGTTCACAAACCTAAGTTCAAGCAAGTATGGGTACCAAAAGTTAGAAAATTTGGGTTCCAAAGTCTCCTTTGACTAACATTCAAGGACCCAACATATAAAGGGTACCGTATGCTTTCTTATCTGCTTTTGCAGCTTATATCATTCTTTAAATTGCCACTTGAGCATTAATTTCCTTGGTGCCAAACTCTCACTGTTGTCTCACATCTTGTAGCACTTATGAAACCAATTCAATGTGTATCAAACCCTTCTCGGTATCAAGACATTGATGTTTCTCCTATCAACAACAAACCAACAGGAAGTATCCTTACACCATTTATTCATATGAATGTGCTCTAACTCTGGATATCAAGCTCAATTGACGGCTTATGCTGCAGATACTAATCATATATTGTCACAATTTTGAAAGAGAAGTCTCTTTGCCTGATTTTTTTAATGATATGTTTGATTAATTTTCAAAATTAAGTGGGGAGAAAAGAGTTATAAAGCTTTTAGTGAGGGGGGAGCGATACGATAAATAATCTATACACTAAACATATAAGCTCATATTAAGGGGAGCTTAGTTTTAGTGGGGAGCACTCGTATTCGATCCTTAAAAGCTTTAATAAAGGTAATTGTGAAAATGAATCAAAGGGGGAGAATTGTTGTGAAATAGTTGATTGATTTTCACATACCTCCCATTTGACTAAATCTTTTAAGTATCGCTTATTTATCACTGTGCCACATTTTATCTTAATATATTTAAGTCTCAAATGACAAATTAAATGATAGCATACCTACATTGTTCCCGTTACATTATGCTATCAATTCCAGTACTATAATGTTAATGATACTTACATTACTATTTTGATCATACATTATTATACTAAATTAAATTATTATGAACTACTTTGAGTCGCATACAGTACATTATGATACATGCTTTTGCATCACTGCATCTAGGAATAAAGCATTAAGATATCTATTTTAATCAAATGTTTTATTACGATAAGTGATATTAATGTTGTAACCTTTTATATCTCTTATAGATGTCATTATTCTATAAATATTATCTAGAAACTATTATGTATGGACTAATAAATCATTGCAGGATGTATAATATGTTACACCTCAACAACCTAAATATACTACCTAGTCCATCTTATACATCTCATTGTGTGTCCTGATGTCTTCTATCCCGTAATGGGCTTTGCTTCTCTCTAGCACAACACAAATACCCAAATACCCAGTCTAATTATCACCAAGCCCTGTCCAAATAGCAAAACCCTACCCAATATTATTTCTCTATGATATAATCCTTCTAAATATTATTCTCACAGCCTCTCTCCCATTTTCACCTTCCCATTTCCTCCTTCTTCAAACCCTCCCATATGTAAACTGCCTCCTTCACTTCTACTCATGAAAATCATCACCAAACCATGTATTATCTCCTCCGTTATCTCTCAAACTGTTCCATCTCCTCTCCATTAATTTCTTTGAGAAATTCAATGCTAATATCTCGATTCAACTTTATGCTTTGAATCGCTTCCTCAAACGTTCCTTCTTCCTGAATCAATTCAAATTCTTTGAGAAGACCGCTCGCCTTCAATGAAGCTCTTCAATTGTCCGATGATAAGAAGGATTTGACTTTTCGGACAAAAGATGCAAGATCGTTGCTCGCTTATGTTGCATCGAATTTCCAAGCGAGGTACTGCATTTTAGAAAGCGACGATTCACTACCATGGTAGTCAAACCAATTGTATTCTCTCGATCGACCTCTCCACAATGCCTCGATTCATCTCCCATTGACCCGATTTATCGTTGAAAGGATAGTCGGTCTTCGATGAAGCCATTTAGTTCAATATTTGACCGCTTACCTCTCAAATCTATTATGAGTTAAATGTTTTGTCTCGAATTCAATTAAAGGCTTGACCTTTCTGTTTCTAATCTCGATTTCTTATGTGTCAAATGATGTTTTCAATATTTCACGCCTTTCAACCGGCGACGCAGCCTCTTCCGATGGCAAGGTGATGCTTGAAACTCGATGCATATTGTCGATGACATATAATCGATCGACTTAAAGGTTTGACCTTCTCGTCAAATATCTCATTGCTTTGTTGCATTCGAGAAACCTAGTGTTGTACTCAAGTTTCGATCTTAAAGCTGAATTAACTCCATAAATGACTGGCATGGTTGACCCAGTCTACTTATGTTTTGACCCATATGTGTTTCAACCCAAATCCGACTTTGTCCAGGTATAATAGGTTTGACTCTTTTCTTCTAATCCCCAAGTCATGTCTGAATAAGTGAGGAAATCGAAATCCATAATTCGATTAATGACTCAGTTATTCTCTACACATATTTGATGAAGTCAATTTGCTTATCTGATCTATGATTTAAATTATGTGTTATTTTCAGATTAGTTAATGTTTGACAACATTAACAAACATGATTTAAAATGACTTAGTAATTTAATGAAATCGATAATTTCTTTGATTAATCAATCGAGTGCAGATAAAAGCATCGGAGAGTGTGATATAGATCTACCTCTATGTCTATATCATACTCAGATAAAAATATACTTACCACTTTGGGTTTATATTGACACTTCACTTAGCTGCATTCATATACATTTAATTACAAATGACTAAAATGTATAAAATGTTCTTTCCGAATAACTTATACCTCGCTTTTTAGTAGACATATATATAAAATCAATTTTCATGATTAAGTCATTTAGTGCCATTTTTCTAAATTAAATAAACCCTGAAAAATGACTAAATGTATGATTTGAAACTGAATCATTAAATCCATTTAAAACAAAAAGATATAAGTTCGAAAAGTCCATTCTATGCATTAAATGAGCCTCGAATTTACTTAGCAGCCTGCTTGAAAAACTGAACCACTGAATGTCTTAAAAGTTGAAAAGTCAAGTCTATCTATGAAAATGTGTCATGAGTCTGTTTGTGTAAATGTTACTATGTATGTCATTTAGTATTCCAAGTCATCTCATTTAATACACACCACCGTGATTTTGCATTACACTCGCCTATATAAACCCCAGAGACAACAAATCGATCAAGTGAACTAAAGTGATCAAACATTTTGATAATACTAAAAATTATCCTTGTATTTTCGGATCGCTTGTCGTGTGTTTCATCTTGAATCCATCTGCGATTCAAGGTTGATTCGGGTTGAGTAGATAAAGACCTGAAACCCAACTTGAGCCTGGATTGCGATCCCGGTTTGTTTCTCGTACAAACCTTCCGCTTTCTCAACTCGAACTCGTGTGGTTCGATATCAGTAAGTTCACGATTTACTTTTTTTTGCTTCAAGTTGCTATTTTAATCTGTGTTTTAATTTAGAACTTGTTATAAAAAGTAAGTGAAGGTTGTATATTGTTCTGTTGTGTTAATCCTTTGAAAAAGAACTGTGATCGAATCTTAGTGGATCGTGGTGTCACGTTGTGTGGTTAAGATTCTTTCACTACAGTGTGATCTAAAGGATTAACAAGTCAGAACCCGTTTAAACTCTTGTATCATTATTTCAGTTCTGAATATCGAAAATCACTGTAATTGTAACCATCCAAATATAGTGAAAAAGCTGTGTGTGTATTGTGATTTATGTGATACACCTAGGATTGTAAAATCTAGGTAATCAAGATAAAAATTGATTTGTATGTGCTTAAAACTGAATTAAAGACATCACATAAACTGCTATTATTTGTAACACTGTTGAATCTATTAAGCCTAATAATTCACAGTGATTTATTGTTTATGATCACTTAAACCTTTTAGGTTAAATCGTTTTATAAATTCATTTAATCAAAGTGCTGGACCTATTTCTTAGATACATCTATTGGCCTCATTAGATAATTTATCTAATCAACCTGCTGATTTGCACCGGTACTATTTGAGACATATTGCAGTAATATTTAAGTCGAGAAATCTGCTTTAAGTTGGTGTTACTTGATAACCGCTTTGTGAGTAATCTACAACTGCTCAGATCGTGAGTATTAAACAGCTTGATAATTGTTTTGCTCCAAGTTTGAATGTATAACCTCATTGTAATCACATTCTATTATTCAAGCAACATTAAAGTCGGGCATTCACCGCTAAGTCCTGCTCAAACTCGAATCTGTCTTGTTTAATCTATAATTTGTGTTTACATTGGAAACACCTCTTTGATCATTCAGAGTTAAGTAAAAGTAATATAACTTGATCACCTAGTATCTTAGAACAACACGTTAACCGGTTAGTTCTTCCGCCTAATTTGGTATAACAAATTTTCCTAAGTAGTTGGAACTCCATAATTAATTAACTGCCTAATTAAAGTTTGAAAAGGTAAAGTAAAAATTTAAAAAGGTACATATCCTATTCACCCCCTCTAGGATATATATATTGCGCATATACGATCCAATGTAAAGTCTTGCCATGCGCTTGATGGACATAGTACCCGCAGATATCTATGGACTCAAGAGTCGAACCGAGTAGAGCTCGCTTAACTCAAGAGCTCGCTCGAGCTCATTCATTTGTTAAACAAAAAAATTGTTCGAGCTCTCGGATCGTTTAAAAAGACGAAATGTTCGAGCTCGTGTTCGAGCTCGGCTCTTTAAACATATTGATGTCTTCCAACTCGACATCGATCGAGTTCGGTCAGAGTTCGATTCATAAGATATAAAACATAAAGTACAAATGCAAAATAACAAGTTATGAGTAATATTACATACATCACACAACAACAAAATTTATAAAAATATCTAAATATTATATAAAATCAATCTAAAATCTAAATTAGATGGATGAATGACTTATCCTCTTATGAGTTGTGTAGGTTATTGTAAATTGATATATTTATATAAGCATGTTTTATAACATAATCGAATGTTCGTGAACCAAACTCGTGTTCGCTCATTAAACAAACGAGCCTATAATCATTTTCGAGCTCGGCTCGTTAAGCTAAACGAACAAACGATCATGAACACTAACAAGCCAAACATGAGCTTGTTCGTGAACGGCTCTCTTTCGCTTAACAACACTAATTATACATTGATATCTATATGAAAATCTTTGAAGGATTTAACATGCTTCAAGCATGTAAATAGAGACCTAAGCATATATATTCCGTAAAAATACAAGAATCCTTGGATGGACTCAACAGCCGTATGTGGTACAAACTGCTCTCAATCAATGTTTACTTAAAAAGGTTATACAAATGACCCAATATGTCCAAATGTATTCATAAAGAAAACGGGTCAAATTATGTGATTACAAAGTGGTATATGTTGATTATCTCCACCTTAATGGAACTCCCAAGAGCTCCAAAATCGGTCGAATACTTAAAGAAAGAGTTTGAGATCAAAGGTTTTTGTAAGAGTATGCATGCTCTCAGCTTAGTTTTTTTGGTTTTTATTTTAAGGTTAGAGGTTATGAATGACAATTTTAATCTAAAATGGTTGAGAATGACGATTACATTACATGTATTACTACATTTTTATACATGTGTTACAACATGTGTTACTACATTTTGTTCTTCTCAATCATTTTGTATCTTTATCTTGTCATTCTTCTACTCCACTACTTTATTTTATTTTTTTGGTTTTGAGGATTTTCAAAACCGAACCAACTCTTTCGGTTTGAAAATGTGAAACCAAAACCAATCTTATTAAAATCGGTTTAGTTCGGTTCGGTCTTTCATTTTTTCGGTTTGGTTTGGTTCGGTTTGTCGGTTTATACTACAGTTACTACCGCAAATCAATCATCGTAAGTAATTAGATCTAATAACACATATTTACCCCATGATAGACAAATTTCTTTCTAATTAGTTATGTGGCTTATTATGCCATCACATTGCATTCAATAAGTACTAAGTCGCATTGGTAAAAAAACAAAACATCGTACAAAACACTCCAAAGTTGATGTAAAACGAAATAATAACCGATAAGTGAATGATAGAAAAAGCAGTTATAAAAAACTGTCAACACTAGATGAATTTCAACATATTACACATAGTTAGTGGATATATATATATATATATATATATATATATATATATATATATATATATATATATATATATATATATATATATGTATGTATGTATGTATGTATGTATGTATAAAGAGTGAGAGGTTGAACATATGTATTTTAATTATATTGGTTGTCGGTAAAAGTGTTCGGTTTTGATTTTTAAAGCCAAAACCAAACCAATTCAAATCGGTTCGGTTGGGTTTTTGTCGTTTCGGTTTCATAGTTTTAAATAACCATCTACATGGTTTAGTTTGTATTGGTTTGACTCGGTATTGAAAATGTTGAACACCCCTAGGTAAGACCATATTTTGTCTTGGTTTACAAATTGAACACCTAAATAATGAAATCTTTGTTCATCAAACTACTTATACCTAAAAGATATTAAAGCAAGTTTATATGGATAAAGAAAATATATTAAATACTCCAATGGTCAGAAGGTTGCTTAATCCTGCTAAAGATTCAACACCTCGAGAGAAGGATGAGGAGATACTTGACTTGAAGTACCATATCACAATGCAATTGGTGGACTTATGTATCTTGCTAATTGTACTAAAGTTGATATATCCTTTGAGTGAATTTATTGGCAAGATTTTGTTCATTTCTTACAAAACGACACTATCTTCAAGGTACAATTGACGTTGGTTTATTTTATTCGTATAATTCCCAACCTAAATTGATTGACTAGGCTGATGTTGGATACTTGTCCGACCCGCATAAAACAAGATCCCAAACATGATATTTATTTACATGTGGTGGTACAACCATTTCATGAAGATCCATTACCCAAATTATTACTGCTACTTTGTCGAATCATTAATAAATAATAGCAATGCGTGAAGTTTAGTTGAGAATGTATTTGGTTGAGATCTATGACCCACCATATTCTCGAAGAATACATTAAATGTGATAGAACAAAATATATTTCACCTATGTTCTTCTTATTAAAGACTTCATAAATACAATTTTTTTTTTTTACTATGGTCCTGATCACATCCTAGTTGCACACAATAACTAATAGGATGTATTGGATTTGTGGTGACTCTCATGTTTAGAAATCAACCACCAAATATTGTTTCAAATTGATGACATAATGAACCAACGATTCGATGATCCAGTGACCACCATAAAATATCCGGAAATAAATAATAGAGATTGATGCAAACAGATTCGATCAACCAACAATCTAATAATTTATTTACCAAGATTGCCGATTTTGACATTTGAAGAACTAATGAAAGACACTGAGATGCGACAATTGAAGATCTAAATTGATGTCTGGATCACAGAGAGTAAATCAAATATATATAAGTATGTATTCTCTTTCTTAAGTACGAATTTTTTGCACTAATGAGGCATATCATACTCTTGTTTGTCAAATCATATACATCCAATGGGAAGTATTATGTAAAATATATATTTATAGATTGTCTGTTATTATTCTGATTGATTTATGTAAATATTTGACTCAATCATATGATTGTGTTCACACTGTAATATGTATTATAAATACTCCTTACCCATTTGGAATAGTGTATAAATATTATAGTTAATCTCCTCTTCTCCATCATTGTCGTTTTTTTCTTCCCCTGTTTGTTATTTTTTATTTTTCTTAGTTTTATTAGAACCCTCTTATTATTTTATTTTATTTTTTGTGAGGGAAGGAAAAAAAGTTGATATTTTTTTACAGCAGGGAAAAATAGTTGATATTTTTTAAGAAAAACAAGGAAAAATAGTTGATATAATATGTTTAATAAGTAAAACAGAATATTTTTTTGGCAACAGAATTTTACATAAGTAAAACAGAATTAAGATATTTTGTACCCAAAAAAAACAAAAAAAACAGACTTAAGATATTGAATAGCAAGATTAGTGCCACGTCAACAAACATAAGCTCAAGTCTCCAACCAACCAGTTGAATACCTTTCCTCCCCTTTTCTTAAGCTGTCTTTTTCCCCCTCTCTCTCCGCCTCTCCCTCTCCTCACTTATGCCACCCTTTTTTCTCTCTACATGTGTGAATATATTATGTTATAAAATATATATATATATTTTTTTCCTATTTACTTAATTCAATTGTTTTCTTTGACTCGGAACTGTGTTTTATTTAGCTGCTCACGGTAGTTTTTATTGGATTCTCTAGTTCCAACAAGATAAGAAACTAACAAAGGGAAATCAATCTCTTGGTCGCTTTTGTGCTGATTTATCTATCTTGAATTCCTGGAGTAGTGTGCTGCTTGGAGTATTCACTTCAAGTTATATGAGAAAAGTTATTGTTTTGGATGCTAGGGGCCAGGGGGGTTTGAAGGGGTTTATGTCCTATATCTTTTGCTGATGAGAGGGGGACTGGGAAGATATGTATGAATATTGAAAAGGGTCTTCAAGTGGTTTTTTGAGTTTGACTTTATGGGAATTTAGATGGGTTCTCTTGAAAATGGGATCTCATCCAAGGGTGATAATTTTCTGCCTCGCACTTCATCATCACTCAGCTGTAGGAGTTTGAATGAGAGGAATCAAGCAGCATTTGGTCAAAGGTTCTCCGCCAGATCAAGATTCGCTAGATTTTTTTTCCCTAGGAAAATTGATTATGTAACTTTGATTTGTACAGTTGCAGTGTTCTTGTTCTTTTTTGTGATTTTCCAAATGTGCTTGCTTGGTTCTCTGGTAGAAAGATCTGGCATTTTCTTGAAATTGAATGAAGATGTGGGCTCTGTGGATTTGGCATTCTTGAATGAATTCAATGGCTTGGAAGTTGTGGAAGATATAAAGTTTGATCCTTTTAAAGTTATAACCAAGTTTCAGAAAGGGGCTACTCAATTAACTCGGCCTTCTACTTTGAGGGATGTGGCAAGATTTAGTAAGAGAAAACCCAAGTTAGCCATGGTAAAAGAATTAGAGCACAGAATATATTTTTTGGTCATTTGTTGCTTTCTAGTTGAATTATTCTTGCTGTTTGGTTTCTTTGATTTTATTGTGATTTATATTTGTCAGTTCAATCGCTTTTCAGTAAGAAACTTCTGTTCCATCTCCTGCATTAGGAGTTGTTAACTTGACTTTGAACTATAGTTGTGATTTGTGCTTGTAGATATTTGCGGATCTCTCTTTTGATCCTTATCAAGTACAGATGGTTACCATTGCAGCTGCTTTGAGAGGTATAGGGTACGATATAGAGGTAATTTATATTGAACCTTGTTTCAGTTTATCAAAAAATGTTCCTTGCAATCGGCGTCTGGATTTTATGACTTTCGGTTTATCCTGTTTAAAATGGTGGTTTTGTGAGTTATGTAATGCATTCGGACTTCAAGACACCATGGTATTAATATGTGATGTTGGTCATTCAACAAACAATTAGTTACATGGATGTGCCGAGTATGTGTCTGTTTACGTATGGGACCCAGATAATAGCAATATATGTTTGCATGATTATTTTCTTGTTTGCTGCGTTTATTTTCCAATGTATTGAGTTTGTTTTTTTTGCAGGTCTTTTCCTTTGAAGGTGGTCCTGTATATTCTGTCTGGAAAGATACTGGAATCCAGGTCACTATCATCAGAGCAAATGACACAAAGGCAATAGCTATAGATTGGTTAAAGTAAGCATTTTCACTCTTCCGATGAGCTTATATGAGCCTTGGATCTACCCTAATTTCAAATATGTATTTTAATGTCAAAAGTGTAACTGACAATGGATGATTTGTTTCCATGTCTAATTGGATCCTCTTCATCTTTTTTCCTTTCCTTGTCTATTGTACCAAATTTTCCAATTTGTTTCTCTGAATTTGCTTTTAATCTATAATGTCAATTAACGAATTGTTGGTACTTGAATGCAGCTACGATTCCATTCTCGTGAACTCTCTTGAAGCAGTGGATATTTTCTCTTGGTAAATTGGTTATTCCTTTTCAACACATAACATTAATGTCCAGCTGTTGTCTTAGCTGGAAATTGCTCTTTCCTTATTGAATTTGACTGGTGTAGTTTGAATCACTGATTTTCTCAGCTGAAGATATTACTATCTGATGCGTAATATTTACTTCAGAAGTTGCATCTGTTTTGTATAGGGGCTTTTTCGGGATGCATAATTGTCGAATTTCTTATGGTTGCTTTTGACTTACCAATCATCTATTATACTCGTTTCTGCCTTTTCAAGACTTGCCAATATTTACTATCGGCTTGCCGAAGTAGTTTAATTGTTGAATGTATTTGCATTTTATGTTGACACCCCTTGGCGCTTACAGGACGAGACATAATGAAAATGAATGACTTTACTCGTTTCAGTCTTATGCAGGAACCCTTTAAAAATATCCCTGTCATATGGACGATCCATGAAGATACACTCGCCATGCGATTGAGACAATATATTCAATTTGGCCAAAATGACCTGGTCAATACCTGGAAAAAAGTCTTGAATCGTGCCTCGGTTGTTGTCTTCCATAATTATATACTCCCGGTGATTTTCATCTCTCTCTTTCTCTTTATCTCTTGTGTGTGGTTGTCTTTCTCCAGTGTACCTGTTCATGAATGAAGAGATTCTTTGTCTATAAATCTGACGGTTTCCTTTGATTAAAGTTGTCCCCAACTGTTCTTAAATGTAAGCTGATGAATTATCTGACAACCAATTCGATTATTTGGAAAGTGATCTGATGTTTGGTTACCCAATTACCTTTTAGGAGGGATAAAGGTGGAGATAAATTTTGATTAATGAGTATTTAATATTGGTATTTACTTAGCAGGCCCGTCAGTTTTCTGAAGCGGCTAATATACTATTAGCGTTGTTGGAATTATTCTCAATAAGTAGTATACCGCTTTTTCCAGGCAACTTTACCTATTAGGATGGCATTTTGTTCTACTAGTTTTTATCTTTTTGGGAAATACTAAACCGCTAGTTTTGATGTTTGTATGCGCGTTTTGCGAAGGGGCTTTTCTTGGCTCAGTTTCACATGGATCTATGAGTATTTATCTCTCTGATAGTTGATTTTTCTTGTAGATCTTGTATTCAGTCTATGATACTGGAAATTACTACGTGATTCCGGGATCTCCTGTAGAAGCATGGGAAGCTGAAAATTTTATGGCTCTAGATAGAAGCAGTATGCGTGAAAGAATGGGCTATGGCCCCAATGATTTCGTTGTTGGAATTGTTGGAAATCAATTGCTTTATAGAGGTATGTGGCTGGAGCATGCCCTAGTTTTACAGGCTTTGTTACCAGTTTTCAAGGACTTCCCAGAGGTCGGTGTTTCAAGTTCTCATCTCAAAATCGTAGTTTTACCCGGGGCTTCAAATATCAACTACAGTATAGCTGTGGAGGTAGATGAATTTGAAGTTACATTAGCTCTACGAAGCCTGTGATTAGCTTTCTATGGATTTTGCTTTTTATGAGTTACGTTCACTTCGTGTTTTTTTTTTCCCCCTTCTTCAGGCGATTGCTCTGAATTTGAGTTACCCAGTGGGAACTGTGAAATGTATTTCTGGCGGTGAAAGTGAAGACAGCATTTTGAGTGTAGTGGATATTGTGATTTATGCATCGTTTCTAGGCAATCAATCTTTTCCAAGCATTTTGCTGAAAGCTATGTCCTTTGAAAAACCAATAATAGCACCAGATCTACCATCCATCCGAAAATACGTGGGCATCTGAACTCTCTTTTGTGTATAATTGAAATCTAAAATAGCTATATGGCAATTTTCGCGTGTGCTTACAGGATTTCATAAACTTGTCAGGTCGATGATAGAGTGAATGGCTACTTGTTCGCGAGAGATAACATTGGAGATCTAACACGGATAATGAGGCAAATGGTCTCTAATGGCAAATTATCGCTTTTAGCTCGTAATGCTGCTACAATTGCAAAGCATACTGCTAGGAATCTAATGGTGTCAGAATCTGTAGAGGGCTATGCTTTGCTATTGGAAAATATTCTTAGCTTTCCGTCAGAAGTATTTCCAATCACTAAGATACCCACTAGCTTGAAAGCAGAATGGCGGTGGAATCTTTTTAAAGCAACTACGGAATCAAATTTTCATAACAGAAGTACCAGAATCAGTACATATCTGGACAAGGTTGAAAAACAATGGAATTCAGATTCCAAAGGTTTCAATGAAAGTAGTGAACATTTTGTTTATGGTATTTGGGAAGAGCAAAAAAATATTGAGATGGCTAACATGAAGAAGCGAAGAGAAGATGAAGAGGTGGTTAATTTTCTGTGTTCTTTAGTCGAGTGCTCTTCTTATAATTTCTTCATACAAACATGAATTCCTATTGGACATGTGCAGTTAAAGGACCGAACTGATCAGCCTCGAGGAATGTGGGAAGAAGTATATAAAAATGCTAGACGTGCTGACCGGGCTAAGAACGAATTTCATGAAAGGGACGACGGAGAGCTAGAGAGGACTGGACAACCATTGTGCATATATGAACCCATTTCCGGTGAAGGAACGTGGCCGTTTCTGCATAGTAGTTCACTCTACCGTGGACTTGGACTGGTAACGTATACATCCTGCATATTTTATCCGAAAATGTCCAACACCAGTTTTTGTATGATTTTGAGTTACTAGCTTATAAAAGCATGCCATGTATCAGCTGGCTGTTTTGAATCTAATCTAATGTGTATACTCTGCTGATGGTTCATAGTCTACTAAAGGGCGTAGACCTGGGGCTGATGATATTGATGGACCTTCTCGACTTCCACTGCTAAACAACCCTTACTATCGGGATGTCCTTGGTGAATATGGAGCCTTTTTTGCAATTGCAAACCGAATAGACCGAGTACACAAAAATGCTTGGATAGGGTTTCAGTCATGGAGGGCAACCGCAAGGAAGGTAAATGCTGTTAGTGGACCTATATATCTTAGTTATAACACAAAGGAAAGAATCCTTTAATAACTAGCATGCACTCAAACAGGGATCTTTGTCAAAAACTGCTGAAAAGTTGCTTTTAGATGATATCCATGGAAGAAGACATGGTGACACACTGTATTTTTGGTCTCGCATGGATATGGACCCGAGGAATTCATTAAAACAAGATTTTTGGACTTTCTGTGATGCTATCAATGCCGGAAATTGCAAGTAAGTTGGCATCAACCCGTGTACATGTAGCCAGATACAGTTCACTATCTGATGCTTTGTAGTTACTCCCTCCGTTCCTTATTATTTGATGCAATTGTCAAAATCACACATATTAAGAAAGCGTGTAAAAGCTTTGACTTTAACATTGAAAAGACTAAAAGATCTTGGGTATATTTAATGCATTCTTATATTTAATCTCACTAATACTACCTCCGTCCCAAAATGTGAGTCTGTTTGGGGTTTTTTTACATATATTAAGGAGTTGGTTAAATTGGTTATGTGTCATTAATTTTGATTAAAAGGTCTAAAATAACCTTTGAATGTTATTAATGCAAAGAATTGAAAAGTTGGTGGGTAAATAATAAATGAGGGGTAAAAGGAGAAAAATGTAATAAATGCTTCATTGGTTATTTAAAAGGACTTACGTTATGGGACAAAACAAAAGGCTAAACGGACTTATATTTTGGAAAAAAAAACCAATAAATGCTGCTTTGGAAAATAAGAACGGAGGGGTATATCCTACACAACGCCACTTCCCCATAAACAAGTCTTTCTTGGGCCTCTGGGGGAAGAGGGAGGGGGTTGGAAGATTGTTTTCATCGACAAATTGTATGCCTAAAGAGAAATTCTAAATTTTTTTTATTTGTTGATTTGAGGTTTGTATTTGCCGTGGCTCTCAACAAGATGTATGGTATAGAGCAAAACTTCAGTTCTATACCTCCTATGCCTCAAGACGGGGATACGTGGTCCGTCATGCATTCTTGGGCGTTACCAACCAAGTCCTTTTTGGAGTTTGTCATGTTCTCAAGGTTTGCCGCTTATACCCGTTTCTTTTAACGCATTGTATGATTCATCGCTTGGACCCATATATTCAAATTCTTTGATTACTTCCGAGTATTTTTAGCTTTGAAGAACTTTTCTCCATGTGGTTGCAGAATGTTTGTGGATGCACTGGATTCACAGTTTTATGACAATCACCATGGAAGTGGGCATTGTCCTCTGAGTTTAACAAAGGTAACGCTTCTTTTCAGGTTTCAGGTTTAGGTTTAGGTGGGGTTCTTTTAAGGTACTCTGGTACATACCATATATTTCAATGGGATAAACACACTTTTGGCCCCCCTTTTCTTTCATGTGTTTTGCATTCAATGTTTCAATTTTATACTTTTTTACCCCTCAACCTTTTTATTAGGGTTTCAGTCTATTAAGTCGCATGTCAAGTTTTTATTGGTTGAAAAGCTGGACAACCTGTAGTAGATTAAAACCTGGTTGTTGGCCACGTGGCATATTAGACTGTAAGTAGAACAAAAGAATACATATATATAGATGATGGGTATAAGTGCAATATTGGAACATAGAGGGTAAATTTGCGAAATTTTCCCCAGGTTTCGAGTTGGGGCTTCAGTAAATAGTAATAATAATGATGATGTGCATGAGGTTAAAAAAGTTGGACATGTTTGGCAGGATAAACACTGTTATAGCCGGTTGCTTGAGCTACTAGTGAATGTATGGGCCTACCATAGCGCAAGACGGATGGTCTATGTGAATCCTGAAACCGGTCTGATGCAAGAACAACACAACCTTAAAACCCGAAGAGGTCAAATGTGGTTGAAGTGGTTCAACTTCAACACACTTAAAACAATGGATGAGGATTTAGCCGAAGAAGCTGATTCTTACCGGCCTAAAAAACGGTGGCTCTGGCCATCCACCGGTGAAGTGTTTTGGCAAGGCGTATACGAGAAGGAAAAGAATCTAAGAAATCTCGAAAAAGAAAAGAGACGTAAGCAAAGCAAGGACAAGATTTCACGTATCAAGAAACGATCTCGCCAAAAAACTATAGGCAAGTATGTGAAACCCCCACCCGATGATGAAACCGACAATTCAAACTCAACAGCTAGTATTACAACTACCCATTTGTCAAATTAAATTTTTTTTTTCCCCCTGACAATTCTCTCTTTCTCTACATTGTTTCATTCTTGGTCAGGAGTCCTAGGTGGTTGTTGTATTGCATCTGTGGTCTTTGTATGTATTTGTATTCCTCCTGTCGCCTGTGCGTATAGTTTTGGGAAATTTCTACGTGGAGACTCTCGATAACGCATCAGTACCGTCGTTTGTACTCATGACATCAATCCAACTCGGTATCATCGGTGCATTATGGAGTTACTACTTACGAATTTTCCGTTAGTTTCGTAGATAACAGCAATAGGTTTCCCGTAAAGCAAAGCGTCGTGCTTTCATACTCCTTGCCTTTGGCGGTCGCCTGGAAAGGGGAATGAGTGGTCGAATACCGTTTGTAATCGATCATGCTTTGAAGTGTTTAATTACATTCACATATTGATACCCCACCATTATTGATGTTGTAAGTGAAAATGATTCTTGTTCTGTTTATAGTGAGCTTTGGGATATTACCATTTTACCATTTTATCTTCCTATGGTATATTAATATATACTCCCTCCGTCTCATTTTATTTGTCCTGTTTGATTTTTCAAAGAGATTTTGACTAGCGTATTTAATGTTTTGAATCTCATTAAACGATCTAATATTTTTACATATGATAAAGTATTACTTAAATGACATAAATATAAAAATATTGGGTCGTTTAATGAGATTCAAAACATTAAATACGTTAATCAAAATCTCTTTGAAAGTTCAAAGAGGACAAATAAATTGGGACGGAGGAAGTAATAATTTACTCCTGTTGTTTAGCATATGAACATTTTACCACCCCGTAGTATATATTAATATATAAGTTCAATGAATACTCTTAAATTATAAGTACTGGTTAAGATCTCAAGATATTTCTTTGTCTTAATTTTATGCCTGAATTTATCAATTAGAATTAGAAAAGTAAAATTCGGAGCTCTGTCATGCACAATTATGATGCACATGCTAAATGTAATAATTTAAAAATGGGTTTTTATTGATAACACATGTTTACTTTCGACATCACGATCTCTTTAAACATTTAAAAAATTATTTTTAACAACATGATTTTTTTCTTCGTGAATGTTATTTTTTTGGGCTTTCGGTGATTTCGCCGAAGTGGCCATTTAGTTCAAAGTTTGTTTTGTTTTGTTTTGTTTTTTTTTTTTTTCCCGAAATCATACCTAGAAAATATTGCTTCAACATCGCGTTTCTAAAATCTGTAGATACAAAATTCAAATTCATTGATGTTATATATTTTTTCATATATTGTTAACGTTTGCATTTGAGTTACCGTAACAAAACGGGGTTGGAGCCTTTATTGTAAATTTGGGCCTTTATTAATTCAGATAATTTTTTTTAACACATTATATTAGTAGGCCTATAGTTTGAGTCTTTAACAATTCGTATAATTTTTTTAACGCATTATTAGGTTGGTAGGAATTGAACTTGTACGATTTTTTTTAGGGAGCTTCGTTTATTAAGGTCGGTCAAAGCATCTATTCATTTAAAAGGGTTCCTTTCAATTTTAATTGTCCAAATAGGTTCATTTATTTTTTTCCATTTCTGCCCTTCCCCTCAACCCTAAATCTGCCGGAAAACCTAAAACCCGCCGGAAAACTCAACCCCCGCCGGAAAACCCACCCAAAAACTGCCCAGAAAACCCTAAACCCCATGAACCCCTATGAACCCCTAAACCCCCATGAACCCCACTGCGGAAAACCCCAAAATACCGCCGGAAAACCCATCCTAAAACCACCGCCATGAATCCCTAAAACCAAGACCCTAAAACCACCCTAAACCCGCTGAAAAACCACCCTAAAACGGCCGCCATGAACCCACTCGCCATGAAACCACCGCCATTAAACCACCCGCCATGAAAACCCCTAAAACCCCATGAACCCCCCACCTTTCAAACCAAACCGCATTATCCACCCTAAACCCGCTTGGAAGATATGTTGAAGAAGAAGATGGTGAGAAGAAAATGAGTGGAGGAAGAAGAAGAAAATGAGTGGAGGAAGAAGATGGATAAATGAAAAATGTAAGGAGAGAGTGTTTTAAATCGAAATTGAAAGGCGGAAAGCGAAAAGAGTTTGAAAGAAGGGTATTTTCGGCTTTTCAACTGTTTTTAATATTTCCCCCCTTTTCCATTTATTTTTTATTTAACAGTTTTAGTCAAAGCCCTTTTAAGCAAACATATCCCCTAGGGGACCCTTTTAAATGAATTCCCTTTTTTTTAAGCAAATCATGTAATTGCGAGCCCGCCGAGCCTTCGGTGGCCGTCTGCTCCGCCTAATGGGTGGGCCGGTCTAAATTAGGGTGAAAAAACCAATAAATGCTGCTAATGGACATCAACATATTTCGGGTATATATTTATAATATATTATTTTTTTTTATTACAATTATAACATATTATTATGTTTTTTTTTTTGTTTTTATTTTTATTTTTATTCATTTTAGACCTACCACCTTTTTTTTATATAATAAATTTTATTTAAGGAGAGTGGCCTATACTTTTGAGGACCCGACCGAGTGATCAGGCACAGCAATTGTAACGGTCAAAACTAACACAGCACGCAGATGAATCTATGGTTAGATATGGAGAGAGGCGTTGCAACCCAGACCTGCAATTCAACCCAAGTAGGTGTCAGAATTTAGAAGGATAGGGAAGCAAATATTATGCGCGGAAGGTGCTTGAGAAAAGGGTTGAATTAAGAGTAACTATGCTGAAAATTGGATGGCCATGATTTTGGAAATGGAGCAAGAAAAGAGGGATGAAATGAGGAAGCAGGAACAAGTTGGAGAAGGGGAGAGGAAAAAGGATGAATTTTTGGGGATAAAGTTGAAACGGGGGATTTTGGTGGGTAGGAGAGGAGGTAATACTACACCATCGCCTCCTTGGAGATTTGGGTTGTCACAAGAGGAAGCTTCTCAGCCGCACGATTTGTCGTTTCCTTCCAATTTTGCTCCAAGAATTTCCGCCCGTAAGCTTGCGGCTGAGCTTTGGGAAGTTCAGCCCCAGCTGGAATTGACCAAGATAAAGAAAGGTATTCCTAGGCCTCACCTTCACAAGCTGAAGAACAAAGGCTTTGAGCTTTCCAACCAGTTTGATGAATCCCCTGACGCCCCTCAAGATCAAGTATTTAAAACTGTTCCCTTTTTCTTTGCTTTTTATTTGTTTGTTTGGTTTTGGCTAGCCATTTGCCTGTTTTGAGGATTTACCTTATATTTTTTCCAGTTTTATTGACTAAAATTGTGCCTTTTCTTTCCGAGTAATATCCTAGGAGGATATGCAGAATAAATATTTTGTTTTATTTGCTGTTGTGAAGTTATATATATTGGCACTTGATAGTAGTGTTTGTTCCCGATAGTGTGTCAATTACAGCTAGTTTTGCTTCTGAATGGCTGCAACAAATATTTTCTTTTTCCAGTACATTAACATGGTACTAATTGGGGTTTCCAAGGAAAAACCCGTTTGGGGCTTCATTTTATGACTTATTAGTGAACAAGGGCCGGAATGGATGAAGCTAACATGATCTTTAATGAAATGTCACTTTAAAATTAGTTTCACTATCGTTAATTCTTTATCGTTAATTCTTTATCTTTCGACTTTACAATAATGGTAGAAAGGCTTGCTTTTCCATCAGACCTGCTGTTTCACTTGCACTTATATATGACCATTTGGGGCCATTGATAAATTGTGGATGCTCTATAGTATACTTATATTCTGGATTTTGTTTCCTCTCATACCTTTATGTATGTTGAGACCGGTAGCCTTTAGGCAGAAGTCTCCTGTGTGCTCACTGTTGAACTACCATCTCTCCCAAAAGCTTAAGCTGATGGGGAGGTAGATAATTAACATATTATATATTCAACACGCCCCCTCAAATGTGGGCCTATTATATTTTTAGAGAGACCCAACATTTGTTTTTTTTTTTTTGTTTGTTTGTTTGTTTGGGTGACTGTGCTTGGAGCGGGGTTTGAAACCATGACCTCTCGCTCTGATACCATGTTAAACTATCATCTCTCCCAAAAGCTTAAGCTGATGGGGAGGTAGATAATTAACATATTATTATTTATTCAACACTCACTGTTTTAGAAAAGTTTATGGTATAACTGTTGTCAATGGTTTTACCGAGTGGATGAATATGGTACATCTGAGAAGGCTCATGATACGGCATGCATAGAGCCTAGTGGACCATCTTAGTAGTTTTCGATGTGATATGAGGATCATTCTCCGGACATGATGGAAAACAATCCCTTGTCACTTCGTGAACGTATTCTCATCTTTAATTGCTGCAGACAGAATTTTCTGCCAATTAGTAAAATTGTTTCTCTATAATTTTGCAGCCTACAACTTCAAGCAACATGAAGAAGTGCACCACAGAGATTTTGCAAAATCACGAATTAGTAGAAAGAAGTAGCCATGGTTTACAGTCAGTATCTTCTCCAGGAAGTAGTGGCGGCGCAATGGAGGTATTTGTCTAGCTACCTACCTTTTTACCTTTTTCTATGCTGGCACGTTTGATATTCCATTATAGGCAGTTGAAAAGCTTCCTGCATTATTGTGCATATTCACTGGTAATAATGTTGAGAAAAGTTGTTTAGGGCGTATGGTGACTGAATAAGTCTGCAAGTGAAGAAAACATTGGGCGTAAGGTTGATCATCTATGGTATAAGATGGAAAAGTGACGAAGGATGCCAAATTAATCTTGTACATTTTCCTTAGTTTCACATTGTGCAACTACAAATTGTGTACTAAATGTTGAAAACAATATGCTTCCAGCCACTCTTAACCAATTAATGAACAAAAAGATGGTAATAAAAGCTAGTTGGAGTGCCTATGTCTTCTTTTTCGTTTTTCCTTCTCCAAAAAGTTATAGATTTGGTAAAAAGCAATTATGTTTGTCAGCATGTAAAGTATAAAAAACCATGTAAATTCATAGTAAGAATGAAATGTCTAAAAATAGTAGAGAAGGAATAGTATGGAGTGGGCTAGTAGAAACTGGTATACCTTCTGCCTCACATTATCTCATTAAAGATTTTTTTTCTTTCTTTTTTCTCGTCGTTCTGCAGTGCTGATATTCAATTTGATTATTTATTATATTGGTTCATAAAGTTCTTAATCAGCTAAAATGTTTTTGTTAAATTGCCAATTTTTATTTAATTTCTTTAGTTTCCATAATATCATAAGCTAATTCCGTGCTCTTTAATCGTTGTATATCCCTTAACGTTATGGATCACATCTCAATTGGCAGATAATTCCCAATAATGATTCTTCGCAATTCAAGGGTAAATTTAGGCAATCAAGCAACAACATCAAAACCTCCACCGAGTTACTTAGAGTATTAAACAGAATTTGGAGCCTTGAAGAACAGAACAGATCTAACGTAATATTAGCAGACACGATGAAGAAAGAACTGGATCAGGCAAAAACACTGATTAAAGTGTTAGTGAAGGAGAAGAAAAGATACCATCAAGAAACAGAGGAACTGATGAAGCATATAGTTGAAGATAAGGTAGCAAGTAAAGATACCGAGCAATATCAAATTCAATCCTTGAAAAAGGAGCTAGAAGATGAGAGGAAAATGAGGAAGCATTCAGAAAGTCTTCATCGAAAGTTGGGTCAAGAACTATCAGAAGTCAAATCTTGTTTTTCAAATGCTTTTAAAGAAGTCGAAAGAGAAAGGAAAGCACGGTTGCTTCTGGAAGATTTGTGTGATGAGTTTGCCAAAGGAATAAGAGATTACGAACAAGAAATGAGAGCATGGATGAAGAACAAATCTGATATGGATTTTGCTAAACTCGAACCTTCAGACCGCTTGATTCTTCATTTCTCAGAAGCATGGTTAGACGAGCGAATTCAAATGAAACTAGCAGAAGAACCACATGTTGACAAGAAAACAATTCTAGACGACAAGTTAATTCTAGAAATAGAAGCCTTTCTTCAAGCTAGAAAATCTACTCCCTTGCAAAATAAGAGCTTATTTTCATCAAAGAAAACAGCTAAAAGTGCTGAGTCCTTTCACTTGAATGATGCGGGGAGTGCTCCTCGTAATGAAAATGATAAGGAAGATTCTGCTGATAGCGAATTCTGTTGTGGCCGCCAAGTGAAAGGGAATTCAATTCCACTGCTAAGAACCAACTCTGTTAGACGACAAAAGGATGATCATTCTCTTCTTCACTCTGAATATCAGAAATATCATCATGCAAGTAAACACAGAGAGATTTCGAATGATCCATCTAGTCCGGTGGAAAGATGGACATCAGCTCCCGATCTTGATGCATCTGGATCTTCATCAAAATGGCCACAAGGCAGCGTAAAGGAAACTACTTTGAAGGCAAAGCTTCTTGAAGCAAGGCTAGAAAGTCAGCAATCTCGTTCCCGAGGCGGCCCTTAACGTTGTGAAAGTAAATTCCCTTTTTCTGTTTGTGTTGGATGCAAGATGCTTTGAACTCTTTTGAAGAACAGAATGTAAATTCCCTTTGCTACATTTATTATGGCCAAGGTCTTGTGAGCAACTTTGTTTTAGATTGAATGGATTCATGTTGAGTCTTTTCTTTTTCACTAGCAAAACGCACGTGCTTGATTGTTGGCACCCAGAAAAAATAATCAAATTTTTTTTGGATGTGATCTGTGAATTTTTTTTTAGGTGGGTTCATTAGAAAAAATAATCAAAAAATGGATGTCAATAATCAAGCACGTGCTGGACTATCACATAATCCTTTGAATTGTTGGATGTGATGTGTGATGCTCCTGTCATCCTCTTTCCTCAAGTAGGTGATTTGTTGCTTCGGATTAAACTCCCTTTCTTGGGAGTCTTGTGCATATGCACACTTGAGTGCATTCCATTCAGTTAGTGCAGAGTCTAATCCAATGACCAGGCATAAAGACTCTTCTGATAAGGATCCAATAAGCCATCCCCTGAGTAACCTGTCAGACTTGTTCCACTTTGTATATTCTGGATTGACTGATTGTGTAGCAGATGCATTTTCTGTTGTTCCTGAAGTTGCTGAGATGAATTGATCAGGTACATGAGTTTCATTGGTTAAATGACCAATTAGATCTTGAGTTTCAGCAAGGGCTGGGCTTGTTCTCTCCAGAGAGGATAATTTTTTTATTTAAGTTTGAACGAAATAAAGCTTCCATCGTTTAATGAGAGGGATGTCATGATGTATGTATGGTTTTGAGTGGTGAATCAAAAAATCAATTGCCTCTGATACCATGAAAAAAACTGAAGATGAACGTAATGTAATGAAGAACACCTTTTATTAATTCTTCGTTGATTACATATGAGGCTGCTGCCATTCTTTTATATTGCTAGAATTTTAGGTCTATGCTAACTTGAATTACATTAGAAGATAAACCTTTGAATTACATTTTAGAAGATTAACATATTAAGTCAAACTTCAAACATGTTTGAGAGTGGATAGACTCTAATGCTTCTGATCATCGATTGTTCCAGGTTCAATGTTTGAGATAGTTTGCTTCAAGGAGGACTGATGCCTGATGTATATTCAACCTTATTACTCCCAGCAGGTATTTATCTGATCGTTGTTTTGAATTTTGTTGCTTTATCTTTATAGTAGAGAGTCCATGCTTGCAACGTGTTTGATAAAATGTCTTAGCCGCAATCTATCTTTGGGCTTCATGTCATGTTGGGCCAATTTTCATGCTGTTATTTCTTTTGATTCTGGGCTTCGATTGTTGCTTGCTGCATTGTCTGTAATGTGAAGCTGGACCTTCTTTATTAGGAAAAAGGATGGACATAAAGAAAGAGAGACGTTCTTGGACTTCTTCTTTTTTGAGGGTGAATTCTTGGATTTATTAAGTGCATTTAAATTTTACTGTGAATATGCATTCAGAGGTTTATTTGAAATCCCATTGTGTTCTTTAAGTTTTCTATCATTATAAGTTTATTAGAAATTGAAACGTTACACGGTTCGGTAGTTTCATCCGTCAATTACCTAAGTGGTAGAAATCGGAAAAGACATATGAAAGCAAGAACTGACAGAAAAGAGGAAAACAAGACGTAAATGATACGTCCTTTTCTTATGTCCTCCATTAAATGTGAAATTTTTGGATAGTACGTACCTACGTAGGTACATGTGACGTGGCACGATCCGAACCACACAATTTAAGTGCAGAATGAAGTGTGCCACGTAGGTACACACTACGCAAAAACTTCCCTCCATTAAATTGCATTAATAGTATTTAGGATAGTGATAGAGGCACCACATCTTGTACACTCAAATCCACACAAATCCACACAAACATTTTCCACCATTCACTTGAGAACAGGAAAAAAAAAAAAAAAAAGCTGCACCACACAACTTGAAGTTCGGGGGATGTGTTGTGCACCAAATCGGTGTCAACATCATTTTCCTAGTATTTACGGTTTGTACAAAAAGGATACTTATCATCAACAATAAAATACCATTAGATTAAGATCTGATGTGGCACAAAACTGTACACATGGCAAATGTGCCAAGGCTTCATTCTCACCATTATACATTACGTGGCTCAACGTGATCTATTTTTTCTTCCCTCTTAATAAGTAGGTAGATTAAAGCCGTAAATAACAAGTTACAATGATAAATTTAGGGAGTTATTATTCGCACCACGCCAAACCTACCGCTGCACCACTTTATCATTTGCACCACACCTAAATGAAAAAATCTACCTTTACACCACAATGATTTTGAAACTTATTTCACTCTTTATTTACACCACAATTTCTACCTTTACACCACACTTTATAACTATTTCCACACCAATTTATTTTTATTACGAATTAGTCCCCTATTTTTACCTACCTTATATCACACACCCCTACCTACAAACCCCAAAATTTCCCCCCATAAACACTTTCTTCTTCATTAAACCCATTTCACAAACCTTTCATCTTCATAAATTATCACCATTTCACAAATCTTTCATCTTCATCATCATCATAAACCCACATCATCTTCAAATTTTTTTCTTCTCCATCTTCTTCATCTTCATCATCATCACAAATCTTCTTCTTCTCCATCTTCTTCATCTACACCTTTGTTTCATCATCATCACCAATTTTTTTTCCTCATAATCATATCTACACCAAATCAATCAATAGCACAACCAAAAAAAAGCTTCTTTGGAGGGTCTATATCAATTTTCAATGGATGATGGAAATGAATCAAAATCACATCTTGGAGAAAATAGGGTTTCCAACACCATGGATGAGAAGGTACTTTTGAAATCAATAACCTATTTGATGTTATTTTCCTTAGATTAACATTTCAAAATGCAATAATGTAAATGAAATCAGGATATTGAACTCTCATTTTTTGTTTGGTGAATGCTTTCTAGCCAATTTAAAGCCTTTTCTTAGCTAGATTTCGCCCAGATCGATACAACCTTACCAAAGTCGGATTTCATAGATTCGACCTTGGTATGGTCGAATTTAACTAATATATGCGACATTGTGAGAGTCGCATGTGGCTAGTTTGACCTTGTCAGGATCGAATGTCTAAATTGTTTCACACTATTATGGCGTTTATTACGTGTGACAATCGACTTTGCACCCTATTATTCATGATTTGACGATAGCTTATAACATTACAGGTAGACGACAACATCAACCAAAATGATGGTCGTGATGACAACTTCCCTAGTGAGGATGAAATGATCGCATTAGAATTGTTGAACCAAAACATGGCGTTAGTGGTAGTAGATGAAAATACACCTCTCAATATTGATACCGGTGATGCTTTCATTACTGAACAGGTAATTATATATTCACAGATTGACGTTAGATGTGAAAACTTAATCCCACGATCGCTAATTGTTGGTAATAATCACATGTGTAGGTATTCAACACTGACACAGAAGCTATTGAATGGATGAAAGAAGTTGCAAGCAACATTGGAATTGTACTAATCAGGTGGAAGTCAGACTACTCAGATGGTCGAAGTCCTTATGTGAAATACGCTTGTGAAAGGGGTGGCGACGTGCGCAAGGACTATGTGAAGAAGGATGGAGGTGTTGGGAAAGGTAAGCCCCGGAATACTTTCTCAAAAAAATGTGGGTGTCCATTCCTTTTGTTATTGAAGAGTGAGAAGGCGGTTGGCGGGTGGCGGGTGAGTGTGAAAATGGTTTTCACAACCATGATTTGAACAAATCGATTTGGGACATTCGCTCGGGCGTTTGTCAAAAGACGAGATAGACCTTGTTAAGAGTTTGACGAAGAGCGGAGCATGCCCTAAAGATATACTCAAGGCATTGAGGATAGGAATGGAAAGAATGCAACTTCAGGCAAACAATCTACAATCAAAGAGTGAAGTTGAAAAAATTAGAGAGAAACAATCGGATGAAGAATTCAAGAGGTCTTTTACAAGGCTCGTGAAGAGGAAGTGTTTTTTCGTTACTTACAAGATGGAGAAACAGTAACACATGTGTTTTGGGTTCCAAAGGACTCATTCTCATTGGTGAAGAATTTTCCACATGTGTACCTGATCGATTGTACTTACAAGACAAATAAGCATAAGTTTCCCTTTCTACAGATCGTTGGGGTCACCTCTACCAACATGACATTCTCAATTGGTTTTGCTTTTCTAGCAAATGAGACAACTTCGAAAGTTACGAATGGGCCTTACTTAAAGCTTCACGAGGCACTTATCACCATTGACACTCCGGTTAAAGTGATTGTTACTGACAAAGAACAAGCTTTAATGTCTGCCATCCGCACAGTATTTCCAACATGTAAAAATCTTTTGTGTCAGTGGCACGTAGAGAAAGCAGTGCAAGCGAAGCTTAGACAGTCATTAAGTGTAGAAGCATCCGCTGAGATTGAAAAGATGTGGAAGAGAATTATATATAGTGACACCGAAGAAGATTACTTGACTGGAGTGGCTGAAATAAAGACCAACGTAAGCGTGAGTGTATTCAAATATCTGGAGGAAAATTGGTTGGGCGATTGCAAAGAACAATACGTGAATGTTTGGACGAATAAAGTGTTCCATCTTGGGAACACCCACACTAGCAAGATTGAGGGGGCTCATGCAGTTTTAAAGAATTGGTTACGTACTTCAAATTGCGACATGGCAACCGGGTGGAAATCGGTGGCGAACATGTGTGTGCAATAGCCAAACATAATGGCATCATTTGAAACATCAAAAACAAAGTGGCCTTCGAACTTAGATGGGAAAACGTGGTGTCGCAATCTACGTGGGTTTGTGTCACTAGATGCTTTGACGTTGATCGAGAAAGAGGTGGATAGGTCGAAGAAAGTTGGTTTGGACTCAACAGATTGTGAGTGTGTGACTAGGAAAACGCACGGGATACCTTGTGCACACGAGATTTTTGGCATCTTACAGACTAGGGAAACCCTACCTCGGGATTGTGTTCATGAGCATTGGAAAACGTTATCATTGGATGGGCCGTCAAGTGATGATATCATTGATCCAACGCCACATATTGCTCGTTTCGTTGAAGTGTTTAACAGTTCAACCAATACACAACAAATGGAGATGGTCCAACGACTGGTAGAAGTGGTTGATCCGGCAAAAACAACGCTTAGTCAACCAAAAGTGAAGATAAATCCTCGAGGGAGGCCGAAGGCGAAGGCAACCGCTAAACGTAGGATGGCAAATGACGAGCGTTCAACAACAAGATTGCCCTCATTGCATGAACACGTGGATGAGAAAAATCAAAATGAGGTGAAAGAAGAAAATAAAACAAGAAAAAGATCAAGAACATGCAAGGCGAGCAATAAAGTGGAGGACGGTATGACGAGTGTTGAATCCACAAAAGTGGAGAATCTTATCATGAGGAGTATAGATATACCCGATCCACTTCAAGAATTTATCGAGTGTGTCATTGATGTAAAAGGTGATGGTAACTGTGGATATCGAGCTGTTGCTGTGGCAATCGGTTTGCCTGAGAATGAGTGGCCTAAGATTAGGCGAGATTTGTTTTTGGAGCTTAAAGGAAATGAGGAACACTATGACAAATTGTTTAGGATGAAAGGCTTGAGCGTTCAGCTTTTAAAGGGAATCGATTTTAAAGGCAAAGGAAGATGCTCTGAAAAATTTTGGATGAAGACGACACCAATGAACTGGGTTATATCGGAAAAGTACAATGCCGTTGTGACTTTGTTTTGTCCCCAATCTAAGGGTGACACTGTAACGTGTTTTCCAACAAAACACAAGCCGAGAACCCCTCATCCCTTGAATATCACACTTCTGTACAAGAATAATCACTACGCGTGTGTTATGATGAAAGATGATTGTCCACTACCTCCTATGATCAATCCGTGGAAGGAAGAAGCCCCTAAAGTGTCGGAAGAAGTGAGCATTGCATGGCTACAACTGTTTGGAGAAAGGGTTGACAAGGGAGAGAGATTGTTATATCCTAATGGTCGCTCCGCAGGTCACGTTGACGTCAAAGATTGATGGATATCGGATCTAGGCATTATTTTATTTTCATTTTGCCAATTTCACTTTTGCTCCACCATCCTTTTGAACTATGTTGTTGGTGGAAGTTCATTTTGTTTGCAAAACTCACTTTTGTATTTTATCTTGGATGCGTTATTTTCATCTTTAAATACGGCACCTCATCGTTTCGAAACTTAGTTTATAAATGGAATCGTGTTTGAAACGAGTTAAGTAAATATTTGAGCTTTAAAAAAAGGAAAACACGGAGAAACGACCCCCTTGAGGTCGAAACAAGTAGAAACGACCCCTTTGAGGTCGAAACCTGGGAGAATCGACCCTATTGAGGTCGAAAACAACTCTATTCGGAGATACGACTTCACGTAAAGTCGTATCTCTTAGAAACGACCTCCCTGAGGTCGGATCTAGTGTATTCGGCCTTGCTATGGTCGAACCTATTGAGATTCGACCTTGATATGGTCGAAGCTTTTGAGATCCCACAACCGAAGTCTAATTAACAAGAATGAGATACAATCATAAAAATCCATAATAAAGCCATACGGGCGATCAAAGCCATGTTTAATACATAATAGTCAAAGCATACGATAATTGTCACAAAATAAAGAAAAACATATGATAGTTATCGAAGAACAATCATTTTTTTCTCGTCTTTCGGTTTTCCTTCTCCAATAGAATTGCCTTCCCCTTTACTCCTTTGACATCATCCTTAGATTTGTCTCTTCCAACATCGGATGGTTCGCATATTTTAATACCACCGGGCTTCCTGACGGATTTGCTCTTCTTTTTCCCGGTATCTATGTCGTCGTTGAGCTTCCTTTTTCCTTTTTCCTTCACCATATTAGATTTGCTATTTTTTTTCTCGGCATCCGCAACAATTGTAGACTTCTTTTTCTTTGTCACACCCGATGAAGTCTCACCAATCTCCATATCAGCAGTTCCGACGCAAACCCCTTCTTTGAGTGTGTCCACTACAGCCTGCAATGCATGAAACAACTCATTCTTTGTTGCCTTCAAGCCCTTTCTCAAGTATCCATCACCCAAGTCGATAGCTTTCCTCATCCAACGACCCTATGCAAGTGAAATAAGTAAGATTAAAGCATTATTCAGAAAATTAATATATTACGAGTGTATAGATCCATACTTGTTCGTATTCACCACTTGCAAAGACCGACGAAGGCAATTCATGATTAAGTTTGATTATTGCAGATGATTGGTACCATTCATCGTATTCCTTCGTGCATTGCCCATTCTTCTTCGCACGTGGGCCTCTCAAATTTTCGGGAATAAGATGGTAATTATATTCCTCAAAATCTTTGTCCCGATTATCAAACTTTGCAAGGTAAGCTCGGACTTTCATACGAGATGATCTCTTTGCAAGAATAGGACATCCAGGCTTGTCCTGCACACGGCCAAATTGTCTCACAACTCTGTTTGGATGATACGGCTCTTTCATGTTGTCAACAACTAGACATCCACAAAACCAAGCAACCTCGTGAGGATCCTCACTCCTTTTGCGATACGGGGTCCAAAGAAACTACAAATAATAAGATAAGGAAAACAAAAGTCATAAGTGTGTCCGTTCAATTAAACTCCAGTTTATAAGTACGTACAAAACTTACATCTTCCTTGGTCATATTGTCCAACTCCCCCCGCACATACTTCAATTGTTTATTTGCAGCTTCATCCGCCATGTGGAATGACGGATTCCATTTCTGTGTTCTGATATCCCCGCGGGTGATCTCTCTCCTTTTTTGAGGCCGTTGTTTGGGACAATGTTCGTATATCCATGCCTGAAACAACAAAAAAACCACATTTCTCACGAGATTTTCTTCATAATTATAATGTATAAAACAAAAATAGTAAAAATTTAGATGTACCTCCAACAAAGTGAGATATCCACATACACCTTTGGTCTCGTAAGTGGTCGCTTTGCTAAGCATCCTATATAAATAGGACAATGTGCCCGCACCACTCTACCCATTTATCCAATTGCTTCAAATCTTGTAAATAGTAAAGATATTTTACCTTCACTTTATCCCCTGATCTGTCTTGAAATAAAGTGCATCCCAATAGTACCAACAAAAAACCTCTCGTGATTTGCTCGGTCAAGCATTGCAACGTCTGTTTTAGACCTCGACAAATTGTTGATAATCCACGATGTCCTCGAGAGAATATCACGAGCAACGAGCCGCGATTCTACTTGCACAATTTGAATTTGGTATTCCAAGAAGATTTGATATCCGGACATCCAACGGATCAAGTTCTGTCCATTCCACTTCCTCCATCGCCTTTCCAACTATAGGAATTTCCAACAATTGTTCAACATCGTCCAAAGTTATAGTCGCCTCACCAAAAGGCATGTGAAACGATGTTGTTTCAGGATGCCAACGCTCAACAAAGGCCGACACAAGAACCTTATTAATTCGCCGTCTTATAAGAACCATTATAGAGGCGATACAAAATTGTTTTTTTTATCATATTGCGTGTGGCCTCTAACTCCTCGTACAAATCCCAAGTATGCATTTTGTTTGTGTATTGCTTGCACGTAAGAAATCCACGATCCTTTTCAAAGCAAAATAAATATGGTAGATGTTGTTAATCAAATCCATATCATAATTAAAACATTTACATTGTAAGAGATAACTTATATTTACCTCCCTCTTCAGTAGATGATGTGCTACGTGATCATGCTTTTTATCGTACAATTCATAGTTAAACACGTCATCATCAAGATCGAAGAGCAAATCGTCTTCTTCTCCACTCCCCTGAAAACCCTCTTCACTGCTTTCTTCTCCATTCCCATCATGGCTCCCTTCATCACTTTCTTCTTCATTCCGATCATCGCTCCTTCACTTCTCTCTCTCTCTCATCTCTCTCTTCAACGCGCTTCAATTTCATTATCTTCGTCTTCACTACCCTCCTCTCCACCACTATCTTCTTCTTCAGATCCTTTTGTTTCCCGGTTTCTTTCTTCTTCGTCACTATCTTCATTACATATTTTATCCCTTACTTCAAGTATTAACGCTTTTCTCCCCACACGTTTACCCCCTGTTCCTTCCAAATGTGTACTTGTTTTTCCTCTTCTATAAGAGGCAGTCATTGCTTGACGTCTTCTTGACGGCTCCTCATCATTGATAGACGATTTTTGGCCCTTTGTCCTACCCATCTGCACACAAAGATGAAAAGACAAGTTCATGTCATTTCTCATTCAATTAAACACAAGCTACAATCATTAATGATCTTGGTATCATGATCTAATCATTTTCACAATAAAGTAAAAAAGGGTTCAAGGAGAAACGACATTACCATTGTCGAACCTTAGAGGTTCGACCTTACGCAAAGTCGTTCCTCAGTGGTCCGACAATGGTGAGGTCGCATCTTTGACAATCGACCCAAAGGGAGTCGAATTTTTGTTTTTCCTCCAGGACATGCGACTTCCCCAAGGTCGCTTTACACACAAGACATGCGACCCCCACAAGGTCGAATGTCAACACTCCCATTTTTTTCTCAACACACGTGTAAAGCTCAATTCTTTGTTTACAATCGACATCATCAAAGTAGTTTCTTGCTTCTATCATCTTTATACATTCATAACATAACTCACAAACTATATGCATCAACAAAATTACTACTTGTGCATAATCCATTCTCTTAAGCATTTTATCGAACACTTGGTAGGCATATAAAATAACTTGAAGAAACCTAACAATGGCTATCAAAATATGTTAAATGAAAGATGATAAACACTATATAAACGTATACATACCTTGTTTAACACCTTTGAAGCAAAGAAATTTGATCTTGTAGTTGTTGATTGGTGAAGATGAAAGTATGAAATTAAAATGGGTTGTTGTTGATTGGTGGTGATGGAAGATGAAAATGAGTTGTGATGGAAATGAAAGAAGGAAGTTGGGAAGAAGATGAATGGTTTTTTTTTTAAGAAATGAAGAAGAGGAAATTGAAGAAGAAGATGGAAGAGGGGGTGGGTTTTTTTGTTTGAGAATTGAGGGGGAATGGAGGGGGGGACGATTTTTGATAGGATTTGGGGGGTTGTATTTAAAAGTTTAGGATATATATATAATTATTTGAATATGGAAATAGTAAAAATATATTGGTAAAATTATGTTTTTTTATCAAGTTTTGAAAAGTGACTGTGGTGTAGTGGTAGATTTTTAATTATTAAAATAATAGGTGTGGTGTAAGATGTAGATGACATATTTTTCATAAAGTTGTGGTGTAAAGGTAGGTTTAGTGTGGTGCAAATAATAACTCCCTAAATTTATCTAGTATGTGCTTATTTATTCTAGTTATGAGTGCATTCATATTTGATTATAATTGTTTCTGTCTTTTTTTTAATAGAAGTCCATCAGACCGCAGTGGGTCGAGGGGGCAGCGTCGCCCCTTCACAGGGTCGAGAGGGTAATGTCCTTTCACAGGGTCGAGGGAGAGCGCCCATTCATGGGAGCTCGGAGGAAAAGACCTTGAAACTAAATGCCTCCAGCTGAATGGTTGTACCTTTGCAATGCAACCGTGATCAACGTATGTACCTCTGCAATGCAAAAAAAAAAATCATTTAGAAAAGGATAAAATTGATTCTCATTACTTGGATAAGGTTTTACATCAGTGGTTATATATTCAGTACACCAAGTCTAACAAAGATTTTATCTAAGAATTATTCAGCAAGACAAAATACTACTGACCGTTCTCTTCTCCTTGGGCTTGTCTGTTGAACTCCTCTCAGGCCCATTAGATCCAATATCCTTAAAATCCCTCCTCAAACAAAAGAGGGAAGTATCCACATTGAGTTTGGCTCGAAAAATTGAGAACAAACCACATGCCACTAGCTTTGTGAGAGGATATGTAATCTGATTAGCAAAGGACACATGATGTACTTGTATGTTGCCAGCCAAAACATGATGACGAATGAAATGCACATCTATTTCAATGTGCTTAGTGTGAGTGGAAAACGGGATTTTTAGCATGACATTGTGCACTTTTATTGTCACATAAAGCAATTGGGGCATCTAGCAATAGTATATGTAGCTCAAAGAGCAAGGATTGTAACCAAAGTAATTCAGCTGTCAGATAAGCCAAAGTACGACATTCTGACTCTGTACTGGAATGGGCAACAACATGTTGCTTTTTTTATGACTAAGAAGCAAGAGAAGATCCCAGGAAAACACAAAAGGATGCTACTGATTTCCTGTCATAGTGATGAGAACCCCAATCTGCATTTGAAAACCCTGTCAAGTGGAGACTTTTGGATGCTTTGAAGTGCAAGCCATAGTGAATTGTTCATTTGATGTATCTTAGGACTCTTTTTAAGGCTTTACAATGTTCCTCTGTTGGAGAATGCATGAATTGACTCAATGTATTCACAACCAAAAAAGATATGTGGCCTTGTAAAGGTTAGATATTGCAGGGCCCCAACCGTTCTCCTGTATAGAGTGGGATTATTAAACAATGGTCAATCATTAAGTCCGAGTTGCTTCCCTGTTACCATTGGTATAGTGTAGGACATGGCATAAGATGATCCATGTCAATTCTGTGCAGAAGTTGAAGAGCATATTGCTTTTAAGACGGAACAAGTTCAGAGGAATCCTTATAGACCTCCATGCCAAGAAAGCTAGATGGTGATTCAAGATATTTGAGGGGAAATCTTTCGTTCAACAAACAAACAAACTTCTTGATTGCAGAATCAGAGTTTCCAATAATTATAAAGTCATCCACATAAATCAATACATGTATACAACACAACATTTATGATGAACAATAAATAATAAGATATCTGACACAGATTGCACAAATCCCAATCTGAGAAGCTGAGACTTTAGTTCCTCAAACCAAGCCCTAAGGGGGCTGTTTTAGTCTATAAAATGGCCCTTTTTAGATGACAAACATGATCATGTTTGGCTGGATCAATGAAACCCTCTAGTTGAGGCATGCAGACAAATTCGTGAAGTTTCCCATTCAAGAAGGTATTGTTAATGTCAACTTTTGAATGGGCAAATGCAAGGAGACGACAATAGCTTGAATAACTCTCATAGAAGAGGATTTAGCTACATGACTAAAAGTCTCATTGTAATCAACTCCAGGTTGTTGATGAAAGCCCTTAGCAACTAATCTTGCTTTGTGTTTGAGGAAAGTACCATCAAGTTTAAGTTTGAGTTTATAAACCCATCGATTACCAACCAAATTCTGTAAGGGATGTGGAGAAACAATTTCCCATGTTAGATTGTCAATGAGAGCCTTATACTCTTCTTTTGTGGTTTATTTCCAAGCGTGATCAAGAAGGGCTTCGAAAACCTTAGTTGTCTCATTTTGGTGATGGTAAGAAACCTGCTTAGCCAGCCCTATGAATCTTTTGGGCTTGAAAATACCACTTTTGGACTTAGTTTGCATATGATGGGATGGCAATAGAAGTTAGGATGACTCTAAAGAGGAATGTGTAGGACTGGGAGAGGACTTAGATGATGTGCTTGTGGAAGGTGATAAGCAAGGATGGGAATGAAATGAAGAAGATGTGGGAGAATTAAAAGTTGATAATACGTGGGGTTAAAGCAGCAAGATCAGACTGAGGTTGGTGTGTTGGTGTAGAAGAAAGCTCAGATGTTTTTGACTGTTGAAGGGTAGGAACAGACTGTGGCAATCTGAAAGTGTAGGATGATGAGTCAGGGTAAGCAAGGACAAACTGATCAGATTTTTTGGTTGTGGACTTTTAAGGGAAGGCAGACTCATCAAAGGTAAACATTTCTTGAAATGTAGATTCTTTCTGTTGAATCAAGACACAAGAAACCCTTATGACAGGCACTAAGCCCTAGGTAAGTACATTTTTGTGTATGAAACTGAAATTTTTGAGTGTGATAGGGTCTGAGAAAATGGTAACAGGCACAACCAAAGATCTTATACATTAAGTAATTTGGTGATCTATGATACAGATATTCAAATGGTGACTTCATATGTAGAACATAAGTAGGAAGATTGTTAATTAAGTGAACTGCATATTGGAAGCTATGCCACCAGAGCTTAAGAGGCAAACTAGCATGTGCAAGGAGAGTTAACCCAGTTTCAGTGATGTGTCTATGTTTCATTTCTACTCTTCCATTTTGTGCATGTGTAAGGACAAAAGTGCCTAAAGAAAATTCCGAATTCTTTAAGTTTGTGTCCAATAACCCTTTGTTCACCTCCCAAATCAGATTGAACTTGTTTGATCTTACAGTCTAGTTGATTTTCAGACAGATTCTTAAACTAAATAACAACATTTAAGGCATCAGACTTATGTTTTAAGGGGTAAATCCAAATAAACCAAAAATAGTGATCAACAAAGATGATGTAGTAAAGATATCCATTAACCGATGCAATTGGAGAAGAACCTCAGAGGTCTGTATGCACAAGTTCAAGGGGTTGTTTAGCACTATGAACAAAATTAGGAAATAGAGCAGAATGCAATTAATTTACCAAATTGACACGATTCACAAAAAGAGAGTTTTCCATTCATAGAAACATTAGATGAGTTCATAACAAGCTACATAACTTTTACATTATGGTGACCTAATCTCCTATGCCAAAGGTCAACAGTGTCTTTGGACAAGGCAACATAAGACACTAGGAAACTAGAGCTAGCTCCGGACTATGACTTCATATTATTTTTGGATTGAAGAGGGCTCTTGTTGGACACAGACTTCAGGAAACTCTGAGATGGCTTGGTATTATGGACTTGGTATAATCCATCCCTAAGATGTCCTTCTAGCATAAAAGTCTTGGAGGTTTTGTCCTTAACATACCACACATTATCAGTGAATTCTACAATAACATCATTATCTGCCATTAATTGTGATATAATACTTATGAGGTTTTTAGCTATATCAGGAACATGAAGGATGTTACTTAATTGAAGTGAATGTGTGTGATCAAGAAAGAGAATAAAACTAGAGCCAATATGAGTTATGTAATGATTCTCACCTTTACCAATCACCAAGGAATTTGAGCCATCATAGGGAGTTCCGAGGCTTAGGTTATTCAAATCAAATGTGATGTGATTAGTGGCACCACTGTCAAGGCACCAACTAGGGTTAGCAATTGTATCTGCAGAGGCAAGATATGCGGACACCAACTTAGTAGTGCACTGATGGGTGGATGAGTCCCCATAATCGTATTCAAAATGGTGCCAACAAGCTGTAGCTATATGCCTAGGTTTAAGACAAATTTGACAAATAGGCCTTGGTCTAGAGTTTTTGTTGTTCCTTCCACCTCTTCCTCAGCCTCATCTATTTAACGCAGTTCTGCCTCTTCCTCGGGAGCCATTGTTCATTGAAAGTCTAGTTCCAACTCTACTTGCATTCGGTTGAGTAAAATCAGCATTGGCCATAGGTCCTCCAAGATCCACTGAGGCAGGCAAATTGTTGAATCTGGACAACAATCTCTCATGAGTGAGGAGCTGGGATTGAACATTTGGCCAAGACAACAAACCAACCTTTGAAGTATTATTGACAATAACTCATTCATAATCCCTTGAGAGTCCACCAAAAGTTTCCAAATCAAGTTCAGAACTAGGGATTGGACAACAGCCAAACCATCATCATAGCTTTTCATCAATGACGGATAATCAGACATCGATTCAGATCCTTTCTCAGTTTTTGTTTGGGCATCTTTATATTCAAAGATCCTGGACTTGGCCTTGCAGTTAAAGAGAGCTTCAAGGGTTTGCTTGACCTCCGCAACGGTGTTGCACCCAACAACTTCAGTGAGTGCTTGCTTAGTCATAGAGCCAAGTCACCACCCAAGGAGAAGCTGGTCCATAGTTACCCATTCGTCGAAAGTTGGGTTTGGTGAGATCCATAACCTCCCAAGCCAGGAATCAGATGTGGTGGATCCGCACTGCCACCGAGAAGATGACTCTTGAGTTTGTGGCCTCTAATCACAGGCAATATGGAGTACATTCACAGCAAAAAATTCTAACCTATCAAGTTTTACATTGCAAATTTGATTTAAATTTCCACTGAACGGTGTTTCTGGATGTGGTATAGTAGGTGAGGGAAACAAGGAAGGCAGAGATCTTAGAGGAGATGGTGTAGATAGGCAGGTAAAGAATGCCGGAAAAGTTCCCGGAAGGGTCGAGAAGGGAAATGAGGCAGCAGAATTGAGAAGGGTTTTAGAGATAATGGCGGCTAGGCTGAGCTACCAACATTTACTGAAGTTGGAGCAGTATTTGCTCCGTCTACCGCCGTGGACGGTGGAGCTGACGGTGGTGCGGTGGACATTCACCACCAAGTGTCTCTAATACCAACTTAGAAAAGGATAAAATAGATTCTCATTAATATGATAAGCTGGTTTTACAGCAGCAGTTATATTAAGTACACCAAATCTAAAAAAGATTTTATCTAAGAATTATTCATTAAGACAAAATACTACTGGGCCGTTCTCTTCTCCTTGAGGTTGTTTGCTAGACTGCTCTTAGGTCCATTAGATCCGGTATCCTTATCAAACACACACTATGTACATACTTACAAAAAATTAAAAAAATTCGTTCAACAAGCCGGCCTTGGGTCTCATGATCCTCAGGGTGCCTTGATATACACACTTTTCTTACCGACTCCCCCCCCCACCCTACACAGAAAAAAAAATATGTCATTTTTTGTGTTTTCACACAGATTAAGAAAATGGTTTGAGCGACACAAATTTTAAGAAGAAATGCTTAAAATATCCTTGGACTATCATTACTGAAATAGTTATAGTGTATTGAAAAGTAATTGGATAGTTAATAATTTATGGGTAAGATCGATAAAAAAATAAGTAATAAATACTTCATTGATAATATAGAATGACTTATATTCCGAGGCAAACAAAAAGAAGTAGTGTGACTTATATTCTGAGACGGAGAAGTACTTCAAATTTGTTAAAAGAAGACAAGTGCAAGAAAGTTCTTACGAGAAACACAATAGAAATGTTGCAATTCGATATAACATCTGTTGTAGTAATATATAGGACGGTGTTTACAATATATATATATATATATATATACACACACACGCTACACCCTATGGTGGAGTGGGGCGGCAGACCCCTTAAAAACTATAGTAAAAACACTAGAAAATTTTCTTAAAGATACACATATAGGTTAAAGTAAAACACCTGGTCGGAACCGGCCATTTCCCACTGAAGTGTTTTACTTTAACATATATGTGTATCTTTAAGAAAATTTTCTAGTGTTTTTACTATATTTTTATAAGTCTTACGCCGCACTCCACCATAGGGTGTAGCAAGGCATGTGTGTGTATATATATATATATATATATATATATATATATATATATATATATATATCACCTGAGAGCTGGTTTCTTTGTTTGTTTGTTTTTAACCATGGCCTATATACATTTTGTTACGATTAAAGCACTCGATCACACAGACACAAAATATATGAAATGATCATGGTAAAAACCAGTTTGATTTTTCTTGCCAGTCTAGCGGCGGCCACCACCGTGATGCGGCGGTTTTCATGATCAAGGCTAAGGCTGCACCACCTCTTCTTCTGTTGAAGCTGAAGCACAAGCACAGGTGGTTGCTCGAGTCTGCCGAATGTGACACTTGTGCCGAGTGCAGCGATAAATGTAGTTGTGATAAATACTACGGCACTTGTGACCCTAATTGCTGTAGTTACTGTTATACATGTCTTACTCAACCTTGGTAAGAAGGTCGATCGGTTGTAACAAATTAAATGATCAAGAACATATGCTATAATCCTTTTATGGTTAGGCCATGATCTTTCAGGACAATTAACCATGATCAATAACAACTTTACTTTTATATATATATATATATATATATATATATATATATATATAGGCTTCTATGTTTCTTGTAACAGGATAAAACAAAGTCTTCTATGTTTAAATTATATGTGACTTGTAATCTTCTTTATATATCTAGCATTTTGCTATGTTCTATTTTCAAATAATAAAGCACGTCGTTGTTCAATTCACAATTTAACACTTATCTTATATAAATTTAAGTGTGTGACATTGGAGAAATCAACTCTATCATGAACGGAATAAAGAATAACACTCCAATTTGGGTGAGAAACTTGAAGCTAGCTTGGGGCCTCTACATTGGGACTTTACCCTTTTCTTGCATTTCTTGTAAATTTTGTGGGGGTTTTCACTCGTTATTGAATAAATGAAAGTTTGTTTAAAATAAAAAATAAAAATATAGGAGTTTTTCAAATTTGGATGTGTTGATAACCTTCTTCGTTTCGATTAATTAGTTACCTTTTTTTTCTTACGTTAGTTATTAGTAGTAAAATTTACTTAATAAATTTCAAACTTTAAGTAATCGAGCCGAGTCGATAATCTTTAGGGCTTGAGCTCGACTCGACCGAAAAAACTCGGGCTCGAAATAGGATCCAGCTCGATCGAGCTATTAAAAGACAAAATCGAACTCAACAATATAACTCGACTCGGCTTGTGAGCTCCATTATGTTTTTAGAATTCATTAATTTTTCTTATAAAATATGAGAAGATTGCGCTTGAGTTCAACTCGGAAAGGAGTTTGACTCGATTTGGGTTTTTTAAGTTCGAGCTTGAGTCGAGCTACTCGAACGATAAACCGAGCAGATTTTCAGTATCAATTCAGTATTCGATTCGCTCTCGAGTTAATCGAGCTATATTAATTCATTAGTTTTTATATATATATATATATATATATATATATATATATAATATATATCAATAATTATTAGTCGAGTCGAATACGAGTACTTCGATTCACTTACAGCCCTAAGCACCGCTCCAATTATACTCCCATGTATAATAATAATTTTTTTTTTTTGAGTGGTATAAACTTTTTTGAAAGATGAATATTCTACACTTTTATCCTTCCAAGTTAGCACCGCTCCAATTACTCCAATTGTATAAACTAATGCAAGGTGGATCGATGATGTCAGGAGTGTAAATAGGAGGACTCGAATCAAATGTTTATGCATCGATCGAATCAAGCATACCCTTTGTGATAGTTATAAACAAACCCAACTCGAGATTGTTTGAACATTAAATGAATTATCCAATTTAGCTTAATCTTAAGTACAATTTAGTTTGGTTCAATTATGCTCGAAACGAAAGTCGGAACATTTTCTAAACCTTTGTTATGCCGGCAAGCTTAACAATGTAATAAACACAAACAGTACGTCATAATAATATCAGTAAGGCCATGCCCCAAAAGTCTGGGCCTTGGGCTATCTAACGATCATGTGTTGTGGGCCACCTGGATTTCAATACATTCACTAAAATATATCTTTTTCTTGAAGGGCACTAAAATATATCTACTAGGGCCATTTTCAGCTGTGCAAGATGTAGTTTGTTGTATTTTAAATAATAGGGTGTGCTCTAAAACAATTAATCACATGCTTTTGTGCAAGTGAGAGATTGTTAGGTGTGATGCCCGAAAGACAATTTTGTAATTGTTTATTTAATAAATGAAATGATATTATTATTCATATTTATTATTCTCATATTCACCGATGTGATAATAGTATTTACACTACTAAAACCCAAAAGTATATCGTTTATGTAATCACTTAACTCAAAGTGTATGGGATATACACGGAGGATTGAGTTAGTGAAGATGTACTTAAAATACAATTAGCCCGTAGTGAAGTTAATCGAAAGTATCGGGTCTCTTCTTTAACGTGCTATTAATGCGCCCAGAACACAATAGGTGTGATAAAATTATCCGGACTTTCGGTTAAGACCTAGTGGGGCATTTATATATGATAGATATGTCATATAGGGCTGGACCGATTTGATTAGAGTTCATGATATAATTCCGTAATTGAGAAGTCTTATCGAATCAATTGATGATCATATTTATGGATATATCTTAATCCCGAGGTGATCACAATCAACCGCTTGAATCGCATATGAGGTTTGACTTGACGGTTAAGGATTACATTGAGTCTGTGATCCGAATTACCCCATCTTGGCATTGTAATTGGATTGAGTGAGTAGTCGTGTTATCACAGATATCAGAATCCATTCCTTCCATTTATGGAAGTAGATAAACGATTCTCTTATTTGTTAATCCTAGAAACCGATCGATCGCACGAGTTCATATTACACTGATTAGCTACCAGTGAGTTGTATGAATTAATTGATCACTAGGAGGTTAATGGTAAATAAGGATAAGAGGTTCTAAAAAGGGTTAACGGTAACTTTCCGATTTAGAATGAACAGTCTATGGAGGATTAATCCATATGTAATGATTATATCAAAGGACGCTTATTATCATTCTCGTGAGGAGATAAATATAATCTCATAATCGGAGGAGTGCAGTCACGGGATTATGGTGGCATATTCCTGTGATTGGATTATCAAATATAATTATTCTGTTCATAAGATAATTATTTATTTGATTTATCGGAGACGTTAATTATTAGTCCATGGTCCCGACGTGCCTCGAAATATAGCATAGCTATTCTCGGACGTCGAATCCTAATAATATTAATTTAGTTCTTATTAGAATTTAATTAAAACTATATGTGAATTAATTGTTTTGTGAACTATTAAATTAGTTGGGCTAAATAATTAAATATGTGGAAAAAGACATTTTCATAATCTTGGCCAATTTATGTGTTATGGCCGAAAATTATTGACTAGGTCAATAAGATGAATTTCGGCCCCAAGAGCATTGTTTTAGGAAACAAGAAATTGTTTTAAGACATGTGCACAAAATATTTATTGGATAAATATTTATGGTAAGAAATAAAGATAAATATTATTCTAGATTTGTTCTAGAATATTATGGGATTATTATTTTTATTTATTTGATTTATTTATTTGCATAATAAAATCCTTGGAGGACAAGGATTACCCTCCTATATAAAGAGAGTTCTCCCAAGCCTTACACACATGCAACTTCTCTTAGAGAGAAGGAGCAAAAATAATTCGGCCAAGGGGAGAAGGGAAAAATCTTGGAGATTTTTCCGGGTAGTATATCAGGAGGATTCGAGACGAGAATTTCCTTCCACCGGGAGTTGCTTGGATCACACGTACGGAAGATCGTGGTGCTCTTCACATCTTCTTTCATTCTTCTTTTTGCGGTTCTTCAACTTGGATTTTGAGATCCAAGAGGTATGTTCTACAACCCCCTTTTAGAGTAGATCTAGTTATTTTATTACGTGTAATTTATAGATCTAGATCCTTAAATCGCTTCCGTTGCGGATGGTATTACAAATATTGGTATCAAAGCCCAAGGTGATCTATATTTATACGTATAAAATATTAGATCTAGGAGTGATAAACATGTAGATTTTTTGTCCCAATTTTTTTTAAAAGGGGCCGAAAATTATGTTTATTTTTTTATGTTATGAATGTCTTGGTTGAAGAGATGGATTGGGATTGGTACTGTTTACTCGTTAGATCTATTTTGTAGCTCCTTTGTTTAGTAACAATTGAGCATAGGAATTGTATTTTTTTATGTCAATTTTCGAAATTTCAATGTAATAGTAGCATCTTTTATTGTAATTTTGTAAATCCGGGCTCGAAAAGATGAAGATCTTGCTGAAAAATTGAAGATCAAGGCGAAACCCAAGGTATGAACGAGGAGAAACGGATAAATTTTTTTAAAAAACTGCTACAGGACTTTCTGCGACGCTGGAAAGCGTCACTATAAGTCCTGTTTATGAAATTGCATACGGCTAGGGTTTTAAAATATTGCGACAGCATGTAACTTATTTAGTTAACCTAATGTTTTTTTTATTTAAAAACTGCCGTTAGGCAGAAAGAAATTTTTTTTTTTGGAAAATAATTATTAACAGCCAAATGTAACAATAAAATATAAAAAAAATGATTAATTATACTAAATTAGATTTATTTAATTAAAACAAAGGTCTTTCTCCTCTCGGGTGTTCGTGGCTCGTGATCCGGCGGTTCGAGTTCAAGATTTGAAGATCAAGACTCGAATACATAGATTATGTAATTTACTGCTTTCCTAGGATAGATTAGATACGGGGGTACCAACAATCCATCTCGGTGTTTAATTTTCCGCAATTTATTTTTTATGTGTTTGATCATAAAATAGATATAAAATCGGAGTTGCCATGACATGCATCATATCAAAAATCCACTCCATGCATACATGTAGAATTTTAATTTTGGTAATTAAAATAGGCATGTATACAAACTCGTGTAATTAGTTGAAATTTAATTAATACGTGGTAATTAATTAATTTAGTAACTAATTAAAGATCCGAGGACGGGTTATGAAATCGTTAAGCCTTTTCGTGTGTGTGTTCTCGGTGAACCGTAAAAGCCCAAACGAGATCATGTTTTCGATTCGTAGTGTCTACGAGATTGAATGATGGTAGAAGAACAATAAATCTTGGATAACAACGGTTCGCTTTATAGGTTGGGTGGTCAATCGAGCTTTGCTCGACCGATCGAACCCTCCTAGTGTGATGTATGCACGGGGTCCGCAAGACTAAGCTACACCGGCTAAGCGGATGGGTGATTCCTTCTTATCTCAATGGGGCTCTCTTGACCCGACTTCGTCCGATCATCACATATGTTCCGGACGAATAGGACGGGTAGGCTTGCCTACGTTACCGACACCATTCGGAATCCTTGATTTGATGTGCTTTTATGTTAACATCAAAAAGACGTGGTTAGTTAACCCACCACCACTTCAAAAAATATTGAGTGGGAGCGGGGAGGCGACATGTACCAACCCCACGGCCTCTACTATAGATACAAGTAAGTGAGAGAAGGGTGACGCTCGCGGGCGCTTTGATTTCGTCCCCCTAAGGATGGTGTTCACCCCTATCAACATTCATGGCTTGGTCTCCGAAAGGATAGGATTTCCGGGTACTCGTTGGGTCACTGACCTATCCTAAGACGGCACACTCGGGGCGTACCTAAAAGATCCGATATAGTAGGTCACACTCATAAAGGATATTCTTGATAATATCTAGGCTAAAAAAGGAAGGTAGTCAATGAATAAAGGGATGTTCGATTCTCGTGGGATGTTGGATTCTCACAAGTTATTCATTGATGAGATTGTCTCGATTAACCGTCATCTCTTTGACCTACCCTAAGGCGGCACTGAGATGCAAGGTTAAAACCTTGGAATGGTAGAGTAAACTTCATTTTAGTTTACAATTCCTAAAATAAACTTATATAGTAGTATTAAACTTGAATTAATATATGTCATTTTATTTACAACATTATATCCCTTACTAAATTGCTTAAAAATTAATAATTGACTAGTATTGACTTCGTTAAAAAGTGGAAAGTAACTAGGACGTTGAACTAGTTAATCGATAATGCAATTATTTTTCTAAAGAGATATTTTCTCTTAAGCCTTTTAAAAACCAGAGTGACATACATGTATGTCACTAGTGTCATTCGTGTCAAACGGAAGACAAACTTAGTTTGATCAAAGGTGATTTGGAACTTTGAAATCTTTCTAGTGAATTTTGAGTGTGTAGTGATTACACGAGTAATTTTCTAATTGAAAAATCGGAAAATCATGAAGTGTTACTAGTTGGACGATATTTGGAATCGATGAACTAGTGGGAGCTTTATGATTTGTTGTTTTTCTAGAACATTAGAAAAGTGTAATCGACTACACACGTAACCTTTTAATTGAAAACCGGAAAGTCATGAAATGTCGCTAGTTGGACGATATTTGGAATCGATGAACTAGTGGGAGTTCTATGATTTGTTGTTTTTTCGAAATATTGGAACTATGTACGAAAGATTTTCTAATCGAAAAATCGGAAAATCATAAAAAATAAAGCCTTGCTCGTTAGACGGTATTTGGAACCGATAAACTAGTGGGAGCTTTAATGTTATGATTTGTTGTTTTTCGGTATATTAAAAATCCGAGAAGTCCCGGACGAGTAACACTCAAATAGACATCCCACGGTTCAAGAGGAGTGTCTACTCAAATGAACCGCTGGTTCAAGACTGTTTCCATTCACGGAAGGTCAAGAATGGGAGAATATGTCTAAAAGTGTAAGTCATCTAAACTGAGAAAACTTCAAGGCTGAACCGAAAATTATTTAACTGAAAATCATAGGATAAGGACAGTGATTTTGGATCACCAACCTATGAATCCTTGGTGATTTTCTCGAGCTAACTTCTTTGGAAGAAAAAGGTAGCAGTGCATTTAACGATTAAAAGAGTAAACAACGGGTAGTTAATTTTAGCTAGAATAGTGGGAGTGATATAAGGAAATGAATCTCGGATTCAATCCTTGGATATCGCGGAAAAATTATTTTTTGTTTAAGATTCGTTGGAACGAAAGGATTTACCTTCTATTCGATAATTTGTTTGTCGTATAGAAAGTGAATATACCATTTGTAGTACGAATCCAATACTCGGACGTTTGTTTGATAAAGTCAAAACCACTTACAACTGCTGAAATATGTATATAAAACACATCTTAAGAACTATTAAAAGAAATTGGTTTCGATATTTAGATAAAAGTTTCTTCATATTCCATAGTTAGTCCATAGTCCCTAAAAGACAAGACCTGAAGACTGGCTCAGGGTGATTCCTTTCTCTCAGTCTGGTTATATTGTCTCAAAGGTTCAATGACTAAGTTTCCTTTCAATCAGGAAAGGATAATGGTTATAATGATGTAGCATGTCTTGTTCATGACGACCTTCGGGGTCTGATGAAAGATACAAGCTAGTAGGAGCTTCCGAGTAGTGACTTCTTGTCTGATAACTATTCAAACACTCCGGTAAGTTTATCCAAAATATTTTGAGGTTTCTCTGTTTTCAACAGAGATAGAGTATTCTATACTCGGAATAGGCCATTCATTGTCCTCAAGACTGATGCTCAGCCTGCCTCATTGTGAGATGTTCTCACTAAGTGAGAAACCGTTAAATTGCCTTACATAGTTTTAGATGTGCTACAATACACTGCTTAACTCAATAAAGATATTGGAAGCAAAATAAGGGTTTACATTGAAATGTAAGACCGAGAAGTCTACCTAGAATATGCTTTGGAATTTACGGATAAGGTGTGGATTCGGTTCACCCCACTTCCATAAAAATAAGCATTTAGCACACGGTGCTTGAAGGTAAGACTGGGAATTTCGCGCATACGTTCGGTCAATGACCATTCGTGATATTTCTGGTAAGCTATTGATTATAAAGGTTAGATATAGGATTCTTGAAATCGGGAAGGGACAGTTATACTGTTGCATCTTTTCTGACAGAGTCCATGAATAGCAAACCCTTGAACCTTGAAGTACGTTTATTCAAGGTAGTTACTAACTGATTAAAAGCAGACCACATCCAACATCGGTTGTTGGTGATAACACTAAATACTAATAAACTAGATCGTAATTTCGATCCACCCAAAGAAGTATTGAGAGTATGGTTTATCCATTACCCATTACGGTTCTCATGGACTTTGTAGTCCGAGGATCGATTGATGACCTATGGCTCTTTTGTGAGAAGTATAGGATTATGATAATAGAGGTTGGTTTAATAGCCATAACCCCGTGAATGGAGTTCGGTACTCCGGGCCTGTTCATACTCTTGTAGAACCACCGAGCGCCTCAGCCCAAAGTGGGAGTAATTGGATTTACACGGAATAGAGTAGAATGAATAGGAAAGTTTATCTTTCAAAGCAAAGCTTGAGTGGTCTAGGGGTAATTCCCTAAGAAGTCGAGAGTTCATCAGACCTTGGACTCTCTTACCACTTAGTATTGCATGATTTCGTTCAAAAGCAGAAAATAGGGGTGATTCCCCGAGATTTCTTGCCAAACAAACGGAGTCTGGATTCATTCGGAACAAAAGGGTATTGCCTTATGATGAGGATGACCTATCGGGGCTTATGTACTTTGTGGATAAAAAGCAAACCTCTCGGTCACCTGGAAGTCATATATTTCTACAATATGTGGAGTTGACCAGAATATTGATAAGTCTTTTGTAGACTGGATATCAATTTTAGTACAGTAGTGAATATATACACATACATTAGTGTTTATCAAGGATAACACCGCACAGCTTGGAATCAACATTGGTGTGTTATCCAAGTCGACCGACAATGCCACAATTTCTCGCAATGAGATTTGGACAACATTCTCAAGAGTTTGACTCGGTCGAATTCATTAGAATCACCACTTTGGTTTCCTATCCATCTTATTGGTTAAGATGATGCATCTGTGTATGCGAGATTCAACGAGGAAGTTATACCCTATGCCTCGGGAATGACTCTCAAATCTTCGGATCAAGAGAAATAGGATAGATTCTCTTTCTAGTAAGAGATGGTCAGGTTATTGAACGTCAACTTTGATCGAATCTTAGATTCGGTGGTTAACAAAGCAAGTTTAGTGTGTCCTTTAGTATCTTGAAGAGAACGAGGAATAATATGCGGACATATTCATGTGTGAACTTGGATATATGTGATGCACTGATTTTGACTTTAAGTCAGATTGAGGATGATCGTTAAGTCGATCTCGGGCTCAGTGTTTACTCTTGTGTTGAAGCTATTGCCTGGAGGAATCCAGCAACGCCAACTCGACTTTAACTAGTTGGGTGATTAGCGGCTTTTGTAGTAGCTAGAGAGGCGATATAGCTTAAGGATTTCCTTTTCATATCTGGAGTGATTCTAGATTTGGAAGCCGATACCACATCATTGTGCAAACGATGAAGGGGTAGCTTATAAGGATTTTCGAAATCACTAGAGGTCAAAAGCATTCTGCGAAGGTACCACATGATTAGATGGACCGGTAATGTTTCGATTCTACGGATCGTCTCGAGCCGACAACCTGACTAATCATTAAGACCCATGACATTCAGATGTAGGTACTCCCCGAGTCACTGACATATCCTACGACGGCACACTCGGAGTGTACTTTGTCATCTGACAATGGTTATGATATGCTTAATGGGTACTAGAATACGGGATGGGTCTCCATTGCTTTAGAGCAAGTGGGAGATGTAGTTTGTTGTATTTTAAATAATAGGGTGTGCTCTAAAACAATTAATCACATGCTTTCGTGCAAGTGAGAGATTGTTAGGTGTGATGCCCGAAAGACAATTTTGTAATTTTTTTATTTAATAAATGAAATGATATTATTATTCATATTTATTATTCTCATATTCACCGATGTGACAATAGTATTTACACTACTGTAAAACCCAAAAGTATATCGTTTACGTAATCACTTAACTCGGTGTATGGGATATACACGGGAGGATTGAGTTAGTGAAGATGTACTTAAAATACAATTAGCCCGTAGTGAAGTTAATCGAGAGTATCGGGTCTCTCCTTTAACGTGCTATTAATGCGCCCTGAACAATAGGTGTGATTGTCTTATCCGGACTTTCGGTTAAGAGAACCTAGTGGGGCATTTATATATGATAGATATATCATATATGTATGGACCGATTTGATTAGAGTTCACGATATAATTCCGTAATCGAAGTCTTATCGAATCAATCGATGATCATATTTATGGATATATCTTAATCTCGAGGTGATCACAGTCAACCGCTTGAATCAAGATGAGGTTTGACTTGACGGTTAAGGATTACACCGAGTCGTGATCCGAATTACCCCATCTTGGCATTGTAATGGATTGAGTGAGTAGTCCGTGTTATCACAGATACGGAATCCATTCCTTACATTTATGGAAGTAGATAGACAAATCCCTTATTTGTTAATCCTAGAAACCGATCGATCGCGCGAGTTCATATTACATCGATTAGCTACCAAATGAGTTGTATGAATTAATTGATCACTAGGGGTTAATGTAAATAAGGATAAGAGGTTCTAAAAAGGGTTAACGGTAACTTCCCGATTTAGAATGAATAAACATGGAGGATTAATCCATATGTAATGATTATATCAATGGACGCTTATTATCATTCTCGTGAGAGATAAATATAATCTCATAATCGGAGGAGTGCGATCACGGGATTATGGTGGCATATTCTCGTGATTGGTTTATCAAATATAATTATTCTGTTCGTAAGATAATTATTTATTTGATTTATCGGAGCCGCTGATTATTAGTCCATTGTCCCGACGTGCCTCCAAATATAGCCTAACTATTCTCGGACGTCGAATCCTAATAATATTAATTTAGTTCTTATTAGAATATAATTAAAACGATATGTGAATTAATTGTTTAGTGAACTATATAATTAGTTGGGTTAAATAATTAAATATGTGGAAAAAGGCATTTTTCATAATCTTGGCCAATTTATGTGTTATGGCCGAAAATTATTGACTAGGTCAATAAGATGAATTTCGGCCCCAAGTGCATTGTTTTAGGAAACAAGAAATTGTTTTAAGACATGTGCACAAAATATTTATTACATAAATATTTATGGTAATAAATAAAGATAAATATTATTCTAGATTTGTTCTAGAATATTATGGGATTATTTTTATTTATTGGATTTATTTATTTGCATAATAAAATCCTTGGAGGACAATGATTACTCTCCTATATAAAGACAGTTCTCTCAAGCCTTACACACATGCAAATTTCGACTTCTCTTAGAGAGAAGGAGCAAAAATAAATCGGCCAAGGGGAGAAGGGAAAAATCTTGGAGATTTTTCCGGGTAGTATATCGGGAGGATTCGAGACGAGAATTTCCTTCCACCGGGAGTTGCTTGGATCACACGTACGGAAGATCGTGGTGCTTTTCACATCTTCTTTCATTCTTCTTTATGCGGTTCTTCAACTTGGATTTTGAGATCCAAGAGGTATGTTCTACAACCCCGTTGTAGAGTAGATCTAGTTATTTTAGTACGTGTAATTTATAGATCTAGATCCTTAAATCGCTTCCGTTGCGGATGGTATTACTAACACAAGACACGGCATGCCTCTTCCCAGGGACGACTCTACATAGAGCCAAGCGGGTGCGGCCGACCCTCTAAAATAAAAATATTATGTACAAATAGTAGAGAATTTTTTTTATAAACACATATATACATATGTGAAATAGACCATCTTATTTTAATGTATCGACCCCTTGTTTTTATTTATTTTCCTATAATTACATGTATAGAATTGAATATCCAAGTATATGTGTGATTATGGGAAAAAAAATTCTAACCCCATCTCAAAAATCATGCAGCCGCCCCTGCTCTATCCCAAACCATTTATATGTAAAACCCGTTTATAGGTAAAAACAAAAATGTGATGTGGAGCAAGTTAGGTCTAGCTACATGGCTGTGTATTAACGTGGCATTGCACAATCTGAATGTTATAAAGAATGAGAATAAAGGAAGAGATGCAAGTTGAAATCCATATTAAGAAAAAGTTTAGCTATTGATAACATATGATAACTTTCAATTGCAGCATCAAGTGAAAGTGTAACGCCCCGTTCCCGGATATCGAGCCCTTATCCGGAAATACGACGTTCGGCACATATATAAATAAAATTTAATTCATTCATATATGTAAGCCTACAATCAATACAATCAAAGTGCGCGGAATTTAATGCTCGGGTAATAAATGTCCAATAAGATGCTAGAATACGAAAAGGTACTAAAAGTCGCCCAAGTGTATCAAAACAATACAACCAAGTCCTCGAAAGTCCAAACGAAATACTATGAAATAAGAAATAAAGATGAACACACGTCATCCCAAAGTACTATGAACAAAGTATATAAAATAGTGCAACATTTCAAATGTAAAAGAAGTGCATAGAATGAAACATCAAGCTCAGAGATCCTCCTCAGGGACATACTCCTCGTAATACCCGAAATCCTGTTCTCCTTCTCACCCCCAAGCACACATAACAAAAACATGCACAAGGGGTAAGTATATAATACTCAGTAAGGAAGAGAAGTTTGTTTAAGCTTAGAATATATAAAAGATTGAACATTGTTAGGTTTCAACTAAAAAGGCAAGACAGACTCGATTCTACGCATAAAGGTTACATCTCCCAATATGCCTAAACTGTAACTACTTAGCTTATCTTTGTTACAACATGCAATCAAGGTGGAACGTGACATATTGAAATCTTCAGGATACAATAACCCCGGAACGTATTGAAATCTTCAGGATACAATAACCGGTTCCGATAGTATGAACATACGGCGATGCCTATAGGCTCTGCAGCCGATAGGACACTCACTTTGATTTGCTCTGCTCACACATCACGCTATAGATCTTCAGGATCTACCCAAGACCACATGGTGTTTAATCTTTTATCTAGCAAGTTGTGTTATATTATGTGATTAACTGACCATCCTAGTTTATTTAGATAACAATCCCTTACCGACACCACTCATCATGATCAAAAGACCAATTCTATCCTAAGTAAGGTTTAAAGGTGTTATCATAAAATAGTAATACACTTAAAAGGGTTTAAGGTTGTTTAAACAACCCTAAACGATAGTTGAAAGCCAAATTAAACAAAGCCGAAGGCGGCTCCGTGTGGACGCCCGTCGAAGGCGACGTGACGCCCGTCTGAAGTCCCTGGGACGCTCGTCCAAAATAGTGGACGCCCGCCCGCATATTCCCTTTCAATCTCAGATCAAAATTTCACCTCGTGACGCCCGTCCGAGGTATCCAGACGCTCGTCCAAGGTTGGACGCCCGTCCAGAAAACCGGACGCCCGTCCGACCTGGCGATTTTCCAGAAAACTGAAACGCGATCCTTCATCATTTTCATTCGGTTTTCAATTAAAAACCCACTCTTTCTCAACCTAATCGTGTCTAAATAATCTACCATCCATACCAAAACATCATCCATCTCATAGACATCAATTTAACGCAATTTAAATCCCCAAAACAACAAGAAATCAACACAATTACCACATATTCAAAAACTCAAACGTAGGGTTTCTCCTTACCTAAATGCAGCCACCACCAACCAGATCAAAACTCAGAGAAAAGTCGCAACACAACCAAACCGAAGGCAAAAACGTCCTCTCTCACACGACGATTCCAACTCTTGAATTTGCTCAGAAAACGATCAACCCTCCCATTGATGGTTGAAGAACTCTTCTAGTCTCTCCTTTTCTTTCTCATTTGCGCAGAGAGGAGGGAAACGTGAAAACTGATTTCTAATTAGGTTTAGAGATTAGTGTTAGTTAACCTTAAATACCCACTTCCAAAATAAAAACCCTTTTACTAAAACACCGCTTAACAAAAATCTGTTTTTCTCTCTTATATAACAAAATATATATATATAAATATACTTCAAATCGCTTAATTAAATAACCCGAAAAACTGAATTTGTTAAAAGACTCTTTTTACCCTTTTCGAAAAGTCGGGATGTTACATTCTTCCCCTTAAAGAAGTTTCGTCCTCGAAACTTGCCGTAACCAACACCACTCTCAACTTAGATACCAGCCATGCACCTTCTAGTTCACTTTCAAAAACACACCAATGTTATCTCCAACTGAGTTGAACCTTAGTAATTTCATCGACAAGACTTCAGTACTTTCCACACAACTAATCTTGCACTTCAGACCCAAGCACCATTCTATCTTATTCACCCCTTTCATCTACCTTATGCTCAACTCTACTAACCTAACTTCTTAAACTCCTCCTATAACACTTTGTCCCAAAAGTCATGCCAATCCTCTAGTTAACATGTAGTATTCTTCCAGGTTCTTTGTCTATTCATCACCCTTACAGAAGTTTCCAGACTTACACAAAAGTTACTCTGATCTATACAGTCGCCTTACCCTCAAGAAACTAACTATTAACTTAAAGAACTTCAATTCCACCTTGTTATCAATTCAGCACTAAACCATCTATAACACACCCAAACCATAGACAAACTTCAATCTTTACTAGTCTCCAAAAAGGTAACCATATAAACATCTTCTACCAACCTTATAAGGCTTTCCTATAGACAAGAAAACGAATTTTGACAGTGAGTTTATCAGCAACCATAATTTTATAGTCCAAATGTAATATTGGAGTTGTGAAAGAGTTTATTTTTAAACAACACATCTATAAGAAACAAAGTTTTAAACTTGTCCTCACTTTGATTCCAGAAGGAAGGTAGGAATGGTTATGCAAATATTTTGAAAATTTGAAACTACTAAGGGAGATAGCAAATAGGAAAATCTTGAGATGTATAACATAAAGTGAAGACGGATTGAACTTGGTTCACATGCATATAATAAAACATTTGTTTAGATAATGCAAAATGGATGATATATAAAATTTGCCTATATGAGGGTACTTGTGATAAGTCACTAAAAACAAAAGTACTGAGTGAGACATTTATCACAAATTTAGAGGTCATTCTACAAAATCCAGATTGGAACATTTTCCTTTCTCTTGAAGTAAGTGGTATGATTGAATGCAAAAGAAAGACAAACTTGCTATTAAAGAGTTCAATAAAAAGGTCTAGAAGTGGAAGAAGTCTCAAATATTATATAAATATGTACATATACATATAATAAATATATATAAAAATTTGAAGATTTAATAATATTCTTTGAAAGATTTCATCTTCGAGAATCCAAGTAAATTGGTGAAATGTTGCGTAAAAGGGTCATGAATGATAACGTGGAAAAGAAAGCAAAAGAATTCGTAAAATGCATAATCTATTTCTTTCAACAACCGTTGTAGTTAAAATATTATTTTTGAAAGAGGGGAAACATCTTCTCCAAAGGTTCAAAGATAAAGGTAAACCGGAGAAGTGCTTCGTGAAGAAATCATAAGTGACGACTGAGTAAAGAAAACACAAGAGTTTCGAATAGTGCATGTTTTTGTGTCGTTCAAAGATTCACACAATAAGGACTATTGTGATTTTGTTAAAAGGTTTTGAATTGAAGGGGAAAATGTTCAAAGGATAAGGACAACCCTTTGTTCTTAGAATAACAAAAATCGAAAGTCATTTCTTCCAATTTGAAGAAAGAAGGTTTAGAATAAAACAAAACAACTTAACACTGTAGTAAAAAAAATTTCTTTGTCGAGGAGAAACTCTTAACAAAATAAGTTGCATGCTAAAATCCTTTATCAAACGTAGCTTTAAAAGACGTGCATGAGTTGTAAAGGAGGTTCAACTACTCGCTTATTCAAAGACAAAAATTTCATAGGAGTAAAAGATGATTATCTTGAAAGTAATTATCGATAGAACTTTTGAATACATGTATATAATTTTTTTAAAAGTAGTCCTGAGTTACTAAATGACACTTTGGTAAGGAATGGTTGTTCACGTATTCTTACCGGAAGACAAAGGATTATGTAATTAAAATGGATGTTTTGAGAAAGTTTGATCTTTCCACCAATTTTTTGAAATGTATAAAATTCTATTAAAAGGGTTGAGTCTTTAAACAAAAGTTTTCTGCACCAAAACATCGTGTATGGGATGCATTGAAGGTAATCACTAGGATGTAAAAGTGTATTGACCCGAATTTGCTAAACATGATGCAATGAAAGGGTATGCAGTTGCCAGTTCAAATAGTTCAAAGGATGAGAAACTCATTTCCTTTAAATCAAGCATTTGACACTATGAAAACATCTTCAAAAAAAAACATCAAAGTATGCGCACACTTGAAAAATAAAACTTCGCCATGGAAGAACTCTTACCGAGTTCAAAAGTTTCAAACGGATGATCCAAAGCTACCACATTGGTCACAAATAGTATGCAAAGGGAAAAACATTTGAAATTAGAGGTAACTAAGTGTGAATCCAAATGATTATAAAAGGTACCTCGTTAAAGAAAACATGGGATTGGAAAGTCACCATGTAAGTGTTTCTTGTCACAAAAGGGTATTAAATCTACAACACTTAATATCTACTCACTAAACTTCTTATTATGGATAACAAGTAAGTTAGGGTCTTATGCTTCAAAGCCTTCCCAACACATACTACCCCACACCTAAACTTCCAAGGTGAAAGAATGTTGTATGGCCTTAAAAGGGTTTTAAGAGTTTGAGTACATACATCAACCATGAAATGATTGACTTGCACAAAGTAACCCAAATTAATTTTGAACAAGATGTAAAAAGAAAAGTTGTAGGTATACAAGCTTTACATATGCTACACAAAATTCAGAATTTATGGAAAAGCATAAGTTGGTTAAAAATAATTATTTTCAGTCCAAACACTGCAAGCTGTCAAAACTTTCAGAAATTTAAAATCTGCATTAATTTGCAGATTGAACTCAAACTAGAAAGAATTAGCACTTGAATCCAAAACAAAATTGCAGATCAGAGAGTTTTCTACAACATATCAAAAATTCAAGTCATTTGAAGATGTTTAGCTTACTCAAAACAGACTCATAAGTAAGAGTACCGCTGCAGAATTTTCTGGACAGAGTACTCCTCCTTGTTAAACAATTTATGAACAATCCATATTGAAAACTAAGTTGATGCCAAAATAGAAAATGTAGATAAGGCAATTTCCTAAGTGACTGCAAATTTATAGAATTTTTGAAACATTAGAAGTAATATTAAAAGACATATAGAAACGTGAACAAAGTTGTTTTACTCGTTTTGCATAACACCAAAATACAAAATCAAGGTAATGATTGAATCAAAAGGTCTTAATAAGAAAACTTTAAATCCTCCAAGAAAAGAGCAAAAGGAGAAAAGTCTAGAAGCTCCAAAAGAAGAGAAGGGTTCGCTAAAGATCCTAGAAGGAACACTAGAGGGCATCACATAAAGGATGTGAGCTTGGAACTCTAACTAACCTTTGCCTAGGAAGACTCTTCACCTGGTCCTAGTGAAACTTGACCAAGGTCTAAAGATTCTTAGTTTTACGATTTTCCACCAAGAACAAAAGAAGTCAGAAAGGTTCTAAAAGATCTAAGATACCTTATCTTAAAAACAAAAGTTTAGGTCAGCAAAGAAACTTCTATGAATTCCTGCAATTCTGAAAGATCAAAGAAGTCAGAATGGTTACTAAGCAGTCTTAAAGGTCTTATCTTAAGGAAGGGAAGCCTAGAAAAGCAAGGAACGCTTCTCTCTGATACCAACTGTAACGCCCCGTTCCCGGATACCGAGCCCTTATCCGGAAATACGACGTTCGGCACATATATAAATAAAATTTAATTCATTCATATATGTAAGCCTACAATCAATACAATCAAAGTGCGCGGAATTTAATGCTCGGGTAATAAATGTCCAATAAGATGCTAGAATACGAAAAGGTACTAAAAGTCGAAAGTGTATCAAAACAATACAACTGAAGTCCCTCGAAAGTCCAAACGAAATACTATGAAATAAGAAATAAAGATGAACACACGTCATCCCAAAGTACTATGAACAAAGTATATAAAATAGTGCAACATTTCAAATGTAAAAGAAGTGCATAGAATGAAACATCAAGCTCAGAGATCCTCCTCAGGGACATACTCCTCGTAATACCCGAAATCCTGTTCGCCTTCTCACCCCCAAGCACACATAATAAAAACATGCACAAGGGGTAAGTATATAATACTCAGTAAGGAAGAGAAGTACGTTTAAGCTTAGAATATATAAAAGATTGAACATTGTTAGGTTTCAACTAAAAAGGCAAGACAGACTCGATTCTACGCATAAAGGTTACATCTCCCAATATGCCTAAACTGTAACTACTTAGCTTATCTTTGTTACAACATGCAATCAAGGTGGAACGTGACATATTGAAATCTTCAGATACAATAACCCGGAACGTATTGAAATCTTCAGGATACAATAACCGGTTCCGATAGTATGAACATACGGCGATGCCTATAGGCCTGCAGGCCGATAGGACACTCACTTTGACTGTCTGTTCACACATCACGCTATAGATCTTCAGGATCTACCCAAGACCACATGGTGTTTAATCTTTTATCTAGCAAGTTGTGTTATATTATGTGATTAACTGACCATCCTAGCTTATTTAGATAACAATCCCTTACCGACACCACTCATCATGATCAAAAGACCAATTCTATCCTAAGTAAGGTTTAAAGGTGTTATCATAAAATAGTAATACACTTAAAAGGGTTTAAGGTTGTTTAAACAACCCTAAACGATAGTTGAAAGCCAAATTAAACAAAGCTGGAAGGCCAGCTCCAGGTGGACGCCCGTCTGAAGGACCAGACGCCCGTCTGAAGTCCCTGGACGCTCGTCCAAAATAGTGGACGCCCGTCCGGACATTCCTTTCAATCTCAGATCAAAATTTCACCTCAGACGCCCGTCCGAGGTATCCAGACGCTTCGTCAAGGTTGGACGCCCGTCGTAAAACCGGACGCCCGTCCGACTGGCGATTTTCCGTAAAATCAAACGCGATCCTTCATCGTTTTCATTCGGTTTTCAATTAAAAACCCACTCTTTCTCAACCTAATCGTGTCGAAATAATCTACCATCCATACCAAAACATCATCCATCTCATAGACATCAATTTAACGTAATTTAAATCCCCAAAACAACAAGAAATCAACACAATTACCACATATTCAAAAGCTGAAACGTAAGGGTTTCTCCTTACCTAAATGCAGCCACCAACCGGATCAAAACTCAGAGAAAAGTCACGCAACACAACCAAACCGAAGGCAAACGCGCCCTCTCTACACGACGATTCCAACTCTTGAATTTGCGAGAAAAGCGATCAACCCTCCCATTGATGGTTGAAGAACTCTTCTAGTCTCTCCTTTTCTTTCTCATTTTTTGCAGAGAGGAGGGGGAAACGTGAAAACCGATTTCTAATTAGGTTTAGGAGATTAGTGTTAGTTAACCTTAAATACCCACTTCCAAAATAAACCCTTTTACTAAAACACACCTCGCTTAACAAAAATCTGGTTTTCTCTCTTATATAACAAAATATATATATATATAAATATACTTCAAATCGTTTAATTAAATAACCCGAAAAACCTGAATTTGTTAAAAGACTCTTTTACCCTTTTCTGAAAAGTCGGGATGTTACATTCAACTGTAACGCCCCGTTCCCGGATACCGAGCCCTTATCCGGAAATACGACGTACGGCACATATATAAATAAAATTTAATTCATTCATATATGTAAGCCTACAATCAATACAATCAAAGTGCGCGGGAATTTAATGCTCGGGTAATAAATGTCCAATAAGATGCTAGAATACGAAAAGGTACTAAAAGTCGAAAGTGTATCAAAACAATACAACTGAAGTCCCTCGAAAGTCCAAACGAAATACTATGAAATAAGAAATAAAGATGAACACACGTCATCCCAAAGTACTATGAACAAAGTATATAAAATAGTGCAACATTTCAAATGTAAAAGAAGTGCATAGAATGAAACATCAAGCTCAGAGATCCTCCTCAGGGACATACTCCTCGTAATACCCGAAATCCTGTTCGCCTTCTCACCCCCAAGCACACATAACAAAAACATGCACAAGGGGTAAGTATATAATACTCGAGAAGGGAAGAGAATGCGTTTAAGCTTAGAATATATAAAAGATTGAACATTGTTAGGTTTCAACTAAAAGGCAAGACAGACTCGATTCTACGATAAAGGTTACATCTCCCAATATGCCTAAATCAGAACTACTTAGCTTATCTTTGTTACAACATGCAATCAAGGTGGAACGTGACATATTGAAATCTTCAGGATACAATAACCCGGAACGTATTGAAATCTTGAGATACAATAACCGGTTCCGATAGTATGAACATACGGCGATGCCTATAGGCTCTGAGAGCCGATAGGACACTCACTTTATTTGTCTGTTCACACATCACGCTATAGATCTTCGAGGATCTACCCAAGACCACATGGTGTTTAATCTTTTATCTAGCAAGTTGTGTTATATTATGTGATTAACTGACCATCCTAGTTTATTTAGATAACAATCCCTTACCGACACCACTCATCATGATCAAAAGACCAATTCTATCCTAAGTAAGGTTTAAAGGTGTTATCATAAAATAGTAATACACTTAAAAGGGTTTAAGGTTGTTTAAACAACCCTAAACGATAGTTGAAAGCCAAATTAAACAAAGCTGGAAGGCCAGCTCCAGGTGGACGCCCGTCTGAAGGACCAGACGCCCGTCTGAAGTCCCTGGACGCTCGTCCAAAATAGTGGACGCCCGTCCAGACATTCCCCTTTCAATCCTGTATCAAAATTTCACCTCAGACGCCCGTCCGAGGTATCAGGAGACTTCGTCCAAGGTTGGACGCCCGTCCGTAAAAACCGGACGCCCGTCCGACTGGCGATTTTCCGTAAAATCAAACGCGATCCTTCATCATTTTCATTCGGTTTTCAATTAAAACCCACTCTTTCTCAACCTAATCGTGTCTAAATAATCTACCATCCATACCAAAACATCATCCATCTCATAGACATCAATTTAACGCAATTTAAATCCCCAAAACAACAAGAAATCAACACAATTACCACATATTCAAAAGCGAAATGTAAGGGTTTCTCCTTACCTAAATGCAGCCACCAAACAGATCAAAACTCGAGAAAAGTCTGCGCAACACAACCAAACCGAAGGCAAAACGCGTCCTCTCACACGATTTATTCCAACTCTTGAATTTGCTCGGAAAACGATCAACCCTCCCATTGATGGTTGAAGAACTCTTCTAGTCTCTCCTTTTCTTTCTCATTTGCGCAGAGAGGAGGGGAAACGTGAAAACTGATTTCTAATTAGGTTTAGGAGATTAGTGTTAGGTTAACCTTAAATACCCACTTCCAAAATAAACCCTTTTTACTAAAACACCCTGCTTAACAAAAATCTGGTTTTTCTCTCTTATATAACAATATATATATATATATATATATAAATATACTTCAAATCGTTTAATTAAATAACCCGAAAAACCTGAATTTGTTAAAAGACTCTTTTACCCTTTTCTGAAAAGTCGGGATGTTACAGAAAGTGGCCGGATAAGCAAAACCAACCATCAAAACTTGCGTTACAAAAATATTGAGACTCTTAGAATATTAGAAATATAGTATTTTTGAAATGTAAATATTCTCGCATTACTACATTTATTGTAAAATATTGACAAGACAAATCTCGCAAATTAGATAGCTTGATTCTAGCAATTAGCCTAGCGAGGAAAGGTTGTAATTGTATATATATATCTTGTACATCATTACGAATAGGCAATGAAAATCAATTCCTCAATATTGTCTTACATGGTATCAGAGCTCTAGGTTGTAACATCTCTCATTGCGTGTCTTTTCTTCCTCCTTGCTGTGTTTTCAATCGTCTTCCTGCTCTCTCCATCGCCATGGCCGGAAACACATCTGACCCAAAATCTACCCCCTTTATCCCGCTCTCACTATCTCAAACATTTATGACTTCATCAAGGTCACTCTTGATATTGAAAAAGGACAATATATTACTTGGTCAGAATTGTTCAAAATCCATGCTCGAGCCTACCAAGCGAGTGATCACATTTTTCCACCAAAATCCGAAAAAGGCACTCTGAAAGACACGAATCCAGACCTTTGGTCTTGTGTCGATGCTGCCGTTCTCCAATGGATTTACGGCACTATATCTGAAGATTTGCTTCATACAATTCTTGAACCTGACACCACTGCAGCCTTAGCGTGGAATCGTTTGAAGGATATTTTTTCCGACAACAAAAATTCACGAGCTCTTTCCCTCGAGCAAGAATTTTCAAAAGTCCAAATGGAGGATTTCGCTGATGCCTCCTCTTATTGTCAACATCTGAATTCACTTGCGGACCAATTATCCAACGTTGGTGCTCCCGTCTCCAACGAACGATTGGTGCTCCAGCTTGTCTCCGGTCTCACCGACGCATACACCACTGTCGGATCTCAAATACGCCATGGAGACATTCTCCCACCATTATATAAAGCTCGATCTATGCTTGTTCTTGAAGAAACGGCCCGAGCCAAGAAGGCAGCTCTTTCAACACCAAATTCAGCATTTGCGGCTGATCACTTGGCTGAAAATCGTTCTCCTACCCATCGGTCCCGTGTAATAACAGGTCCTCCAACACCCGTGGGCAGAGGACACAATGGTCGGGGCGGAGGCGAGGCAATGGTGGCGATGGTCGGGCGACCAAGGGCAAACAAACTCGAGCTCACCCGCACCCAATCTGCAGCAGCCATGGTCTGGTCAACCTTGGTATTTTCCACCTTGGGCTGGGCAGTGGCAGCCATGGGCAATCCCTCCATGCTCATATCCGATAATTCCTTCTCCTTGGCAAAGATCTGCAGCTCGTCAGCCTGGTATTCTCGGCCCACGGCCCCAGCAGGCTCACATTGCCACGGCTTCATCCCAGCAGGAGCAGCCCTTTTATGCTCCAACAGATATTAATGAGGCTATGCACACCCTTTCTCTAGCTCAGCCTGATGATCAGTGGTATATGCACACCGGAGCTACGTCTCATATGACTGGTGGTGATGGAGGTAATCTTACGTCTTATTTCAATACGGGTAACAATCGTAGTGTAATTGTTGGAAATGGCCATAATATTCCGATTATTGGTCGTGGTAATGCTTCCCTCCCCTCCCCTCACCATCCCCTCACTCTAAATAATGTCTTGCATGCTCCTCAGTTAATTAAAAATCTTATTTCCGTCCGTAAATTTACTGTTGAAAATAACGTATCTGTCGAATTTGATCCTTTCGGTTTTTCTGTGAAGGATTTCCCGACGGGGATGCATTTAATGAGATGTAACAGCTTCGGGGACCTGTATCCTCTTACCACATGCGCGTCTACTACCCCCTCACACCGTCCGCTTTTGCTGCTATCTCACAAGAATTATGGCATTCTCGGTTAGGCCATCCCGGGGCCTCTATTTTAAATTCTCTTCGCAACAATAATATTATTGCTTGTAATAAACTTCGTACTAATTTTTTCTGCACTTCTTGCCCTTTGGGAAAGCAAAATAAATTACCCTTTTCTCAATCTTTCTCGCACACTACGTTACCATTTGATATTGTGCACAGTGATCTATGGACATCCCCCACTTTAAGCTCCGGGGGCCATCATTATTATATTCTGTTTCTTGATGATTACACGAATTATTTATGGAGATTTCCCCTCGTCACTAAGTCTCAGGTTTACACAATTTTTTTGTCGTTTCATTCCCACATAAAAACTCAATTTGAATGTGACATTAAATGTTTTCAATGCGACAACATACGCGAATACGACAATACTCATTTTCATAAATTTTGTTCCACACATGGGATGGATTTTTTATTTTCTTGTCCCCACGAGTCCTCCCAAAATGGCAAAGCCGAAAGAAAAATCCGCTCCATCAATAATATCATCCGCACCCTTCTTTCCCATGCCTCTCTACCCCCATCTTTTTGGCACCATGCCTTACAAATGGCCACCGATCTCCTCAACATCCTCCCTTCTAAACTTCTTCAATTTCAAACTCCCACCAAAATTCTTTATCAAAAGACCCTCTTACTCTCATCTCCGGGTTTTCGGTTGCTTTGCGTTACCCTCACTCCCTCCACTTCTATAAATAAACTCCAAGCACGTCTACTCCGTGCATTTTCTTGGGATACCCATCGCATCATAGAGGCTACAAGTGTTACGACATATCAACTCGCAAGATTATTATTGCCCGCCATGTCCTTTTCGACGAACACTCCTTTCCATTCTCCAAACTTCATACCTCACCTCCTTCCTACACCTTTCTTGATGCAGGTCAGTATCAAACTCCGGCCCAGGACCTCATGCAACATTCCTCCCCGAACACGCAGCCCACCACCCCTCATACAAGCTCACCTATTCGGCATATTTCCCCAAACCAATCGACTTCCCCAGTCCCATCCTTTGAACCCCAACCCAACAACTCCCACACAAACACCACCCCACTTCGTCCAACACCCAAAACAGTCCCCCACCATCTCCAAATCTTACCCCTCCTCCACCAATTACCTCAACTTCCCCCCAGATGACAACACGCGCTCAACACGGCATTTTTAAACCTCGCAAACTACTCAACCTTCACGCAATGACTACACCATCCATTTCCCCACTTCCTACAAATCCCATCCACGCACTTCACGATCACAATTGGAAAATGGCCATGAACGACGAATACGATGCTCTTATTGAAAATAAGACGTGGGAATTAGTCCCTCGTCCTACCAACGCCAATATTATTCGTAGTCTGTGGACTTTCAGGCACAAGAGAAAATTTGATGGTTCTTTCGAAAGACACAAAGCTCGTCTAGTTGGAGATGGGGCGGGACAACAAACGAGTATTGACTGTGGTGATACATTTAGTCCGGTGGTCAAACCGGCTACCATCCGAACCGTACTTAGCATTGCCCAATCCAAGTCTTGGTGCCTTCATCGATTTAGACGTCAAAAATGCGTTTCTTCACGGGAATCTAAATGAGATGTTTATATGCATCAACCTCCGGGTTCCGTGATCCCGATCGTCCCGATTATGTATGCTTACTCAGAAAATCACTCTATGGGTTCAAACAAGCCCCTCGTGCTTGGTACCAACGGTTTGCCGATTACGAGGCCGGAATGGGATTCTCACATAGCACTTCTGATCACTAGTTGTTTATTTATCGGCGTGGTAGTGATATGGCATATATTCTTTTGTACGTGGACGAAATTATTCTTGCCACGTCATCTGACGCTCTTCGATGGTCCATTCTTTCCAAACTCAGTGCCGAATTTGTGATGAAAGATTTCTAGGAATATCCGTCACACGCCATTCAAAAGGTCTCTTTTTGTCTCAAAGGAAATATGCGGAAGAATTATCGAACGTGCCAATATGTCCTCTTGCAACTCGTCACGTACTCCGGTTGACTCCAAGGCCAAGTTAAACATCTCTTCTGGTAATCCATATCACGATCCGACTGAATATCGCAGTCTTGCCGGAGCATTGCAATATTTGACGTTTACACGCCCAGATATATCTTATGCTGTCCAAAAATTTGTCTTTTCATGCATGATCCCAAAACACAACACATGTCTGCTTTGAAACATATTATTCGATATATTAAAGGCACTCTTGAGTTCGGTCTCCACATTTATCCTTCCTCAACGGCCAAACTTATTGCTTATACCGATGCCGACTGGGGTGGATGTCCTGACACTAGGCGATCAACCTCTGGATATTGTGTGTATCTTGGCGATAATTTGATTTCTTGGTCTGCGAAACGACAAGCCACGTTGTCCCGCTCTAGCGCCGAGGCCGAATACCGAGGAGTAGCAAATGTCGTTTCGGAATCCTGCTGGATTCGAAACTTACTATTGGAGCTTCATTGTTCGATTACGAAAGCCACCATGGTTTACTATGACAACGTCAGTGCCGTCTATCTTTCCGGTATTCCAGTTCAACATCAACGTACTAAGCACATAGAAATGGATATACATTTTGTTTGTGAAAAAGTAGTTCGTGGTCAAGTCCGTGTTTTACACATTCCCTCCCGTTATCAAATCGCCAACATTTTCACCAAAGGACTTCCTTCACAACTCTTTGAAGACTTTCGGGATAGTCTCAACGTCCGGCAACCTACCGTTCCGACTACGGGGGTGTCTTAGAATATTAGAAATATAGTATTTTTGGAATGTAAATATTCTACATTACTACATTTATTGTAAAATATTGACAGCACAATCTCGGCAAATTAGAGAGCTTGATTCTAGCAATTAGCCTAGCAGGGAAATGTTGTAATTGTATATATATATCTTGTACATCATTACGAATAGGCAAGGAAAATCAATTCCTCGATATTGTCTTATAGAGACGACGCTCATCGGCTCGCATTGCTTTAAGATTTTTGGAAAACAAAATTTAGTTAATTTGAAATCAAGCATTCCATAAACTGACATTTAAAGCTCTTTTAAGTCCATTCGGAATATCCTTTGTTAATAGCACCATCAATGAAGATAATTCTTTGGTCTAAAGATCCCAACTTCTAATGCAAATCAACCCGTAAAATCCATGTCCAGGTGCCTTCCATCTTTCTTATAATGTGGACCGAGGGCTGCTTTCATTGGATACAGTACCTGTTATATCTATAGAAGAGTATGCACACACGCACACACAATAATTAACAAACATAACCAGTCATTAGTTAACAAAGACATCTGATACGGAGAAAGGATTAAGCAATTGAGTACTTTCAGAAAGTCCTACCGTCCGTCATCATTAGCCCCGCTCCCGGATACCGAGCCCTTATCCGGAAGAGAAACGTTCAGCGTGTATAGCATTAAATAAATCTAACACTATACGCAAACCTCTACGTCGTCGTATCAAAATAAAGCAAACGGAAGCCCCAAAGACTCGGGTAACAACATAAATGTTACTAAGAATTGATTACAACCATTCTGAAGATAGGAAGATGTAACTTACAACAACGGATCTTTACAAAAATACGAATTTCCAAAAGTTACAACACTTGTCTTACAATGAGCCTAAAAGAAAGTACAACAAGTTTGAAAATAAATACGACCTAGTATAGTACAACATTTACGAAAGAAATAAAGTTAAGAGCATCGTCAAACGTCATCCTCGTAGTTCTCATCAAACTCATGGTCGACCTGTTAATCTTCTCACCCCACAATGCATACAAAAAAAATTGCAAATGAGGTAAGTACGAATGTACTTAATAAGAGGAAGAAGCTAATGCCTAATTAAATTCTACAACGAAAATGTTCTTTTATTATTATTAAGTTATCTTTATGAGACAGACTCAACTTTAGGGTTCACTTCATTCTCATCAAAATGTCGTGCCTATTGGTTTTTCTAGCTTAGCCTATCTTTGTTGCATCCGCATTCAAGGGCAATACGCCTGATGAATATCCACCAGGAGATATCGATTGTAACCTATTAGTGGATCACATCAATAGCCACATAAGCCTATTCTGGTAGACTCCGATAGTGTACACGTTCCGCTAAGTCCCTCTGTACGTAGGGCCTCATTGACTTACGGGGTTAAGTTCCTCCGTACGTAGGGTCTAAGAGACTTACGGAGTTATTCACTTTCAGACCGCCCACACTTTGCGATATAAACTTGTGTCTATTATTCTTTTAACTACACAAATACGTTTGTTATTAATTGCTAACTAGCCACCTAAGTATTTTCAAATAAGTCTCCCTCACAACTACTACTAACTTTCTTAGACCACTAGACATGGACAAGGCCTAGCAATTACACAGACATTGATGAATTCTAATTCATCAAAGCACAAGCCAATCCCCTTCCGACAGGCCCGAACTTCAACTCTTTTGAAGAATACATTCGATACCGGAACTAAACGCATCAGAAGCTTAATCAAGGCTTGTTCATTTTCATTTAATGTTATTAAATCAAGAAATAACAATTAAAACTGGATTCGGAGCTTAAAATACATTAAACACCAAAAGCTGACCCAATGCTCGTGAATGCTCGTGGAATGCACACGCATTGAGCCAATGCTCACACAATGCACGCGTACAAATGCCCCAACACCTGTTTTCCCACTTTCTGGTCTCGTAATGCGCACGCATTGTGATCTATGCACGCACATTAACCCAAAATCCACCCTAAACACAGTTTTTCAGCACTTTACATTTTCCAACCCTTTCCCAACATGATCAACATCAAAATATACATCAAAACAACAAAAAACAGTTCTAAACATGCTATATATCAAAGTACATCAACAACATCTAGACATGAATTCTTGCTACAAATCAACACTAAAACTCAACATAAGCATTGTAAAACAGTAATTACTCATTAGGAATAGCCTCTAACCTTTTAGCAAGCAAAATTCCAAGAAAGTCTGTAGATTTCTTCCACAAACCTTAACCAATACATATAATGATCAACAATTAATTGTGACAAAGGTTTCTAGACTTTAGAACTACGAATCGAAGGATCAAACTTGACGATTACCAAAACTAGGGATAAACTAAAAACTTACGAAATAGGGAGATGTTGAATTCCAAAGTTTCGTTACGTCGCGGTGATTACTTTTCTCTACTATAGCATCTTGAAACGATGAACGGATTGGCCATACGACTGAATTTTACGTTATCCTTTTTTCTCTATTCTTCTACGTATGTTCTTCCTCGGTTGTCATCGTTCCACCTCTTTTTTTTTTCAGAACTGGCGTGACAAAATTATGAGGGATTTTGGGGATTATTTCCTTAACTAGCTATCAATTAAATCCATTAATTAAATACTAAATCTCTTTATTCCTTATAATTAATTTCCAAGACTTTTAATTAAATAAAAGACAAATAATAATTAGATTGTAGTAAATATACCCAATTATCATTTTATCCTTTTTGAAAATTCGGGATGTTACAAGGCTGATGCCATTCTTTTATACTGCTAGAGTTCTAGGTCTATGCTAACTTGAATTACATTAGAAGATAAACCTCTGAATTACATTTTAGAAGATAAACATATTAAGTCAAACTTCAAACATGTTTGAGAGTGGATAGACTCTAATGCTTCGATCACCGATTGTTCCAGTTCAATGTTTGAGAGAGTTTGCTTCAAGGAGGACTGTTGTCTGCTGTATATTCAACCTTATTACTCCAAGCAGGTATTTATCTTATCGTTGTTTTGAATTATGTTTCTTTATCTTTATAGTAGAGAGTTCATTCTTGCAACGTGTTTGATAAAATGTCTGAGCCGCAATTTATCTTTGGGCTTCATGTCATGTTGGGCCAATTTTCCTATTGTTATTTCTTTTGATTCTGGGCTTCGATTATTGCTTGCTGCATTGTCTGTAATGTGAAGTAGGACCTTTTTTATTACTCCCCCTCAAACTTGGCTAGGGGTGGATGCTCGCGGAATGCCCGTGCATTGAGGCAATGCTCACGCAATGCATGCGTACAAATGCCCCAAGACATTATTCCCACTTTCGGTCCATGTAATGCGACGCCTTGTGATCTATGTGCGGCCAGATTAACCCAAAATCCACCCTAAACACAGGTTTTCAGCACTTTACGATTTCCAAACCTTCCCAACATGATCAACATCAAAATATACATCAAAATAGGTTCTAAACATGCTATAACATATCAAAGCACATCAACAACATCTAGACATCAATTCTTGCTACAAATCAACACTAATACTCAACCTAAGCATTGTAAAACCGTAATCACTCATTAGGAAGAGCCTCTTACCTTTTATCAATCAAAACTCCAAGAAAGTCTGCAGATTTATTCCACAAACCTTAACCAATACCTATAATGATCAACAATTAAACCACAATTAATTGTGACCAAGGTTTCGGACTTGAGAACTACGAATCGAAGGATCAAACTTGACAATTACCATAACTTGGGCTAAACTAAAACTTTACGAAATAGGAGATGTCGAATTCCAATAAGAGATTTTTCCATTCATAGAAACATTAGATGAGTTCATAACAAACTACAAAAATTTTAAATGAGGGTGACCTAATCTCCTATGCCAAAGGTCAACAGTGTCTTTGGACAAGGCAACATAAGACACTTGGAAACTAGAGCTAGCTCCTGACTACGACTTCACATTATTTTTGGATTGAATAGGGCTCTTGTTGGACACAGACTCGAGGAAACTTTGAGATGGCTTGGTATTCTGGACTTGGTATAATCCATCCTTAAGATGTCCTTCTAGCATAAAAGTCTTAGAGGTTTTGTCCTTAACATACCACACGTTATTTGTGAATTCTACAATAACATCATTATCTACAATTAATTGTGATATACTTATGAGGTTTTTAGCTATATCAGGAACATAAAGGATGTTACTTAATTGAAGTGAATGTGTGTGATCAAGAAACGAAATAAAACTAGAGCCAATATGATCTATGTAATGATTTTCACCATTACCAATCACCAAGGAATTTGAGCCATCATTGGTAGTTCTGAGGCTTAGGTTATTCAAATCAGATATGATGTGATTAGTGGCACCACTATCAAGGTACCAACTAGGGTTAGCAATTGTATTTGCAGAGGCAAGATAGGCGGAAACCAACTTAGTAGTGGACTGATGGGTGGATGAGTCCCCATAATCGTATTCAAAACAGTGACAACAAGCCGTAGCTCTATGCCTAGGTTTAAGACAAATTTGAGGCATTGGTCTAGAGTTTGTGTTGTTGTTTTTGTTGTTCCTTCCACTTCTGCCTCTGCCTCTTCCTCTGCCTCCTCTATTTAACGCAGTTCTACATATTCCTCGGGAGCCATTGTTCATTGGAGGTCTAGTTCCAAATCAACCTGCATTTGATTGAGTAAAAGTAGCATTGGCCATAGGTCCTCCAAGATCCACTGAGGCAGGAAAATTGTTGAATCTGGACAACAATCTCTCATGAGTGAGGAGCTGGGACTGGACATTTGGCCAAGACAACGAAGCAACCTTTGAAGTATAATTGACAATAACTCATTCATAATCCCTCGAGAGTCCACCAAGAGTTTGCAAATCAAGTTCAGAACTAGGTATTGGACAACCAGCAACACCCAAGCTATCATCATAGATTTTCATCAATGACGGATAATCAGACATCGATTCAGATCCTTTCTCAGTTATTGTTATGGCATATTTATATTCCAAGATCTTTGACTTGGCCTTGCATTTAAAGAGAGCTTCAAGGGTTTGCTAGACCTCCGCAACGGTGTTGCACCCAACAACTTCAGTGAGTGCTGCTTTCGGTCATAGAGCCGAAGACCACCCAAGGAGAAGTCGACCCATAGTTACCCATTCGTCGAAAGTTGGGTTTGGTTGAGATCCATGACCTCCAAGCCGGGGAATCGGTGTGGTGGATCCGCACTGCCACCGAGAAGATGACTCTTGAGTTTGTGTCCTCTAATCACGGGCAAGATGTAGTACATTCACAGCAAAAAATTCTAACCTATCAAGTTTTACATTGCAAACTTGATTTAAATTGCCACTGAACAGTGTTTCTGGATGTGGTATAGTAATGAGGGAAACAAGGAAGGCATAGATCTTAGAGGATATGGTGTAGATAGGTAGGTGAAGAATGCCGGAAAAGTTCCCGGAAGGGTCGAGAAGGAAATGAGGCGTAAGAATTGAGAAGGGTTTTTAGAGGTAATGGCGGCTAGGCTGAACTACCAACATTTACTGAAGTTGGAGCAGTATTTGCTCCGTCTACCGCCGTGGATGGTGGAGCTGACGGTGGTGCGGTGGACATTCACCACCGAGTGTCTCTAATACCAACTTAGAAAGGATAAAATAGATTCTCATTAATTTGATAAGCTGGTTTTACAGCAGAAGTTATATTAAGTACACCAAATCTAACAAAGATTTTATCTAGGAATTATTCATTAAGACAAAATACTACTGGGCCGTTCTCTTCTCTTTGAGGTTGTTTGTTAGACTACTCTTAGGCCCATTAGATTCGGTATCCTTAACAAACACACATACTATGTACATACTTAAAAAAATGAAAAAAAAATATGTTCAACAAGCCGTCCTTGGGTCTCATGATCCTCAGGGTGCCTAGATATACACACTTTTCCTACCGACTCCCCCCCTCCCCAAATATAAGTCATTTTTTGTGTTTTCACACAATTAAGAAAATAGTTTGAGGGACATATTTTGGTCGGTATTGCGTCGGTAATGATCATTACCTACCAAAACCGACCATTATTCTGGTCGGTTAACTATGAAATTCTAGTAGTGGATTAAGAAAATGGTTTGAGGGACATATATTTTAAGAAGAAATGTTTAAAATATCCTTTGGATATCATTACTGAAATAGTTACAGTGTATTGAAAATTAATTGGATAGTTAATAATGTATGGGTAAGATAGAGAAAAATAAGTAATAAATGCTTCATTGATAATATAGAATGACTTATATTCCGAGGCAAACTAAAAAAAGTAGTGTGACTTATATTCTGAGACGGAGGAAGTAATTTAAATTTGTTAAAAGAATACAAGTGCAAGAAAGATCAGTAATAAAACAATTCTTACGAGAAAAACAATAGAAATGTCGCAATTCGATATAACATCTAATGTAGTAATTTATAGGACGGTGTTTACTATATATATATATATATATGTGTGTGTGTGTGTATATATATGTGTGTGTGTGTGTATGGCCAGTTCCGACCAGGCGTTTTACTTTAATATATATATGTATCTTTAAGAAATTTTCTAGTATTTTTACTATATTTTGTAAGGGATCGGCCGCCCCACTCCACCATAGGGTGTAGCGTGTGTGTGTGTGTATATATATATATATATATATATATATATATATATATATATATATATATATATATATATATATATATCACCTGAGAGCCAGTTTGTTTGGTTTTTTTATAACCATGGCCTATATATATACTACATGTGGTTATGATTAAAACACTCGATCACACAGGCACAAAATATATGAAAATGATCATGGTAAAAACCAGTTTGATTTTTCTTGGAGTCATCACCATAGCGCTTTGGTGCCAGACCAGCGGCGGCGGCCACCGTGATGCGGCGGTTTTCATGATCAAGGCTAAGGCTGCGCCACCTCTTCTTTTGTTGAAGCTGAAGCACAAGCACAGGTGGTTGCTCGAGTCTGCCGAATGTGACACTTGTGCCGAGTGCAGCGATAAATGTAGTTGTGATAAATACTACGGCACTTGTGACCCTAATTGCTGTAGTTACTGTTATACATGTCTTACTCAACCTTGGTAAGAAGGTCGATCGGTTGTAACAAATTAAATGATCAAGAACATATGCTATAATCCTTTTATGGTTAGGCCATGATCTTTCAGGACAATTAACCATGATCAATAACAACTTTACTTATATATATATATCTATATATATATATATATATATATATATATATATATATGCATAGATACATATACATATAGGCTTCTATGTTTCTTGTAACAAGATAAAACAAAGTCTTCTATGTTTAAATTATGTGACTTGTAATCTTCTTTATATATCTAGCATTTTGCTATGTTCTATTTTCAAATAATAAAGCACGTCGTTGTTCAATTCACAATTTAACACTTATCTTATATGAATTTAAGTGTGTGACATTGGAGAAATCATTAACGGAATAAAGAATAACTCTCCAATTCGGGTGAGAAACTTGAAGCTAGCTTGGGGCCTCTACATTGGGACTTTACCCTTTTCTTGCATTTCTTGTAAATTTTGTGGGGGTTTTCACTCGTTATTGAATAAATGAAAGTTCGTTGTTTAAAAATAAAAAATAAAAATATAGGGGTTTTTCAAATTTGGATGTGTTGATAACCTTCTTCGTTTCGATTAATTAGTTACCTTTTTTTTTCTTACGTTAGTTATTAGCTGTAAAATTAACTTAATAAATTTCAAACTTTAAGTAATCGAGCCGAGTCGATAATCTCTAGGGCTTGAGCTCGACTTGACCGAAAAAACTCGGGCTCGAAATAGGATCCAGCTCGATCGAGCTATTAAAAGACAAAATCGAACTGAACAATATAACTCGACTCGGCTTGTGAGCTCCATTATTTTTTTAGAATTCATTAATTTTTCTTATAAAATATGAGAAGATCGCGCTTGAGTTCGACTTGGAAAGGAGTTTGACTCGATTTGGGTTTTTTAAGTTCGAGCTTGAGTCGAGCTAATCGAACGATAAACCGAGCAGATTTTGAGTTTCAATTCAGTAATCGATTCGCTCTCGAGTTAATCGAGCTATATTAATTCATTATTGAGTTATATATATATATATATATATTACTCGAGTCGAATACGAGTACTTCGACTCACTTACAGCCCTAAGCACCGCTCCAATTATACTCCAATGTATAATAACTATTTTTTTTGTGTGGTATATTTTGAAAGATGAATATTCTACACTTTTATCCTTCCAAGTTAGCACCACTCCAATTACTCCAATTGTATAAACATTTTTATTTTTATTGCAAGGTGGATCGATGATGTCAGGAGTGTAAATAGGAGGACTCGAATCAAATGTTTATGCATCGATCGAATCAAGCATACCCTTTGTGATAGTTATAAACAAACCCAACTCGAGATTTTTTGAACATTAAATGAATTATCCAATTTAGCTTAATCTTAAGTACAATTTAGTTTGGTTCAATTATGCTCGAAACGAAAGTCGGAACATTTACTAAACCTTTGTTATGCCGGCAAGCTTAACAATGTAATAAACACAAACAGTAGGTCATAATCATATCAGTAAGGCCATGCCCCATAAGTCTGGGCCTTGGGCTATCTAACGATCATGTGTTGTGGGCCACTTGGATTTCTATACATTCACTAAAATATATCTTTTTCTTGAAGGGCACTAAAATATATCTACTAGGGCCATTTTCAAATGCAAGACAGACAGCGTCTCTCTCTTTCAGTGATGATTTACTCTACATAGAATAAGCGGATGCTGATCAATAAGCTTTAAAATAAAAATATTATATATAAATAGTAGAATTTTTTTATAAACACATATATACATATGTGAAATAGACCATCTTATTTTAATGTATCGACCACTTGTTTTTATTTATTTTCCTATAATTATATGTATAGAATTGAATATCCAAGTATATGTGTGATTACGGGGAAAAAAAATTCTAACCCCATATCAAAAATCACGCAGCCGCCCCTGCTCTACCCCAAACCATTTATATGTAAAACCCGTTTATAGGTAAAAACAAAAATGTGATGTGGAGCAAGTTAGGTCTAGCTACATGGCTGTGTATTAACGTGGCATTGCACAATCTGAATGTTATAAAGAATGAGAATAAAGGAAGAGATGCAAGTTGAAATCCATATTAAGAAAAAGTTTAGCTATTGATAACATATGATAACTTTCAATTGCAGCATCAAGTGAAAGTGGCCGGATAAGCAAAACCAACCATCAAAACTTGCGTTACAAAAATATTGAGACTCTTAGAATATTAGAAATATAGTATTTTTGAAATGTAAATATTCTGCATTACTACATTTATTGTAAAATATTGACAGCACAAATCTCGGCAAATTAGATAGCTTGATTCTAGCAATTAGCCTAGCAGGGAAAGGTTGTAATTGTATATATATATCTTGTACATCATTACGAATAGGCAAGGAAAATCAATTCCTCAATATTATGCTACAGTATCGTGAGCTACAGGTTGTAACATCTCTCATTGCGTGTCTTTTCTTCCTCCTTGCTGTGTTTTCAATCGTCTTCCTGCTCTCTCCATCGCCATGGCCGGAAACACATCTGACCCAAAATCTACCCCCCTTTATCCTGCTCTCACTATCTCAAACATTAACAGCTTCATCAAGGTCACTCTTGATATTGAAAAAGGACAATATATTACTTGGTCAGAATTGTTCAAAATCCATGCTCGAGCCTACCAAGCGATTGATCACATTTTTCCACCAAAATCCGAAAAAGGCACTCTGAAAGACACGAATCCAGACCTTTGGTCTTGTGTCGATGTTGTCGTTCTCCAATGGATTTACGGCACTATATCTGAAGATTTGCTTCATACAATTCTTGAACCTGACACCACTGCAGCCTTAGCGTGGAATCGTTTGAAGGATATTTTTTCCGACAACAAAAATTCACGAGCTCTTTACCTCGAGCAAGAATTTTCAAAAGTCCAAATGGAGGATTTCGCTGACGCCTCCTCTTATTGTCAACATCTGAATTCACTTGCGGACCAATTATCCAACGTTGGTGCTCCCGTCTCCAACGAACGATTGGTGCTCCAGCTTGTCTCCGGTCTCACCGACGCATACACCACTGTCGGATCTCAAATACGCCATGGAGACATTCTCCCACCATTCTATAAAGCTCGATCTATGCTAGTTCTTGAAGAAACGGCCTGAGCCAAGAAGGCAGCTCTTTCAACACCAAATTCAGCATTTGCGGCTACCCACAATGATCACTTGGTGAAAATCGTTCTCCTACCCATCGGTCCCAGGTAATAACAGTCCTCCAACACCCGTGGCGAGAGGACACAATGGTCGAAGCGGAGGCGAGGCAATGGTGGCGATTGTCGAAAGCGACCAAAGGCGACAAACTCAGGCTCAGCCCGCACCCAATCTGCAGCAGCCATGGTCTGGTCAACCTTGGTATTTTCCACCTTGGGCTGGGCAGTGGCAGCCATGGAAAATCCCTCCATGCTCATATCCGACAATTCCTTCTCCTTGGCAAAGATCTGCGACTCGTCACTGGTATTCTCGGCCCACGGCCCCAAAGAGAGTTCTCACATTGCCACGGCTTCATCCGGCGAGGAGTGAGCACTTTTATGCTCAAACAGATATTAATGAGGCTATGCACACCACTTTCTAGCTCACTGATGATCGATGGTATATGCACACCGAGCTACGTCTCATATGGTGGTGGTGATGGAGGTAATCTTACGTCTTATTTCAATACGGGTAACAATCGTAGTATAATTGTTGGAAATGGCCATAATATTCCGATTATTGGTCGTGGTAATGCTTCCCTCCCCTCCCCTCACCATCCCCTCACTCTAAATAATGTCTTGCATGCTCCTCAGTTAATTAAAAATCTTATTTCCGTCCGTAAATTTACTGTTGAAAATAACGTATCTGTCGAATTTGATCCTTTCGGTTTTTCTGTGAAGGATTTCCCGACGGGGATGCATTTAATGAGATGTAACAGCTTCGGGGACCTGTATCCTCTTACCACACGCGCGTCTACTACCCCCTCACACCGTCCGCTTTTGCTGCTATCTCACAAGAATTATGGAATTCTCGGTTAGGCCATCCCGGGGCCTCTATTTTAAATTCTCTTCGCAACAATAATATTATTGCTTGTAATAAACTTCGTACTAATTTTTTCTGCACTTCTTGCCCTTTGGGAAAGCAAAATAAATTACCCTTTTCTCAATCTTTCTTGCACACTACGTTACCGTTTGATATTGTGCACAGTGATCTATGGACATCCCCCACTTTAAGCTCCGGGGGCCATCATTATTATATTCTGTTTCTTGATGATTACACGAATTATTTATGGAGATTTCCCCTCGTCACTAAGTCTTAGGTTTACACAATTTTTTTGTCGTTTCATTCCCACATAAAAACTCAATTTGAACGTGACATTAAATGTTTTCAATGCGACAACATACGCGAATACGACAATACTCATTTTCATAAATTTTGTTCCACACATGGGATGAATTTTTTATTTTCTTGTCCCCACGAGTCCTCCCAAAATGGCAAAGCCGAAAGAAAAATCCGCTCCATCAATAATATCATCCGGACCCTTCTTTCCCATGCCTCTCTACCCCCATCTTTTTGGCACCATGCCTTACAAATGGCCACCGATCTCCTCAACATCCTCCCTTCTAAACTTCTTCAATTTCAAACTCCCACCAAAATTCTTTATCAAAAAGACCCCTCTTACTCTCATCTCCGGGTTTTCGGTTGCTTGCGTTACCCCCTCACTCCCTCCACTTCTATAAATAAACTCCAAGCACGTTCTACTCCGTGCATTTTCTTGGGATACCCATCGCATCATAGAGGCTACAAGTGTTACGACATATCAACTCGCAAGATTATTATTGCCCGCCATGTCCTTTTCGACGAACACTCCTTTCCATTCTCCAAACTTCATACCTCACCTCCTTCCTACACCTTTCTTGATGCAGGTCTGTATCAAACTCCGGCCCAGGACCTCATGCAACATTCCTCCCCGAACACGCAGCCCACCACCCCTCATACAAGCTCACCTATTCGGCATATTTCCCCAAACCAACTGACCCCCCAGTCCAGTCCTTTGAACCCCAGCCCAACTCCCCACACAAACACCACCCCCACTTCGTCCAACACCCAAAACAGTCCCTCACCATCTCCAAATCTTACCCCTCCTCCACCAATTACCTCAACTTCCCCCCAGATGACAACACGCGCTCAACATGGCATTTTTAAACCTCGCAAACTACTCAACCTTCACGCAACGACTACACCATCCATTTCCCCACTTCCTACAAATCCCATCCACGCACTTCACGATCACAATTGGAAAATGGCCATGAACGACGAATACGATGCTGTTATTGAAAATAAGACGTGGGAATTAGTCCCTCGTCCTACCAACGCCAATATTATTCGTAGTCTGTGGATTTTCAGGCACAAGAGAAAATTTGATGGTTCTTTCGAAAGACACAAAGCTCATCTAGTTGGAGATGGGGCGGGACAACAAACGAGTATTGACTGTGGTGATACATTTAGTCCGGTGGTCAAACCGGCTACCATCCGAACCGTACTTAGCATTGCCCAATCCAAGTCTTGGTGCCTTCATCAGTTAGACGTCAAAAATGCGTTTCTTCACGGGAATCTAAATGAGACTGTTTATATGATCAACCTCCTGGGTTCCGTGATCCCGATCGTCCGATTATGTATGCTTACTCAGAAAATCACTCTATGGGTTCAAACAAGCCCCTCGTGCTTGGTACCAACGGTTTGCCGATTACGTGGCCGGAATGGGATTATCACATAGCACTTCTGATCACTCGTTGTTTATTTATCGGCGTGGCAGTGATATGGCATATATTCTTTTGTACGTGGACGACATTATTCTTGCCACGTCATCTGACGCTGTCCATTCTTTCCAAACTCAGTGCCGAATCTGTGAAGAAAGACTTGGGTCCTCTAAGTTTTTTTCTTGGAATATCCGTCACACGCCATTCAAAAGGTCTCTTTTTGTCTCAAAGGAAATATGCGGAAGAAATTATCGAACGTGCCAATATGTCCTCTTGCAACTCGTCACCTACTCCGGTTGACTCCAAGGCCAAGTTAAACATCTCTTCTGGTAATCCATATCACGATCCGACTGAGTATCGCAGTCTTGCCGGAGCATTGCAATATTTGACATTTACACGCCCAGATATATCTTATGCTGTCCAAAAATTTGTCTTTTCATGCATGATCCCTAAACACAACACATGTCTGCTTTGAAACATATTATTCGATATATTAAAGGCACTCTTGAGTTCGGTCTCCACATTTATCCTTCCTCAACGGCCAAACTTATTGCTTATACCGATGCCGATAGGGTGGATGTCCTGACACTAGGCGATCAACCTCACGGATATTGTGTGTATCTTGGCGATAATTTGATTTCTTGGTCTGCGAAACGACAAGCCACGTTGTCCCGCTCTAGCGCCGAGGCCGAATACCGAGGAGTAGCAAATGTCGTTTCGGAATCTCTTTGGATTCGAAACTTACTATTGGAGCTTCATTGTTCGATTCACGAAAGCCACCATGGTTTTCTTGTGACAACGCGTCGATTGCCGTCTATCTTTCCGGTATTCCAGTTCAACATCAACGTACTAAGCACATAGTAATGGATATACATTTTGTTTGTGAAAAAGTAGCTCATGGTCAAGTCCGTGTTTTACACATTCCCTCCCGTTATCAAATCGCCAACATTTTCACCAAAGGACTTCCTTCACAACTCTTTGAAGACTTTCGGGATAGTCTCAACGTCCGGAAACCTACCGTTCCGACTACGGGGGTGTCTTAGAATATTAGAAATATAGTATTTTTGGAATGTAAATATTCTACATTACTACATTTATTGTAAAATATTGACAGCACAATCTCGGCAAATTAGAGAGCTTGATTCTAGCAATTAGCCTAGCAGGGAAATGTTGTAATTGTATATATATATCTTGTACATCATTACGAATAGGCAAGGAAAATCAATTCCTCGATATTGTCTTATAGAGACGACGCTCATCGGCTCGCATTGCTTTAAGATTTTGGAAAACAAAATTTAGTTAATTTGAAATCAAGCATTCCATAAACTGACATTTAAAGCTCTTTTAAGTCCATTCGGAATATCCTTTGTTAATAGCACCATCAATGAAGATAATTCTTTGGTCTAAAGATCCCAACTTCTAATGCAAATCAACCCGTAAAATCCATGTCCAGGTGCCTTCCATCTTTCTTATTATGTGGACCGAGGGCTGCTTTCATTGGATACAGTACCTGTTATATCTATAGAAGAGTATACACACACGCACACACAATAATTAACAAACATAACCAGTCATTAGTTAACAAAGACATCTGATACGGAGAAAGGATTAAGCAATTGAGTACTTTTAGAAAGTCCTACCGTCCGTCATCATTAGCCCGCTCCCGGATACCGAGCCCTTATCCGGAAGAGAAGCGTTCAGCGTGTATAGCATTAAATAAATCTAACACTATACGCAAAACCTCTACGTCGTCGTATCAAAATAAAGCAAACGGAAGCCCCAAAGACTCGGGTAACAACATAAATGCTACTAAGAATTGATTACAACCATTCTGAAGATAGGAAGATGTAACTTACAACAACGGATCTTTACAAAAATACGAATTTCCAAAAGTTACAACACTTGTCTTACAATGAGCCTAAAAGAAAGTACAACAAGTTTGAAAATAAATACGACCTAGTATAGTACAACATTTACGAAAGAAATAAAGTTAAGAGCATCGTCAAACGTCATCCTCGTAGTTCTCATCAAACTCATGGTCGACCTGTTAATCTTCTCACCCCACAATGCATACAAAAAAAATTGCAAATGAGGTAAGTACGAATGTACTTAATAAGAGGAAGAAGCTAATGCCTAATTAAATTCTACAACGAAAATGTTCTTTTATTATTATTAAGTTATCTTTATGAGACAGACTCAACTTTAGGGTTCACTTCATTCTCATCAAAATGTCGTGCCTATTGGTTTTTCTAGCTTAGCCTATCTTTGTTGCATCCGCATTCAAGGGCAATACGCCTGATGAATATCCACCAGGAGATATCGATTGTAACCTATTAGTGGATCACATCAATAGCCACATAAGCCTATTCTGGTAGACTCCGATAGTGTACACGTTCCGCTAAGTCCCTCTGTACGTAGGGCCTCATTGACTTACGGGGTTAAGTTCCTCCGTTTGTAGGGTCTAAGAGACTTACGGAGTTATTCACTTTCAGACTGCCCACACTTCGCGATATAAACTTGTGTCTATTATTCTTTTAACTACACAAATACGTTTGTTATTAATTGCTAACTAGCCACCTAAGTATTTTCAAATAAGTCTCCCTCACAACTACTACTAACTTTCTTAGACCACTAGACATGGACAAGGCCTAGCAATTACACAGACATTGATGAATTCTAATTCATCAAAGCACAAGCCAATCATACCCTTCCGACAGGCCCGAACTTTAACTCTTATGAAGAATCCATTCGATACCGGAACTAAACGCATCAGAAGCTTAATCAAGGCTTGTTCATGTTCATTTAATGTTATTAAATCAAGAAATAACAATTAAAACTGGATTCGGAGCTTAAAATACATTAAACACCAAAAGCTGACCCAATGCTCGTGAATGCTCGTGGAATGCACACGCATTGAGCCAATGCTCACACAATGCACGCGTACAAATGCCCCAACACCTGTTTTCCCACTTTCTGGTCTCGTAATGCGCACGCATTGTGATCTATGCACGCACATTAACCCAAAATGCACCCTAAACACAGTTTTTCAGCACTTTACATTTTCCAACCCTTTCCCAACATGATCAACATCAAAATATACATCAAAACAACAGCAAAACAGGTTCTAAACATGCTATATATCAAAGTACATCAACAACATCTAGACATGAATTCTTGCTACAAATCAACACTAAAACTCAACATAAGCATTGTAAAACAGTAATTACTCATTATGAAGAGCCTCTAACCTTTTAGCAAGCAAAATTCCAAGAAAGTCTGTAGATTTCTTCCACAAACCTTAACCAATACATATAATGATCAACAATTAATTGTGACAAAGGTTTCCAGACTTTAGAACTACGAATCGAAGGATCAAACTTGACGATTACCAAAACTAGGGATAAACTAAAAACTTACGAAATAGGGAGATGTTGAATTCCAAAGTTTCGTTACGTCGCGGTGATTACTTTTCTCTACTATAGCATCTTGAAACGATGAACGGATTGGCCATACGACTGAATTTTACGTTATCCTTTTTTCTCTATTCTTCTACGTCTGTTCTTCCTCGGTTGCCATCGTTCCTCCTCTTTTTTTTCCAGAACTGGCATGACAAAATTATGAGGGATTTTGGGGATTATTTTCCTTAACTAGCTATCAATTAAATCCATTAATTAAATAACTAAATCTCTTTATTCCTTATAATTAATTTCCAAGACTTTTAATTAAATAAAAGACAAATAATAATTAGATTGTAGTAAATATACCCAATTATCATTTTATCCTTTTTGAAAATTCAGGATGTTACAAGGCTGATGCCATTCTTTTATACTGCTAGAGTTCTAGGTCTATGCTAACTTGAATTACATTAGAAGATAAACCTCTGAATTACATTTTAGAAGATAAACATATTAAGTCAAACTTCAAACATGTTTGAGAGTGGATAGACTCTAATGCTTCTGATCACCGATTGTTCCAGGTTCAATGTTTGAGAGAGTTTGCTTCAAGGAGGACTGTTGTCTGCTGTATATTCAACCTTATTACTCCAAGCAGGTATTTATCTTATCGTTGTTTTGAATTATGTTTCTTTATCTTTATAGTAGAGAGTCCATTCTTGCAACGTGTTTGATAAAATGTCTGAGCCGCAATTTATCTTTGGGCTTCATGTCATGTTGGGCCAATTTTCCTATTGTTATTTCTTTTGATTCGGCTTCGATTGTTGCTTTGTTGCATTGTATGTAATGTGAAGCGAGTCCTTTTTATTACTCCCCTCAAACTTGGCTGGGGTGGATGCTCATGAATGCCCATGCATTGAGGCAATGCTCACGCAATGCATGCGTACAAATGCCCCAGTACATTATTCCCCACTTTCTGGTCCCGTAATGCGCACGCCTTGTGATCTATGTGCGCGCATTAACCCAAAATCCACCCTAAACACAGGTTTTCAGCACTTTACGATTTCCAAACCTTTCCCAACATGATCAACATCAAAATATACATCAAAATAGGTTCTAAACATGCTATAACATATCAAAGCACATCAACAACATCTAGACATGAATTCTTGCTACAAATCAACACTAATACTCAACCTAAGCATTGTAAAACCGTAATCACTCATTAGGAAGAGCCTCTTACCTTTTATCAATCAAAACTCCAAGAAAGTCTGCAGATTTATTCCACAAACCTTAACCAATACCTATAATGATCAACAATTAAACCACAATTAATTGTGACCAAGGTTTCTAGACTTGAGAACTACGAATCGAAGGATCAAACTTGACAATTACCATAACTTGGGCTAAACTAAAAACATACGAAATAGGGAGATGTCGAATTCCAATAAGAGATTTTTCCATTCATATAAAAATTAGATGAGTTCATAACAAACTACAAAAATTTTAAATGAGGGTGACCTAATCTCCTATGCCAAAGGTCAACAGTGTCTTTGGACAAGGCAACATAAGACACTTGGAAACTAGAGCTAGCTCCTGACTACGACTTCACATTATTTTTGGATTGAATAGGGCTCTTGTTGGACACAGACTTGAGGAAACTTTGAGATGGCTTGGTATTCTGGACTTGGTATAATCCATCCTTAAGATGTCCTTCTAGCATAAAAGTCTTAGAGGTTTTGTCCTTAACATACCACACGTTATTGGTGAATTCTACAATAACATCATTATCTACAATTAATTGTGATATACTTATGAGGTTTTTGATGACGGTCAAATTATACCCGTAAAAGTCATCAACATTATCCTTAAATCGGGATTAATAATATATATTTTGTGATAAATCACCTATTTATATGGATTATTTAATGTTATGTGATTTATATTATATAATTTGGTATTTATCCATTTATAAGGCATAATTTAGTATTTATCCGTTTATATTGTATATTTTGGTATTTATCCATTTTTATTTAAATATGATAAATATCTATTTTGCAGAATTTGGATAATTATGGAGGATAAATACAAATAGAAGAATTTAATCTCAAGATAAATGCAAGACGCATTGAAGATAAATATCAGATAAGCACAAGAAGAGGAGTAAAGCATGACAAAAGCCGGCAACCAATCAAAAGATGGCGCCAACTTCCACACGCCATTTAGGGGGGGCGCATGTCATTATTTTGTGATCGGCCGGGAGTTATCTCTTATTTGTTTGACATTTTGAAGTATATCTCTTATTTAGCTTGAACACCTATAAATAAAGAGGCATACTACACGCCATATGTACACCATAGAAATACAATATTTTCAATACTTTTATCAATATAGTTCGTTGTTTTCTTTATTTTATTTTATGTTCGTTCATTACTGAGTCGTTAGAATCTCCGGTTAGAGATCGATATCGAGGAGGGAGTCACGCTCGTCTTCGAGGTAATGTCTACTCTATTATGCAATCTTTATTCGTAGATCTAATTTATTTCGTCATGGAGTAGTCTTTTTGTGTATTGATTTCGTGATGTAGTTAATTATCGAACCCATGTTTATGTAGATCCGAGACGTAAAAGGCGTTTCGCGAGCAAATCTGGTTCGAGATCGAGATTGTTGGCGGTGAGCTTATGTCTCGTTGGTAGCAAGATCTGTGATGTTCTTGATTTGTGCGTGAGCGGCTTCGACTACGTCAGGTTCTCGCTTTGTAATTCAAAGCGAGTAATTAAACTTGATCAACTTAATTATTTGTCATCGTAATTTAACATGAGACCCAAAAAAATTGATCATTATTTAGGACAGTAGATTGAATCGGTGTCTAAAATACGCCTAATCATAGGAATGTTGCTTAGATAAGGTTGCGGTTTATACCGGCATCCCTAGTTTCGTAATTGTGTCAGAAGTTATATGAGATGGAGACTAAAAATGTGAAGTCACGTAATGGAGACACGATGATCTATATGGCCTAATCGGAGCTAGATCTATCTTAGGGGATGACTCCCGTAGTCTAAATAATTAATCTTAAATGTCTTGTTTTGTCTCGTCGTCAATCTACATAGCATGGGGGAGTAATTACTACTAGCGTTATCAATACCGTTTGTCAATTATTTATAAAACCTTTAAAAACAAGTGTCTTAGTGTCGTTGTGTCTTTTGTTGGTTTTGTGTTTCTATTGTGTCAATTTTATTTCTGCGTTATTTCTTGGTCGTGGACCGTCTTTAATTTGCTTTTAGTTTGATAAGTCATATTTCGTTTAAGCCGAGTCTCTGTGGGATCGACCTCGAATCTATCTAACTATACTACGATTGAACCTAGTTCTCTTGCTAGTGTATTATTTAGGTATCGAGTTAATAATTTAACTTGACCTCCATCAAGTTTTTGGCACCGTTGCCGGGGACTCGTGTCATTAAAATAAATATAGCTTATTCTATTAAAAGTAAATTCATAAATATTGTGAATAGAGTCTGTTATTATTTAGTCTAGTCAAAGGCCTAGCCTTTAGAGTTTTTAATTGTTTTATTGTTTTTTGTTATTTTACAGTACGCTACTCGGAAATCGAAGGAACCGCTTGAGCCATTTAATCCTGAAATAGAGAAATTTGCAAGGCGAAATAGAAAGTTAGCTAGAGAACTGGCTAAACAAGGAGAAGAGGATCCAAATCTTGAGGAAAGCGAGCACGAATCAGAAAAAGGACATACAACCGATCATTCTGGAACATTCGAATCTGAAGCAAGAAATGGAAGGCATTCCGGTCAATCCGAACCAGGTAATTAATCTGAAGTTATTAATAATGCCAATAATGTTAATAATGCAAACAATCTTAATGCTAATAATGGAAACCAAGCTGCGAGGCGCACTTTGCAAAGTTATGCGACGCCTACTATTGAGCAATTCATTCCCGCTATCGTAGCACCGCAAGATGCTGCGGAAGTCTATCACCCTAGGCCTAATGTAATTCAAATGGTGACCAACTATTCCACTTTTCATGGAGTCCAAAGCGAGGATCCTGGTGTTCATGTGACAAATTTCTTGGAAATCGTTAGCACTGTGAAACCAGAATTAATCCCGGAGGGAACATTAAATCTTAAGCTTTTCCTTTCACTTTGAAAGATAAAGCTAAGCAATGGCTTCTCTCTCAGAATTTGGATCTATCACTACTTGGGAACAATTGTTGCAAAAGTTCATGAATAAGTATTTTCCCTTAGGAAAAACCTTTAAGTTACGCCAAGACATCTTAGGATTCAAGCAACAACCTGGGGAAAGTTTTGATCAAGCTTGGGAGCGTTTTAAGGAAGCTATGAGGAAGTGTCCTCATCATGATATCTCTCTTTGGCTTTTAATGCAAAATTATTACCATGGATTGAGAGAGACTGAGAAAATTAGAGTAGACGCCTCTAGCAATGGAGCGTTTGTTCTTTTATCTCCTGAGGAGGCACAAGGAAAGATGGAGCAAATAGCGATGAATAGTCAATGGGGAGGCAATGACATAGCTCTTTGTGAAGATGGTCGCCGACATATTTAAGGATAGTGCATCTACCAAAATCGAGAACAAGCATCATCATCAACAATAAGGTAGATGGAATGCAAGAGAGGATGGCAAGAGTAGAGAAAGGGACTGGAATCGAAGTGATACCTCAAAGTGAAAATCTTTGCATCTTGAAGAAGCCAATTATATTGGGGAGGATATAAGCCTAATCATAACCATCCTGGATTCGATATAGTGACATTAATGCAGGAGAAAGGCCTAAACCGCCTACCACTTATGTACCACAAACAAACTAAAACTTTTGGTTGGGAAGTCTGCGATAGAAAAATCGAGTAATGTAAATCACCGACAATATGGGACAACTTTCAAAATCGATGGCTGATTTAGCCACTAACTTTAGCCAATATTGTCAGAAGACCGATGCTAAAGTGACCAATCAAGAAGCCATAGTCCAGAATCTAACTCACCAAATAGGGCAATTAGCTGAGCAAGTCTCAACTAGACCTCCTGGAGGATTGCCAAGCACCACTGATAAGAATCCTAAGGATTTGAATGCGATCATGACTAGAAGTGGGAAAGAAGTAACTCCACCATCTTTGAAAGAGAAAGAGAAATCCGTAGAGAGCAAGGATGGTGAGCCAAGCAAGGAAGCAAGTATACGGGACCTTGCCCGAGCAAGGAACCTATAAGGAACCTGCTGGCCCTAGAGTTGAGCTTTACAATAACAAGTATCCTATTTTCACTGATGCCGATCCTTCAACCTTACCTTATCCTCCACGCAAACCTAAGCCTAAGGTTGATGACAAGAGGTATAAGAAGTTCATTGATATCTTTAGAAAGCTTCACATCAATATACCTTTAGTTGAGGCACTTGCTGAGATGCCTGAGTACACCAAGTTCTTAAAAGAAGCTGTCTCTACTAAGAGGAAACTCCTAGATTTAGAGACCATTTGCCTAAATGAGGAGTGCTCAGCCATTCTTCAACACAAATTACCTGCAAAATGCAAGGATCCGGGAAGTTTTCTCATTCCCTGCACCATAGGTAATGTATGTTTGAACAAAGCTTTGTGTGATCTAGGAGCGAGCGTAAATCTGATGCCCCTATCCATTTTTCAAAAGCTGGGCATGAAAGACCTTAAAAAGACTTCAATTACTTTGCAATTAGCTGATCGTTCGGTTAAGGAGCCTTGTGGAGTAGTTGAGGATGTGCTAGTAAGAGTTGAGAAATTTGTGTTTCCTGTCGACTTTGTTGTACTGGATAAGGAAGCTAACTACGAAGTGCCCCTAATCTTAGGAAGACCTTTTATGGCCACTAGTAGGACGCTTATCGATGTTTACAAAGGAGAGTTAGTGTTAAGAGTTAATGGGGATGAAATAGCATTCAACGTGCTTGACACTATGAAGACACCTGATGATGAAGAGGATGCATGTTTCATGTTGGATTCTATTGACAAGCTTGTCAATGACTTCCAACAATATGAGGATATTAAGGATTTCCTCGAGGCTACCTTGGAATTAGAGGATGAAGTGCCATATGAAAAGAGCGAGGAAGAAAAAATGATATGGCCTGGATGTAGTAGAGGAACCCCTAGACATGTCGAGGAGATGAAGTCTACCGAGGTTGAAAAGTACTACCATAGACTGACTTGGCATAAGTTCTTTGAACTTAAGCTAACCGGACAAAAGTTAAAGACCTCGTTAGAAGAACCACCTACCAATCGGCGTTGAAGCCTCTGCTGCACATTTGAAGTATGTCTTTCTTCAAGATGAGACCTATGACTTATCATTTCTTCTGCCTTGACTGAAATACAAGAGGAAAAGCTTATGAGAGTGTTAAGAGAGTATCGCGGAGCATTTGGATGGACTATAGCTGACATCAAAGGCATTAGCCCTAGTGTTTGCATGCATAAAATCTCCGTCGATCCTGCAAAGAAAGCGGTTGTACAACCCCAAAGAAGGTTGACTCCACAATTGAAGGACGTGGTTAGGGATGAAATTATTAAGATGTTGGAAATGGGAATCATCTTCCCTATTTCTGATAGTGAATGGGTTAGCCCGATCCACGTAGTTCCAAAGAAAGGAGGTTTGACTGTACAAGCCAATGAGTTAAATGAATTGATTCCTGTTAGGCTCATTACTGGTCATAGAGTGTGCATTGACTTTAGGAAACTGAATGATGCCACTCGTAAGGATCACTTCCCTCTTCCCTTCATTGATCAAATGCTCGAGAGACTGAGCGGACATGCGTTTTATTGTTTCCTTGACGGTTACTCGGGATATTATCAAATTCATATCTCACCCGAGGATCGTGAAAAGACCACTTTTACATGTCCATATGGAACCTTCGCTTATAATAGAATGCCTTTTGGTTTGTGCAGCGCACGACCAAAGCGTTTCAAAGATGCATGATTTCTCTATTTGCTGATATGGTTGAAGATTTCCTAGAGATCTTTATGGATGATTTCTCCGTATTTGGAGATGATTTTGATTCATGTCTCACGATCTAGCAAGAGTGCTAAAGAGATGCGAGGAGACGAACACAGTGCTTAACTGGGAGAAATGTCATCTGATGGTTATTGAAGGTATAGTACTTGGCCACCGTATTTCTAAGAACGGTATAGAGGTGGATAGAGCGAAAGTAGAGGTGATTGAAAAACTGCCTCCACCAACCAATCTTAAGACATTGCGAGGTTTTCTGGGCCACGCAGGATTCTATCGTCGGTTTGTGAAGGACTTTTCCGTTATCTCTAGACCTCTTACCGAATTATTAGCCAAGGATGTGCCGTTTGTGTTTACTAGTGAGTGCATGAAAGCTTTCAATAAGTTAAAGAACATGCTTATTATCGCACCCGCTCGATTGCTTTGATTGGAATCTACCTTTTGAGTTGATGTGCGATGCAAGCGATACAATTGTAGAGTCTTTGCCTTAGGACAAAGAAAAGACAAGATCTTTAGGCCCATCTACTATGCTAGTCGAACTTTAAATGCTGCTCAAAGGAACTATGCGACTACTGAGAAAGAGCTTCTAGCTGTTATCTTTGCTTTCGACAAATTTCGATCTTATCTAGTAGGATCTAAAGTCACTGTTTGGACTGACCATGCAGCTTTGAAGTATCTTTTAGCTAAACAAGATTCCAAACCAAGGTTGTTGAGATGGATTCTACTATTGCAAGAGTTTGATGTAGAAATCCGTGATAAGAAAGGATCTGAGAATTTGGTTGCGGATCATCTATCCCGTTTACAAATAGAGGAAAATGAGCCAATGACCGAGATTGGAGAAACATTTCCTGATGAACAACTATACTTATGACGGTCAAATTATACCCGTAAAAGTCATCAACATTATCCTTAAATCGGGATTAATAATATATATTTTGTGATAAATCACCTATTTATATGGATTATTTAATGTTATGTGATTTATATTATATAATTTGGTATTTATCCATTTATAAGGCATAATTTAGTATTTATCCGTTTATATTGTATATTTTGGTATTTATCCATTTTTATTTAAATATGATAAATATCTATTTTGTAGAATTTGGATAATTATGGAGGATAAATACAAATAGAAGAATTTAATCTCAAGATAAATTCAAGATGCATTGAAGATAAATATCAGATAAGCACAAGAAGAGGAGTAAAGCATGACAAAAGCCGGCAACCAATCAAAAGATGGCGCCAACTTCCACACGCCATTTAGGGGGGGGCGCATGTCATTATTTTGCGATCGGCCGGGAGTTATCTCTTATTTGTTTGACATTTTGAAGTATATCTCTTATTTAGCTTGAACACCTATAAATAAAGAGGCATACTACACGCCATATGTACACCATAGAAATACAATATTTTCAATACTTTTATCAATATAGTTCGTTGTTTTCTTTATTTTATTTTATGTTCGTTCATTACGGAGTCGTTAGAATCTCCGGTTAGAGATCGTATCGAGGAGTGGGAGTCACGCTCGTCTTCGAGGGTAATGTCTACTCTATTATGCAATCTTTATTCGTAGATCTAATTTATTTCATCATGGAGTAGTCTTTTTGTGTATTGATTTCGTGATGTAGTTAATTATCGAACCCATGTTTATGTAGATCTGAGACGTAAAAGACGTTTCGCGAGCAAATCTGGTTCAGATCTGAGATTGTTGGCAGCGAGCTTATGTCTCGTTGGTAGCAAGATCTGTGATGTTCTTGATTTGTCTGTGAACGGCTTCGACTACGTCAGGTTCTCTGCTTTGTAATTCAAACGAGTAATTAAACTTGATCAACTTAATTATTTGTCATCGTAATTTAACATGAGACCCAAAAAGTGATCGTTATTTAGGGACAGAGATTGAATCGTGTGTAAGAAATACGCCTAATCATAGGAATGTTGCTTAGATGAGGTTACGGTTTATACCGGCATCCCTAGTTTCGTAATTGTGTCAGAAGTTATATGAGATGGAGACTAAAAATGTGAAGTCACGTAATGGAGACACGATGATCTATATGGCCTAATCGGAGCTAGATCTATCTTAGGGGATGACTCCCGTAGTCAGAATAATTAATCTTAAATGTCTTGTTTTGTCTCGTCGTCAATCTACATAGCATGAGGGAGTAATTACTACTAGCGTTATCAATACCGTTTGTCAATTATTTATAAAACCTTTAAAAACAAGTGTCTTAGTGTCGTTGTGTCTTTTGTTGGTTTTGTGTTTCTATTGTGTCAATTTTATTTCTGCGTTATTTGTTGGTCGTGGACCGTCTTTAATTTGCTTTTAGTTTGATAAGTCATATTTCGTTTAAGCCGAGTCTCTGTGGGATCGACCTCGACTCTATCTAACTATACTACGATTGAACCTAGTTCTCTTGCTAGTGTATTATTTAGGTATCGAGTTAATAATTTAACTTGACCTCCATCAGTTTTTAGCTATATCAGGAACATAAAGGATGTTACTTAATTGAAGTGAATGTGTGTGATCAAGAAACGGAATAAAACTAGAGCCAATATGATCTATGTAATGATTCTCACCATTACCAATCACCAAGGAATTTGAGCCATCATTGGTAGTTCTGAGGCTTAGGTTATTCAAATCAGATATGATGTGATTAGTGGCACCACTATCAAGGTACCAACTAGGGTTAGCAATTGTATTTGCAGAGGCAAGATAGGCGGAAACCAACTTAGTAGTGGACTGATGGGTGGATGAGTCCCCATAATCGTATTCAAAACGGTGACAACAAGCCGTAGCTCTATGCCTAGGTTTAAGACAAATTGGACAGATAGGCCTTGGTCTAGAGTTTGTGTTGTTGTTTTTGTTGTTCCTTCCACTTCTGCCTCTGCCTCTTCCTCTGCCTCCTCTATTTAACGCAGTTCTACATTTTCCTCGGGAGCCATTGTTCATTGAAGGTCTAGTTCCAAATCAACCTGCATTTGATTGAGTAAAAGTAGCATTGGCCATAGGTCCTCCAAGATCCACTGAGGCAGGAAAATTGTTGAATCTGGACAACAATCTCTCATGAGTGAGGAGCTGGGACTGGACATTTGGCCAAGACAACGAAGCAACCTTTGAAGTATAATTGACAATAACTCATTCATAATCCCTCGAGAGTCCACCAAGAGTTTGCAAATCAAGTTCAGAACTAGGTATTGGACAACCAGCAACACCCAAGCTATCATCATAGATTTTCATCAATGACGGATAATCAGACATCGATTCAGATCCTTTCTCAGTTATTGTTATGGCATATTTATATTCCAAGATCCTTGACTTGGCCTTGCATTTAAAGAGAGCTTCAAGGGTTTGCTAGACCTCCGCAACGGTGTTGCACCCAACAACTTCAGTGAGTGCCCGCTCAGTCATAGAGCCAGTAACCACCCAAGGAGAAGCTGACCCATAGTTACCCATTCGTCGAAAGTTGGGTTTGGTTGAGATCCATGACCTCCCAAGCCAGTGAATCGGTTGTGGTGGATCCATGACCGCCACCGAGAAGATGACTCTTGAGTTTGTGTCCTCTAATCACGGGCAAGATGTAGTACATTCACAGCAAAAAATTCTAACCTATCAAGTTTTACATTGCGAACTTGATTTAAATTGCCACTGAACAGTGTTTCTGGATGTGGTATAGTAATGAGGGAAACAAGGAAGGCATAGATCTTAGAGGATATGGTGTAGATAGGTAGGTGAAGAATGCCGGAAAAGTTCCCGGAAGGGTCGAGAAGGGAAATGAGGCAGAAGAATTGAGAAGGGTTTTAGAGGTAATGGCGGCTAGGCTGAACTACCAACATTTACTGAAGTTGGAGCAGTATTTGCTCCGTCTACCGCCGTGGATGGTGGAGCTGACGGTGGTGCGGTGGACATTCACCACCGAGTGTCTCTAATACCAACTTAGAAAGGATAAAATAGATTCTCATTAATTTGATAAGCTGGTTTTACAGCAGAAGTTATATTAAGTACACCAAATCTAACAAAGATTTTATCTAGGAATTATTCATTAAGACAAAATACTACTGGGCCGTTCTCTTCTCTTTGAGGTTGTTTGTTAGACTACTCTTAGGCCCATTAGATTCGGTATCCTTAACAAACACACATACTATGTACATACAAAATAAAATGAAAAAAAAATATGTTCAACAAGCCGTCCTTGGGTCTCATGATCCTCAAGGTGCCTAGATATACACACTTTTCCTACCGACTCCCCCCCTCCCCAAATACAAGTCATTTTTTGTGTTTTCACACAATTAAGAAAATGGTTTGAGGGACATATTTTGGTCGGTATTGCGTCGGTAATGATCATTACCTACCAAAACCGACCATTATTCTGGTCGGTTAACTATGAAATTCTATTAGTGGATTAAGAAAATGGTTTGAGGGACATATATTTTAAGAAGAAATGTTTAAAATATCCTTTGGATATCATTACTGAAATAGTTACAAGGTATTGAAAATTAATTGGATAGTTAATAATGTATGGGTAAGATAGAGAAAAATAAGTAATAAATGCTTCATTGATAATATAGAATGACTTATATTTCGAGGCAAACTAAAAGAAGTAGTGTGACTTATATTCTGAGACGGAGGAAGTAATTTAAATTTGTTAAAAGAATACAAGTGCAAGAAAGATCAGTAATAAAACAATTCTTACGAGAAAAACAATAGAAATGTCGCAATTCGATATAACATCTAATGTAGTAATTTATAGGACGGTGTTTACTATATGTAGGTTTATATATATATATATATATATATATATATATATATATATATATATATATATATCACCTGAGAGCCGGTTTGTTTGGTTTTTTTATAACCATGGCCTATATATATACTACATGTGGTTATGATTAAAACACTCGATCACACAGGCACAAAATATATGAAAATGATCATGGTAAAAACCAGTTTGATTTTTCTTGGAGTCATCACCATAGCGCTTTGGTGCCAGACCAGCGGCGGCGGCCACCGTGATGCGGCGGTTTTCATGATCAAGGCTAAGGCTGCGCCACCTCTTCTTTGTTGAAGCTGAAGCACAAGCACAGGTGGTTGCTCGAGTCTGCCGAATGTGACACTTGTGCCGAGTGCAGCGATAAATGTAGTTGTGATAAATACTACGGCACTTGTGACCCTAATTGCTGTAGTTACTGTTATACATGTCTTACTCAACCTTGGTAAGAAGGTCGATCGGTTGTAACAAATTAAATGATCAAGAACATATGCTATAATCCTTTTATGGTTAGGCCATGATCTTTCAGGACAATTAACCATGATCAATAACAACTTTACTTTTATATATATATATATATATATATATATATATATATATAGGCTTCTATGTTTCTTGTAACAGGATAAAACAAAGTCTTCTATGTTTAAATTATGTGACTTGTAATCTTCTTTATATATCTAGCATTTTGTTATGTTCTATTTTCAAATAATAAAGCACGTCGTTGTTCAATTCACAATTTAACATTTATCTTATATAAATTTAAGTATGTGACATTGGAGAAATCAACTCTATCATGAACGGAATAAAGAATAACACTCCAATTCGGGTGAGAAACTTGAAGCTAGCTTGGGGCCTCTACATTGGGACTTTACCCTTTTCTTGCATTTCTCGTAAATTTTGTGGGGGTTTTCACTCGTTATTGAATAAATGAAAGTTCGTTGTTTAAAAATAAAAAATAAAAATATAGGGGTTTTTCAAATGTGGATGTGTTGATAACCTTCTTCGTTTCGATTAATTAGTTACCTTTTTTTTCTTACGTTAGTTATTAGCTGTAAAATTTACTTAATAAATTTCAAACTTTAAGTAATCGAGCAGTCGATCGATAATCTAGGGCTTGAGCTCGACTTGACCGAAAAAACTCGGGCTCGAAATAGGATCCAGCTCGATCGAGCTATTAAAAGACAAAATCAGAATGAACAATATAACTCGACTCGGCTTGTGAGCTCCATTATATTTTTAGAATTCATTAATTTTTTTATAAAATATGAGAAGATCGCGCTTGAGTTCGACTTTGAAAGGAGTTTGACTCGATTTGGGTTTTTAAGTTCGAGCTTGAGTCGAGCTAATCGAACGATAAACCGAGCAGATTTTGAGTTTCAATTCGATGAATCGACTCGCTCTCGAGTTAATCGAGCTATATTAATTCATTATTGAGTTTTATATATATATATATATATATATATATATATATATATATATATATATATATATATATATATATCAATAATTATTACTCGAAGTCGAATACTGAGTACTTGATTCACTTACAGCCCTAAGCACCGCTCCAATTATACTCCAATGTATAATAACTATTTTTTTTGTGTGGTATATACTTCAAAACCAACCATCAAAACTTGCGTTACAAAAATATCGAGACTCTTAGAATATTAGAAATATAGTATTTTTGAAATGTAAATATTCTGCATTACTACATTTATTGTAAAATATTGATAGCACAATCTCGGCAAATTAGATAGCTTGATTCTAGCAATTAGCCTAGCAGGGAAAGGTTGTAATTGTATATATATATATCTTGTACATCATTACGAATAGGCAAGGAAAATCAATTCCTCAATATTGTCTTACATGGTATCAGAGCTCTAGGTTGTAACCTCTCTCACTACGTGTCTTTTCTTCCTCCTTGCTGTGTTTTCAATCGTCTTCCTGCTCTCTCCATCGCCATGGCCGGAAGCACATCTCGACCCAAAATCTACCCCTTTATCCTCGCTCTCACTGTCTCAAACATTAACAAAACTTCATCAAGGTCACTCTTGATATTGAAAAGGACAATATATTACTTGGTCAGAATTGTTCAAAATCCATGCTCAAGCCTACCAAGCGATTGATCACATTTTTCCACCAAAATCCGAAAAAGGCACTCTTAAAGACACGAATCCAGACCTTTGGTCTCGTGTCGATGCTGTCGTTCTCCAATGGATTTACGGCACTATATCTGAAGATTTGCTTCATACAATTCTTGAACCTGACACCACTGCAGCCTTAGCGTGGAATCGTTTGAAGGATATTTTTTCCGACAACAAAAATTAACGAGCTCTTTACCTCGAGCAAGAATTTTCAAAAGTCCAAATGGACGATTTCGCTGACGCCTCCTCTTATCGTCAACATCTGAAATAGCTTGCGGACCAATTATCCAACGTTGGTGCTCCCGTCTCCAACGAACGATTGGTGCTCCAGCTTGTCTCCGGTCTCACCGACACATACACCACTGTAGGATCTCAAATACGCCATGGATACATTCTCTCACAATTCTATAAAGCTCGATCTATGCTAGTTCTTGAAGAAACGGCCCGAGCCAAGAAGGCAGCTCTTTCAACACCAAAATCAGCATTTGCGGCTACCCACAATGATCACTTGGCTGAAAATCGTTCTCCTACCCATCAGTCCCCAGGTAATAACAGGTCCTCCAACACCCGTGGCAGAGGACGCAATGGTCGGGGCAGAGGGCGAGGCAATGGTGGCAGTGGTCGAAGCAGCCAAGGGCAGCAAACTCAGGCTCAGCCCGCACCCAATCTGCAGCAGCCATGGTATGGTCAACCTTGGTATTTTCCACCTTGGGCTGGGCAGTGGCAGCCATGGGCAATCCCTCCATGCCCATATCCGACAACTCCTTCTCCTTGGCAAAGATCCGCAGCTCGTCAGCCTGGTATTCTCGGCCCACGGCCCCAGCAGGCTCACATTGCCACGGCTTCATCCCAGCAGGAGCAACCCTCTTATGCTCCAACAGATATTAATGAGGCTATGCACACCCTTTCTCTAGCTCAGCCTGATGATCAGTGGTATATGGACACCGGAGCTACGTCTCATATGACTGGTGATGATGGTTGTAATCTTACGTCTTATTTCAATACGGGTAACAATCGTAGTATAATTGTTGGAAATGGCCATAATATTCCGATTATTGGTCGTGGTAATGCTTCCCTCCCCTCCCCTCACTCTAAATAATGTCTTGCATGCTCTTCAGTTAATTAAAAATCTTATTTCCGTCCGTAAATTTACTGTTGACAATAACGTATCTGTCGAATTTGATCCTTTCGGTTTTTCTGTGAAGGATTTCCCGACGGGGATGCATTTAATGAGATGTAACGAGCCTTTGGGACTGTATCCTCTTACCACCGCACGCTGCCTACTACCCCTCACCACCGTCCGCTTTTCTTTGCTATCTCACAAGAATTATGGCATTCTCGGTTAGGCCATCCCGGGGCCTCTATTTTAAATTCTCTTCGCAACAATAATATTATTGCTTGTAATAAACTTCGTACTAATTTTTTCTGCACTTCTTGCCCTTTGGGAAAGCAAAATAAATTACCCTTTTCTCAATCTTTCTCGCACACTATGTTACCGTTTGATATTGTGCACAGTGATCTATGGACATCCCCCACTTTAAGCTCCGGGGGCCATCGTTATTATATTCTGTTTCTTGATGATTACACGAATTATTTATGGACCTTTCCCCTCGCCACTAAGTCTCAGGTTTACACAATTTTTTTGTCGTTTCACTCCCACATAAAAACTCAATTTGAACGTGCATTAAATGTTTTCAATGCGACAACGGACGCGAATACGACAATACTCATTTTCATAAATTTTGTTCCACACATGGGATGAATTTTTTATTTTCTTGTCCCCACACGTCCTCCCAAAATGGCAAAGCCGAAAGAAAAATCCGCTCCATCAATAATATCATCCGGACCCTTCTTTCGCATGCCTCTCTACCCCGATCTTTTTGGCACCATGCCTTACAAATGGTCACCTATCTCCTCAACATCCTCCCCTATAAACTTCTTCAATTCAAACTCCCACCAAAATTCTTTATCAAAAAGACCCCTCTTACTCTCATCTCCGGGTGTTCGGTAGCTTGTGTTACCCCCTCACTCCCTCCACTTCTATAAATAAACTCCAAGCACGTTCTACTCCGTGCATTTTCTTGGGATACCCATCGCATCATAGAGGCTACAAGTGTTACGACATATCAACTCGCAAGATTATTATTGCCCGCCATGTCCTTTTCGACGAACACTCGATTCCATTCTCAAAACTTCATACCTCACCTCCTTCCTACACCTTTCTTGATGCAGGTCTGTATCAAACTCCGGCCCAGGACCTCATGCAACATTCCTCCCCGAACATGCAGCCCACCACCCCTCATACAAGCTCACCTATTCAGCATATTTCCCCAAACCAACTGACCCCCCAGTCTAGTCCTTCGAACCCCAGCCCAACTCCCCTCACAAACACCACCCCCACTTCGTCCAACACCTAAAACAGTCCCCCACCATCTCAAAATCTTACCCTCCTCCACCAATTGCCTCAACTTCCCCCCAGATGACAACACGCGCTCAACATGGCATTTTTAAACCTCGCAAACTACTCAACCTTCACGCAACGACTACACCCTCCATTTCCCCACTTCCTACAAATCCCATCTACGCACTTCACGGTCACAATTGGAAAATGTCCATGAACGACGAATACGATGCTCTTATTGAAAAAAGACGTGGGAATTAGTCCCTCGTCCAACTAATGCCAATATTATTCGTAGTCTGTGGATTTTCAGGCACAAGTGAAAATTTGATGGTTCTTTCGAAAGACACAAAGCTCGTCTAGTTGGAGATGGGGCGGGACAACAACCGGGTTTTGACTGTGGTGATACATTTAGTCCGGTGGTCAAACCGGCTACCATCCGAACCGTACTTAGCATTGCCCAATCCAAGTCTTGGTGCCTTCATCAGTTAGACGTCAAAAATGCGTTTCTTCACGGGAATCTAAATGAGACTGTTTATATGCATCAACCTCCCGGGTTCCGTGATCCCGATCGTCCCGATTATGTATGCTTACTCAGAAAATCACTCTATGGGCTCAAACAAGCCCCTCGTGCTTGGTACCAACGGTTTGCCGATTACGTGGCCGGAATGGGATTCTCACATAGCACTTCTGATCACTCGTTGTTTATTTATCGGTGTGGCAGTGATATGGCATATATTCTTTTGTACGTGGACGACATTATTCTTGCCACGTCATCTGACGCTCTTCGACTGTCCATTCTTTCCAAACTCAGTGCCGAATTTGTGATGAAAGACTTGGGTCCTCTAAGTTATTTTCTGGGAATATCCGTCACAGGCCATTCAAAAGGTCTCTTTTTTTGTCTCAAAGGAAATATGCAGAAGAAATTATCGAACGTGCCAATATGTCCTCTTGCAAATCGTCACCTACTCCGGTTGACTCTAAGGCCAAGTTAAGCATCTCTTCTGGTAATCCATATCACGATCCGACTGAATATCGCAGTCTTGCCGGAGCATTGCAATATTTGACGTTTACACGCCCAGATATATCTTATGATGTACAACAAATTTGTCTTTTCATGCATGATCCCAAAACACAACACAAGTCTGCTTTGAAACGCATTATTCGATATATTAAAGGCACTCTTGAGTTCGGTCTCCACATTTATCCTTCCTCAACGGCCAAACTTATTGCTTATACCGATGCCGACTGGGGTGGATGTCCTGACACTAGGCGGTCAACCTCTGGATATTGTGTGTATCTTGGCGATAATTTGATTTCTTGGTCTACGAAACGACAAGCCACGTTGTCCCGCTCTAGCGCCGAGGCCGAATATCGAGGAGTAGCAAATGTCGTTTCGGAATCCTGCTGGATTCGAAACTTACTATTGGAGCATCATTGTCCGATTACGAAAGCCACCATGGTTTACTGTGACAATGTCAGTGCCGTCTATCTTTCCGATAATCCAGTTCAACATCAACGTACTAAGCACATAGAAACGGATATACATTTTGTTTATGAAAAAGTAGCTCGTGGTCAAGTCCGTGTTTTACACATTCCATCCCGTTATCAAATCGCCAACATTTTCACCAAAGGACTTCCTTCACAACTCTTTGCAGACTTTCGGGATAGTCTCAACGTCCGGCAACCTACCGTTCCGACTACGGGGGTGTCTTAGAATATTAGAAATATAGTATTTTTGGAATGTAAATATTCTGCATTACTACATTTATTGTAAAATATTGACAGCACAATCTCGGCAAATTAGATAGCTTGATTCTAGCAATTAGCCTAGCACGGAAAGGTGGTAATTGTATATATATATATATATATATATATATATATATATATATATATATCTTGTACATCATTACGAATAGGCAAGGAAAATCAATTCCTCCATATTGTCTTACAGAGACGACGCTCATCGGCTCGCGTTGCTTTAAGATTTTTGGAAAACAAAATTTAGTTAATTTGAAAGCAAGCATTCCATAAACTGACATTTAAAGCTCTTTTAAGTCCATTCGGAATATCCTTTGTTAATAGCACCATCAATGAAGATAATTCTTTGGTCTAAAGATCCCAACTTCTAATGCAAATCAACCCGTAAAATCCATGTCCAGGTGCCTTCCATCTTTCTTATTATGTGGACCGAGGGCTGCTTTCATTGGATACAGTACCTGTTATATCTATAGAAGAGTATACACACACGCAAACACAATAATTAACAAACATAACCAGTCATTAGTTAACAAAGACATCTGATACGGAGAAAGGATTAAGCAATTGAGTACTTTCAGAAAGTCCTACCGTCCGTCATCATTAGCCCCGCTCCCGGATACCGAGCCCTTATCCGGAAGAGAAACGTTCAGCGTGTATAGCATTAAATAAATCTAACACTATACGCAAACCTCTACGTCGTCGTATCAAAATAAAGCAAACGGAAGCCCAAAAGACTTGGGAAACAACATAAATGCTACTAAGAATAGATTACAACCATTCTAAAGATAAGAAGATGTAACTTACAACAACGGATCCTTACAAAAATACGAATTTCCAAAAGTTACAACACTTGTCTTACAAAGAGCCTAAAAGAAAGTACAACAAGTTTGAAAATAAATACGACCTAGTATAGTACAACATTTACAGAAATAAAGTAAAAAGCATTGTCATACGTCATCCTCGTAGTTCTCATCAAACTCATGGTCGACCTGTTAATCTTCTCACCCCACAATGCATACAAAACAAATTGCAAATGAGGTAAGTACGAAAGTACTTAATAAGAGGAAGAATCTAATGCCTAATTAAATTCTACAACGAAAAGGTTCTTTTATTATTATTAAGTTATCTTTATGAGACAGACTCAACTTTAGGGTTCACTTCATTCTCATCAAAATGTCGTGCCTATTGGTTTTTCTAGCTTAGCCTATCTTTGTTACATCCGCATTCAAGGGCAATACGCCTGATGAATATCCACAGAAGCCTATTCTGGTAGACTCCGATAGTTGTTGGTCCCTTTGAAAAGTCTTTGGTTAAGTTTAGAGGGGGGGGGGGGGTGAATAAACTTAACACTTAAAACTTTTGGAGTTAACAAACTCAAGAACTTCAAAGAAACTGGCCGATATTTCAATAGTCGGTGACACTCGGTAGTCTCACGATCGTTGAGTTTATGAATTTGTGCAATGAAATATATCAAAAATTAAGCCTTGTTACTTGTTGTTAAATATGATACCAAGTATTAGATACTCAGTAGTGTATGTGTGTGATTCAGTTGCTAGATTCAATTGCTAGATGTGTTAGATAAACTAAGTGCAGAATATAAATACAGAAAGTAAGTAGGCAGATTTTATAGTGGTTCCATGTGGTGTAATCCTGTCAGTCCACTCTTCTCCTGTGATGTTGGAGGTAATCACTAGATATCTTTGATGTAGTTACAAAAATCCCTATGTTGCTTGTCCTTGCCAATAACTATGGCTTCACAAATCGAACACTTGGAAGGTAAGATTGTCGCTCCAAAGTCTTCCACTGGTCCTTGAAGGGTAGAATTGCCTCTTCACCAGCTCCACCACAAACAACAGTCTTTCACACCCAAGGATGCTTCACTGTCTTCAGTAGATTTCTTGTAAAAGAAAGATTGAATCAAGTAAGTGATTCAGCTTTTAGCAGCTTGATCAGGATAATATGATCAGTAGCTTGAAGTCTTCAAGTGTGTAAACTTGATGCAGCTTGAATGCGGATAACACTTGAAGAATATTTCTGGATCAGTACATTAATGCCCAGTAGGGTTAGCAAGGAGTTTTTCTTGATCAGAATTTGAAGCTCAGGATTCTCTATATTTTTTCTCATAATGTTCATCACTTTGTATCTGAATTATGAGTCCTCTATTTATAGGTAGGAATCCTTGTGACTTATGTTTGAAATTCAAACATAGCCGTTTCAGACTTGTCCCCATCTTGACTTGCTTTTTCTCGATTGTTTCTAGGGTCGACATTGTCGATTCCTTTTGATGCTTTTACTGATCTGTCCACCCTTTGACTTGTATCCATTGGATAAAGGTCTGAATCATCCCAACGTCCATTTGATCTTAACCATTGATTTGTTTGATAAAATCAGAGGTTGTTAGCTGTCCCTTTCTTGTAATCTTTCAGTGTCCAGCAGGTTCCTGAGAACATAAGTCTGCTGATATACACATCAGTAAGCTTATCCTTATTTTGTTGTGTTTAATAACACTTCATCTTACTGTCTTTTATCTAACTTTTATTTATGAAGTTAGATTACACCTTTTTCCATATAACTAAGTTCCAATCACCACTTAACTTGTGGAACTTAGACCTTGTACACAAGGTATATGTAATCAGTTTAGGTCATCACAGACTTCCCTAAATTCTGATTCCACATCCTTGACTTTAATTACTAAGTTTGATCCCTTAGCATTCAATAACTGAGTTTGACCCATCACCTTCGCCTTCACAAGAGGTTCCCGATAAGTCTACTGACTCACCTACCCATGATCTAGACTAGTCTCACGATGTAAGTCAATTTGGCCTTTTACAAAGGCTTGTTTGATCAAACCTATACAAAATCAAACTCTAATAAACCTATACATTTGATCTAGACATCTTTTTGCCTTTGCTCTATAACAACTAGTCTGGCACTCATCACTAAAACTTAAAAATAAGTCCAACAATTTCCCCCTTTTTGGTGATGATGCCAATACCCTCCTAACAGCAAAGCAAAAAGATTAAAAACAAAAACATAACAAATGTGGTCATATCTCATTATAATCAGTTGTTCAAGAGTATTACAGCTTCAGATACAAAGAAATGATAAAACAGTAAAGTGTCGATTTGATCTCTGTCTTCTTTCTCTTTCTTCTCTTGCTTTCTCCACTTGTTCTTGGTAAGCTCTTATCTCTCTGATCATATCTCTCATCCATTCATTTTCAATCAGAGAGAAATCAATATGTGGATTCACTTCTTTCCACCAATGCCATGTTGGAAATGTGTCCTAATCCCAATCGGGTTGGACCTGATCCGACCGGGTCGGGTCATTTACAGTCAATTTAGTTCATGTAATAACTTTATTATGATCAATAAAAGCACTTATGTTATTACATATTGTTTATCTTCATATTATTTGTTGTATATATATAGTAACGTCCCTAGTATCAATCTGAGATAGAGAAACCATGATAGTGATTGTGGTTGATGAGATCTCTAATCATTATAACAAGGTTGGTACTTAAATGTCTCTAGTCTTACATATTATCAAAAGGGACATTGATAGTATAATCAGACTAGCACGTATTGGATGTCTTCTATCTTTTAGAAGATAGGGATAGATCTCGTCTATCGAAGTGTAGAGACACTTGGACTGTACGTGGACGTGTATTAGAGAATGCATACGTTAGATTGACCCACTTACATAGTGTCACACTATGTGGCGGTTGTGTAATTATCCTTTTGACTGGAGTCTTCATGGCATCACGGTGTGGATTGCCATGCTTTGACACTATTGAGATTTCTCCTAACCACGGGGCGATCATGCGGTAGTGATTGGGTATGATATTGAAGCATGCGGAGTATACATGATTGGTCGTCCGGAAATCACGTATCCTATGATTGGGATCGAATATCCGAAATGGCCTTCTTATAAGGAATGTCTAGCTCTCGAGAATCTTTGCAGTCATTGCTTTTGACTCTTCCGATGATTGGGGGTCACGGTGTGTTGCTAGACGCTATCCCGTGATCGTTAGGTATGGAGGGCATTTTAGTAAATTGCACTTTGTGTCTACGGCCAACATATTCGGAAGCGTATCGGGTCACACACATATGAACATCGAGTCGGATTAAAATGCGGTTATAGTTGATGACCAAATAAGGAAAGTTTATCTCTAGACTATAAAGGTTATAGTGGTAAATTAATATGGTGGTATTTATTTATTATGAATAAATAAAATACAAGACATTAATTATATACAAATTATATTAATTAAAGAATATTGCGGAAGCTAATTAATTGGCATATGGGGCGCCACAATTGAGTGTATAAGATACACTTGGATTGTGCACTTTAATTAATAAGATTACCATAATATTAATATAAGATATTAATTGATTTTGAGAAAATAGATTATGGTAAGATAATTATAATCAATATAAGATATTGGCAAAATAAATTATAATTAAAGAGATAAATCAGTCTAGTTGATTTTCCTTATTTTATTGGGAAAAAGTTTTCTTCTCCTCCACTCCATATGGGGCGCCACTTTGCCTATATAAAAGAAGTGGGTGTCAAGCTCTTTTGTACATCACAATTGCAAGAGCTCATAGTTCTTGTGTAAAATAGAGAGCAATCCATAGTGAGTTAGTGAGGGAGGAAAAAGGCCGGTCTGGCAACCGGAGTTTTTCGATAGCAATCCAAGGAGGATTCCGGCAAGGGGTTTGTGTGGATTAGCGATAGAGGCCGGACGCGTGGACGGCTTGTGCACTGAACTACTCTCCGTTGACGGTCAAAGCGGCGATCTTATAGATCATCTGAGGTATAACCGTCAAACTACTTAACATGTTTATTGCATTAAACGAAGAACGATCTAGTAAGAGGAAATCAAATTTTAAATTCCGATGCGTTAAACTAGTGATTTCCTAACATGCCATGCTTCAGGTAGAGTAAGGTTGATCTGATGTACTCTAAAGCCTAAACACATGTATACTTCTTTAAACTCATTCAGTGACTCCTTTGCATTAGTGGTAGGTAGACTCCTTCCACCTCTACCACCTCTTTCACCTCTACCACCTCTGTGAGCAGCCCTCAAGGCTTTGACCCTTGCTTCCCAAAACTTGAGTCCAAGAAAAAAATTGAGTCTCTCATGGAAACCTTTATCATGATAAGGTCTTCTTTTGCTGTTGTAGACTCTCTTGTATTCTTTGAGAAGATCATCAGTAAGTGGAAGTCTGCCATGTGCAGGATCCCTAAAAGCATTAGTATCATCTTCCCATATTTTCTTAGCAAAGATTCTGGCAGCCTCTTTTGCTACTGCTATTTGGCTCTCTTCCCCCTTATTGACATCATCAACAAACGGGACAGCATGCCATGTACACTCTCTTGTGTGAGCACTAGGTTGTTCGGTGACCTTCCATAATTTCACCCTAGTGTCAACAATTGTGTGATCCTTCCTTGCAAAGTTTGCTCCAAAGAGATTTATCCTCTCGGTAATTTTAGGATCCGAAGACAAAGAGGTTGTAGTGTTCTAGCAGATTCAGCCACAGCAGGTTTAGGTGTATCAGCAAGCTTGTCAAGTTTCTGATGAATGGATGCAAATTGTTCTTTCAGAAACTTGTCCTTCAGTGTATTACCTTGTCTGATCCCCTTTACATCCAGAGCAAGGTCAACAAGAGCATACTGAGTGGAGGTTATATTGAAAGCAACAGTTTCAGTGGTTCTTCCTCTATTCTTCACTAAGTTCATAAAATCTTCAAATCTCTGCTCTTGCCTGTCAATTTGAGTTCTTAAATTTGCAATGTCATTTCTGACAGTCCTCAACTCATCCAAAACATGTGCTGGTACCCCACCAGCCATTCCTCCATCAGCAAGCTCTTCTACATTGTATTGTTGCCTCTGTCTGCTGATAACCAAAGCATAGCTCATATCCTTCCAGCAGGGTTAGGTCCTTGGAATTCTTCCAGAATGGGATCAAGAGCAGGCTCTTCAAAAACTGGTACAAATGCCTGTTGAGGTTCTTCATCAATAGGTTCTTCCTCGAGCACTTGAAACTCCTCATCATTGTAGTCATAGTCCACCACCGCTCCTCCTCATCAATTACATGATCTCTGTGACTATCTTTCCTTCAAAGTGACCTTTCCTCCCAAAGAGGCTACAAGAGACTGTTCTTCAACAAATGTTAGGGTTCCTCCAAACCCATAGATAGTTCCAACCTATGTCCAGTCTTTGTTTGAGACTCAAAGAACCTATACCTCCTGTTCCAACCTTTGTTCAGTGCTATTTGAACCTCTCGGCTGAACCAACCACGATGCTGCCACAACAACTTGTTCAGGGAATACATCCATATTCTCTTTTGAAATTCCCCGATATCGTGAATCCTTCTTATAAAATTGGCAGCCTTGGTTAGAGTGTCCTCAGTGTCAATCCAGTATTGAAATTGAATGGAATCCTCAGAACTGACATCAGGCTCACTATGGTCAGTAATCCTCTCAACATCCAAATCTACAGTCTGCTGATCATCAATATGCAGCAGGTTCAACAACAAACAAGGTGTCTATCTCACCAACCATCATGTTTGCACCAATGTCTATTTCCTCATTGATTTGTGCCTCTAGATCATCCATGGTGAGATTTTCCACATCCTCATCCATTTGTTCAATTTGTTGTCTCTCAGTAGACTGTCCAGCATCAGTCGACTGCTCCACTCTTGGTTCAATTAACATAGTAGTTCCACTAGTTCCTCCTAGACCAGAGGGATAGTTACCTCCAGAATAAGATGATGAATCATCACTGTCTGATTCATCTCTGGGGTCTCTGAACATGATACCCTCTTCTTTCTGTTGTTCAACAAACAGATCCATCAGTCTTGATTGTAACAAAGAGGTATCAACCAAATCCAGCAAATTTTCCACTCCCAATTTCTCAAAAGCCCATTCTTCAAAATCTGTCATTGGTTCTGCAGCTGGCTTTTGTCTCTTATAGAATCCAAACTTCCATTGGAAATAGTTTGCAACCAGTAGGAGTTTAGGATCAACAAGCTCCTCTTTCTTCTTCTTCTCATGTCTCTCAAATGGCATGGTTGGTTTCCTAGGAGCTGTTTCAGTACCTTGCTGACCTCCAAAGGTCTCAACAAGTAAGCTTAGAGTTTCTTCCACAGATGCTTCTAGGTCAGTAGGTTGCTCAGGTTGTATGTTAGTCCCTACTACCTCCATCTGTACTATGCTTAGCTCCCCCTGACTTATATGCTCATCAGCAGGGTTAGCAACAGATTGCTCTTCCCCCTAAACTATTGCAAGACTTTCAGGGTCTTGTACCAACTTTTCCACTTCCACAGCAGGTGTAGACTCAGTAGTTTGTTGTGGTTTTTCTACAAGTTGCTCAACAGCAATTTGTGCAATTTCAGTAGGCTCAGCAGCCTTTACTGGGGAGGATTCAACAACTTCAACAAAGAGGCTCGGGCCCAAAGACTGTTGTGATTCTTCAGTAGGTTGCTCAATAACAACCTCTACATCCTCAGTAGGCTTGATAATTGTTAAGGGCTCATCCTCAATAGCCTCTCCTACTTCTTCTTCTTCTTCCTGTTGCCTTTGAGCCTCCAAAGTTTTCAATTGTTTACCTTTGCCATGTTTCCTTTTCTTGGCAATTTCCTTCATTCTTTTGGAAAGATCTTCTTTTTCAATTTCAACAGCTTTCCTCTTTTTACTTGCTTCCTTCTGTTGCTCCTTCAAGATTTCAACAATGATTTTCTTCTTTTTGCAACTACTGAGGTCAAGAACCTCAACTCTCTTGGACCCTCAATAGACTCAATGATCTCATTTGTTTGCTTGACCAAATATCTTTCGGTAGCAATGCTTCACAAATCATAGTTCTTCCCGCTTCTTTTAATGTTCTGCTTTTCTTTCAAAGAACCCCATTTTTTGAGGTGTACCAATGAAAGACAAGTTGATGTAGTACACCATTCATTCACAATATTCTCTTATAACTTTATTGAGAAATTCAGTACCCTTGTTTGATCCGATCTTTACTACTGTCAAATTTTTCTCATTTTGCAATCTCTTCAAAAGTTCAGGCATCTTTTGAAGTGTTTCATTTTTCTTGTTCATGAATATCACCCAAGTGTATCTTGAATAATCATCCACAACCACTAAGGTGTATTTCTTTCCTGTTACACTTGTTGGTGTTACTGGTCCAAAAAGATCCATGTGTATCAGCTCCAAAACTCTTTTTGTTGATTGTTTAGTCTTTGACTTGAAGGTTGATTTTGTTTGTTTACCTTGCTGACATGCATCACATATAGCATCCTTCTTGAATGTGATTTCAGGTAAACCAATCACCAGTTTCTTCTTCACCAACTGATTAATATCATCAAAGTTTAGATGATTCAACTTCTTATGCCATAACCAATTAAGTTCGACTTGGTATGCACAATCAGGCATGTTTTCGGCAATGATGAGACCAATCCACAACATACATGTTTTGTTGTCTCCTTCCAGCCAACACAACTTGATCACCTCTCTCACTAATGACAGTACAAGTGTTTTAGTCAAAAGTGACCTTGTATCCCATGTCACAGAATTGTCCAGTGCTCAGTAGGTTGTAGTCCAGTCCTTCCACATATGCAACATTCATGATTGTTAATCCATTTCTCACAAGTGTGCCATATCCGCTTGTGAATCCAGGTGTATTCTTGTTGCCAAAATTCACTCTTGGACCATTCTTTGCCACAAAATTTGACAAACAATGCTTATTTTTTGTCATATGTCTGGAACATACACTGTCAAAGTACCAGACACCCTACAAAACAAAGTTAATGCATTTTAGGTACCCAAACCTGTTTGGGTCCATAATGGTCAGTGGTAAGCATGACCCTTGGCAAGTTTCCATAAGATCTTCTTTGAAAGGTATCATACTTTGGTTCATACATGTATTCTACACATCCATAAGGTCTAACAATTGGTTGTGTAGGATTCACATATGTTTTCTGGCCTTTTGGAATATAATGTTGTTTAAAGTGATTTCTTTTGTTAGCAGCACTAGGATAACCATAGGTTTGCTTTCCGTTAGGAACAGCCCTGTAATATGGAGTCTGCTGAGGTCCCTACTGAGGCCTTGTATAGGTCCTCTGCTGAGCCCTCTGCTGATTCCATTGCTTAGGTTTTACCTTAGTAGCATGGTTATTTCTGTTGTTTCTAGCAGTAGGTGCAGGAATATTCCAATCATCATCAGTGGGGAACAATCTACCTTTCCTCCTGAGATAAGTATCCCTTGAATGATTAGCATTTTTGGGTTTAGGATTCTTATCCTTGGAATATTTCTGGTTTTTCCCTTTTTGTGGTCCAGCAGACTTAGTAGCAAGTCTGCTATCAGTAGGTCTAGAAGGCACAGCAGTCCTATTTTTAGATTTATTCTTTTTATTAGGAGCTGCTGACTTTCTTGACTTCTAATTTTGCTTCCTTGAAGCTTTCTCAGTAGGCTTTGCTGCCTCAGCAACCCTTTTGGGAGTTGGATCTTGTGCAGGCACAAACTTAGGACCAATTCTGGTACTAGGTTTAGTGACCTTACTGGATCCACTCTTATTGGATTGTTGAGTTCCAAATCCAAGCCCTGTTCTATCACTATAAGGCTTTCCAGATTTGAATGCAGTGGAGGAGCAAGATGGTTCAGCAGACTCAGTAGCTACTGATGGTTCAAAGAGCTTATGCCGATTCTGATCGACTTCTTTTACTTTCCTTTGAGAATTCTTAATTCAGCATTTAATCTTTCAACTTCTGATTGAAGAGCTTCTTTTTCAGCCTTCACAATCTCATAACCAGATTGTATTATTCTTAGTTGATTAAGGATGGCATCCAAAGTTTCTTCATTGTCAAAATTTTTAGGATTTGAACCACATGTTGATTCACAATCACTTTCAGTAGGAGTATTGATAGATACAGAATTGTATACCTCCTCTGTTTCATCCATATTTGCCATTAAAGCATAATCTTCCATATCAGCAACAAGTGCAGTATCATCAGATTCATTTCCCTTTTCTGATTCTACTTTATATCCTGATTCATCTTCAGCAACCACAGCCTTCTTGCCATGTCTTCTTTGTTGACTTTTGGTCTTCAATAGGTCTGGACAGTCATGTCTAAAATGTCCAGGTTTCTTGCAATTAAAGCAAAGATAATTAGGTTCCTTTTTCTGTTTTAATTCAGGACAATCAGGTTTGAAGTGTCCTGGTTTCTTGCAATGATAGCACAAGTAATCATTATCTTTCTTTGATTCATCCTTCTTCTTTTCAATGAATTTCTTTGTGCAATTCCATGGAGAACCCTTTCCAGTTTTCACCATTCTGATTTTCTTGCTCAGTAGATCAATTTGCTCTTGCATCTCATCCAGTAGATCATCTTGAGCTCCTGATGTTTCTTCTTGATGTGAAGCAGCCAATGCAGTCTTGCAATCTTTCACCTTCATATACATATTGCTATCCAAAGTTCTGTATATGATATCAATAGCAATATTGTTGAGATTTGCTCTTTTTCTATCTTGATCCATTTCCTTTTGGTTTTGGAATGTACTGTGTCTCATCTCCCACTATTACTGACTTGGTAATCTCCAATGGTCCATCTGTCAGCACATCCATCATTTCATCATGTGTTGCAGCTAGATAAGCCTGCATACGACGTTTATACTCATCAAAACAATCTAAAGAACACATCAACATTGTTCTAACGCATCTTTGGTTGTTATCCATGATGCAAAGCTTTGAAAATCGAAACTTGAAAAAGTTTTCAAAGTATTTTCACAAGCACAACAAGTAGGATTACTTCGCAATGCCTAATCGCTCCGATATCAATTGTTGGTCCCTTGAAAAGGCTTTGGTTAAGTTTAGAGGGGTGAATAAACTTAACACTTAAAACTTTTGGAGTTAACAAACTCAAGCAACTTCAATGACTGGCCGATACTTCAATAGTCTGCTGACACTTGGTAGTCTGCTGACTGTTGAGTTTACTGAATTTGTGCAGCGGAAATATATCAAAAATTAAGCCTTGCTACTTGTTGTTAAATATGATACCAAGTATTAGATACTCAGTAGTGTATGTGTGTGATCAATTGCTAGATTCAGTAGATTGATGTGTTAGATAAACTAAGTGCAGAATATAAATGCAGAAAGTAAGTAGGCAGATTTTATAGTGGTTCCAGGTGGTGTAATCCTGTCAGTCCACTCTTCTCCTATGATGTTGGAGGTAATTCACTAGAGATCTTTGATGTAGCTGTTACAAAAATCCCTATGTTGCTTGTCCTTCACCAATAACTATGGCTTCACAAAGTGAACACTTGGAACAGGTAAGATTGCTGCTCCAAAGTCTTCCACTGGTCCTTGAAGGGTAGAATTGCCTCTTCACCAGCTCCACCACAAAAACAGCCTTTCACACCCAAGGATGCTTCACTGTCTTCAGTAGATTTCTTGTAAAAGAAAGATTGAATCAAGTAAGTGATTCAGTTTTCAGCAGCTTGATCAGGATGATATGATCAGCAGCTTGAAGTCTTCAAGTGTGTAAACTTGATGCAGCTTGAATGCAGATAACACTGGAAGAATATTTCTGGATATGTAGATTAAAGCTCAGTAGGGTCAGCAGGGTGTTTTTCTTGATCAGAATTTGAAGCTCAGGATTCTCTTTATTTTTTTCTCTTAATGTTCATCACTTTGTATCTGAATTAGGAGTCATCTATTTATAGGTAGGAATCCTTGTGACTTATGTTTGAAATTCAAACATAGCCGTTTCAGACTTGTCCCCACCTTGCCTTGCTTTTTTTTGATCGTTTCTGGGGTGACATTGTCGATTCCTTATTGTGCTTTTCTGATGCATCCACCCTTTGACTTGTATCCATTGGATAAAGGTGCGAATCATCCTAACGTCCATTTGATCTTAACCATTGATTTTTTATAAAATCGAGGTTGTTAGTATCCATTTCTTGTAATCTTCCAATGTAGCCTTTGATTAAATCGAAATATGTGTCCAGCAGTTTCCTGAGAACATAAGTCTGCTGATATACACATCAGTAAGCTTATCCTTATTTTGATGTGTTTAAAAACACTTCAGCTTACTGTCTTTTATCTAACTTTTATTTATGAAGTTAGATTACACCTTTTTGCATATAACTAAGTTCCAATCACCACTTAACTTGTGGAACTTAGACCTTGTACACAAGGTATATGTATCAGTTTAGGTCATCACAGACTTCCCTAAATTCTGATTCCATATCGTTGACTTTAATTACTAAGTTTGATCCCTTAGCCTTCAATAACCGAGTTTGACCCCTCAGCCTTCAGTCTTCAGCAGGTTCCTGAAAAGTCTACTGACTCAGCTACCCTACTGATCTAGACTAGTCTGCTGATGTAAGTCAGCTGACCTTTTACAGTGCTTGTTTGATAAAACCTATACAAAATCAAACTCTAATAAACCTATACATTTGATCTAGACATCTTTTTGCCTTTGCTCTATAACAGCTAGTCTGGCACTCATCACTAAAACTTAAAAAATAAGTCGAACAATAGTGTACACGTTCCGCGAAGTCCCTCTGTATGTAGGGCCTCATAGACTTACGGGGTTAAGTTCCTCCGTACGTAGGGTTTAAGAGACTTACGGAGTTATTCACTTTCAGACCGCCCACACTTCGCGATATAAACTTGTGTCTATTATTCTTTTAACTACACAAATACGTTTGTTATTAATTGCTAACTAGCTACCTAAATATTTTCAAATAAGTTTCCCTCACAACTACTACTAACTTTCTTTGACCACTAGACATGGACAAGGCCTAGCAATTACACAGACATTGATGAATTCTAATTCATCAAAGCACAAGCCAATCATACCCTTCCGACAGGCCCGAACTTCAACCCTTATGAAGAATCCATTCGGTACCGGAATAAAACACATCAGAAGCTTAATCAAGGCTTGTTCATGTTCATTTAATGTTATTAAATCAAGAAATAACAATTAAAAGTGGATTCGGAGCTTAAAATACATTAAACACCAAAAGCTGACCCAATGCTCGTGAATGCTCGTGGAATGCCCACGCATTGAGCCAATGCTCGCACAATGCACGCGCACAAATGCCCCAACACCTGTTTTCCCACTTTCTAGTCTCGTAATGCGCACGCATTGTGATCTATGCACGCACATTAACCCAAAATACACCCTAAACACAGTTTTTCAGCACATTACGTTTTCCAACCCTTTCCCAACATGATCAACATCAAAATATAAATCAAAACAATAGCAAAATAGGTTCTAAACATGCTATATGTCAAAGTACATCAACAACATCTAGACATGAATTCTTGCTACAAATCAACACTAAAACTCAACATAAGCATTGTAAAACAGTAATTACTCATTAGGAAGAGCCTCTAACCTTTTAGCAAGCAAAATTCCAAGAAAGTCTGCAGATTTCTTCCACAAACCTTAACCAATACATATAATGATCAACAATTAATTGTGACAAAGGTTTCTAGACTTTAGAACTACGAATCGAAGGATCAAACTTGACGATTACCAAAACTAGGGATAAACTAAAAACTTACGAAATAGGGAGATGTTGAATTCCAAAGTTTCGTTACGTCGCGGTGATTACTTTTCTCTACTATAGCATCTTGAAACGATGAACGGATTGGTCATACGACTGAATTTTACGTTCTCCTTTTTTCTCTATTCTTCTACGTCTGTTCTTCCTCGGTTGCCATCGTTCCTCCTCTTTTTTTTTTTTCAGAACTGGCATGACAAAATTATGAGGGATTTTGGGGATTATTTTCCTTAACTAGCTATCAATTAAATAACTAAATCTCTTTATTCCTTATAATTAATTTCCAAGACTTTTAATTAAATAAAAGACAAATAATAATTAGATTGTAGTAAATAAACCCAATTATCATTTTATCCTTTTTGAAAATTCGGGATGTTACAAGGCTGATGCCATTCTTTTATACTGCTAGAGTTCTAGGTCTATGCTAACTTGAATTACATTAGAAGATAAACCTCTGAATTACATTTTAGAAGATAAACATATTAAGTCAAAATTCAAACATGTTTGAGAGTGGATAGACTCTAATGCTTCTGATCACCGATTGTTCCAGGTTCAATGTTTGAGAGAGTTTGCTTCAAGGAGGACTGTTGTATGCTGTATATTCAACCTTATTACTCCAAGCAGGTATTTATCTTATCGTTGTTTTGAATTATGTTTCTTTATCTTTATAGTAGAGAGTCCATTCTTGCAACGTGTTTGATAAAATGTCTGAGCCGCAATTTATCTTTGGGCTTCATGTCATGTTGGGCCAATTTTCCTATTGTTATTTCTTTTGATTCTGGGCTTCGATTGTTGCTTGCTACATTGTCTGTAGTGTGAAGCAAGACCTTTTATATTACTCCCCCTCAAACTTGGCTAGGGGTGGATGCTCGTGGAATGCCCGTGCATTGAGGCAATGCTCACGCAATGCATGCGTACAAATTCCCCAGTACATTATTCCCCACTTTATGGTCCCGTAATGCGCACGCCTTGTGATCTATGTGCGCGCATTAACCCAAAATCCACCCTAAACACAGGTTTTCAGCACTTTACGATTTCCAAACCTTTCCCAACATGATCAACATCAAAATATACATCAAAATAGGTTCTAAACATGCTATAACATATCAAAGCACATCAACAACATCTAGACATGAATTCTTGCTACAAATCAACACTAATACTCAACCTAAGCATTGTAAAACCGTAATCACTCATTAGGAAGAGCCTCTTACCTTTTATCAATCAAAACTCCAAGAAAGTCTGCAGATTTATTCCACAAACCTTAACCAATACCTATAATGATCAACAATTAAACCACAATTAATTGTGACCAAGGTTTCTAGACTTGAGAACTACGAATCGAAGGATCAAACTTGACAATTACCATAACTTGGGCTAAACTAAAAACTTACGAAATAGGGAGATGTCGAATTCCAATAAGAGATTTTTCCATTCATAGAAACATTAGATGAGTTCATAACAAACTACAAAAATTTTAAATGAGGGTGACCTAATCTCCTATGCCAAAGGTCAACAGTGTCTTTGGACAAGGCAACATAAGACACTTGGAAACTAGAGCTAGCTCGACTACGACTTCACATTATTTTTGGATTGAATAGGGCTCTTGTTGGACCTGAGACTTGAGGAAACTTTGAGATGGCTTGGTATTCTGGACTTGGTATAATCCATCCTTAAGATGTCCTTCTAGCATAAAAGTCTTAGAGGTTTTGTCCTTAACATACCACACGTTATTGGTGAATTTTAGTGATATACTTATGAGGTTTTTAGCTATATCAGGAACATAAAGGATGTTACTTAATTGAAGTGAATGTGTGTGATCAAGAAACGGAATAAAACTAGAGCCAATATGATCTATGTAATGATTCTCACCATTACCAATCACCAAGGAATTTGGGCCATCATCGGTAGTTCTGAGGCTTAGGTTATTCAAATCAGATATGATGTGATTAGTGGCACCACTATCAAGGTACCAACTAGGGTTAGCAATTGTATTTGCAGAGGCAAGATAGGCGGACACCAACTTAGTAGTGGACTGATGGGTGGATGAGTCCCCATAATCTTATTCAAAACGGTGACAACAAGCCGTAGCTCTATGCCTAGGTTTAAGACAAATTTGACAGGTAGGCCTTGGTCTAGAGTTTGTGTTGTTGTTTTTGTTGTTCCTTCCACTTCTGCCTCTCCCTCTTCCTCTGCCTCCTCTATTTAACACAGTTCTACCTCTTCCTCAGGAGCCATTGTTCATTGGAGGCCTAGTTCCAAATCTACCTGCATTTGATTGAGTAAAAGTAGCATTGGCCATAGGTCCTCCAAGATCCACTGAGGCAGGAAAATTGCTGAATCTGGACAACAATCTCTCATGAGTGAGGAGCTGGGACTGGACATTTGGCCAAGACAACGAAGCAACATTTGAAGTATAATTGACAATAACTCATTCATAATCCCTCGAAAGTCCACCAAGAGTTTCCAAATCAAGTTCAGAACTAGGTATTGGACAACCAGCAACACCCAAGCTATCATCATAGATTTTAATCAATGACGGATAATCAGACATCGATTCAGATCCTTTCTCAGTTATTGTTATGGCATATTTATATTCCAAGATCCTTGACTTGGCCTTGCATTTAAAGAGAGCTTCAAGGGTTTGCTAGACCTCCGCAACGGTGTTGCACCCAACAACTTCAGTGAGTGCCCGCTCAGTCATAGAGCCAGTAACCACCCAAGGAGAAGCTGATCCATAGTTACCCATTCGTCGAAAGTTGGGTTTGGTTGAGATCCATAACCTCCCAAGCCAGGAATCAGTTGTGGTGGATCCACACTGCCACCGAGAAGATGACTCTTGAGTTTGTGTCCTCTAATCACGGGCAAGATGTAGTACATTCACAGCAAAAAATTCTAACCTATCAAGTTTTACATTGCAAACTTGATTTAAATTGCCACTGAACAGTGTTTCTAGATGTGGTATAGTAATGAGGGAAACAAGGAAGGCATAGATCTTAGAGGAGATGGTGTAGATAGGTAGGTGAAGAACGCCGGAAAAGTTCCCGGAAGGGTCGAGAAGGGAAATGAGGCAGAAGAATTGAGAAGGGTTTTAGAGGTAATGGCGGCTAGGTTGAACTACCAACATTTACTGAAGTTGGAGCAGTATTTGCTCCGTCTACCGCCGTGGATGGTGGAGCTGACGGTGGTGCGGTGGACATTCACCACCGAGTGTCTCTAATACCAACTTAGAAAGGATAAAATAGATTCTCATTAATTTAATAAAATTTGGTTTTACAGTGAAGTTATATTAAGTACACCAAATCTAACAAAGATTTTATCTAAGAATTATTCATTAAGACAAAATACTCTGGGCGTTCTCTTCTCTATGAGGTTGTTTGTTAGACTACTCTTAGGCCAATTAGATTCGGTATCCTTAACAAACACACATACAATGTACATACTTAAAAAAATGAAAAAAAAAAAAAAAAAAAAAAAAATGTTCAACAAGCCGTCCTTGGGTCTCATGATCCTTAGGGTGCCTAGATATACACACTTTTCCTACCGACTCCCCCCCCAAATATAAGTCATTTTTTCTATTTTCACTGATTAAGAAAATGGTTTGAGGACATATTTTGGTCGGTATTGCGTCGGTAATGATCATTACCTACCAAATACCGACCATTATTCTGGTCGGTTAACTATGAAATTCTTGTAGTGGATTCAGAAAATGGTTTGAGGGACATATATTTTAAGAAGAAATGTTTAATATATCCTTTGGATATCATTACTGAAATAGTTACAGTGTATTGAAAAGTAATTGGATAGTTAATAATGTATAGGTAAGATAGAGAAAAATAAGTAATAAATGCTTCATTATTATTTTTGTTAAAAATAATAATGAACAAAGAAGATGCATGTGGCAATAATCAGAGCAAAGAGGATGATGATGATCCGACGGGCGGCGCAGAAAATATTGCGTTCTTTTGATTCGGCCCAGAAAAATTGGCGTGAAAATATAAACAAAATAATGAGCAAAGATGATGCAGGTGGCAATAATCAGAGCAAAGATGATGATGATGATCCGACGGCGGTGCAGAAAATTTGGAAAGAAGATGCAGATGGCCATAATCAGAGCAAAAATGATGATGATCCGACGGCGCAGAAAATTCGGAAAGAAGATACATGTGGCAGTAATCAGAGCAAAAATAATGATGGTCCGAGGGTGCAGAAGATTTGGCGTCCTTTAGATTTGGCTCAGAAAATTTGGCGTCAAAATATAAATATAATAATGAGCAAAGGAGATGCAGATGGCAATAATCAGAGCGAAGATGATGATCCGATGGCGGCACAGAAAGTCCCGAAAGAAGATGCAGGTGGCAATAATCAGAGCAAAAATGATGATGATCCGGTGGTGCAGAAAATTTGGCGTCCTTTCGATTTGGCGCAGAAAATTTGGCGTGAAGATTTAAAAATAATAAAGAGCAAAGAGGATGTGGGTGGCAATAATCAAAGCAAAGATGATGATCCGTGGGTGCAGAAAATTTGGCGTCCTTTCGATTTGGCGCAGAAAATCTGGAGTGAAAATAAAAAAATAATACTCCGGAGCAAAGATGATGATGATCCGACGATGCAAAAAGATTTGGCGTACTTTTGAAATTTGGCATACTTTTGATTTCTACGTCCAGATTATTGAAGAAGGTGTCTGCCTGGGAATTATCGGCTTCTTTGTCATTGGTGTCACTGTTCAAAACTTGCCGCGGACTGTTCGGTGGTTCCACTATGAGAAAGCAAACTGGACATGGAAGACTTTATTTAGTCCTTCTTCGCGTACAAGGTACAAGGTGTCATGGTATCGGAGCCAGGTTACGGTACTTGAAGAAAAAAAAAAAAAAAGACGCAGCAGCAAAACTTAAAGCTGCAAAATCAAACCAGCAGGTCATCACCATGGACGAAGGCAATGAACAAGAAAAAAAATTGGACCCTCTTCCATCCCTTGATCGGGCATACAAAAAATTGACTCAGGAGGAAAGGCTGCGTGGAGGACAAGTCGGTCAGAGCAAGGAGGACCAAGACATGATGACGGCAATGAAAATTCAGATGGATCTTCGAGCAAAAACGAAGGCCGAAAACGCTGCAAAATATTGTAATTACTGCAGCAGGAATGGACATGGCGAGCAAGGGTATTTCGAAATTCATGGTTACCCCGAGTGGTGGGGTGACTGGCCGAGGGGGGGCAGTGAAGCAGGCCGTGGCACCCAAGGTGGAGAACATTACGGTTTATCAAAATTTGTCATGGTATCGGAGCCAGGGGTCACGAGATCGAACCCTGGTTGGAACATTATTTTAAAAAAAAAAAAAATTGTGAAAGTGTTGAGACAGATTGTTCACACTTGAGAGAGTGTTGGGACAGATTGCCCACACTCTTGAATGAAAATTGTGCAAGTGTTGGACGGATTGTCAACACTTGAGAAGTGTTGGGGCGATTGCCCACACTCTTAATGTATAATAAATAAAGTAGCACATTTACTGACACCAATTGGTTTTAGTACAACGGTAAACGCTTGATCTTAACACGAGGCAAACTAAAAGAAGTAGTGTGACTTATATTCTGAGACGGAGGAAGTAATTTAAATTTGCTAAAAGAATACAAGTGCAAGAAAGATCAGTAATAAAACAATTCTTACGAGAAAAACAATAGAAATGTCGCAATTCGATATAACATCTAATGTAGTAATTTATAGGACGGTGTTTAATAAAACAATTCTTACGAGAAAAACAATAGAAATGTCGCAATTCGATATAACATCTAATGTAGTAATTCATAGGACGGTGTTTACTATATATATATATATATATATATATATATATATATATGTGTGTGTGTGTGTGTGTGTGTGTGTGTGTGTGTGTGTGTGTGTATATATGTATATGTATGGCGGTTCCGACCAGGCGTTTTACTTTAATATATATATGTATCTTTAAGAAATTTTCTAGTATCTTTACTATATTTTTAAGGATCGGCCGCCTCACTCCACCATAGGGTGTAGCGTGTGGGTGTGTCCATATATATATATATATATATATATATATATATATATATATATATATATATATATATATATATATCACTACTAGAAAAGGACCTCTAATGAGGAGAATTTAATGAGGAGGAGTAATTTCGTCATTAAATGTATCCTTTAATGAGGAGTGAAGGATTTTGATGACCAATTTGCATTTCTCCTCATTATTGATAAAAAAATCTCCTCATTAAAGATTTACAACAAAAAAGCTCCTCATTATTTCAGATTTTTTAAAAAAAAACATTTTTTTACGGGGGTTTTATAAACATTTTGAGGGTTTTTTTTTCATAAAACATTTTAATCCTAAAAATGTTATCAAGAAAAATTAAACAAAAAATCTACCCAAAAACATTCCTCCCTCACGTAACCCTAACCTAACTCAATCCTTCAATCCAATTTCACGTCTTCACCTCTCATACTCTACACGAGCATACGCAGCCAGATTGGTCGGTTCCCATGGTTGCCTCAACTATCCGGCCGGTAATCTACTTGCTTTTGTGTTATCTTTTGTTGTTTGCCTTGTTCCATTTCTTGTTTTTGTGCTTCTTCTTTACCCATTGAACTTACAACTCTGTTTTTGCACCATGGGTTGAAGAAATAAGAAAATGGATTAGGATGGCTTTGTTCATCTGCCGGATTCTGTTGAAATTCATGTAATTAATGCTTCGCGAATGAAAACCCATGTGGTTTGGCTCTCCTTGCACAAATTTATGTTCTTGCAACTAAGAAGTTGCCCCCCAGACTCAAATTGCGAATTCACGAAAATGGAGGCTAACTCTTCAACGGTGTTGCAGAAACAACCAATGGATGATGCTTCGTTGCCCCAGATTACTCCTTTCATGAGGCTTAAATCAGTGCGATGCTCCCCTGCAATTCAATCTTTGAAGAAGAAGAACACTTTAGTTTTCGATTTGGATATGGGTGATGCAATTGAAATTCCTATTCTTGATGTTTTTATGCTATTGGATCTGCTTTGCTAAAAATACATAATTTCTTTGTTGTTGATGCTTCTCTTGTCTTAGATTCTCTGATTTAAATTATTTAGTGTTTTTGTGGTGATTTGAATTGTCATTTTACTTATTCACGACTAAAAGTGAAGTTGCTCTTTGATGAATCTCGAATCATGTTTTCTTTGAGTTTTTGTTGATAAATTGATTTAGCATGCCATATGATTGCTCGGATGATGTCTGGATTATGTGGGGAGCAATCTGATTTTGGGACTTTAAAAATTGATGCGAGTATAGACATAAAAATGTTGTTTTTTTTCCTTTCCACAATTCCTTGAACAAGAAATAGTCCGAGTATTGATGTTGGCTCTGCTTTTACTTGGCACTTTTTGAACTTTTTTCCTTTGTTTATATCGTCATTAGTACTTGAAATCATAGGACTTCGAGAGACAAAAGTAAGGTTCAAAGGTTGGTAGATTTATTTGATCAAGCGTTCGAGTAATAGATGGCATTCTTTGGAGAAAGAGTCTCTATGCGGGTAGGAAGCGATTTCCTTTATATTTATATTTTTATGTAGTTGTTTGAATATTAGAGACCCAAATCTAAAAGGTATTCTGCTGGATTGGCAACTCAATCCATAAATGAATGTCGATCTGCTTTTTGTTCATTTTGTTACAGGTAGATTTGGAATGCTCCGATGGCTATTGTAGAATCGGCATATTCGATCATGCTCGTCTCTCTCTAAGTATGTTTATTGAGAAAACTTGAATATATATATATATATATATATATATGTTTGAAATGTTGAGAATCCGTAAAAATACGCTCTGATTTGATAACATTGGCACTGTGTGTTTTGTAACATTATGCACTATTTTCGTATTGATGTAATGTACCTCTTTTTCATACAACATGTGAGTTTTTCATGCCATTTCTTACCATTTTCCTACCTATTTGTGTCTTCTTCATACTTTTTTGCATGAACGCATACATTTCTAATGTTAAGCGAAGCTTTTGAAATATATATCGAAGCCGAGTTTGAATAATCTTTGCTTGAGCAGTGGGTAATGCAACAATTTGCATTTATACTTGCCATGCTTGAAGGTAGCACGAAACACTGGGGGTTTGTTTCCCGAAGAGGTAAAACAAAAACTTCTGGCCAGTTTATTCGGAGTAAATAATGAGTAATTCTCTGCAACCATTCTAAAATGTTAGCATCATTTTGTATGTGAAAATGGGGTGAACAAACATCTTCCTACATCCCGAGGAACATGCTCTCGTGGGAAAAAGCAGTACTCTTTTCGGGAATGATGGGATGATTGCAACTCTTGGTAATTTTGAGACCCTTCTCCTTCCGTAGTTAAGAAATGGCATGAAATTGAATTGGATGTTTGCATTGAATTGGATGTTTGAGCCTCTTCTCCTTACAGTAGTTAAGATTTTGCCCAGGTTGTTAATTTGGTTTTCCTCCTCTTTGTAGTGTATTCTGCTTTGGTAGGAGTGAAATTGAATTGGATGTTTGCATTGTCAAGGATAATTTCTCTTTTGCTTTTGTGGGGAATTCTCTCTTAGTATTGATTTGTTAGAAAGTAGAACTAGTGATGTTGTGGTTGCTCCATTAGCTTCAATGTTCTTGATGTTCCTTCAACCAAGATGCTACTCTTAATGATATTCTTTATTCTTTGATAAAGTGGTGTCTTGGGTTGACCGGCTCAAGAAGAATAGAAAGTTTACTAGTGAGGTTAAAAGACTTTGGGAAGACAAATCCTCTTCTCTCGCCATCTGTTGACCTTAGGAGTACCATTATTGAATCGGATGATATTGAAAGCTTAGTTTGATTGGCACCTTCACCTCTAGGTTTCTGGAAGAGAAGTTGTAAAGAAAATGGTAAATGCCTGGTCTAGGAAGTGTAGATTCCACTATATGTGAATAAAAATAGAAGGAAAATCACGATGCTTTAAAAGAATGCATCCTGCTCTTTGTCATTCCTACGCTCTTGGTGTTGTGGTTAATGTTGATAGGGTGAGATTGGTATTGACAAAGCACGGAGCTCCTATTGCTATTGTGTTGCTCTGCTATTTACGGAAAGTTTATTTACGATATTCACGCCTCTTACATTCTTTGGTTTGCCTTACATTCTTTGTGCACATTTTCGAGAAGTCTGCTTTCTTTGTTTCTGACTGATGTAGTTTGCTTGCCCATCGCCCCTTCTCTTGCAAGTGAGATCCGGCTATTATTCTTTGCTTTTTGGCTTTGAATGAACACGTTGTTCTTGCTTATTGTTCTAATACTGACTGTAATTTGATTGATGCCCCATTCTTTGCTTTTGATAAGCTTATATCTAGAACAATTTAATGCGGATCAAACATTGCTTGATTTTGAATCAAGAAACTTCAAAGCTATGTGAAAGAGAGATCGTTGATCATTTCGGGTAAATGAGCTCTTGCGTATAAGATTAGCACAAGCATTATGAGATCTCAGAGTGACTTTAACCGATCAGGACAAAGTATGTCTTTCTACGATTCTCTATTTTATAGACTAATTAAAAGCTTTTACTTTATCTTTATTTTTATAGAATCCCTATTTAGAATGCAATGCATCGGAATCTCTATAATTCATAATTTTCATAATTCCATTTTTAAGTATTAACTTTAAGTTTAGTATTATTATATATTGTGGGTCTAGGACAAAGGTAGAAGAGCGTCTGAGAGGAGTTGCCTATGCCTCGAGAAAGCCTCAGAGTTTCATATGCGATTATACGTACCTCTTTCCCGTTTCATCTTGATATGATAGTAGTATTGTCTATATTTTTATTTATTATTATGATTATTGAGCTTTGTTATTTCTACTATTCTTTGACTAGCCCTTCAATTATATCACCATTAATGTACCCCTGCTATAAAAGAAGTTTTGGTGTGGAGTCTCTCCTTTACCATTTATTATTGAGGAGTTGAGTTGTCATTGAATCTTGATTTAATGAGGGTAAATGACTTGATAATGAGGAGATTAGTCATCATTAAAAACATTTTTATGAGGAGATTGGTCATCATTAAAAATATTTTATGAGGAGATTAGTCATCATAAAAAATATTTTAATGAGGAGAAATTCCGTCATTAAAATAATTTTAATGAGGAGGATATATTCTCATTAAATGTATGATATAATTAATGAGGAGATTCAATTCTCCTCATTATATACCTTTAACTAGAGAAGCTGCAATGAGGAGTGGTTTCTCCTCATTAAAAGTCTTTAATGAGGAGAAATTGACAATTAATGAGGAGAATTCTCCTCATTAAAAACCGAATTTCTAGTAGTATATATATCACCTGAGAGCTGGTTTGTTTGGTTTTTTTATAACCATGGCCTATATATATACTACATGTTGTTATGATTAAAACACTCGATCACACCGACACAAAATATATGATAATGATCATGGTAAAAACCAGTTTGATTTTTCTTGGAGTCATCACCATAGCGCTTTGGTGCCAGTCCAGCGGCGGCGGCCACCGTGATGCGGCGGTTTTCATGATCAAGGCTAAGGCTGCACCACCTCTTCTTCTGTTGAAGCTGAAGCACAAGCACAGGTGGTTGCTCGAGTCGCGAATGTGACACTTGTGCGAGTGCAGCGATAAATGTAGTTGTGATAAATACTACGGCACTTGTGACCCTAACTGCTGTAGTTACTGTTATACATGTCTTACTCAACCTTGGTAAGAAGGTCGATCGGCTGTAACAAATTAAATGATCAAGAACATATGCTATAATCCTTTTATGGTTAGGCCATGATCTTTCAGGACAATTAACCATGATCAATAACAACTTTACTTTTATATATATATATCTTCCTATACTAATAAGAAAGGAAAAGTGGTAGAATTGTGCCACTTGTTTTTTTATTAGTTGCCACTTTTTATTGTTCATTACAAAAATCCGGCCCAAATCTTTTTTTTTTTTTTTTTTTTACTTTTCTTGTTCATTGGGTGGTGAAAAAAAAAAGTTTTTTTTTTTTTTTTTTTTTTTTAATTTGTTGTGGTGAAGGGTTTGAGTTAAATTGTTCCATTTAGGACTCAATTGTATTTTTAATCTACGCATTAGCTTTAATTTATTCTTAATCTTATTATGTGTGTTGTGCTTAAGATGTATCCGATTCCAATTTAATTACATATTATTTTGCTTTCCATCGAGATCTCTTTTTTTTTGGTCTTATCTGTACGATCTGTGCGTGATATTTCGATATCTTGTAGTTTGTTTGTGTGTGTGTACTTTTCCTTTTGCGTATATATATTTTACGTTGTGTGTCTATCTATTGGTTTTTTTAGGGGCATCGTTTTTTTGGGGTGCTACGTATTGATTATTTTTCCGTCTTCGTTTTTACTTCTATATATTGTGTGTGTCGGTTTTTCTTTGGTCAATGGTTTAGTAGTGTCGAAAGGTGTCGATTTTGTGTCGTGGAATGTTGATAGTGTGTTAGATTTTAATTAAAATTTTAATTAATATTCATTTGATCAACCGACAACCGTTGGATATGACGTCGGGCTGTATCGAGGCGTGTCGTGTCGTGTTTTGGGTAGAACACGTGTTGTTGCAGATAATGTCGAAGATAGCTTCATTTTTTCTGTTAAAATTGATTTAAGTAGAAATTGAAAAAAAAAATTATTCGGTAGTGTCGAAAAGTATCTATACGGTGTCGGGAGATGTCGAAGATGTGTCGGATATTCATTTCATACGCACTTATATTATTCTTCTATGAACATGTTTTGATGCCACCCTAAAAGGTGTGAGGGGTGGGTTGGGTTAGGGTGGTGGGAAGGGTAGTGTATAGTAAGATGGGTGGTGGGAAGGGTAGGGTATAGTATGATGGGTGGTGGGCACGGTAGGGTAGGGAGTTGTAGGGTAGAGTAGGATGGGGTGGTGGGTAGGGTAAGGTAGGGTGGGTTGAGATAAAATAGGGTGTAATAGGCTTAGCTAGGATAGTGAATTAATATGTAGGTTGGGAGGTAGGTTAAGGTTTGTAGGTAGGTAGAGAGGTAGGGTGCGGTAGGGTGTGCTAATGTAGGTGAGGCGAGGTATGAGATGTAATGCGGTGATGTATGGTAGGGTAGGATGGTATGATTGGATGATGTGGCGTAAGTTAAGTAAAGTTTGGTAGGTTGAATAAAATACGTAATATAGGGTAGTGTGGTAAGATAATATGTGGTAAGATAATGTGGTGTAGGGCATGATGAGGTAGGATTGGATAGGTGAGTGTTAAAAAATGTTGGGATATGGGGGTTGGGGTGGTGGGAAGGGTAGGGTATAGTAAGATGGGTGGTGGGAACGGTAGGGTAGAGAGTTGTAGGTTAGAGTAGGATGGGGTGGTGGGTAGGGTAAGGTAGGGTGGGATGAGATAAAATAGGGTGTAATAGGCTTAGCTAGGATAGTGAATTAATATGTAGGTTGGCAGGTAGGTTAAGGTTTGTAGGTATGTAGAAAGGAAGGGTGCGGTAGGGTGTGCTAATGTAGGTGAGGCGAGGTATGAGATGTAATGCGGTGATGTATGGTAGGGTAGGATGGTATGGTTGGATGATGTGGCGTAAGTTAAGTAAAGTTTGGTAGGTTGAATAAAGTACCTAATATAGGGTAGTGTGGTAAGATAATGTGGTGTAGGGCATGGTGAGGTAGGATTGGATAGGTGAGTGTTAAAAAATATTGGGATAGGGTACGGTTGGGTGATTGATAATGTGTGTAGGAGATAAGAAAGAGTGTGTTGACTAGGGTAGAGTTGTGTGGTAGGTTGTGGTATCTGAAAGAAGATCGGCGTAAAATGTTTTATTTTTCATTGTTGCGCTTAAAAATTGCGTTATGAACGGTTCGTTACATGCTACATTTCTTCGTATTTAATATCGTCAAATAAGTTAAAACTTATAGCATGGGCAATCCGTACGTTGCACGGAGTCCCGTTTTCACTAGTGTATAAATATATATATATATATATATATATATATATATATATATATATATATATATATATATATATATATATATATATATGCTTCTATGTTTCTTGTAACAGGTTAAAACAAAGTCTTCTATGTTTAAATTATGTGACTTGTAATCTTCTTTATATATCTAGCATTTTGCTATGTTCTCTTTTCAAATAATAAAGCATGTCGTTGTTCAATTCACAATTTAACACTTATCTTATATAAATTTAAGTGTGTGACATTGGAGAAATCAACTCTATCATGAACGGAATAAAGAATAACTCTCCGATTCGGGTGAGAAACTTGAAGGTAGCTTGGGGCCTCTACATCGGGACTTTACCCTTTTCTTGCATTTCTTGTAAATTTTGTGGGGGTTTTCACTCGTTATTGAATAAATGAAAGTTCGTTGTTTAAAAATAAAAAATAAAAATATAGGAGTTTTTCAAATTTGGTGTGTTGATAACCTTCTTCGTTTCGATTAATTAGTTACCTTTTTTTCTTACGTTAGTTATTAGCTGTAAAATTTACTTAATAAATTTCAAACTTTAAGTAATCGAGTCGAGTCGATAATCTCTAGGGCTTGAGCTCGACTCGACCGAAAAAACTCGGGCTCGAAATAGGATCCAGCTCTATCGAGCTATTAAAAGACAAAATCGAACTCAACAATATAACTCGACTCGGCTTGTGAGCTCCATAATTTTTTTAGAATTCATTAATTTTTCTTATAAAATATGAGATGATCGCGCTTGAGTTCAACTCGGAAAGGAGTTTGACTCGATTTGGGTTTTTTAAGTTCGAGCTTGAGTCGAGCTACTCGAGCGATAAACCGAGCGATTTTGAGTTTCAATTCGATGTCGATTAAGCTCTCGAGTTAATCGAGCTATATTAATTCATTATTGAGTTATATATATATATATATATATATATATATATATATATATATATATCAATAATTATTAGTCGAGTCGAATACGAGTACTTCGATTCACTTACAGCCCTAAGCACCGCTCCAATTATACTCCAATGTATAATAATTATTTTTTTTGAGTGGTATAAACTTTTTTGAAAGATGAATATTCTACACTTTTATCCTTCCAAGTTAGCACCACTCCAATTACTCCAATTGTATAAACATTTTTATTTTTATTGCAAGGTGGATCGATGATGTCAGGAGTGTAAATAGGAGGACTCGAATCAAATGTTTATGCATCGATTGAATCAAACATACCCTTTGTGACAGTTATAAACAAACCCAACTCGAGATTGTTTGAACATTAAATGAATTATCCAATTTAGCTTAATCTTAAGTACAATTTAGTTTGGTTCAATTATGCTCGATACTAAAGTCGGAACATTTACTAAATCTTTGTTATGCCGGCAAGCTTAACAATGTAATAAACACAAATATTAGGTCATAATCATATCAATAAGGGATAGTTACACTTAGTATGGATGGATTTGTGACAGTAGATTATTGATATTGTATAATATCTTACTTTATATTATTGAAAACTAAATATGTGAATATGGTTTTATCTTAAAGAAAGAAAAAAAAAAGTGGTGTTAGGCTGCAATTTCACTAAGAATTATTTTTCAATAGGATAAAAAAAACGTTTTGATTGTGATATACTTATATATTTTTATTGTATTTCAATAGTAAATAAATTTTGTATAATTTATTGTTGGTCAAAATTATTAACCATAAACATGGATAATTATTAATTATGTTACAAGACTAAGATTGAGTTCTAATTGTTTAATTGTATAATAATCAGTCATTTTCTATGAGCCTAGGTTAATTTTACTTTAAAACAATATGAATAGACAAAATTTTAGTATATTATTCATAAAAAAATATTCACTAATACATGGTATGATTTAATTAAAAAATAATGAGAAATATGTTGAGAGAAATTGAAGTGATATTATCAGTTATATTTAACATAAAGAACTTTAAAATAGGAAATGCAACTGATCGTATCATTTACATGTAACATAGAATCTTAGTGGAATGGATATGGATATATTGTTTTTTGCTTTTTTTTTTTTAATACTTTTTTTCACGGTAGTGATTTTTTTCTATGTATGGTTTCTTTAATATTAATATTAGTATTATAGATATGGATGGATTTTTTTCACGGTATAGTTTTATTATTATAGTTATGGATTGATTTTTTCACGATTTTTTTCCTTTTTTTTTTTTAAGGTTGTTGGATGATTAATGGTATTATATATCCTTGAAATTATTTAATTAATATTATATTTATTGGAATAAATTAATTACAGAGAACTCTTTTAGGGTTTCAAGACACATACACTAGCCAGAATCCACTAAATTCAACCTATTTCTCGGTGGAGAGTTCAGGGTTCGCATCCCGCTTGGGGCGTGTGTGTATTATCTTTTCGTTTCTGGAAGGAAAAATAGAAAACTATTTTTAGGGGAAACATTTCAGAGAAACACATTTAATTTCTTTTCATATGGTTAATGATTTGCATTTTTATATAATCTTTGATAAATTTGTGTTTGCAAGAAATAAAGAAACTTATGTTTGGGATAATCTCTAAGTAAAAGCCTATTGATTTGCTGATTTCTAATCCTAATTATGGAAGTTTCCAAGGCACACAAACAAGTTATACTCGAAAGTTCTGTTACCCCAAAGCAGGACAGGACCCATAGAGTGTTTTTAACAAAATTTAATAAACAGGTAGCGATTAGACCAGTAAAATGCATATATGCGACACTAACAATACTACTAAATTGTTTGAAGATTGTTAGGTTCGTGGTACGGTACGTGTTAAAAATAATACACAAATAAAATAACAACAATTTTATAGTATTGATTCAACGAAATACTGCAGTGATAAGAGTATAAGAATAATGCGAAGAAATAAAAGACTCAAAGTCATGAGGCGAGTGTGAACATCTTGTAAGGGTAATATTGTCTTCATCTCTCTTGTATATGTGATGTGTGTGTACTGTGAACTGGGACTTCCTTATGTATTGCTAGAGAATCTAGTAGTCACTCTGTATTCTGTAATGTAGCTTGAGTCATCCTTATGCGAATGTAACAAAGTTATAGCTAGAGCAATTGAATTGAATGAAAATATTCCTTCAAAAAATGGATGAAATGCTGTCATAAAAAAATGGATGGAATACGATGAAATAAAATGAAAATCGACAAAACACATAGGTAGTGGGGTAAGAGTGGGTGGGTGGTAGGATAGGGTAAGGTAGGGTAGGGTACGTAGGTGATGAAGTAGGGTAGGGTAGGGTGGGTGATGGTGGAGTAGAGTAAGTGATGGGGTAGGGTAGGTAGGATGTGTAGAGTAGGATATGGTGAGAAGGGTGAGGTGGTGGGTAAGGTAAGGTAGCGTGGGTGTTGGGTAAGGTAGGGTGGGGGTGGTGGGCAAGATAGGGTAGGGTACGGTGGTGGGTAGGGTAAGGTAGGTAGGATGCGTAGGGTAGGGTAGAATAGGGTAGAGTGGGGTGGTGGGTTGGGTAGGGTGACCCCACCCACTCACCACCCCACCCTACCCACTCACCACACCACACCATGCCCTACCCATCCAATCATAATCCACTACCCTGCCCTACTCGTCACTCGATATGTCACATTTTATATAATTTGTTTTATTTTATTTTTTCACATTCCAAACGCAGTAATAGTATGAATTTGTTCCATTTCATTTATTTCATTCATTTTCATTCATGCGTAACAAACGAGTCGTGCCATTAGGGTCATTTTGAGAGGGATTAGAAAAGTTTCTGTTAAATGGCTTAACTTGCCGCTATCTTTCAAAAATGTTCTCACAAAACCATTTCAACTAATTCTTCCCATTAAGCCGATAAGCAGCCTGGATAACACCAAACATAGGACTCATATCAGAAGACCCAAACATAGATATCGCCCACGTACGAGGAAAAAGGATTTTTATTCTATTTTATTTAATTATTGAGAAGATCACAATTGCTTAATTACAATTAGAGAAGAATGCTATGTTTGAATAGAAAAAATAATTAAGTCATTCGCCCCCAATTAGCGCAACGGCGGAGGAGGTACTTAACCAAAAGCAACAGTGACACATGCATTTAAAATTTCATACAGTGACAATGCAAATTAAGTTACATATAATCTGTAAGTTAACATAGGAACATTGCAACAAAACTTTCCCCTTGATTGGTGCTGCATAAGTCATTCACGAACCCGAAGAGCACACTACATCAAACTTTGGCTAAAAATCCTTACTACTGCTACTTCTGATTTAGGGGGTGGGGGGTGCGGGGGAGGGGGTTCGCTGTCTAACCCCACAATATTGAACATACATACAACTTGTGTTGCAATCATTTTCTGTCTTGTCTTGCATTTGTCTTACAGAAAGCAAAACGCTTGTGAACGAACATGTGGTCGGGAAAAAAGCTTTAACATACCAAAGAATGGATGGACGCTAGGAGTCAGTTTTTCGATCAACAGAAATTGTAACTATATTTTCCTCCTGATTGGATTTCGCTGTTGGAGGAGGTAAATCCACGAGCAAGTTTGGAGGGGCAAAGTACATATGCAGTGACATCATACAAATAATAATCCCCAAAAAGAGCTGCATATACACACACACACCAACCAAAAAGAAGGCGACGTAAAGTCACCAAATATTCATGTAACAGTAAGTTCTTGAATCATATATTAAATGTATTTCCAGTAATTATTTAGTTTAGAAATAAAAAATAAAAACTAACCTGCAATGTCGGCTTAAAGCTGAAGAGGAAGACAGAGAGTACCGTTGTGAGTAGCATTGCCATTGACGTGGAATACACCTTTACAGGACAGAAGAATTCAGTCATTTTTGTTTACCCACTCAAATACCATTAAGTACTTACATGGATATACTTATAATTACTAGAAATATAACCCTAAAAATATATAATACATATATCAAATAATTCCATAAAAGAATCAAGGATTTAGGTAGATCATACAACAATGCTGCAGAGTGGAAGTACTTAGAAAAAAGATGCAAGACACAAACAACCCCATAACAAAATTGCAAGGCTCAACCACAACTATTAGAGCACTTGCATCGATTTTATTAACAGATTCTCTATTTCACAGACTAAAACACCACTTTTTTTATATTTTACACAACTTCAATTCATACTGAAATACATCAGAATACCTAAAGCATATAATTTGAATACAGAATCTATAGTTTGCGCACTACAAGTAGAACATAATTTAGAGATTATGAATTTTACAGATGTAGGTAGAGATTCTGCTGCAGATAATTTTTGTGGATCTGAATAATTTGGATCTTTATTTTACAAATTTGCGTTGTTTAGATACCTACAACAATTGCTAGCTCTTAGAACATAAGATATTTAGGGACCTCAATCCATTTTTCAGTTAACCATCAATGCAATTTTACCTAGTACCAACAAAAGACACAGTAAAAGAACTAAAGTTGGGCCAGTATGGCTCAACAAGACTATCTGTCAATCATTCCAAGTATGTAGGACTACAGATTGTAATACCACCCTGCCTAAAGCACAATTGCATAAGCTTCTGGGAATAAAGGGTTTTGACAACAATAACTGTCAAAGATGGAAGGATATTGCAACACTAAAATGTGAAAGAGCCTTTGGTGGCACTCCCCAAAATGAACTGTGGCACCACACGTTTTTTGTTCGACCTTTCAAAAGTCGATTCTAGACCATATAATCAACATTTGAACGGTCAAATGCGACAATCGACCGTCGGAAAGTCAATTCTATGGCCTAGAAGTGACTTTAGATGTTGATTGTTTGTGTGGTGCCAACAACAGTAAGTGTGGTGTGGTGCCACTAAAGACTGCAAAATTTAAAATACCCTTTGGGTAGTAAGCACAATCCAAAAGTACTGCAACCAACAAGTTAACTATTTGAGCAAGCTTGTAATCATATAGGACCGGATCATAAGTGATGGTTTCCATCTAAAAACAAGAAATAACTATACAGATCAAGTACGTCTAACACCGACTATCCTCTAGCAATCCTCATTCCTGGAGTTTCAATTTAGTGTTGAGACTGTAGTTGCATATTAACAAAAAGAACAAAGCATATCTTGGCACAAATCTTACGGCCACATCCCCTTTGACCGGTGAATGCTCATTTCTCACTTAGAAGAAACTCGGAACTTGTTCTTTTGTTTTCTTCTCTTCTTTTTGTGTAAAACAGTAGTGCTTGTTCATTACATGCAATTACTCTAAAAGGGTATGGAGCCCAGTGACAAGGAGCCTGCTCGTGACCCAGGTTCCAAGTCAGTGGAACAAAAATGTGGACCAGGCTGTGACTCGTGAGTAGCTAGGGAAATCCAAATTGCACAGGGAGATTGTTTGGCGGAGGCATCAGTCACAATATACGAACTATGGAGGGGGTGGGGGGGGATGCATTGAACACCCAATCAACAAAGGGGCAATCCAGGACACTAATGGGATTTTAGCTAACATTAGGATCTTAGGAAGTCCCTGATAAGAAGGTAGGAAGGAAAGAACAAAGGGGTGTGAGGAAGACAAGGCAAGTCAAACAAGCTACCTTTACAATATTGTCAGCATACTTCATTAGCCAAGATACCAAAAGCCCGGTGGAACCCAGATTCAAGACAACCATCCACGTCGTGATAGTGTACCCACTAAGAAGGCGATGCCACCATGGTCCGTTCTCGAATCCACTTCTAAAATCATCTAAAACAAGTCGTGCCATATTGAATATTGCACCGAACCTGAAAGATGGAAACTATATCATATTACTACAACAAATAAAAAAGGAAAAAAGAAAATGTTCTTAAACTTCAGGAATTAAAGATAAAATGAAAAAACCTTATTGCTAGTCTAACAATACTGGACGTCAACAAATTAAAATAAAGCAGAACAAATGCCATGGTCATCCTCTAGCGCCCTTTTATGAAATGTTTAACTACTTTCTAATTGTTGTCAAACATATTTTTCCGGAGACACCTACAAACACACAAGAGAAAAGCTATATATTCAAAACTTTTCATAAAACCATGAATCAGATATACACCAAATAAGTCTGCCTGTCTATCAGAGAACATAATCCCAAAAATGATTGACCGAAATCGCGTATTTGGTAAAGGTCATTTAGCCGTGAGCCAATTCACTTGAATTTAACACATCAATGACAGGGTGGTCTGGTTTTCATATAGCAATAATAACAATAGTTATTCATATGAACAAGCCACTACCGTAACCTGAGAAAAGATGTTAAAAGCTAGAAATGCTAGTTAAACTCATACTTTGTTCCAACATTGAAAATGTCATTAACAAGATATACAACCCTTAACCCTATCTCTATGTATGCCCTTCACCCATCTAGAGTGTTCACACTCTGATGATTCACTAAAGACAGCAGAGCATGACTAGCAGAAATACCACAACAGTAGGAAAAAAGAAAAAGAAAAAAAGCCAAAAAAAATATTACGTATATAAAAGGACATTTTGCCAATATAAGCTGTCATTATTCTTCTTCATCAAAAATTCAGTGTAGACACCAGCCAGAGCAGAAAGAGAAGCAGATAATATCCCCAACATATATCCCTCGATTGGTGATGAAAAGACCGAGTTACAAGAATTCTCTCCACAGCCTTTCACCTAAGTCAAGTTCAGATAAGATTACAAACAGTAAGTTCGGAGTTTCTGCAAATTACAGCTTGAATTTTGCAAACCCCAACCCCTCCCCCAAAGAGGGCGAGGGGGGAGGGGGAGGGGGGAGGGGGGAGAGAGGGAAAGAGGGAGTCCGATAAAATTGTAAACATATAGAAAGAACCATCGTATAGAGCTTTTGAGCAACATAGACTGCATATGTCTAGACTTGCCACAAATTGGACACTGGTTGGCATACTATCGGTAGCCACATAGATAACATTTTTAGATTTAAATAACGATTTTAGATTTGTATTATTTCAAATGTACACCTATTTTATGGCAAACTTAGCCACCAAAACAAGGTTTTGTAACTGCAATCAAATGCAAAACAACCACCTTTTCATAACATCAGTGAAATCGTCACTTGTTTCATGGAGAAATCATTATTTACATAATTTAATCTAAACGAATCATTAACGAATCTCTGTATACCATCAGACTGCTAAGAGATAATCCTTGTACTAATGCCTCCATGAGATCCAATATGATGACTACCATCGCAGACATTAGCGAAAGATTATCAAAGTAGAGCACCAAAGAAGTAATACCTGACTTGTGGTTGTTCCAACAGCTAATAAGACAATCGCCATCCACTGCAAATTAGAAAGCTTCCGCTTCAAAAACATCCTAAAACATGAAATAGACACATCTCCTGATTTAAAAATCAATACCAATATTAGAAGACAAGAGAATATGTACCCAAAAAAAAAAAGAGCTTTTGGTTTTAAAGGTAACATAAATGAACACATAATAAAATAACAAGGAGTGCACCTGAACAAAATTCCAGTAGTCACAATCTTTAAGTTGCCCATAATCTGGTAGGTGGATGTATCCACATAAGTCAATGTGGCAAATTGTACATTATTATGAATCAGGTAAATGATGGATGGAACCAGGTACAAGCAAACAGTTCTCCACTCTGTAGTCATTTTCGGAAGAGGAACCCTCTGGCATTCTCTCCATAACAGAATACCAGACACCAACAGCTGCTTCAACAGAAACACATGATGAAACAAAGAGCCGGGGGCCCATAAATAGGATTAAAAATGAGACTACATGCTCTACCATGATCAGCTTATAAGCTACAATCCCCACTTGGAGAAAATGCTAAAAGACAGTAAATTCCCATGTCATTTGTTTTTTATCTAGTGTTTAATTATTGTCAAAAAGCCCTCGTGTTTCTGTCCAATCCTGAAGAGCTGCAACAGAATTTTTAAAACTACAAATCTAAACAAGCCAACTTAACCTAAGTAGCCTTCACAGAACTAATCTTGAAAACTGCAGCAAGAAAACTACAAATGTAAACAAGCCCAATTGAAGTCTTACCAAAGTAGCTTTCAAAGACTAACCTTGAAAACTTCAGCAAGAAAAGGGACAGTGGCATAGTCATAATCGTATTTCCCATTGCTCTGAGATAATGTTGTCAAAATCCCCTACCAAATGTTTGATTACATGTTAAGAAAAAATTAAAAATGCTCCAAAGAACGAATGATTTCATAGACAATGTCGGGAAGAGGGAATGAACAACATTGACAAGGAAAAACAGAAGAAAAAAGAGATAAGAATTTCAAAATCAGAGAGGGGTTAGAACAAAAGGAGGAAACCTGAGAACTTGTGAGGACGGTAAGAAGCGAAGCTACCATGAACCACTTCATAACAATTCTCTGTCCCTTACACCAAAAAAAAAAAAAAAAAACTCTTGGGTTTCTCCTTGATTGTTAAGGAGATTTTGCAGCAGGTAATGACAAGACAAATTCCATGATAAAAAAGATTAGTGTCCACTTAAGTGAAATCTCAAACATGAACTCCGATCAGTGTCCCAACTGAAGAAGTAATGGAGTCGATTGTTATTCGATCCTGATTGTAGCTGCGCAAAAGATTTCTGAGTCAAAACTTCTTCAAAATCATCAATTAAAGACGGAATTATCAATGAAAACTAAAGGGTAAGTCCGGTTGTAAATCCTTATTCTACGAAATACAGTATTGAAGACGTTCGCCCAAAAGGTGGAATCAAAAAATTCAGATCTGCTGCTGTATAATCCAAGTATCCAACTGCTACCGTAGTTTATTAACCTATCAAACCATACAAAACGAACGGTACAGATTATTATTAGATGCTTTACTTATAAATAAAAAAAAGAGAGAATGATGATATTAATATGCTTGCGATATCTTTCAGACATCTTGCATCTATGTAAAATTTGATTTTTTAGAGGTCGAAATAACACATTTCGACTTATCGAGAGTTGAAATAACACATTTCGACATCTAAAAAATCGAATTTTACACAAGTGTGTGTCCGAGTATATTGGGTGTGGTGCCATTAACAATGCCCAAAAAAAAATTATTAGATGTTTAGATTGTTTTTTATTTATCTTTTTTGGAAAATGTTTAGAATTTTTTTTTATCAAGAGTGTTAGATTATTATTCGACACGAAAGAAATTTTATTCAAACAATAAATTACAACTGACAAATCGTCGAACAACACCGAACAATCGTCGGACCACCACCAAATTTATTTCGGACAAACGTACACTAAAAAAATAAAAGAAGATTGGGAGAAACCCAATATGACCAAATACCTACTGAAAGTTAAAAACCGATTTGGTAAAAAACAAAAATAGAAACAATCTTATATATGACGGACGTAACGAACGACAAGCCCGATGAGTACCAAAAGCCACCGGGGATCTACAAACATACCACAAAAACATAAAAAGAAAACAACTATCCTGAAACTACCGACGCCAACATCACCAAAAAGGAAGGTAAGAACCGCTTTATCACCCCCACCAACAACCAAGAACGGCGGCGAGGGGGAGACAAGTCCTCCAAAATCCGGCGACAAAGGCTCAGCAGACAGAATAGACAACGAAACTACACAAATCTTTCCTCCATAGACAAGCACCGACGTCCACAGCCTGAAACCGACCTCTATTGTAATAGTCCGGCAAGCCACCACCATGAAAATATCACCTCCGGCCGGCGAACCGTTCTTCAAATCGAAGAGAATCTCCAAGACCAAAAGCTGCCTAGAGAGCCTCCAAAACGTGAAGTTACAGAGAAGAATGCGGTCACCGGTCAAAACCATTGTCACCATGGCCGGAAATCCAAAAGAGATGGCTCCAGATCTGCAATTATTAAAGATGAAAGAAGACACAACAAACAGAAAACTACATGAAAAAGAAGAAAAGAACATCGGAGATCTAAAAATGACAACCGGCGCAGGAAAAATAGGGGGACAAGGAGGAAGAACTAAGAGCATCTCCAACCGTCGCCCCATTTTTTCACACCATTACACCATTCTTTTCCAACCATTCTACACCAAATTTTACACCAAAAGGAATATTCCAAGAATATTCTATATTAATCTCTTTTTAAAAAATAGAAATAAATATATTTCTTTCATCAAATAACTAAATACACATTTAAAAATTAATGTATGATGTATGAATTATTAGGTTCGTAATACATTTATTTTAAAATAAAAAAATTGTCCTAAATTTATTTTTATTAAGAACGAGATTAAAATACAAACATTTATTAATATTACGGAATACAAACATTTAATTGGACTACCGAAATACAAACATTTAATTGGACTACCGAAACGAAATAGAAAAATTAAAATTAAACAATGATAAAATATCAATTAATTCTCCGAGTTGGAGTATTCCTCCCACACATGATTAATCAAGGCATCACGAAGTGCAAAATGCGCGTCTCTGTCCTTGATATGCTTATGACGCTCGAGAAATTGCTGAAATCGTGTATTTTCATCCACAATTTCGATGTTCGGTGCAGGCGCTTCCATTGCTTTTTGAATTGGTGCATCCAAGTCACGCTCATCCTCAACTATCATGTTGTGCATTATTATACATGCGGTCATTATGTTGTGTAAATCGCGTTTGTTCCAAAAACGAGCCGGTGCAGCCACAATTGCAAATTGTGCCTGTAAAACTCCAAATGCACATTCCACGTCTTTTCTAAGTGATTCTTGTTTTGCTGCAAAAAGTTGCTTTTTAGGACCTCGGGGATCATGGATACTTTGCACAATAGTTGCCCATTTTGAATAGATACCATCAGCTAAATAATAGCCCATAGTAAACTCCTTTCCTTGAATGACATAGTTTGCCGGAGGAGCGATACCTTCGGCGAGATTGGCAAAGAGGTTGGATGCTTCCAAGACATTAATGTCATTATTAGATCCGGGCATACTGAAATATGCATGCTAAATCCAAAGATCATAATCCGCCACAGCCTCAAGAATGATGGTTGGGTGTCCACTTCTTCCGGAATATTGGCCCGCCCATGCAGCTGGATAATTTTTCCACCTCCAATGCATACAGTCTAAACTGCCAAGCATCCCTGGGAAGCCACGTTTTTTGCCAATATGCAGTAACCTAGCAACATCAGCAGGCGTAGGTGATCTTAGATACTCATTTCCAAACACCTCAACAACAGCACGACAAAATCGCTTCACACACTCTATTGCAGTTGACTCTCCTATTCTAATGTACTCATCAGTAGCATCTGCCGGCATACCGTATGCCAGTATCCGCAACGCCGCCGTTTACTTCCGAAGGTAGACAATCCTACTTTACCAATCGCATTTATTCTTTGAACGAAATAGTTGTCATGGTTTTCACACCATTAGCATCTGAAAGAACAAGTTGCGAGACATTCGGAAACGACGTCGAAACATTGTTTCATTGAATGTTGGGTTTTCAGAAAAATAGTCATCATACAACTTACGATCATCAACTTCTCTCTTGCGGTTGATTACTCTATGACCTGTGATTGAACCTCTACGAATGTTTGGCTCGTGTGGCCTGGTGAGTAATTGACCAACGAAATCATTACATCTTTGCGAGATCTTTGAACAACTCCGTCATCTTCATCATCACTTGACCTAATATTTGAAGATGATTCAGATGAAGTATTCATACTGAATGTTATCTTGAAGAGTGAATAAGGAATTCAGAATTGTTATGGATGATAAACTAGTTAATTTGAGGTGTGGTTTTAAAATATGCAATCATTTGGTTTATATATAAAATTGAAGTGAACAAGTTGTGGGTAAATGTTGAACTTGCAGGATAATTATTGTGGAGTTGTGGTTGTTGATGGGTTGGAAAAAGATGTGGTTGGGGATAGGTTGGAAAAAGTTGTCATTGATTGATAGCTTGGATAAAATTCGGATGGTAGAGATGTAATGTAATCTGACGGGCGGCCAAGATTGAATCTAAGTGGATTTTTGATATCATATCCACACAAAATTATCCAGATAAATAGATTATCTACCGTGTATCGTTGTATCACATGTTGACATCATAAAACAATATTCGCATCTGTAGATAAAATTCGGATGGGTAGAGATGTAACGTAATCTGACGGGCGGCCAAGATTGAATCCAAGTGGATTTTTGATATCATATCCACACAAAATTATCCAGATAAATACATTACCCATCCGAATTTTATCTACATAGGAGGATATTGTTTTATGATGTCAACATGTGATACAACGATACACGGTGGATAATCTATTTATCTGGATAATTTTGTGTGGATATGATATCAAAAATCCACTTAGATTCAATCTTGGCCGCCCGTCAGATTACGTTACATCTTTACCCATCCGAATTTTATCCAAGCTATCAATCAATGACAACTTTTTCCAACCTATCCCCAACCACATCTTTTTCCAACCCAACAACAACCACAACTCCACAATAATTATCCTGCAAGTTCAACATTTACCCACAACTTGTTCACTTCAATTTTATATATAAACCAAATGATTGCATATTTTAAAACCACACCTCAAATTAACTAGTTTATCATCCATAACAATTCTGAATTCCTTATTCACTCTTCAAGATAACATTCAGTATGAATGCTTCATCTGAATCATCTTCAAATATTAGGTCAAGTGATGATGAAGATGACGGAGTTGTTCAGCATCTCGCAGCATGTAATGATTTCGTTGGTCAATTACTCACCAGGCCACACGAGCCAAACATTCGTAGAGGTTCAATCACAGGTCATAGAGTAATCAACCGCAAGAGAGAAGTTGCTGATCGTAAGTTGTATGATGACTATTTTTCTGAAAACCCAACATTCAATGAAACAATGTTTCGACGTCGTTTCCGAATAATTGCATATGTAATTCGGTGTGCTTGTATTCCTAATGTCAAATAAATGTACGATTTGTATTTGTATTAATATTTTATTAATATTAAAACAACTTAAATAATAAAAAGTTTTGAATTAATTAATTATAATAAAATATCAAGTAAGTAATGTAATTTAATCAAATTAATGATACACAATAAATATTATATACACATATCTCTCCTTCTAAATTAAATAAAACCAAAAAGAATGGGAACCAAAAAAAAAAAAAAAAAAAAAAGGGGAAAATGGGTTTTGGTGTCGGGTTACCCGACACCATTTTTGGTGTAAAAAGATGGTGCAATGGTGCAAAAAGTACACTTGGTTGGAGATGCCCCTTTTCTCCATTTTGGAAAAATGGTGCCGGGTCACCATGCGTTGGAGATGCTCTAAAGGATGATAACCGACGCAGGAAAAATAGGGGGACAAGGAGGAAGAACTAAAAGATGATATAGAGAGTGGGGAAATGAGAAGTTAAGAGAGAGAGAGAGAAAGAGTGTGTGTGTGTGTGGGGCTTAGATTATTATTATTAAAATTATAAAAATTGAATCGATTAAAAACTTAACCAAACCAATTCGAATTAGTTTGATTTTGGTTTTACTTTTAAAAGATCAAACCATACAAAATTATTAGATGTTTAATTTTTGGAAAATGTTTAGATGATTTATTAAAATTATAAAAACTGAATCAATTAAAAACTCAACCAAACCAATTCGAATTAGTTTGATTTTGGTTTTACTTTTAAAAATCAAACTGAAGTGAACCGTTAGCTAATATATAACTAAAAAATACTAGCAATACAATTTGAAGTGAACAGTTAACTAAGATACATACGAATAGAAACCTGTTAAGATCATTCATGTGAATAGAAAACGTCATCAGATGCTAATGAAAAATTGATGTAATCAATGTTAGAACGGCTCATGTGAATAGAAAACGTCATCAGATGCTTATCAGAGTCTTTCTTCTCTAGTGTCAAAAAAGAAGAAGCCCTTGTTCTAATTCTAATTCTTCTTCTTCTTCTTTTTCTTTTAAGTTACTACATTCACGAAAGCCTTCGATGGAATATACGAGCTTAAAATAAGAACACTGCATATCTATCCGATCCAAACTGCAAAATATCATAACAGTCTTGTACTAATATGCTTTGGCACGGCCCTTCCTGGACCCCCCCCAACACGGGCATATACAGACGGAAGCCACAATGCACCAAACTATCACGACCCTCAAGACAGGCGGATGATGCTTCAACACACCGGACTGCCAGCTAGGATTCCCCGACACAACACAAGCGGATGATGCTTCAATGCACTGGGGGGACTCACTATGCTTTGAGAGGAATCGGCTTCACAGCACTTCTTATTCGTTGGAATGCCAACCTTACACGCTCTTTCAAGCCATCATTCTCACTTTCAACATCACCACTTTGCTTATCCAGATGTGCTACATTCCCATCAACGCTTATCACCAGTTTCCCATTTTCTCCGTATTTCACATCTCCAAATAGAGACACAAGGAGAGCATGTACTATCTTTTCTGCTTTCCTGGCATCTTCTTCCTCGTTTATCAACGGCTCTGATTCACTACTGCTAACCACCTTAGGCATTTCCCTGCTGGCATTCAAAACCAAAGCCACAATCGAATCTGAAACCATGTCACTGATTGGATCTGCTGCCCAATGCAGAGAGAGATGATCTTCTGACTCCTGTTTCAAGGTCACCCGGTCATGAACACGAAGACAAGGGACACCAGATTCCTCATCTGTAGAGGATACTACACTTTCATATATCTGCTTAAGCCTATGCTGAATGACAGCAAAAGCTCCAGTATGGGATTGTAATCCGCTGCGTAATATTTGCTGTGGAGAGCTGAGAGAAGACATGAAGATCTTCAGGTGTCATAATCTGGTAGGTGAAACCTTTCTTTACAAGCAAGCCACTGACTGTTTCACCGACATCAGGGGTTTTTACGGCCAGCTTACCAATGGCTTTTGCCATTTTCTCAGAGGTGAAATACATCTCAACATTCTGGCAATTCTTAGGAGTTAAAATCTTGGTATTTTGGTCAGCAAACAGAGTCATTAGCTTCTGTTTAAGCCTTCCCATCTCGGTAGCCTCGCCATGAACGAGTATTATATTAGGAGGCATGAGCTCTTTCAAGAATGTGCTCGTCTGAGCATAGTCTGCATGAGCTGAGAAAGAAATGTAATGGACCTGCATGTTGAGAGGAGCTGTCAAGCCATTTGTCAGTGTAACTTCCTTAGGTTCACTGATAATTGTCTTAGCCAATGTTCCCTCGACTACGTAACCCGGGAGCAAACAAGCATTTTTCTTGTCTGCACACCATCTATCAAACAGCTGTCTTGATAAACCACTCTGAAGACTACCTGGGCTTGCCATTACTACTGACGGGCCAACGTCATTAAAATTCTCAACACTTCTCAGTGGAGATATGTGTTTAAAATTAAAAGGGTTGGAACTAGCAAACTGAGTTCGAATCCTATCATTCATGGAATTGATGTATGTCTGATAAACCGCCAAACACCGTTTTGCAAGAGGAGATGCGTAATATATAGGAATACTATGAAGTTCGGGATGGTTTGACCAATACTCGTCTATGATCAAGAGAAGTTCTTGAGCTCTTCCAAGAGCGAATACAGGGATAAGCACACGCCCACCTTGAGAAACAGTGGTATGAATGACATCTGTAAAGCGTTTTTCTCGAATATTTCGTGGCTGGTGAAGTTGAACCCCATACGTTGACTCAATGATGCATACATCAGGCGAGAATTCAGGAACCTCAGCAGCTCGAAGATGCCGGTCTTCTTCCCGTGAATAGTCTCCAGTATAAAGCACTCGAACACCTGCTATATCTACCATAAACATTGCTGCACCAAGTACATGACCAGCTGTGTAACACCAAAAGCGGATGCCATTTACTTCCACGGTCTGATGGAAGTCAATAACCTGCATGAAAAAATCATGACAAGTAAATAGCAACACCAATACATTTGACCATTTTAAAGTAATGACTATTCTTTGAAACTACCAACAAGAATCCCCTCATCCATATCCTCACTGGCCTTTTTTACTCGCTAAAAGGACTACAAAAGACAAAACAATTCAGCAAATGTAAAAAAACCTACCAAATGACATGCTTATAATTCACCCTACAATATAGAGATACTCCTATTTGGCAGGCAAAGCCTCATATGCGAAACATATCTGACACAGATACGCATCGGATTTAGGAAACACACCAGGAACAAATTTGCATTTTCTTAAATGTTGGATACAGGATCAGGATCTGCATATCCATAACTTGATACATGAAAGGAAGAAACACTTCTGAAATCTGAAGAAAAGCCGCCAAAAAAGTTGATGTAAAACTGCCCAAAATGAAGAAAACCCACTAAAAATGAAGAAAGATCACACTAATACTATGAAGTGTTTTATTTTATGATTTTTAACTCTATAGTTTAGTTCATACAGTTTATATATGTACAAATTTGTCCCTATACTTCTAAAATTTAACCATACACATCCACACCCGTATCCAATATTTTTCTAAAACCCAGCATCCACATTAATCTGCACCTGTGTATCCATACCCATGCAACCTAGATTCACCCCAAGCAACACCCACAACTGTGAGCGGCATCACCTTAGTAAACAGTCTACCCAACAGGACCCCAGCGCCTGATCAAGGGCAGAGCAATTGACCCACATATTCTTGTATCTCACCTACTCCTCATCAGTGTCTAAATAAAATATGTTGGTAGTATTTAAGAATCTACATCTTTTTTCTCATTCACTTCAAATCCCAGCCTGCTTGCATAGGCCAGAATGAGTAACATATGTTTTCCTTCCCCTTCTTCCCATATTACGTCTTGCAACAGAAAATGCAACAAAAACATTTCAGCATGGATGTAGCTGACAAAACTCCAAATTGCAATCAAAGGAGACGAAAAATGAAAACATGCATGACAAACACACCTCAATCTTGTCCATAGATTTTAGGATATCTTGTTCATCAAACAGCATGTCTTCAACAGAGACCTTGCTCACTTTGATGTAATCAGTCAAAAGCAACTTGTAAATCGCTTTTGTGGCATGGGTCATAAAAACTCGCCCTTTAAAGTTAGTCTGGAATACAAAATAAATCAGTAATAACTAATTAAAATTCAGATGGAATTGACATTCTAACCCTTAAGAACCATGAAAAAGTATACCTTCTCCAAAAAGTAGGGAAGGGAAGCAGCATGATCCAAGTGAAAACTGCAAGTGGACGTCTTAGTATCAATAAACAAAAGGGAAACAACTATAAAAACCAGAGTTGAATAGTCAAAATGGATAAGACAGAAACAACAAACGCAGACTACAAAATGAGCTTAAAGAAAGAATCAAGGAATGCACATGCAGTTGCCACTTATTACCAAATAAACAGTCGTGCTCTATGCCAAGTTCAAGGGACATCAAATAATCAACAACAGCTTGTGGTTGCACAGCAACCAAGCTAAAATATTAGGAGCTAAAGTGGTAGACAACATAAAAGCCTGGTACTCAAATCTATTCTCACACCCAAAACAAATCATGCATATGCTACTTACCCAGAGAAACTAACAAACTGGAAACAAAACGAATCCCTTGTCTCCAAATAACAAACCCAACAATCCCATCCTCATCCTGATCCTGATCCAAATCACCACAAGTCTACTAAGTGAGGCCCCATAGCTGGAATTTACCCACCCAGGTAAAAAATTCACAAATTTTGACAAAATCTGCTCATGCTCCCTTGGTCTATCTGGCTTAGATATTGACCGCTAGCATAAAATCATAATCTGATTAAACCCATGCTCCCTTGGTCTATCTGGCTTAGCTATTGACCGCTAGCATAAAATCATAATCTGATTAAACCCAATCCTAAATCATCACAAACTGAACACAACACATGCAAAGCTGCCCATACCCTACTCCCTGGACTTTGAAAGAATATCATAGAACACACTATAAAAATAACCCCTTCATGGTCAAATCACATAAGAAAGAAGAGAGTTTACTGAGTGATAAGAAGAACATCTATCTGAGACGGGTCAATCTCATCAAAATAAGGCAAAGCAGCCATTCCTGAAAAAGCTGGATGAATCCCACAATCAAACTGCCACCACAAAAGAACAAAAAGAAAAACAATTAAGCAGCAGGACTAGCAACGCGTAAAAGTTCAACACAAAAGACATGGTTTTATTTTATGAAATTTGAGTACCATAACCGTTTTGCCCTTGAAAGTCATGAAAACACAGGAACGTCCCACTTCACTTCCGGCCCCTAAAGGAGTAATTATCATCTGATCCCCTTCCCTTTTTGATACCGACGGTCGCTTTTTCAAGGACAATGCTGTTTGCGTCGTCGAAACCGAAGCCATTCTTCTTCTTCAGATTGTTCAGCTGAAAACACAACAATACTTGAAGTATAACTTTCGAACTTACCTTTCAGTTTACAGAGAAAAAAAACCCTAGAATTGACTAAAACCCTAATGGCGCCGTTCCGCTCCGTTTTCCAGTGATTCGGACTTTTGGTCCGTTTTCTTTCTTTTTTTGGTTGTGGGCGTAAGTAGAGTTTTTCTATACTCCTTCTGTCCCATTTTAATACTACATCCGTTTCAAAATTCTGTTTAATTATTTTGTTTTTTGTCTCATAATAGATAATCGATTAATCATTTATTATATTTTTTTTCTTTTTACTCATTATTTATTATTTACCTATCAACTTTTCATTATTTTGCATTAATAACAGGTCATTTTAGATATTTTCATCAAAATTAATAACAAATAACTAATTTAACCAAGTTTTTTAATCTGTGTGAAAAGTCAAACAGTACTAATAAAATGAGACAGGGGGAGTATTATTTTTTTAACCAAAATAAGATTGTTGTTGGTGTCACCGCCGATCAAATATCGGCATCTCACAAAACTAAAATGAGGTTATGGTGAAGTAGTTATTTTTCTGTTACTCGAGTATGCTTTGGGCACAATATATTACAGAACATATTACTTTGGGCACCACATATATCATATAACATATTTCTATTTTCAAAATTATTCACTTTGTACAGATTCAATTTACTACATATTACCTCCAATTTTTTTAATAATACTAAATAACCCCTAATTAAACCCAACACTCTATGTCCTTGACTAGACTTAGCTACAAAAAATTGAATAAAGATCCATTGCTAGTCATCTGTCTTGAACATCCATTATCAAGGTATCATTTTGTGGTACTTTCCATTTTTCACTTGAAACATACCTGCAAAACAATCCATGTAATGATTTACCTTAAACTTGGGTCCTCGCATGATTAGTCCTAAAAATCGCTTGGCGTAAGGATATTTCAATTCAAACTTCATTGATTAAAGGTTTATTAACCACATCACATGTAAATGAATCAACTTTACGTTTCTAGGATTTGAAGAGAATGCAAATGATGACTTTTTATAAACATTGTCAACAAGTCCATATGCATAGACAAATCTCAGTGTAGATTTGTTCTTGTGTTTACCTTTGCCTTTTCTTTTTCTACTTTCTCTTTTTTGAATAATCAGGGGATATTACAACAACGATTTGCGTAGGATCATTTTCTTTAACAATAGAATGATTGTGTTGTGTGTGAGCAGATTTCTTGAATGAGTTATATGCATCCCTTTCATACATGAATGTGTTACACTTGTTGGACTTCCAAGACTGAACATCATCATTCCTAAAAGTTTGCGAGGTAGGTGCGTCTTGGGAATTCATGTATTGAAGTGGTTTGTAAGACTCTTTTCGAGTGAACGTAGGCACGCATTGTAATACCCGAAGAAATTAAGAAATGGTAAATTAGTAAAGGGGTATTATTTAGTAAATAAATAAATATAACCTTTTATTTTAATTATCCAATTATTAAATTAAAGGATTAAGGTGCCTTTAATTGGAAATTAATGGTTTTATCCTAAAATGGAACTTTCGTCCCATTAACCCCTCATTATGCGCTTGATTAATAAATTAGAGAAAGAGGAGTCAAACTTCGTGAAAGAGAAGAGAAAGAATAGGAAAAAAGGAAATCTTCCAAATTCCGAGGCGTTCATTTGTGCGTACCGCAGTATGGACTTTTGATCACCACGTCGTAAAGAACGTTTTGGTATCAGCGATTCCGTCATTCATAAGTTTTAAGTTTTAGCCTTAGTATAAAATGTTGCGAATCTCTTGGTGAATTTTGAGGTTTAGGTGTTTTAGATTGTTGTAATCGTGTGAGTAATTGTAGTTACGTGTTTTGGTTGATAAGAATCCGTAGGGAAGCCAGAGAATAGGTTGTTCTTGATCGCTTTGAAGCAACTTCTGACAAAACACGAGATGAGGGGTGTTCTCAATCGGTTTAATTGTGTTATTGATGCTTTGTTCGATTTTTGGGAAATATATGTGTGTTTGATGCAGGTTAATGTTAGGAAATCACTAGTTTAACGCAGCAGAATTTAAAATTTGATTTACCTTTTCTAGATCGTTCTTCGTTTAATGCAATAAACACGTTAAGGAGTTTGACGGTTATACCTCAGATGATCTATAAGATCGTCGCTTTGACCGCCAACAGAGAGTAGTTCAATGTGCAAGCCGCCCACGCGTCCGGCCTCTATCGCTAATCCACACGAACCCTTGCCGGAATCCTCCTGGATTCTTTATCGGAAAAACTCCGGCCGCTAGACCGGACCTTTTCTTCCCTCACAAACTCACTATGGATAGCTCTACATTTTACACAAGAACTATGAGTTCTTGCAATTGTGTTGTATAAAAGAGCTTGACACCCACCTCCTATATATAGTGGTTGGGGCGCCCCATATGGTGTGGAGGAGAAGAAAACCTTTTTCCAACAAAATAAGGAAAATCAACTAGATTGATTTATCTCTTTAATTATAATTTATTTTGCCAATATCTTATATTGATTATAATTATCTTATTACCATAAATCTATTTTTTTTCCAAAATCAATTAATATCTTATCTTAATATTATGGCAATCTTATTAATTAAAGTGCACAATCCAAGTGTATCTCATACACTTAAATGTGGTGCCCCATATGCCAATAAATTGGTTTCCGGAATATTCTTTAATTAATCTAATTTGTATATGATTAATATCTTGTATTTTATTTATTCATAATAAATAAACACCACCATATTAATTTACCACTATAACCTTTATAGTCTAGAGATAAACTTTCCTTATTTGGTTATCAATTATAACCGCATTTTAATCCGACTCGATGTTCATATGTGTGTGACCCGATAGGCTTCGAATATGTTGGCCGTAGACACAAAGTGCAATTTACTAAAATGCCCTTCATACCTAACGATCACGGGATAGCGTCAAAGCAACACACCGTGACCCCTAATTATCGGAAGAGTCAAAAGCAATGACTACTACCTTTCATGTGAAGCGATTATCGTGTAACTTACAATCCTATCATTTGTAATAATATCCATACGATCGTATCTCGAAAGTGTCAATACATTGACGATCGTATCTTATAATCTGGATATCATGCTCTCTCGGAATAACACATTTACTCCCGCTTTGCAAAGATTCTCGAGAGCTAGACATTCCTTATAAGAAGACCATTTCGGATATTCAATCCCAATCATAGGATACGCGATTCCCGGACGACCAATCATGTTTACTCCGCATGCTTCAATATCATACCCAATCACCACCGCATGATCGCCCCGTGGTTAGGAGAAATCTCAATAGTGTCAAAGCATGACAATCCACACCGTGATGCCATAAAGACTCCGGTCAAAAGGATAATTACACAACCGCCACATAGTTTGACACTTAATGTAAGTGGGTCGCCTAACGTCACGCATTCTCTAATACACGCCCACGTCACCCAAGTGTCTCTACACTTCGCAGACGAGATCTATCCCTATCTTCTAAAAGATAGAAGACATCCAATACGTGCTTTAGTATGATTATACTATCAATGTCCCATTTGATAATATGTAAGACTAGAGACATTTAAGTACCAACCTTGTTATAGTGATTAGAGATCCCATCAACCATAATCACTATCATGGTTTCTCTATCACAGATTGATACTAGGGACATTACTATATATATATATACAACAAATAATATGAAGACAAACAATATATAATAACATAAGTGCTTTTATTAATCATAATAAAGTTATTACATGAACTAAATAGACCTGTAATTGACCCGACCGATTAGGTTTAGGACACCTTTCCAACAATCTCCCACTTGGCCTAAAGCCAATCACCCATATGCCTAAGCCCGTGCAAGTGAACATGTTTCTCATGCTTAGCTTGAGACAATGCCTTGGTTAACGGATCGCCTATGTTATCATCCGTGTGGACTTTCTCTATCTTTACATCTCCTCTATCTACTATCTCTAATCAAGTGATAGCGCCAGAGCACATGTTTGGACTTCGATGAGACCTTGGTTCCTTTGATCGAGATATCGCTCCATTATTATCACAATGCAGAGGCACTGGACCTTCAATGGAGGAACCACACCAAGTTCGAGAATGAACTTCTTCATCCAAATCGCTTCATTTGCCGCCTCCGAGGTCGCTATGTATTCGGCTTCCGTTGTAGAGTCCGCAGAGTCTCCCCGCTTGGAACTCTTCCACCACCGCTCCGCCGTTAAGCGTGAAAACAAATCAGATTGTGACTTAAAGTCATCCTTGTCGATTTGAAGGCGGCATATGTGTAACCTCGTAATACTAAATCATCGTTCCGAAAACCAGGAACATATCCCTAGTACGCCTCAAGTACTTAAGGATATTCTTGATGACAATCCAGTGACCATCACCTGGATTGGGTGGTACCTACTAGTCATACTAAGAGGTACGAGACATCCGGTCTTGTGCATAACATGGCATACATGATAGACTCCAATTGCCGAAGCATAAGGGACTTTGCTCATTTGTGCCATTTCCTCCTCTGTCTTAGGACTCATTCCCTTCGACAGTAGACCCCATGTGACATGGGCAGCAATCCTTTCTTGGATCGCTCCATGTCGAATCTCTTCAAAGATCTTGTCTATATAGGTGGATTGCGCATGCACCAAGCAACCTTTTAGATCTATCCCTATAGATCTTTATTCCTAGAATATAAGTTTGCCTCACCCAAGTCCTTCATTGAGAAGTTCTTGGATAACCAAGCTTTGACTGATTGTAACATAGGCACATCATTCCCTATGAGCAATATGTCATCTACATAAAGCACTAAGAACACAATGGCACTCCCACTAACCTTCTTGTAAACACATGGCTCATCTTCGTTCTTGATGAAATCAAACTGTTTGATTATCTCATCAAAGCAAAGATTCCAACTCCGAGAAGCTTGCTTTAATCCATAAATGGATATTTGCAGTTTACATACCATCCCAGCGTCATTGGTTGTGAAACCCTTAGGCTGTGTCATATACACTTCCTCAGACAGGTTCCCGTTAAGGAAAGCTGTTTTCACATCCATCTGCCAGATTTCGTAATCATGATATGCTGCAATAGCGAGCAAAATTCTAATGGATTTTAACATGGCAACAGGCGAAAAGGTTTCGTCATAGTCAACTCCTTGTCTTTGCTTATAACCTTTTGCCACTAACATAGCCTTGTAGGTAGTCACGTTGCCGTCCATGTCGGTCTTTCTCTTAAAGACCCATTTAAACCCTATGGGAACTATTCCCTCAGGTGGATCAACTAAGTCCCAAACTTGGTTGTCTTTCATGGATTCCATTTCAGAATTCATGGCTTCTAGCCATTTCTCTTTGTCATGCCTTAATAGCACTTCCTCATAAGTTCTAGGGTCCTCATCTTTCATGAGATACACGCCAGTGTACCTTTAAGGTTCACGGCGTTCCTGGTGGATCTTCGAGGTGCTAGTGTGTCCACGGTAGAGGCCGGTGTCACATCCGTGTGTGGCAAGTCCTCTACTTCCATCAACCCGACTATTATCCTTAAGTGGTTCTCGAATTTCTTCAAGATCAATTTTACTCCCACCGACCCTATCCGAGAATAAACTCTTTCTCCGAAAGTGGCGATCCTGGCAACAAACACCTTTTGTTCCTCGGGATGGTAAAATTGATACCCTTTGGTTTCTAGGATATCCCACAAATAGACATTTGTCGGACACAGGCTCTAATTTGTCAGGCATCATCCGCTTCACGTAAGTCGGACAACCCCAAGGTTTTAGATGACCTAGGCTCGGTTTTCTCTTGGTCCATACCTCGTATGGCGTAGAGTCAACCGTCTTTGATGGAACTCGGTTCAGTGTATAGGATGCGGTTTCTAGAGCATACCCCCAAAATGATTTTGGGAGAACTGTATAGCTCATCATGGATCGCACCATGTCTAACAAGGTGCGGTTCCTCCTCTCAGATACGCCATTCATTTGTGGCGTCCCGGGAGGGGTCCATTCAGGTAGAATCCCATTCTCCTTCAAATAGTCTTGAAACTCTTCATCTAGGTATTCTCCACCTCGATCGGATCGAAGTGTTTTGATTTCTTTACCTAGTTGTTTCTCCACCTCACTTCTGAATTCCTTGAACTTTTCAAAGGCTTCAAACTTATACTTCATTAAGTATATATAACCATAGCGAGAATGGTCATCAGGGAAGGTGATAAAATAAGAGTATCCTCCTTTGGCTTGAATTGACATTGGGCCACACACATCAGTATGTATGAGCTCAAGCAATTCATTGGATCTTATCCCTTTGCCACTAAAAGGTGACTTTGTCATCTTGCCAAGTAAACAAGCTTCGCATACGTCAAACGATTCGTAATCGAATTGATCCAACATTCCATCTTTATGGAGTTTGGAGATGCGATTCTTAGTTATATGGCCAAGTCTACAATGCCATAAGTAGGATTCATTCAAGTCATTTGTTTTAGCTTTCTTGTTATTTATATTAAGTACTTCAACATTCATAACTAATATGTAGAGACCATTGCTAAGTATGCCAGTACCATAAAAGATTCCATCACGTGAAAAAGAACAACATTTATTCTCAAACGTAAATGAAAAAACCATCAACATCTAATGTAGAAATGGAAATAATGCTCTTCGTAAGAGCAAGAACAAAATAATAGTTATTAAGTTCTAGTACTAGCCCACTGGGCAATGAAAGAAAACAAACTCCTACGGCCAGCGCAGCAACACTTGCTCCATTTCCAACGCGTAGGTCCACCTCTCCTTTCCTCAGATCTCTAGTTCTTCTTAGTGCCTACATATTCGTACAAATATGAGAACCATAACCAGTATCTAATACCCAGTGGTTAGACTTAGAAGAAGCAATATTGATCTCAATCATAAATATACCTGAAGTCGAAGCATCATAATGCTTCTTCTTGGTACTCAAGAAGCCTTTGCAGTTTCTCCTCCAATGTCCGGTCTCACCGTAATGGAAGCAAGCATCCTTGGATTTGTCTTTCGCTATCTTAGGCGTTGGCTTAGGTACAACCTTCGCCTTCTTGGACTTCTTCTGGGCTTTTGCCTTGCCCTTGCTCGAAGTGACCAGCAACACTTGCTTTCCCTTCCCCACAGTGTCCTCAGCAGTCTTCAACATGTTCAATAACTCCGCAAGGGAGCAATCTATCTTGTTCATGTGATAGTTCATCACAAACTGCGAGAATGAATCAGGTAGAGATTGCAGAATCAAGTCAATACTCAACTCTTGTTCCAACTTGTGGCCCAGCTTCCCAAGCCTCTCTATGTACCCGATCATTTTAAGCACGTGTGACCCCACAAAGAGCCCCGGATGCCATCTTACAACTAAACAGGGCCTTCGAGACCTCGCACCTCTCTCAGTCACGAGACCGAGAAGCATAAAGTTCCTTCAGGTGGACCATGATAGAGTAGGCGTCCATAGACTCATGTCTTTGCTTTCGCAGAGTTTAGGTGTCATAGAAGCAAGCATGATACATGTAGCATCAAGATCTCGTCGTAACAAAGATTTGTTGTACTTCTCGACAACATCTGCGGCCGAACCCTCTCGGGCTTTTCCGGTAGGGCCTCGCCCAAGACATAGCCAATCTTCTCGTGCCTCAAAACGATTTTGAGGTTTCTTTCCCAATCGAGAAAATTTGTCTCGTCAAGCTTGTTTTCGATGATAAAACGAAGGTTCAATTTGTTTGACATTTTCTACAACAATAAATAAAGATAGAATAAGTAAAAGCTCATGTATAAAAACCCTAAATTTGCACTTAATAACTCTATAAGGTTTTTACTCCCACTAGCCAACTATTCCCTATTGGATTTCAAGAAAATAATTCCTTTAGTGGGCAAGATCCCATTGAACTACCCCGACCCCCAACTTTGGCTGATGGGCCGAAAATAATTAAATAGGTGGACAACGATTTGTCGATCGTATCTTATACGATTCTTGTTATTTGACCAGTCAACTCTTTGACAATATTTCATCTTATGAAAATAGCCAAACACTTGCCTCTAAAATTCAAACGACCCCGCTTTGGCTGGTGGCCGAGAGAATTCTTAGTCGAGTCTTAACCCCAATATTCATGAGATCTCTTTCGATCATATCTCGATAACGATGATATACCCGAGGTAGGTCAACCCCCGCTTTGGCTGGTGAGTTGGGTCCGAACAAGGGCTCTTCACCGTCGTTATAATATGGGGAGGCAATTCCGACTTGATTTTTGACGTGGGAATAATTTTAAGTTAATTCACTTAATTAATTTGGTTTAATTATGGTCTCATCTACTATGTGCATATTACTACTATATCATATAAAGTAAAACATACACAACATTCCACGCACAAAATAACCGGTATGATCATGGATTTTTTCCTAAGTGCGGTTTCGAATACAAGCCCGATTTAAACCGCGGGTCACAAACTAAGGGTATTTGAAACCGCCAATAGGATCTTTATTGTTGTACGCCAATGGGTTCTTTATTTCTCCTTGGTCTTCAACTTCTTGCTCCATTCTTGTTACATTATAATTTATCTAATAAATACACCCGCCGCACACGCGGGAGCTCACGGAATGGGATAAATGCAAAAAAAAGTTAACTAGGTCACGTTCTTCATGTGGCTCAGGACAATTTTTCAAAACCAACATAAAGAAAACATTCCCATCTATCATATTGGTGAGTCCACGATCAATTGGGGTCCATATAATCACATTATATCTACACATCTAATCCATACAATTTTATCTTATGAAAAAGATTAAATTCTAATTTTAACTACTCATGCGTCTTTATTTTATCACGTCAAATAATTAAATAACTTTTAATTAATTATATGACTTAATCGAAAATTAAAATTAACATTTAATTTTAAATCGATTTTAATTTTAATTAAATTTGAACTATTCAAAATAAATTAAAATTACTAAGTCTCCTATTTGTTTCCTTTCAAAACTAAATTTAGGCTTTTAGGCCTGGCCACTTTCTAAAATCAAAATTTTGGAATTATTGCGCAGCAGCCTTTTACAAATCAAATATTTGAAAATCATGGCAGCCTATTCCAAATCAAATATTTGGAAAGGCCAAATTGTTTTAGTTTGGGCTCGCCACTTTCCAAAATCAAAATTTTGGAAGTGGCACAGCTTCAGCGCTTTACTTACAAATCAAATATTTGAAAAAGTGCCTGCGCTTTAAATCAAATATTTGGAAAGGCCAAATAATTTTGGTTTAAGCCCGCCACTTTCCAAAATCAAAATTTGGAGTGATTTGCAAAGCTTAGCGCTTTTACAAATCAAATATTTGAAAAGGGTTTGCAGCCTATTCCAAATCAAAATTGGAAATGTCAATATTATATGGTTTCAATGGCCCAAACTATTTGAACCATTGGTTGGTCATATAACATAACTAAACAAACGAGATATCTATGCACAATAAATATCACAAAACGAAAAAGGTTGATCTCCCCATTGAAGAAAACAGCGATGACGGCAAACTCTAGGCCACCACCGCGCCGCCATGAAGAGAGGGGGCCGCCAGTCGGCCGAGCCCCCAATAAACCCTATTTTTATTTTTATTTTTTTTGTTTCTACGTTTCATGATTTAAATCTTGCATCTATTGATTAAATACTACGCATTTAAATTATGCTTATTGCTTAAGCTCGAAACCTTTCTCTGATACCACTGTTAGGAAATCACTAGTTTAACGCAGCGGAATTTAAAATTTGATTTCCTTTTCTAGATCGTTCTTCGTTTAATGCAATAAACATGTTAAGTAGTTTGACGGTTATACCTCAGATGATCTATAAGATCGTCGCTTTGACCGCCAACGGAGAGTAGTTCAATGCGCAAGCCGTCCACGCGTCTGGCCTCTATCGCTAATCCACACGAACCCCTTGCCGGAATCCTCCTTAAGCTTTTGCTCGTCCCGAGCAAAACAAAACAAAGTAAAGGCTCGAGAAAAGATCAGTCATCTAAACATATATAACACATATCTAATAAATCAGAAGTTCACCAGTGTGTGTGCATAGCCATAATAAACTTCCACTAAAGCCGAACTTGAGAAATTCAAAGCAAAACTAGCTAATACCCCCTCGTAGACTAGCAATAGATGACACTCATAAGATGCACCCTACAAACGTGATATATCCCGAAAAAGATGATCGAATATATCCAGGCCCTTTTTAAAATACTCAGAGGATAATCCCTACAACATATCTGTCAGTTTCTACTGGGGATAAGATAGACGATAACTTAGTCTTATATCCATTCATACTAATCTTTTAGTTGATTTAAATTTTTCACTTTTAAACACACATCAGAATGAGCTATTGCCCTGTCATAGCAGAATAGGACATTTCGAGATAACACCCTACCTTACTCAAATCATAAGGCAGCTTTTTCTGACTGTCGTGAGCTTTTAGTCATCATAGTGGAATAGGACATTTCGAGATAACGCCCTATCGCACTCAAATCATCGACTAGCTTTCGACACACCCAATTAATTCATTTAATTCGACTTTTTCATTTGACAATAAGTTACGTGTTACTTATCACATTCAAACCTTCAGATATTCACAGTATATCATGTTAGGAAATCTACGCGGGAACGCAGCGGAATTTAAAATTTTGATTTCCTTTTACCCAAGATCGACTTCGTTTAAGCAATAAACAAATAGATAGTAGACGGTGGTTACCTTGGTTGATCTAAAAGATCGACGCTTTGACCGTCTAAGGAGAGTAGTTCGCAGATAGAGCCGCCCAAGTGTTCGGCCTCTACCGCTTAGTCCACACGAACGACCCGCGGAATCCCATCATGGATTGCTATTGGAAAACTCCGGTTGCTAGACCGCCCTTTTCCCTCTCTCCAACTCTCTATAGGATGCTCTCTAATTTTACACAAGAACTATTAGTTCTTGGAATTGTGATGTACAAAAGAGCTTGACACCTACCTCTTATTTATAGTGTAGGTGGCGCCATCTTCTAGAGTGGAGGAGAAGAAAACCTTCTCCCAATAAAATAAGGAAAATATAATTGATTGATTTATCTCATTTATTATAATATCTCATATCAAATAAATCTAGGATATTGTCAATATCTTATATTGAATATTTCCAAGATATTGTCAATATCTAATATTGACTATCTTTATTTTATTACCATAAATCAATTTGCACATGTGTATATATCACATATATATTACACATAAAAAATCTATTATTATTATCATATATACATACATTGGTGCGCATCATGCAAATCACCAATTTGCAAATGTGTACACACGCATGTATTCATATTTATAAATATTAATATCTAATATTAATATATGGTAATACCATTAATTAAATCGCACAATCCAAGTGTATCATATACACACCAAAATTGCGCCACCCTTAGCCAATAAATTGGCATCCGGAATATTCTTTAATTAATCAATATAATTAATATCTTGTATTTAATTTATTCATAATAAATAAATACCATCATATTAATTTACCACTATAACCCTTATAGTCTCGAGATAAACTTTCCTTATTTGGTTATCATCTATAACCACATTTTAATCCTGCTAGATGTTCTTATGTGTGTGACCCGATAGGCTTCGAATATGTTGGCCGTAGACACAAAGTGCAAATTACTTAAAATGCCCTTCATGCCTAACGATCACGGGATAGCGTCAGCAACACACCGTGACCCCAATCATCGGAAGAGTCAAATGCAATGACTACTACCTTTCATGTGAAACGATTACCGTGTAACTTACAATCCTATCATTGTAATAATATCCATACGGTCGTTAGTCGAGTGTCAAAACATCAACGACCGTATCTTATAACTGGATATCATGCTCTCTCGAAGTAACTCATTTACTCCCACTTTGCAAAGATTCACGAGAGTAAGACATTCCTTATAAGAAGGCCATTTCGGATATTCGATCCCAATCATAGATACGCGATTCCCGGACGACCAATCATGTATACTCCGCGATGCTTGAAGATCATACCCAATCACTACCGCATGATCGCCCGTGGCTGTGGAAACCTCAATAGTGTCAAAGCATGACAATCCACACCGTGATGCCATGAAGACTCGGTCAAAAGGATAATTACACAACCGCCACATAGTGTGACACTTATCCGTGTAAGTGGGGTCGCCTAACGACGCATTCTCTAATACACGTCCCCACGCATACCCAAGTGTCTCTACACTTCGATAGACGAGATCTATCCCCGCCCCTAAAGACGGAAGACATCTAATACGTGCTAGCCTGCTCATACTATCAATGCCCTGCTTAATAGTACATCACCTAGAGACATTTAAGTATCAAACTTATTAAAGTGATTAGAGATCTCATCAACCATAATCGCCTATCATGGTTTCTCTATCACAGTTTAATACTAAGGACGTTGTCATATAATAATTCATAATTGGTTCACTAAAAGAACAAATATATGACAACATAAAAGCCATTTTATATATGTATAAACATAAAGAAATAGTAGAAATGATCCGACCCGGTCGGATCCGGTCCAACCCGATTGGGTTTAGGACACTATTCCAACATATCATACTCCGGATCTAAATACAAACTATCATAAATCTCAAGATATATACGTAGCACTAAGTACATGACTTATAAGACAATCAAAAATCACTCGTCCAAAAGGGGTATAACTTTATAAGTAGCTCATCATTTACTATGGCTCGTGAAAAATTGATCTCAGGTGAAACAACTAACTTATCAAACATATGATATACAGCTTAAATGACTATAAAAATAACGAACATTGAATCGAATCGCCTACTCGGGACAAAACAAAAACAAAAGTGTCGAAAAATTACGATGATTTTAGCTCATTTTGCATAGAAACATAGAAACATTACGCACTAAGCAAATGTGTAGATACATATCGAAACATTCCCCCGCCCCCACACTTAAAAATCAACATGTCCTCATGTTGTGCAGAACGAAAGAAAAGATAAAAGACTTAGCTGATATCAAACGTCGGTCAGGCCGGAGCCTACATAGTGACACTCAGAACTCGTAACCTTACAATGTAGCTCGACAAAACCGCCAAAAACATACCTGCACGACTTGACAAACACGGAACTATCTCGGGAAAAACGGGGAGTTATACCAAAATGAAAAGAGATAGCAAATTCAACAAGAGAAAAAGTATCCAATACAACCAAAAAGTAGAAACAAAGTCGAAATGAAAGTACGGGTGCCTTATGGCTTACATGATCCATCGAAAGAATAAATAGTAGCAACATCAAAAATTACAATGAACCATATAAGTAAAAAGTAGCAGAAATATACAACCACCATAGCTAGTGCAAATCGAAAAATAGACAAATGAAATCAAGATTGCCCCGGAACCGGAGTATCATCACCGGAGGAGGAACAAGCAGAATCAAGCAGCGAGTAGTAGGTCGATGGAGGTGCAAAGGACCGTGAGACGTCGTCGATGAAGGTGCCGGCTGTGTAACCGGGGCAGTAGCCCCAGTAGGTCTCTCCTCCGCAACCTCCTCATCATCAGGCTCTTTCTCCGCCTCAAGCACATCGGCAATAACCTGCTCGATCGCATCGGAAAAGATGAACTCCGTATCACTCTCCTTGAAAATCTGCATATCCTCGCTTCTTTGCCTCCACAATGCACTTCAAAGACGCACATCATGTTCTTCTGCGTCTCTCGGATTTCGATCATCCAATCTCGTAGACTATTGGCCATCTTTGTGCCGAGCCCTCTCTCCGCAGGAGATAAACTAGACAAGGAGGAACCGGAGGTGGTGCCGAAGATGGACCAGGCTCTGGGGTGTCTCCGTCTCGCATCGTCCCGAAGGCTTACCCTTCTCTCTCAGATTGGCCTCGGGTTCTTGGGCTTGTGATCCGCTCCATACTCCGGCACACCGGCATCGAGGCACAAACCGTGGAGCGGTGAGGGACGATCAAGCTCCACGTATAAACCTTCCGATTGATCGAGATCTCGCCATACAAAGCTTGTCCCACATTCACATTCAGGCCAAACGTCAACGCATACAAAGATACCTAGGTCACCAATGTGAAGGTGTGTCGAGGTTGTTCTTAGGCAACAACCGACTCGAATGAATCGACATCGACCTTCCAATCCTCCGCCCAGGTCGTGGTGACTAACTCCTTCCGGTCTCCTCCCGGTCTTAATGTCCAAGCCACATCCGGGCACTCTTAACCGCAACTCCTCCAAAGGATCCCGCCCAAACTCGCCTATGCACAATCTCTTCCTTATAATCTCTACCCTCGAAAGCCGCCAACCCATACTTTGCATTGATCACCTCCGTGTAAACGGAACTTGGACTCCTCGAACCACAACCACCTTCGATTCCAAGTCGGTTTCCGAACAATTGGCATAAAACTCCCGAACCAAGGAACTATTGACCGGGGTAGTTGGAATCGTCATTAGAGCGCCCATTTCCGATCCTTAAGCAATTTAACTTAAACCGGATCGACCCTTGCCTCTAAAGTGGCCCTTTCTATCAACATCGTCCTCGAGAAATAGTGTTGTTTATACACATCGTGAGCTCTAGGGTTCACGAACCTACGAGGTAAGGGCATAGAGGGTACGGTTTTGGCCTTCTTCCTAGGTTGGGAAGTCCTAGGTACAACCGGCTCCTCCTCACGGGTAGCTTCTACGGTTTCTCAAATTTCTAGATGATCCTCCATCCCGGGAACCCTAGGCATCCGTACTCAATGGCACATCCTCATCCGCTTTCGAGTCCGAGGGTTGCTCATCTCTCAAGGAAGCCCTAGTTTGGGTGGCCCTGAGGGAGGTTGCTCTCGAATACTCACACCCCGGTTAGGATCAACTAAGGTTGGGTCGAACTCTTTGCGCTTCTTCCCGGCCTCCCTAGCAACTTCCTTCCCGTGTCTCTTCACAACTCCCTTCTTATGAACCATTTTCAAGTCTAGATTAACCCAAAACAATCCCAATTGCAACAAGATACCCGCTTAACGTCCAAACGGGATTTCCCAAACAATCCAACACCAAACCATATCAAAACAAAGAATGCAGACCAACCAACGACAGCCATCAACATCCCATATCACCACAGAACAAGAAACAAGAACAGAACAAGAAAGAAAAAAACAAATAAGAGAGAACTCCTATAAAAACAATCGACTCAAGATCGACTCAAAAAAACCAATAATAATCTAGGAAAAACATACAAAATCTTACCAAATATGAGGATGGGACGATGATAGAACGGATTAGAAGTCCAAACAATGCCAAATTGAACCCAAAAATCAAAATTTTATTCCCGAACAATGCACCAACTAAATTATGAATCGGATTAATGGGTGTTTGTTGGAGGATTTGGAGTGGAAAATCGACAAGAAGGATTGAGAGTGTTTGTGGGACTTTGAAGCGCCCAATTTGGTGTAGAAACAAGTATTTTAGGCAAAAGGAGGGCAAAAGTCGGGTTTGAGGATTTGAAATTCGAAAAAGTGAGTCTCATGGGTTGAAGATGTATAAATAGGCGCAAAAGCCGGACGGGCGCCCATGTAATTGGGACGGGCGCCCATGTAATTGGACGGGCGTTCGCCTTGAGATCATATGAATCGGACGGGCGCCCATATACTGAGACGCCGCCCAGATACTCGGTTTATATGGCGTTGAAAAGGGTCTCTCAGACGGGCGTCCAAGAATGTCGGACGCTCGTTCAACAATTGTGCATAACGGACGGGCGTCCAATAGAGAAAAATTGCAAAATTTACAAAATTTCATATAGTTTAAATGCAAACTTGCACTTTCTCATTAAACTTAAATAAAACTTCAAAAATACAAATGGAAATCAACGAAAAACATAAAATTACAAGAAAATAAATAAAAACAAATAGAAAACAGTGGGTTGCCTCCCACCAAGCGCTTTTTGTTTTACGTCGCTTGCTCGATTTAAACAAACCTAACTAACGCTAGTTCTGCGTAAATCTCGCCCCAATCCACCAAACGGATGAGACGACGAAGCATATCAATAGCAGGAGGGAAATCATAGTCGCCTTGTATGCCCCGGGTCATCTCCACTACCTCTAACCTCTAAAATGTGAAGCTCAGAGTACCAGCCGCTAGATCTCACAAAGATAGGGTCATTGAGGACCGTATATGGACGCCCTATAGCTTCCCTGAGCTCCTCAAGAGTGAAGTCACTACCTCCCGAACAATGGGGACAATGAGAACATAGGTGATGGTCTTCGTCACGGGTACTAAGCTCAAAATCTACGTGCAAGACTATAGTGCCTCCCGGTCCATCACCATCAGAATCAGTGGGATCCGACTAATGATGGGAACTCCTCCGGAAGAACTCCGTAATCCATATCTAAAAAGCAAACTAACCGATTGATATAAGCAGGAAAAACTTAGTCAACTAAGACTTTATTAAACTAAAACTTAAATAAATATAATACTAATAGCCTAAATGTAATTTAACTAATATAATAAGGGATATCTAGGTCGCTTCCAAGTAGCGCTTTTGGTTATTGTCGTTAGCTCGAAATCTTTGTGAAGTCTAGCCCGGATCAAAGCCATTTGACTTTTCTCGCCACCACTACCTCGTGTAAGCTCGATCAAGATTGTGGCCGTAGAAACAAAGACTCCAACACATGGGGTTAAATTCTTTATAGCTTTCGCACACGCTTAAACTTCCCCATGGTTGACTTCTTCGTCTTCTGAAGCTTCTGATGACATTCTTGTTGACGCTCCTTCCAATATTCTTCCATATCCCAACTACCAGCTAGAACTTCTTCAGATTGACCATCACCGTCATTCTCAGAGAAAAGATCGGGTGAAAACTCGTCTAATTCTTCGACTGTTGTAGCACCACATCCAAGGATATCGAGGAACCGAATACCAAAAGCTTGTCTTTAGGCTCACCAATGTAGTGTTTGCACCTCTGCCCGTTCACTCAAACATTTGGTCACCATAACCTCGTAGTTCTAGAACGCCTCCAGAATAATTTTGAGAATTTCAAAGGACCGGACCAACGTGTCCTCAACTTCCCAGAAACAAATGTAACCTAGAATTGTAAAGAAGAACTTGTTCTCCGACTTGAAATTCTCTCTTCTTAATCTTAGCATCGTGGATTAGCTTCATCTTATCCTTACTAATCCTGGCACTTTCGTAAGCCTGGAGTCCGAACTGCCTAGCTCATGTAATCGCTTTGTAGTCGATGTTTTCGACAAGATTGGGAATCAAAGTTCGTAAACTTTGTAGCCCAATAAGCTCTATGCTCTAACTCGACGAGTGAGATGACATGGTTTCCGTAGACCATTTGATATGGAGATGTACCCATAGGGGTTTTATAGGCGCCTGTAAGCCCAAAGTACATCATCCAATTTCAAACTCCATCCTTTCTATGATTGTTTACCGCCTTCTCCAGATTTTCTTGATGCTTTGGTTGCTCCTCTCAACTCGACCACTAGTCATCGGATGATATGGTGTGCCGCTTTATGATTTAACACCATACTTTTCAAGGACTTTCTCTAGGGGCGTAAATGCGTCCCTTCATCATCGATCAAGGCTCGTGGACATCCAAACCTCACAAAGATATTTTTCTTAAGAAATTTCATGACCGTCTTATGATCATTGTGAGGAGTGGCTTGAGCCTCCACCCATTTAGACACGTAGTCTCACGCAGACTAAGATGTATTTATTACCGCAAGATGATGGGAATGGTCCCATAAAATCGATACCCACACATCAAAGACTTCGCGATTCTTGGATGGGTTTCAAAGGCATGTCAAAACGCCTTGTCGAGTACCGGTTCTTTGGCACCTATCACAAGATTTCTGTAAAGCCTCTGTATCTTTAAAGATCGAGGCCAATAGAAACCGGATTGAAAGATCTTAGCAACGGTTTTCCACGGACCAAAGTGACCCCAGTGGGTCCACTGTGGCAATCGCTCAATAATATCCCGTTGCTCGGACTCAGAACACATCTTCTAAGCAAACCATCTTTACTGATCTTAAAAGATAAGGTTCATCCCAAACGAAATATTTCAAATCGAGAGAAGAACTTTTTCTTCTCTCGATAAGACATCTCGGATCGAGATAACGGGCATGAAGGTAGTTTACAATGGAAGAATACCATGGAACATCGTGAGGACAACCGTCTATCAACATAATATTTTCTAGAGGAAAGTAAAGATCTATATCATCTGGATCATCCTTTTCCTCACTTAACATTCTAGAAACGTGATCAGCCACCACGTTTTCACTGCCATTTTTGTCCTTAATTTGGACGTCAAACTCTTGTAGGGTCAATATCCAACGTAGTAAGCGCGGTTTAGCCTCTTTCTTGGTCACCAGATAATGCAAAGCAGCGTGATCAGCCCACACAATCACTTGAGCTCCTAACAAGTAACTACGAAACTTGTCCATAGCAAAAACTACGGCCAAAAGCTCCTTTTCAGTAGTGGTATAGTTAACTTGAGAGGGTTCAATGTGTGATCGGCGTAATAGATAGGCTGGAATTTCCCTTGATCTTTTGTCCTAGAAACAAAGACCAACAAAGATAGTTTGATGCGCCGCACATAAGCTCAAAAGGTAGGTTCCAAATAAAGCGATATAAGAATTGGGGCAGATATTAAACGGTCCTTGAGTTCCTCAAACGCCGCTGCGGCTCTCATCAAAATTAAACTCAACGCCTTCCTTTAGTAAAGTGGACAGGGCTTGGCTATCTTGGAGAAGTCCGAATGAATCTTCTGTAGAAACCGACATGTCCAAGAAAACCTCTAACTTCACGTATATTCTTGGGATAGCTCATCTTCTCGATAGCTTCCACTTTTGCCCTCATCAACTTCTATACCTTTGGTTGAGATCTTGTGGCCAAGAACTATTCCTCATTTACCATGAAATGGCATTTCTCCCAATTAAGTACTAAGTTCTTTCCACACATCTGGATAACACTTGATCAAGATTGTCGAGGCAATCATCAAAAGATCGACCAAAAACCGAAAAATCGCCCATAAAAATCTCCATACACTTTCTACAAGCCCGTCAAAGATAGCTAGCATACATCATTTGAAATGTAGTGGGGCATTGCAGAGATCAAATGGCATTCGCCTGTATGCGAATGTACCATAAGGGCAGGTAAAAGTGGTCTTTTCTTGGTCAGCTGGATCAATGGGTATCTGGAAGTATCCTGAATATCCATCTAGGAAACAGTAGAATGCGTGTCCCGCCAGACGCTCAAGCATCTGGTCAATGAATGGAAGGGGAAAGTGATCTTTCATTGTTACCTCATTGAGCTTTCGATAATCGATGCAAACTCTGTAACCAGTGACAAGTCTCAATGCAATTTCCTCTCCCTTCTCATTCTTCTCAATTGTAATTCCACCTTTCTTGGGAACTACTTGAGTCGGGGAAACCCACTCACTATCCGCGATGGCATAAATGATTCCCATGTCCAGAAGTTTGATGATTTCCTTTTTAACGACTTCTTGCATATGAGGGTTGAGCCTCCTCTGGGGCTGTCGTACACATTTGGCACCCTCATTCGTCTTGATCTTATGCATGCAGATGTCCGGAGATATTCCTCGGATATCGCCTACTTGCCAACCAAATGCTTTTTCATTTTTCTTCAAGACGTTGATAAGTTTCATTTCCTCTAAACGAGAAAGCTTGGCAGATATAATCAGTGGAAGCTTGTCACCTTCTCTTAAAAACACATACTTAAGATGTTTAGGCGGTGGCTTCAACACCAAATCAGTAGGGGGTCTTCTAGACTCGACTTGAGATCTCCACTTTTCAACTCAATGTCACCGAAGTTTACTCTGTGGTCCCACCGCCAAAGCTTCTCCTTCCAACAATTCTTCCTCAAAATCATCTCGCTAATTGATCTAGATTAACAACACCATGAGTATTTAAATTATCAACCAATCGCTCATATTAAACCTTCTACACCATGACTTGCTTATCCATATAATCGGTGAAATCATCCGTCATATAATCAATGGAAAAGCCGGTTGAGGGCCAGAGGGTACTTGAATGGACTTTAAGACATTGTAACTCACCTCTTGATCACCAACTCGGATAGTCACGCGCCCACCATCGCAATCGATGAGGGCTCTAGCCGTAGATAAGAAAGGTCTTCCAAGAATCAGGGGACGTTTTAGTCTTTTCTATATCTAAAACATACCAATCAACTGGAAAGGTAAATCTATCAATGAACCAAAACGTCTTTCGGGATCCTCAAGCTTTCTTAGAAGACCTATCGTAATTGTAAACTCATAGCGATCGGTTCTAGAAGGCTTTGTAAACCGATTTGCTTGCACACGAGACATTGGCATAAGACTTATAGAGGCGCCTAGATCACACAGAGAATTAGGAAAACTAGACCTCCCATCAATACCGTGTAAGTACGAACTTGCTGTGGTCACCTCTTTTAATTGGTAAGTTTTCATAATTAATCATGGAGCAATCCTCACCAATTTGCCTTTCCATGCCTGCTAACTTCTTTTTCGAAGACACAACATCCTTGATAAATTTTGTATATTTAGGCATCTCGACCAAGACATCTGATAATGGGAGATTTACCTGAGTATTTTTTGAAATGTTCAAGACCTTTCCGTACTTTTTGTCCTCACTCAAGGGGATGTTGCTCTTTCTCGGTGGAAATGGAAGCTTCTTAAGGTCACTCTCGAGAAAGATTTTCTTTGAGGATGCACTCACACCTTTGTCTTCCAGATCCTTCCAACGAACGCCTTTTTCAGATTACGTGTGTAGGCAGGGGATCGGCCTCCGACTTTCACTTGCTTTTTCGGTCCTCGCGGATCAGCCACTTGAGGATTTCCAACTTCTTCACCTCTCGGGATCACCCACCGAGTTTTCTCTTGCGATTGAGGGAGTGTAGGTGTCGGCTTCCCTCCCGCCTTATCAATGGCAGAGAGGGCTAGTGGTTTCACGATGGGAAGGACCACTAACTTGAGTACCGCTTCTCAGATTCATTGCACCGGCCTCCTCTTTACCGTATTGAATTGATGGCACGAGGTCAAGACATGGGCCTTTGTTCAAGTCACTGAGCAACTTGACCACCCTTGGATTCTTCTCGGTGAAATCGGGCACCGCCTGCCTGGGTCTAAGCTAGCTGTTCACCCATTGCCCAATTTGTCTCTCAAGATTCTTCATTGATCTACTTTGCTCCTCCAACTTAGCTTCAAGATTGTTAGATTGGGAGGAGCTTTGAGAGTTTTGGAAATTTGAAGAATAAATTTGGTGGGCCGACTTTGAAATTGAGAGTTTGAATTGGAAGGCCAATTCGATTGAATTTTTGCGTAGGATTGGAAAAATTCGAGTTTTGGTTCTGATTAAACCTGTGGTTTCTATTGAAATTCGATTCGAACTAAAATTTGAATTAGATTAAAACTTGAAGATGGATTAAACCCTTGGTTTTGGAAATTATTCGCCAGAAGGCGATTGAACCTTTGATTGTTCTCGCCATAGAATGCATTCACTTCCGCATTTCGTCCGCTCATAGGACGTAATTTAGAAGTGTGCCCCACCTCGTCACAATTCGACATGTGACTTGATTGTATTGTCCATAATCATGAACAGCATTAACTTGATAAGGTGCAGGGGATTAATTGACACCGCCATTCATATGGCGGTCGACAACGATTTTAGCGATGTAACCCGAGGGTTTTGCATGGAAAGAAGAAGTTTGATTTATCGGATTTGAAACTTGAGGTGGTACCATCTCGCTCAGAGCATGGCGATCAAACTTTGCAAATTGACTTCCTCAACCTTGGGAGGAGGAGGTGCTTGAATTGCTTGATAAGAGGGGGCGTAGTTGTACCTTGCAATGTCCTCAAACAATGCCCATCCCTCATCAGGCGTTTTCTTCAGAAACGCCCCACCAGATGAACTGTTGACCATGCCTTTGCTGAGCTCGGTCAATCCACTGAAGACTGTATTGACTTGCCTTTCCAGTGGCAAGCCATGGTGGGGACACTTTCTAAGAAGAGACTTGAATCTCTTCCAACATTCGAAGAAAGATTCATTCTCTTTCTGATAGAAAGTGAATATTTCGTTTAAGCACTGGGCCGTCTTTGAAGGTGGAAAATATTGACTCAAGAACTCCTTTTCGAGTTCTGCCCAGGTGGTGATAGATTCAGAAGGGAGAGAGGTGTACCACTCTTTAGCCTCTCCTTTAAGAGAAAAAGGAAACAGTTTAAGCTTGATCGCATCCTCACTTACTCCTTGGATGCGTGTAGTACCGCATATCTCTAAGAACGTATGTAAGTGAGTATGCGGATTCTCTGATTGATAGCCATGAAAAATAGATGCATGCTGCATCATCTGAATAAGTCCCGGTTTTAACTCAAAGGTTTGTGCAGTAATGGCTGGAATAACAATAGCCGGGTTGACTTTGACTTCGCCTGGCATGGTGTAGTCTGCCAATGTACGTCTATTATTAGCGGCCATTATCACAAAATCAGTGATTTCTCTTGCTAGTTGATCTTCAAGATCTCGCCGCTCTATCTCGCCGAACCGCAGAACGGAAAATCCGCTGCTTGGCCGGACTACGGTTCGCCGGGTCGTGGGTGTATAATAACGGTCCCTTTTGACTCCGAGTTTGCATAAACCGGACCAAAAACAAGTGGTTGAAACCTATAAACTAAAAAATTGGAAGCCTAAACTAAAAATTTAAAAAAAAAAAAAAACTAAGGAAAAGAAAGGGGAAAGAAGAAAAGGAAACAAAAGTATTGAAGAGAACAGGACCAGACGGACGTCCAAGAGTTTGGACGGGCGTCCGGATGGAATTGAGATCGGACGGGCGTTTAGTGGACCAAACGCTCGTCTGCTCGGCAGAATACTTGGACGGGCGTCCGAAACCTATGGACGCTAGTCCAAGCGAGGAAAAGTGGTTCGGATCGAAGACTTTCCAAGAACGGGCGGCCAATTTCCACGGCGTCCGTTTAGAAACGGGAAAACAAGAATGTAAAAGAAAAATTTGCGAAAAAAAACAGATAAAAGAAGAGAAGAGAAGAGAACTAATCGCAAGAGAACTTAAACCCTAAGCTAAAACCCTAATTAACTAATTACCTAAACGTTTATCAACTAAAAACAGGAATTTAAAACGAAATAAAAACAGGATAAACAAAAACAAACAGAAAAACAGAAAAACAAAAACTAGACAACCGTCCGGTTCCCCGGCAACGGCGCCAAAAACTTGTCACGGAATTTATTAACACAAAACAAGTAATAATCCGGTTAACCTCAAGTATAAGGATCGTAGTAATAGTGGTTAATGCCGGGTCGATCTTACGGGGAACTGGCGATTGTGAATTCTAGTTTTTATTCCTAACTAACCTATGTCACGATTACTAAACTAAACAGCGGATAAAACTAAACAGAACTGAAAATAAAACTTAACTAAAGCGTAAAACTGGACAGAAGATACGATCTAAAGCCAGGAAGGATATGTTTCGAACCAATTTAAACTAAACTAAATCTAAGATGCAATAGAAAGAACTAACTAAGCTAAGTAATTCAATTTCAAGGGATTTTAAATCAATAATTTACGAGACGAACAAGCAATTGATCCACCTATCCTATCAATATTCAGTTTCAATTCAAATTATTTCGTAATTACTAATCAAGTTGTGATTCACCTATTCAAAGGTATGAACCCTAATTTCTCAGGCAAGTTCGTCTAAATCTCTATCTTTCGATCTAAGGATTAACGCTCTCAAATCAAGGTGTGAAATCTCTCAATTCTAACCTAGAGATCTAACCTAATAACTCTCGTTAATTAGATCAAATATCTATCCTTTATCGTGGTGATCTAAAGTCTAACTTGATTTTCATCAATTAAACAATCAATAAAGCAAGCATCTTTCGATATGAATTTGCAACAACAATGTAAAACATGATAAAGGAACAACTCGTAGTAGATACTCACAAAATAACCACGAAAAGAAAATGAATTGTTGAATCGGACGGGTTCACAACACTTGTTCAATGGAGGCCTAGCCTCTCAGCATCCTCTTGAAGATCGAATTATTGAAGTAAAAGAACATAAAAAGTGTTTAGAACTACTAGAAAACTAAGAACAATGGAATCTCAACCGCCCCTAGGGTTTAGGGTTTGCAAAAAATCGTGTATTGTGAGGAAAAACGCACTGCTATTTATAGAAGATTAAGTCGGTTTCAGCATGTCGGCCGACGGACGCCCGTCTGCAAAGAGTGAACGCCCGTCCAGCTTGTGAAATCTTCTTTGAGTCGGGCCGAGTCACACGACCGGCGCGCCCGCCTGCCGGCGTGTGCACTCCTGCGTCCAAACTTCCTGAATCAACTTCCCATTCCTGGACGCTCGTTCACTTCAGTTAGACGCTCGTCCACTATGGACGCCAGTTCAGGATCGAATTTAATCTTGATTTCTTGAACTTTATCTCTTTTTCTCTGTCTCATTCCTTCATTATCTCTTTTACCTCGAACTCAATCAACTCTTGAGCATCTTTTGAGCCTCAAACATGCATCTATAACACATAAAAACATCATAAAATGTAATAACGCTCAAATAATCATAAAACATAATTAAAACACATAAATCAACCTATTTTGCGATTATCTCTTTTAAAATATCATTTGCTCAATATTTCCATTAAACACACGTTTCTTATGCAAATTAGTACAATTACGGGGAAAAATATCATAGAATATAGCGTTATAAATCGTATAAATTCACCCTTAACATAGACCGGACCCTTTTTGCCCTCACAAACTCACTATGGATAGCTCTCTATTTTACACAAGAACTATGAGTTCTTGCAATTGTGTTGTACAAAAGAGATTGACACCCACCTCCTATATATAGTGGTTGGGGCGCCCCATATGGTGTGGAGGAGAAGAAAACCTTTTTCCAACAAAATAAGGAAAATCAACTAGATTGATTTATCTCTTTAATTATAATTTATTTTGCCAATATCTTATATTGATTATAATTATCTTATTACCATAAATCTAGTTTTTCCAAAATCAATTAATATCTTATATTAATATTATGGTAATCTTATTAATTAAAGTGTACAATCCAAGCGTATCTGATACACTTAAATGTGGCGCCCCATATGCCAATAAATTGGCTTCCGGAATATTCTTTAATTAATCTAATTTGTATATAATTAATATCTTGTATTTTATTTATTCATAATAAATAAACACAACCATATTAATTTGCCACTATAACCTTTATAGTCTAAAGATAAACTTTCCTTATTTGGTTATCAATTATAACCGCATTTTAATCCGACTCGATGTTCATATGTGTGTGACCCGATAGGCTTCCGAATATGTTGGCCGTAGACACAAAGTGCAATTTACTAAAATACCCTTCATACCTAACGATCACGGGATAGCGTCTCAGCAACACACCGTGACCCCAATTATCGGAAGAGTCAAAAGCAATGACTACTACCTTTCATGTGAAGCGATTATCGTGTAACTTACAATCCTATCATTTGTAATAATATCCGCACGATCGATCTCGAAAGTGTCAATACATTGACGATCGTATCTTATAATCTGGATATCATGCTCTCTCGAATAACACATTTACTCTCACTTTGTAAAGATTTCGAGAGAGCTAGACATTCCTTATAAGAAGGCCATTTCGGATATTCAATCCCAATCATAGGATACGCGATTCCCGGACGACCAATCATGTATACTCCGCGATGCTTCAATATCATACCCAATCACCACCGCATGATCGCCCCGTGGTTAGGAGAAATCTCAATAGTGTCAAAGCATGACAATCCACACCGTGATGCCATGAAGACTCGGTCAAAAGGATAATTACACAACCGCCACATAGTGTGACACTTAATGTAAGTGGGGTCGCGATCTAACGACGCATTCTCTAATACACGCCCACGCACATACCCAAGTGTCTCTACACTTCGATAAACGAGATCTATCCCTATCTTCTAAAAGATAGAAGACATCCAATACGTGCTAGTCTAATTATACTATCAATGTCCCATTTGATAATATGTAAGACTAGAGACATTTAAGTACCAACCTTGTTATAGTGATTAGAGATCTCATCAACCATAATCACTATCATGGTTTCTCTATCACAGATTGATATTAGGGACGTTACTATATATATATACAACAAATATTATGAAGACAAACAATATATAATAACATAAGTGCTTTTATTAATCATAATAAAGTTATTACATGAACTAAATAGACTGTAAATGACCCGACACGGTCGGATCCGGTCCAACCCGATTGGGTTTAGGACACCTTTCCAACAGTTAAAACATGTTTTGGTTCCAAAAGGGTACTGAATTTTAGGGTATTTGAGTAAAAGATCATATAGCCGATGAAAACATAAAAAGTTGGCCACATATGTGTTAGGCGTGCGCCTAACGAGAAGGAAGGCGCGTGTTGGATTGATGCGTTGAACATGTTTTATGATACAACACCCACATTCGCCTACCTCTCATATTCGTTCGAGTGGCCGCGCACCTCTGGAAACATTTACACCTCTTCGAGTGGTTACCACAGGTTCAACGAAGCTTCTACTTCAAAGATTAACTAATTTAGGAGTTTTACCGGATCAATACAAGAAAGAAGGAAGGAAATCCCAAATGGCATCCCAAGACAAATGGAGTGCATCCAAGACTTTCTTATATTCGACCATGTCACATAACGGTTCGGCTATCAAAGGTGCCTCTCACGTCTAGGAAGAATCTTTCTTTGTATCCGAAGTTGTAGGGCCTTTCCTTCACCGGTGAGCACTCATTCCTCCCTCAATACTGGTCATTCTTTCACCGATGAGGAAAGTTGTTCAGTTATGCTCTTGCGATTAGTATTCGCACAAAATATACTACAGAGGGTGGGGGTCAATAGAGTATATAAGAGATTTTAAAACTTTTTTTGATTTAGCAACAGATTAATACAAGTTCTAAACAAACAAGAGTGTGGAAATATTACATATCAAATAGTATGTATTATTTATTTATCTTCGTGTATACATTATTTGTACACTTTAGTTGTAAAAGGACATATTAATTGTGGTACATAAAAACAATTAATATGTCAAACTCTAGTTGCTTTATGTCATAGACATACTTTTACTTTTTACATGCATGCTTGCCGCCCATCTAGTGGCCGCCAAGCTAGCTAGTATCTCCCATCAATTGTAACTATTTATACTTCTTCCATTTGATGAATAAACTAAGTTGAAGTTTACTCAAGTAGTATTTACTTTCTCAAACTCTCTTCATAGTATCGGAGCGTTAAACTCCTCGAATCATTTGCAAATTCTCAAAGACTTTGAATCAAGAATGTCTTCATTATCTCAAGCTTCCTCACCTCAGTTGAGTCCCAGTGCCTCAAGAGATGGGGTCACCGACTCTTCATCTTACACAAATCATAGACTTGATGGCAACAACTACTTGTCGTGGTCAAGTTCTATGAAAATGTACATCTCTGGACAAGGTAAGATGGGATACCTATCCGGCTCTAAAACCGCCCTCTTGAAGATGACCCAGATTTGAAGCATGGGATACTACTAATAATCAAGTCATGACCATTCTCATAAGATCAATGACAAAAGAGATTAGTGAGAACTTTATGATGTATGATAATGCAAGGAGATGCAGGATAATGCCAGGATCTTTACTCCAAGAAAGACAATACATCTGAAGTGTATGAACTTGAAGCTCAGATTCAAAATTGCGAGACAAGGAGATATGTCTCAGAACTCAATACTTCAACCAAGCTGTTTCAGGGCATGGCAACACTGGACATGTTGGAAACTCACCCTGGAATGATGTCAAGGATGCCGCCTTTATAAGGACATTATTGAGAAAAAGAGAGTATTCAAGTTTCTTATTGGATGAATCCTACTCTTGATGATGTTAGGGAAGAATCCTTGCCACAAAACCTCCCCAATCTCAAATCCATGTTTGTTGAAGTCAAACATGAGGAAAGCAGGAGAAAAGTGATGTTTCTTGAACTCCCCCGCCGACAACCTCGCTTGAAAGTGCTACCTCGCTAATCGTCGGGAAGCTCTTGAGGTTCTTGAGGATCGCCAGAAGCCTCTACCGATCGAATCGAAAGTTGTTCTGCGTGAGCACTGCAAACGCACAAATCACACCAAGGACACTTGCTGGAAGCTACATGGAATGCCTAAATCCTCCAAGCCTACCAGGTAAAGTCAGGGCAGGCATGTCAATGAAGGGGAGAATGATAACAAGTTGAATGCTCAGTTTGCTGCATTCAAAGCTTTCCTCACTCAACAAAAAGAAGGTAGTCCCTCTACTGACATGGCCACTCAGGCTAGTGCAGGTAAATTCTACTCTTCTATTAGTAATGAAACATGGATTGTTGATTCTGGGCCTCCTCGCATATGACTGGTAATAAAAACCTCATAACTCACCTTATGCCATGTCAACAAATTCATAAAATTAAGACTGCTGATGGATCTATCTCTCATGCAAAAGGTTTTGGAAATGTTAAAATCACTAATAAGATATGCCTAAAGGATGTCCTATTTGTTCCAAAATTAGACTGCAATCTCATATCTGTCAGTAAACTTGCAAAAGATTTGAATTGGACTGTGGTGTTTAATAAGAATCAGTGCACTTTCCAGGACCCTTCTTCACAGGAAGTGATTGGGAGGGCTAAACCCTGCTCAGGATTGTATGTGGTCAACCCTACGAAGAGATGTAAGATCAAGACCGACCGCCTCACCTGACTGCACTCAAACCTTAGACAATATCATGTTATGGCATTATAGACTAGGACATCCAAGTTTTGGTTATTTAAAGTCTGTAATTCCTGAATTATTTAAAGGATGTAATGTCAATGATCTTCAATGTGATATTTGTCAATTTGCCAAACTTACCAAATCAGTGTATACCAAACTACCTTATTTGCCTTCCAAACCTTTCACTTTAATTCATAGTGATGTATGGGGACCTTCAAGAGTAAAAAGTATAACAGGAAAAGGTGGTTTGTCACTTTCATTGATGATCATACCGTAAACACATGGTTGCTTTTAATGAGGATAAACTGAAGTTGGAACTGTTTTTCGTGAATTTTACAACATGATCTCTACTCAATTTGACACTAAGATCAAGATCTTAAAGATCGATAATGCACTTGAATACTATGAGTCTAACCTCGTAATTTCTTGATGGATAAGGGATTGTCCATGTCGAGTAGTTGTGTGGAAACACCTCAACAAAATGGGGTTCTTTGAGAGAAAGAAACAGCACCTCTTTGGAGATGGCTAGATCACTCATGTTCACCACACATGTTCCAAAGTATATGTGGGGTGAAGCTATATTAATCGCCACATACTTAATCAACAGACTTCCCAGGTAGAGTGTTAGGCTTCAAAACTCCTATCCAAACCCCTTTCGACCACTCACTCCTCGCCTCATCTTATTTCCCAATTACCTCCAAAAATCTTTGGTTGTCTTGTGTTTGTTTATATCCATGCCCAACATGAAGCAAACTTGATCCCAAAGCTCACAAGTGCATTTTCTAGGATATGCAAAGGGCAGAAAGGTTACAAGTGCTATTCTCTTCTTCAAAAGAGATTTTACAATTCTATGGATGTAAAATTCTTTGAAAAGACCCCTACTACTACAAAGAAGTCCATCGAGGCAACTCTTGATGGAAACTTGATTGAAATTGACCTAAATCCGCTCCCACAAAGAAGCTCTTAACCTCAAAGAACTCATCGATTCTCAAAGAATCGAACCCCAAGATTACCATCGACCCCAAAGACCCTCATCGAACCAGGGGCTCATCGGGCAGAGCCTCATCGAACCGGTGTTAATCGAAACTCAAGAAACCCATCGACTCTCAAGACCTCATCGACTCTCGAACCTCATCGACTCTCAAAGACTGCGACATTGATGATAGACCTATTGCTATCAGAAAGGGAAAGAGATCTTGCACTACTGATCATTCTATTCATAATTATTGGTCTTATGATCAGTTATCACCTGCCTTTGTCATGTTTACACAGGACTTGGATTCTCACTCTATTCCTAAGAATATACAGGAAGCTCTCCAACATGATAAGTGGAAAGGTCTTTGTCAAGAGATGAAATGATCGCCTCCTAGATAATCATACTTGGGATCTAACAGACTCTCCCCAAAGGCAAAAAGACAAATATCGTTTGCAAGTGGTTATTTACCATCAAATACAATGTCGATGGTACAATTGACAAGTATAAGGCCGGACTAGTTGCAAGGGGTTTCACTCAAACTTATGGCATTGACTACAAAGAAACTTTTGCACCAGCTTGCAAATCGAACAACTGTCGAACATCGATATCTCTTGTTTGTCCAACTTGACCGGCCTCTTCACCAATTGGATATCAAAATGCCTTCCTCAACGGTGACCTTATCGAGGAAGTTTACATGAATGTACCTCCTGGTTTTACCAATCCTAACACTCAAGGAAATGTCTCGCAAATTGAGGAAATCTCTATATGGCCTAAAGCAATCCCAAGAGCCTGGTTTGGAAAACTCACCACTCGTGGTTAAAGTGCTGGATATCATCAATGCAACTCAGACCACACCATGTTTATCAAGACCACCACTAGCCAGAAAAGATCTATCCTTATTGTATATGTGGATGATATCATCCTCACTTTGGTGATGACTCTACCGAGATCCGCAATTTGAAGACTCTCCGGCAAAGGTTTTTCAAGTCAAAGATTTGGGCTATCTTAAATACTTCTTTGGTATGGAAATTGCAAGAAACAACCGAGGGTATCTCTATCTCTCAAAGGAAATATGTCTTTGGACTCGCTAAAGGAAAGCGGTATTTGGGATGCAAACCTCGTCAGTATCCCCAAGTAGACCCTAGTAATACCTCGCCGCATGGTGACTTCTTTGTCGCCGAAAGGATCAATATCAAAGGCTTGTATGGAAACTCATTTATCTATCCCATACAAGACCTGATATTGCATATGGGGTCAGTCTGGTTAGCCAGTTCATGCATTGCCCTACTGAGCAACATTGGGATGCTGTGAACAGGATACTGAGGTACTTGAAATCCACTCCTGGCCAAGGCCTACATTTCACCAAGTCTGCTGAGAGATTTATCAAGGTCTACACTGATGCTGATTGGGCTAGTCATCACATAGACGTAAGGTCTACTACAAAGCATCGTTTATGTATGGGAAATCTTGTCACCTGGAGGAGCAAGAAACAACCCATCTGTCTCTGAAGCGATCTTGTGTTTCGAACTCAGGCACTAGTTTTGGGTATTTGTGAAGCTCTATGGATAAAAAGGGTCCTGATCGAACTTCAAAGCAGCCTATTCAAAGACTCTATCACACTCTCTTGTGACAATAATTCAAAGATTATGCATGGGCAGAGGATCAGATCCATCATGATAAAACCAAACATGTGGACATTGACAGACACTTTCTGAAGGAGAAGATTGATGCCAAGATTATTCAACTCAGTATGTTCCCCACAGACTGCACGAATCTTTGATATTCTCACCAAGGCCATTCCACCACTTATGTTCAATAGATTTGAGTAGCAAACTTGGTGTATAAACATATACTTGAGTTTGAGGGGGTGTGGAAATATTACATATCAAATAGTATGTATTATTTATTTATCTTCGTGTATACATTATTTGTACACTTTAGTTGTAAAAGGACATATTAATTGTGGTACATAAAAACAATTAATATGTCAAACTCTAGTTGCTTTATGTCATAGACATACTTTTACTTTTTACATGCATGCTTGCCGCCCATCTAGTGGCCGCCCAAGCTAGCTAGTATCTCCCATCAATTGTAACTATTTATACTTCTTCCATTTGATGAATAAACTAAGTTGAAGTTTACTCAAGTAGTATTTACTTTCTCAAACTCTCTTCAAAGAGCGAAAGAAATGTATTTGGTTATTCACTTGTATTATTTAACCCTAAGTGATCAAGATGTGTGTGATTACTAAAGGATCAAAAGCTTTGAAGGTTCTATTAAATTACTGAGAGATCACAAAAATATGTTTGGTTAAACTTGATTTGATCAAACTATCAAAACAGATTGTACAGTTAATAATGTATCAAGTAAAAATATAACATATAGTTCTAAACATAATGATCAAGATTACAAACATAGTTCTATTTCAAAATAGAGATCAAATATGAACAGAAATTCTGTTGCATATATATGCAAGAGTAGTTTTATTCCAGTAGATAAGTTCTATTGCAACACTTTACAGAATATTGAAAGAAATACAGACTTGATTAGATACACACGTAAGTAGAGCCTCGACTACACATCGATCCAATTGGGTTCAATTCAATGAGATAACTAGGTTAGAGAAGCTCATAATTGGTTCTCAAAAGCTGAGTTGTGGGACCTGATTACAACAAGATTAGTAGCTCTATATAACACGTAACAAAGTAAGCCCTACACTATAGATTGATAAAGATCCACTAATCTTTGGATACTGAGGACTTAATAGGGTGATATAGGAAAGCCTGAGATAGGGATGAGACAACTGGTTTAGAGGCGTTTTCTTTGAACAAAACAAGACTAGACTAGATCAAGGACAACTTAAGAAGACAAAACACACAAGTGCAGGATAAACCACATATGAATTGAGATGGTCGAGTGTCCGTAAATCCAAACCACAGGCCTTACACACAATGCAAAGGTGCATGATATTTTAGTCAGGACACAAAGTGAGAATTTAGACATTCTAACAAGCACAATTTGACTTCTAAGTGAATAGCTTGCACAAACACAGACACTAGGTCTCTAATGATTGATGTGAACACTTATGTAGGGACTCAAGAAGTCTTCTTAATGGGATCTTTTCACAAGGCTAGACTAGGTGTTCAAACCAATCCACAAACTTGCTCGGCCTCGGCAAGTGTATTCAAACAACGGACTCGCACAACTCACATATTAAACTTGATCGAGATGTCATATTGGCATAGGATCAAGCGGGATACTTGAAATAAAAGTTAAGAGCCAATGTCCTCACTAGTCGCTACTAACTCGGACTTTCAATATTCCAAAGAACTTAGTAATCGACACTAGAGCAAACCAATTAGATAGACAAGAAAGACATCCAAACAAGACCGACTCTTGATAGTTATAGATTAAAACAATACATCATCTTTGTTCAGGATTTACCCTCTCTTCAAATACTTTTCGCCACTCGACGGGCACATCAAAAATAAAATATGCCAAAGTTGGCGTACCTTCTCACAAGCAGAAGAACACAAGAATAACACTTGGCCACCGATATGGCCGGACCGTGATCGGCTGCGGATCCGAGTCGGATCCTTCCGACCACCAAAATAATGGACAAGGCCTCCAACCAACATAGTCCATATATATATGGGCCATTATAGGACCGTATGCCATTGGCCCCACCAAAACCTTCTTAACATCCCTGCGAGGCCCAAGGAAAGGCAAGCGGGCCGGCCTGCAGTTCCTTAGGCCATTAGGTCCTACAGCGACCCGAGCCCACAATGTCAAATGACCAAGCTACAACTCAAAGGAAGCAAGACAAAGACAAGACAGACTTGAGAAATGGCTAAATATCGGGTCCGCCCCACATCAACCCCATAGATAGCTTTTAGTCCAAACGGCGTCGTGTTGTACTTAACCCTAATAAGTAGTTTGCCTATAAATAGAGGCTCAATGTACATTTTACATATACTCAATTAATAGAAAACACAGGCAAACTCGGCCAATTTTCATACTCTCTCAACTCTTTTCTTTCAGCCATCATGAATCATTCACCACCATTGTACACCACCGGCCTTTACACACTTTCATAGCCCGATATCCACCACAAACCACCGTTAAACACACAATGATAAATTTGACCTTATCAGTTGGCTCCATTACCGGGAAAAGCAATCTTTTATGTTCTTTCCGATGTACGGCACCACCGTGGGTTCATCTTTTACGACGGTGCTACGAAGATCTTCATCATCTTCTTCGCCAGTTTTGAGCTTCAACAAAAGCTCTCGAGACCGCTTCAGTCATCAGGAAAGCTTCATCTCAACACTAAGCAAAAGGTAAACTCCACCGGCCTTGTATGAAATCCATGAGTTAGTGCTTGAATCATCGCCTCTCTCGTTGAGTTCTTGTCCAAGAGCTCTTCGGAGTCATGTTCTTCATTTCCCGTTCAGAAATTTCATCCTTTCAACAAGATTTGGGCTCTTTTGAGCTTTACATTTGTATACGTGAGCAAGAGTATGCGATTTACTGATTTTGCACTTGAGAAATCATCATTCTCAGTAGATTCTTGTTAAGTTTTTCATCAAAACTCGCCTGAGCTCTCTCCACCACCTTTTAGCTCACTTTTCCGGTGAAAAACTTGTACTTAGAGTGGGTTTTAGCTTGTTTTCTGAGTTTGTGTGTGTGAGAGTGTTTTGAGAAGAAAAACACACAATCCAAAGGGTTTGAGTTTGAATCATCACCACTCACTTTGGATTTTTTGGATTTCTGGCCACAACCTCGTCGAAGACGTCCTTTTCGACAAAATACTCAACGCGCTGCCTGTAGATCAGATAGTATGAGTTTGTTGGATGTAAGGAGACAGACAATTGGTTGGTTGTTATAGTACATTTTTGTCCTTTAGCACAGACAGGTGCAAGGTAGTACAATATGACAGGCAGTAAGGATAAGCAGTTGGTACAACACACTCCAGCTAAATGGAAAGAGCGATCCCAACCCTCACCTTCAGGAAAGAGCAAAGCGAAGAGCGATCCCAACCCTCCGAGAGAGGACCGCAAGGAAGATCACGGAAAGAATCAAGAAAGGGAAACCGAAAAACCTGTCAAGTTCAAAGAGGAAGACTACACTCCACTAAACACTCCTGCAAGAATGATCATGTATGAGATTCATGAACATCTGTCACAACCGAGGCCCATGAAGGCTGATCCCCAGCTTCATGATAAGTCAAAATACTGCGACTTTCACAAAGATCATGGTCATATAATTGAAGAATTCATCACATTGTGGAAAGCAATTGAGAAGTTAATCCAAGAAGGAGTAGAAAACAGATATAAAGAGATGGAGGTGGGGCCGCCAACAGTGATAATCGACAACCCCGCCGATATCAGAATGAAGTTCAGGTAATCCATGAAACTTTTCCAAGTAATAATCAGATCAAGTCACAGATCAACCTTCTAAACGCTCATGGATACGAGAAGCCGATTGTTTTGGGAAAGTCTAAGAAAGGAATAACATTCACAAAGAGCGAGTTGGCGAGCCCACAGAGCGCAATGGAAGTTCCCCTTATCATAAAAGTTGTTATAAGGGCTTGAGAGTTAATCGTGTCCTAGTAGACACAGGTGCGGGCAGAGATATCGTGTACTATGATTTTTTGAAGACAATCGGATACGGAGAAGCTAGGTTGACGCCCTATGTAGGCACTTTATAAAGATTCTCCAACGACCCAATCCACGTTAAAGACACAATTGAATTGGAAGTCCTGATCGGCGATTTTGAGCCCTGTCGAACCGAGAAGGTAACCTTTTTAGTCGTTGATCTCCCTTCATATTACAGTATAATTTTGGGAATTCCGGCCATGAGAAAGTTTCAAATGGTCGCCTATGTGCCGCACCAGTGGGTTAAATTTTATGTTGAAGAGAAAATCGGGCTCACCATCAGTTGGCCTCATACTTTTCTTGATCATATCACAAGAAACGTACATGACTCAAAGAGGCCCGAACCGACCAGGCTGAGTTCACAGCGGGCTCAAGTCAGGTCAATATGGTCAAGGAGACCACACCAAATGAGATGGACTGTGAAACCCTACAGGTGAGAGATGAGCCAGACTTTATAGCTCATGATGATTTGATAGAAGTTGTGGTGAATGAAGCTTACCCAGATCAGAAGATCAAAATTAGAACCCAGTTGAATGAGCAGGAATAAGAAGAGCTGATATCACTACGGAAAGCTAACTTGGATGCTTTTGCTTGGGTAGTGACAGACATGAGAGGCGTTGAGCCTGAGGTAGCACTTCACTATCTGAATGTCGGCCTCAATTTTAAGCCCATACAGCAGAAAACACATCAGTTCTCCCAAGAGAAGGAAGTTGCTATTAAGGTTGAAGTTGAAAAGCTCATGCAGGCAGGAATAATCAAAGAGCTCACGTATCCCACCTGGCTAGGCAATGTTGTAATGGTCAAAAAGCACAACGGTAAGTGGAGAATGTGTGTGGATTTCATAGATTTGAACAAGGCCTTCCCGAAGGATCCATATGCCTTGCCAAGAATTGATAGGATGGTTGATGGAGTTGTTGGGTTTGAGATGTTGAATTTTCTAGATGCGTACTCAGGCTATCATCAAGTCAAAATGGCAGACTGTGATAAGGAAATGTCAGCTTTCAGGGCCGTTGGAGGCTTATATTACTATGTGTTGGAAATAAAATTTATGTTTTGATGATAATTCATCTTATTTGTTAAAATATTATCTTAACCCCATTGATGAAGTGCTGAAGCCAGCTGTTATAGTGGAAAGCTAAAAGATGTCTAGAACTGAATGTATAAGTTTTACTAGAATCTGATATTTGTATAGGTTACATCGGACAAGCAATCGTAATTGTTAGTGTGTCGTAAAATCAAAACCGGAAATCATTTAGAAAATCGAAATCATCGAGACAAGCAAATCGACTCGTAATACACCTACATGAAATCGAGAAGGTAAGTTTCTTTGAGAGTTTCTGCACTCGATTAACTTATCTAAAAGATCAAGCGAGGTTCAAACTCGATTATTGAAGAATGAAGAAGCGAGGTTCAAACTCGATTATGAAGATTACAAGTCGAGATCGTAAAGTTGGACTTCGTGCAAGATTGTGGTGACTGAATCGACTTTATGGATCTTGTATAAAGACCTAAGAATCATAAGGACAATGAATTCTTAGATGATAATGAATCATGGTGTACTGATTAAGTCAATCATAATCGATGAAAACAGAGTACTGATATTTGAAGAAGAGTAAAATCTCAGTTAATGCTTCAAGTCAGTTAGGAAACTGACAAAAGAAAAACTCAGTACAAAACTGATAAAGAAACTCAGTTTTATAAGTCAGCCATCCAACAAACTGAAAGTACAGTCGAACGTTGTAAAGAAAACAATTTCATTGGATGAGTTACTGACACAGCAGAACGGTTAGAAAATACAGCCGTTGCAAGATAGACGTTGATACAATTCAAATTGAAGCCAGATGAACGTTGGACTTCACACTATAAATAGAAGACTTTGCACCAACAACAAAATATATAGAACAGAGCATATACAAGAATCAACAAGCAATTTTGTGCATCAGTCTATTCTATTCGAATTGCTATCATCTCTGAACTATAACAAGATCATATCTAGTATTTCTTCAAGTGTTCAAACTACAAAGAATTTATCAAGAATTCAACACTTTGAAGAACCACAAACAAGAATCAACTTATTGATTCTCACCAACCTTGATTCTACATCAAAGGTTTTAGATCGTGAAGCAAACCGGGAAGGTTTCGCCAAGGACGATTGTGACAAGCGATCGGGTAGACTGTGTTTGTGGTGGTAGCTGGTGAAGAGGCAATCCTACCCTCTAAGGACCAGTGGTCCAAGCATTTGAAGAGCAGCAATTCTACCTGTTCTACAACTGTTTAGATTGTGAATCTAGTGGATTAGCCAATGACTATTGTTTAGGACTTTTGTAATGATTCACCTCAAGAAGTTCTAGTGGAATTTTCCTCCGCATCACAGGGGAAGAGAGGACGTACATGATTACTTCACCTGGAACCTCTATAATATCCGCCTTACTTACTTTACACATTTATTTATTTATTCAAAGACATTTACTTACAAAGATTGTGATACTTGATTGTTATACACCAGATCTACAACCGACATTCACTGTAATTGATTCACAACACTCGATTTTCATAATAGAATAACAAGATCAAGAAAAAGGCTAAAATCATATCCATTGCCGGTTGACTTCGGCCACTTAAGTCGGTTTGACTTAATCTCAGCTTTGTCAGCTTAACTCCACACAAGTTTTTAACTGAACCTTAATTTGCTTTAATTCCAGTTTTAGGGACAAGTTTATTCACCCCCCTCTAAACTTGTGTTAGCCTTTCCAAGGGACCAACAATTGGTATCGGAGCAGTGTTTCTTTAACAAGATATCATTTGCTCTTTATCTCCTCTTGTTGTTCTTATTTGAAAGCTCAGTTTTCCACTTAATCTACTGTCAGTCTTCACTCACTCACAATGGATAACAATCAATATGCAAGACAAATGCTTATGTGCAACATGGACAGATTTGACGAATATAAACGTCGTATGCATTTCTAGCAGCTACTCATGATGAAATGATGGATGTACTCACTGATGGACCAATTCAAATCACTCATATGCAAACTGTTGGTGGAGAGCAGGTTCAAGTTGCAAAACCCAAATCCGAATGGACTAGTGATGATCGCAAGCAAAACAATCTCAACAATGTTGCCATGTATTTTATCCTCAGAACTCTTGACAAACAACATGTACTTGAAGGTGAAAGAATGCACAACCGCCAAAGAAATGTGGGACAAACTTCAGTTAGTTTGTGAAGGAACTGATTCAATCAAGGAAAATAAAATTTCCGTTGCAAAACAAAAGTTTGAGAATTTCAAGATGAAATCTGGAGAAACCATTGACCAAATGGAGACAAGATTCAATGCTATCATGGATGAACTAGATCTACTCAAGATTGAATACTCAAAGAAAGTCATCAACACAAGAATCTTGAAGGCATTACCAATGTCTTTGGAAGATGAAGGTCACTGCTATGGAAGAATCGACTTGATGTAGAAGATTCATTCAAGATCTTTTCAGATCCGAAGCTTATGAATTCAAAGTGAAGATTTCACAACCACATTTGCAATAATCAAAGCTCTGGAAGAACCAAAGACCACAAAGACTTGCAAAGAAAGATCAAATGAGATTCAAGAAAACTCATCTAACAATCTTCATGAATTGGATGAAATGGAAGAACAAATGGCTCTAATGATGAGCAGAATCGAAGAATGAAAAGTGGACACCCAATCACTCAAAAGTTCATCAAAAGGACTCTGAGAAAATAAAAGACGATGAATACCTCTGTTTCAATTGCAAGAAACCAGGACATTATAAAGTGAATGTCCGAGAATCGATCAAGAAGACTCACCAAGAAGAGTTGGTAGAATAGCACTCCTTCTTTGGAGATGAATCGATTAAGAAGCCGGTGATCGAAAGATTATCGATGACACAGCTTTAATGGCACACATGGAAGATCCAAATGAGGTATGTGAATCAAACTCTAAATACTCTTCAGCTCAGATTTCCATGATAAATGCATGTTCTTCGACTGCTGACTCCAATCCAAAAAATCTAGAATTAGAAGAAACTCTTGACGAGTTGATGAATCAGCTAGTAACCATACAAGCTGGTTATGAATCAATCAAAGCTGAGAAAGAAAGTCTAATTCTTGAAGTTGAAAGATTGAAGTCTGAAATAAAAATGTTGAAACTGACTAAAACTAATAAAGAAAAGATTCAGCATCAGCAGTAGCAACTGAATCGTTTGCTCAATCAAGTTCAATTACTGGATTCAAATCAGGAAAACCATATGGAGACAAAACTGGTTTAGGATTTGATACACAGCAATCTTCAAAGAATAGAACTAGCAAAGCTGCTGGGACTAGTACCAAAACTGGTATTAAGTTTGTAGCTGAGCAACTTCCACAAACTGAGAAAATTGATGAACCAGTAAAGCCAGTATCACACAGATAAATCGGTTTTCTATGAAGACAATCGCATCTACCAACAAAGGTAAATCAAATGGTAGATCAATTTGTATCCAATGGAAACCGAAACGGCAAATCAACTGCCAGATCACACAAAACCAATGAAGTCGGGAACCAGAAAAATTACAATCAAAGTAAATCCAAGAATGTCAATCATTCAAAGATTCACACATTAGGGGGAAAGGAAGACTATATCCTACTTATGATGATTGGAATTTTATCAATTTGTTAATAAAGCGATAATGACAATCATTCCGGATCGAAAACTTATCACAAGTTTGGTCCAAAACTCAGCAGAGGACTAATCTCGGTTCAAAGATAAGTCACAATACAAAGGTCAATCCGGACCACGATGCGAGTACAGAAGGAATGATGGTTATCACTCTAGCTTTAATAACAGAAATCAACATGGAAACAAATTTCAGTCAGAAGATCTGAGAAATCATATAAATAAGACACAGTCCGAACATAGATACTATGGGAGTGTGGCTTACATAAATGAAAACAAGTGCAACAATATCCGAAGAATCCCAAAAGGATATATTCCCGAGTTATCTTGACAATCGACTTCTCATGGACCCAAACTGAGTTGGGTACCTAAAAACTTCTAATTTTCATTGCAGGATATATGGTACTTTGTGGTGGTTGCTCTGCACACATGACAAAGAGCAAAGACTATCTCGATAATTTTATTGCAAAGGATGGACCAAAAGTCAATTTTGGAAATAAATATAAACCTGGTTACACCAGAGGTTTTGGCACCTTAATCAGAAATGGACTTACAATCAAGAATGTATCTTATGTAGAAGGACTACACTACAATCTACTCAGTACAAGTCAATTTTGTGATATGGGATACAAAGTTACTTTTGATAAAGAATTCTGCGTTGTCATCAGCGAATCAGCTTATCAAGTTGTCCTAGCCGGAAGAAGAAAGGAAAACATGTATATGGTAGATTGGACAAGCGCCGTTCTTTGAAACTTGTTTGCTCGTGCATACCAAATCGTAAATCAGTTGGCTATGGCACAAGAAGCGAGTCATCTCAATTTTGATGACATCAACACACTTGTTAAGAAGCGACTAGTCATTGGACTACCAGAGATATCATATAAGAAGGGATGACTTATGTGATGCATGTCAACAAGGAAAACAAACAAAAGCAAGTTTCAAGACCAAGTCTCAAAGCATTCAACAACCAGACATCTAGAATTGCTACCCATGGATTTATTTGGACCTATTACACCAATTAGTATCAGTGGAAAGAAATATACATTGGTGGTAGTAAATGATTCTTCAAGATATACTTGGGTAATCTTTCTAACCAAGAAAAGTGAAACCAAGCAAAAGCTCATGAGAACTTCTCAAGAGACTTGAGAATCGAAAGGAGTTTTGATTGTGAAGATAAGATCGATAAAGGAACCGAATTCCTCAAGAAGTGTGATTATTGAATATTGTGAAGAAAATGGAGTCTTACACCAACTTGTCATCACAGAACACCACAACAAAATGGTGTAGTGAAGAAAGAAAAGCAGAACACTCAAAGAAGTTTGGGAGGACTATGATCCGTGAAGCTAAACTACGAAAGATATTGGGGTATGAAGCGATTAACACGACAAATTTACACTTAGAAACAGAGCTCTCATGAACAAGAGACATGAGAAGACTCTTATGAAATTTGGAATGGAAGAAAACCAAATGTTTCATACTTTCATGCTTTTGGAAGCAAATGTTTCATACACAATAATGGAAAAGATCAACTTCACGTTTTCAACCCAAAGGCGATGAAGGAATTTTCTAGGATATTCAAGTGTCAAACAAAGCTTTTAGAGTACTAAATAAAAGGACACTCAAGCATGAAGAATCAATACATGTAGTATTTGATGAACCAAACTTCCCCTGGTGAAACAAGCGAGGACCGACAGAACCGGTTTCTCGGTCTCGATTACGATCACGCGCGAACCGATTTGATTGAAGTTGGAAGACTACAAATTTCAGAATATTCAGATCAAGATCAGCCTCAGTTTTCAATTGCTCAACAACTTGAACAACTTCATTCAGATTCAGTTGAACAAGTTCAAGAACCAGTTTTTGAAGAATCAGTTGAACAAAATGCAAATCGATTGATACAAACTCACACATCAATGGATGAGAGATCACCCTGAAGAACAAGTTATTGGTGATACTCAAGTGTGAGTTCGACCAAGACATCAACTAGATGCAATGATTGCATGCTTTCTATCTGAATCAGAACCTAATGAAATTGAAGAAGCTTTGAAAGATCCAGATTGGATATTAGCTATGCAAGAAGAACTCAATGAATTCGAGAGAAATCAAAACGGAATTGGTAGATAAACCGGTTCATGTCAATATCATTGGAACCAAATGGGTTTTCGAGAAATAAACTTGATGAAGATGGGAACATCATCGGAAACAAAGCAGACTTGTAGCCAAAGGATACTCTCAAGCGAAGGCATAGACTTTGATGAAACTTATGCACCAGTTGCAAGACTAGAAGCAATCGGACTATTTCTTGCTTATGCAGCTCACAAGAAATTCAAAGTTTATCAGATGGATGTTAAAAGTGCGTTCTCAATGGAATTCTTGAAGAAGAAGTATATGTTCAACAACCACCCTGATTTGAAATCAAAGATCAAGCAGATAAAGTTTTCAGACTAAGGAAAGCTCTTTATGGACTTAAACAAGCACCAAGAGCTTGGTACGAAACTCTATCTCAGTTTCTAGTGGATAATGGATTTATCAAAGGAACAATCGACACAACCTTATTCAAGATGAAGAATGGAGAAGATACTCTACTTGTTCAAATTTATGTTGATGATATCATTTTTGTATCAGAAAATGAACAGTTATGTGAGAAATTTGCAAGTTTGATGAAAAGCAAATTTCAGATGAGTATGATGGGAGAATTAAATTATTTCCTAGGATTGCAAGTTAAACAATTAGCTGATGGAATTTTCATTCACCAAACCAAATATACAAGAGAACTTATCAAAAAGTTTGGTATGTAGAAATCTACTGGAATTTCTACACCAATGGGGACCAACATCAGATTAGATGAAGACAAAGAAGGTAAAGATGTTGATCAAACACTCTACAGAAGGATGATTGGAAGCTTACTTTATCTTACAGCAAGTAGGCCAGACATATCTTTTACTGTCGGTGTATGTGCAAGATTTCAGTCAAGACCAAAGGAAAGTCATCTCACAGTTGTGAAAAGAACTTTGAAATATCTGAAAGACACAGATGGAGTTGGAATTTGGTATTCAAAGAAGGAGAATTCAAGTGATTTCTTATTGATTAGATTGTCTTTGGATGCAAAGTGGGATGAGAAAAAGCACATCAGGCACATGTCAGTTATTGGGAAGTAGACTTGTGTCATGGTTTAGCAAGAAGCAAAACTCAATCTCAACTTCAACAGCTGAAGCTGAATATATAGCAGCTGGAAGTTGTTGTGCTCAAGTTTTATGGATCAGACAGCAATTAAGAGACTATAGGATAGAAGAAGGAACCCATAATGTGTGATAACACAAGTGCAATTGCAATTATTGATAATCCAGTTTTACACTCAAGGACAAAGCACATTGATGTCCGTCACCACTTCATAAGAGATCATGCAGAGAAGAAGGATATAATAGTTCTTTATGTACCTACTGAAGATCAGTTGGCAGGATATCTTTACAAAGCCATTGGAAAAAGAAATATTTGCCAAATTAAGAACTGAGTTGGGAATAATCAGAGTCAGTTAAGTCAGTTAAGCCAGAGATTCGTCAAGGGGATTAATCTTTGTTATTGATGAGAGGATTTTTCATGATCCAAAAACCAAACAATATTTATAATCCACGAAACTCATATACCGTGAAACCACTCTCTAACCGGCCAAACACCGGGTCGATCGTAGTAGAATGGCAAAGAGTACGGGGTCGATCCCACGAGGAAATTGGGCCGAATACGAAACCTGTGTTAAAATCGGTGAACAAAGAGCACACCAACGGGATAAACGATCGAAGCCCATACTAAACTACGGCACGAAAAAGGGATTTAAAGCATGAACTAACAACAATAAGCAATCCCATCGACAAAAGATCGAAACAATCAAAGCAAAATCGCGAGAAAGCAAATCGACAAAGGAAACTCACCAAATCGACATCGAAATACATTAGATCTGAAAGCCCATGTCCCAAATCGATAAAAGATCCAGTCTTTAATCCCTATCATGACCCACGACGCGAAATCCACAAGCAATCGATCGAATACCGCGTTCGACGTTAAATACAAAAATCTAATCTAAAAGCATGGGCCCAAGCATTGATCCGACTATTTAGATGTCAACCTGCATAACAGCCGCCGGAGCGGCTGGGTTGAGCACCTAAGCCGGCCTCGAGCTCAGTCCACGCCGAACAAAGTGAGGGTATGAGGCTCTCTTTCTATGGAGCCTCTTATATAGAGCAAAAATCGCGAGTTTGAGCTGGTGGGCCGACCAATTCGGCTCGTTTGACCTGTCTTCAGTAAATCATTAAAATCTCCCTGTGTGTAGCTCCGAATTGAACGATTCAAGATGCGTCGGAAAGCTCGTTCAATTCCCTACAACTTTCATGAAGACGACTTGACCAGAAAATTCTTCCTCGATGGGTCAAAATGCAGCTCAAAGGACCGGACTGGTGGAAACTGAACCTGCTGTCAATCTGCTGCTGCTGCGATGTTTGAGGTGTATATATAGTCCAGGGTACTTGTCCGTACGGATAAAAGGCTATCCGTACGGATAGTTCATCATTTTCCAGTCGTCCGTACGGACAAAATGTGTCATCCGTACGGACAACTCTTTGGTTTTTCCTCCAGATTGCTCCATTTCTGACAGCTCTGCAGTAAACACTTCATAACTTTTTCATCCGACCTCTGATTGGGGTGATTAAAAAACCATTAGAAATATATTTGAATTATCTACAACTTTCATGAAGACACTATGACCAGAAACTGCCTCCATAATCGGTCAAAATGCTGATGAAGTGAACATATGGTGAGAGCAACAACTATTTCTCTTCCTTTTCTTATTCTTTCTTCTTCCTTGGCTCATTCTTGCACCTTGATCACACTTATCATCATAAATCTTCGCCTTCCGGTTCTCGAGACACCCTAGTCCTGCATCCATATGAAAACAACAAGCAACGCGCATAACCCGCAACTACGGGTGCTCGGAGAAAGCGAGTATAAAATGCTAAAATAAGGTCGAGTTTACGGAAAACCGGTGATCACTACGCCGTGCAATAAATCCTCATTTAATACTCAAGATAGGGTCTAAACTCACCGAAACATGCCGAAATGTGATAATCGTGGGTGAATCAGCATGCAGAAATGTCTTGTAAAGTTGGTTCCTATCACCACCCCACACTTAGCCTTTACTCGTCCTCGAGTAAATTAGGCGTTCAAACAATACCAAGGAATCAACTTTACGGTACATGCATGCATTTCAAAATATCGAGGTGAGAAGAACTTAGTTAAGTGAATGCATTACTTTGACTCTACTAGATCATGACACGGAGTGAGTGTGTGTTGAATGACGACGACTTATGCTTAATACGATTTCGGGCTTGGAATACCGGACAAATGCCTTTACACAATCCCGCCTTCCTAGAATCTCCACTAATCGGGACTAACCAAGGTTAAACACGGTCAGCCAGGACTTGAATGGTTATAACGTTAGGCTCGGGAGGGGGCTAACCGAAAGGATAATTTGGGAACTGGAGAAGAGAAAATACGAGTGAACCAAATCAACAAGTGTATCTCCTCCTTGCAACCACACAAATCAACACCAAAATCCTCCGATCATCAAACAAATCAAAACAACTTCCGAACTCAACATTATATGGACAAACAATACATGTCCACACAAGGCTTTCTTTGACTCAACACTTATTCACTTTATTCAAACTTTTATTTCACTTCTTTTTCTTTTCTTTTCACCTTTTTTTTTCCATTTTTCTTTTTGCATTCTTTTTCTTTTTCAACTTTTCTTTCTTTTCTTCTTTGAACTAAAGGCCTTATAAAAAAGATCACCCGAGCTCCTCCCCTTTTTATAGCTCTAAAACTGAGGAAACAACAACCCGACTCAAAGACAACATCTCCCCCCACCCCACACTTGCCTTGGCAAGTGTGGTTTAACAAGAGACTAAGTCCACTCGTAGGTCAAATGAAGGGAATGTGACCAAAATAAGGCTCAAGAGGTAGGTTTCGACTAAAGTAACTAAACGGCTAATAATGCGAATGGTGGTCGACTATTCTATCAAGGTGAGAGGGCTACGAAGGTCAAACATTCGGCTCAGGCTTATTTGGCTAAAGTAGGGTAAAAAGAACGCCAAAGCTGTCATCCCGTGTTCCTACCAAGGCCAATCCTTCTATTTCGCCTCGAAACTAGAAGTACAGTGTGTAAAGTAATCGTGATAAGCATAACCGTCGTCAAACGTGTACTAAAAAGTGTTCCGTATCATGACAATATAGACTCACTGTGAAACATTCACAAAACTAAAGACCTTTCACCACTCAATTGTGAAAAACATGCATGTAACGTGGTGTTAAAATCTTGGAAAAATTTGAAAACGGCCTAAAAATCGACTCGGAAACGAGTAAAAACCAAGTTTATCACATCACGGCATAATACTTTTAAGAACAAGCGAATAAGCTAAGTCGTCTCCCCCCCCCCACTTAAGTGAAGCACCGTCCTCGGTGTGTGAACGAGAAGGAAAACGAAAGACTTAGCTTATGAGCCCGGCAAAACGGCGCGATCAAGTCCCGTAACGGTCGTGAAAGTAGTCCATCCCGAATCCCTAGTCATTGAAAAGCATCCAAGAAATACAAGCACGGGACATGGTCCGCGTGCCAAAGCATATAATATGGGGTGGGGAATCCGGGGTGATAAAATAAACGACTCAAATCACGTCGTAAAACTTGAACAAGTATGTCACAAAGATAGTCAAATATGATTCAAACATACAATAACAACCAATCACGTCCAAACGTGCCCAACACAAAATCCACAAATCCAAGACAAGTCACATGAGGCATGAAAAGATGAAAAGTGGGTGAAAAAGTACGCGCGCCTTACGGACACAATCACGGATCAAAAGCAAAGTAGCAACAAAGTCATCTCAAAACAAACCGGAAAGATAAAAACGGTGATCCATCCGGACGGATGGTGTGTGTGTCCGTCCGGACAAGAATAAAAACAGAGGAAAAGTGAATTTTTAAGCATGAAGGCCCCGGGATCATCACGGATTCAATCCTCAACACCAAAACACACAACACGAGTTCAAAACCGGCAAAAAACACAGAAATGATGGGTTGCCTCCCACCGAGCGCCTTTGTTTTATGTCGTTGGCTCGACAGAGTGACACCAAAACGGACTCAAACCATAAAAGACTCAAAACAACAATTCAAATATTTCATTTCAAACAAGTATCACCAAAACCATCAACCAAAATCCGAACTCAAAAAGATCAACAACTCAAGAAGAATACAAATAGCAAGCATCATGAAAACCGAGTTCGAATTTGTTTATTTATTTTATTTTTTTTTCGATTTTTTTTTTCACAACACACACACACACACGATATTTTAAACCCCTCAAAAAGTCATGATAGTCGAAGGTCCACGAGCCCTGGCTTTAGCGCGACTTTAGACGATATCAACCTCAGAAGAGACTAAGTACCAAAGTCGTATTCAATCCGAGTTCAAGACAACATCACTTCAACATCCCATGGCTCCTATCGAAATCTAAATAAAACAAGATGATAAACACTTAGGCCCAAGTTCTAGGACAACCTACAAGATATCAACCTCCGAAGAAGCTAAGTACCAAAATTGCATTCAAACCTAGTCTAAGCACAACATTATCAACATGTTTTCATATTTTTCATTTTTCTTTTCGTTCACGACCAAACACAAATTCGACTTTTAAACAATTTCCCGGCAGCGGCGCCATTTTGATGAGAGGATTTTTCACGATCCAAAAACCAAACAATATTTATAATCCACGAAACTCATATACCGTGAAACCACTCTCTAACCGGCCAAACACCGGGTCGATCGTAGTAGAAAGGCAAAGAGTACGGGGTCGATCCCACGAGGAAATTGGGTCGAATACGAAACCTGTGTTAAAATCGGTGAACAAAGAGCACACCAACGGGATAAACGATCGAAGCCCATACTAAACTACGGCACGAAAAAGGGATTTAAAGCATGAACTAACAACAATAAGTAATCCCATCGACAAAAGATCGAAACAATCAAAGCAAAATCGAGAGAAAGCAAATCGACAAAAGAAACTCACCAAATCGACATCGAAATACATTAGATCTGAAAGCCCATGTCCCAAATCGACAAAAGATCCAGTCTTTAATCCCTATCGTGACCCACGACGCGAAATCCACAAGCAATCGATCGAATACCGCGTTCGACGCTAAATACAAAAATCTAATCTAAAAGCATGGGCCCAAGCCTTGATCCGACTATTTAGATGTCATCCTGCATAACAGCCGCCGGAGCGGCTGGGTTGAGCACCTAAGCCGGCCTCGAGCTCAGTCCACGCCAAACAAAGTGAGGGTATGAGGCTCTCTTTCTATGGAGCCTCTTATATAGAGCAAAAATCGCGAGTTTGAGCTGGTGGGCCGACCAACTCGGCTCGTTTGACCTGTCTTCAGTAAATCATTAAAATCTCCCTGTGTGTAACTCCAAATTGAACGATTCAAGATGCGTCGGAAAGCTCGTTCAATTCCCTACAACTTTCATGAAGACGACTTGACCAGAAAATGCTTCCTCGATGGGTCAAAATGCAGCTCAAAGGACCGGACTGGTGGAAGGCCGAACTCTTCAATCTGCTGCTGCTGGCTGCTGCGATGTTTGAGGTGTATATATAGTCCAGGGTACTTGTCCGTATGGATAAAAGGCTATCCGTGCACGGATAGTTCATCATTTTCGATCGTCCGTACGGACAAAATGTGTCATCCGTGACGGACAACTCTCTCTGGTTTTTCCTCCGATTGCTCCATTTCGATGACTCTACAAGTAAACACTTCATAACTTTTTCATCCGACCTCTGATTGGGGTGATTTCAAAAACCATTAGAAAGATCTTTGAATTATCTACAACTTTCATGAAGACACTATGACCATAAACTGCCTTCATAATCGGTCAAAATGCTGATGAAGTGAACATATGGTGAGAGCAACAACTATTTCTCTTCCTTTTCTTATTCTTTCTTCTTCCTTGGCTCATTCTTGCACCTTGATCACACTTATCATCATAAATCTTCGCCTTCCGGGTTCTCAAGACACCCTAGTCCTGCATCCATATGAAAACAACAAGCAAACGCATAACCCCGCAACTACGGGTGCTCGGGAGAAACGAGTATAAAATGCTAAAATAAGGTCGAGTTTACGGAAAACCGACAGTCACTCGCCGTGCAATAAATCCTCATTTAATACTCAAGATAGGGTCTAAACTCACCCGAAACATGCGTAAATTTGATAATCGTAAAATGAACTGCATGAAATGTATTGTAAAGTTGGTTTCTATCAGTTATGTTAGTGCGCCACTTCAACATGATTAGTCATTGACATCAACAATCTCAAATCGACAAATCGAAGAATTTGACAAAACTGAATAATTTGATGGAACTGAATTATCTCTAGAACTGACCTCGGCATCAGTTTTCATTCCAGTCAAATTTAGTCAAAGGTTGATAAGATAGAATCAACAGCGGTTATATCGCATTAAATTACCACGATTCTTTTGTCGTAATTTCGTGTGTACATTTTACGATTGTCGAATAAAGACACGATCGGTTATCAAAACCATCATGGAATTTGAAAAGTTGTATCACTCAACCGCCGAATATCCTACATATTTATTCAACCTCCGTTCACACTATTCTCTATCAAAATTCAAATTATTTTTCGAAAGCAAAATAGACTCTTTGCAACCCTCTCTTTCAAAAATCAAATTTTTGTGTTCACACTCATATGGCCACTTCAGATGATTCGAAAGACAAACGATTGATCACAGAGTTTGGATGAACTAACACTTGAAATGTATGAAGGTATGTGTCAAAACACCTTGTTAGCCAAATTGTCTGTACGAGATAAAATCGAAAAACAACCGAGATTGAACAACATCCTTGAAGTTAGTTTCAAAGAAAACGAGATGTGGAAGGCATTTTGTAATTTTGGCAAAAAATGCGATTAGTCAGAGACTCCTTGATAACTAAAGTTCGTGGAGATCGCATTGTTCTCAATGAAAGAGTCATGAGGTCACTCTTTGGCTTTGCAAATACAACAAAGAACTTCAACAGAGTTAGCCACTCTACCATTGAAGAAAGAAGCTTTCTCATAATGATTACTTCGTCTACGAAACCAATCGAACACTGGTATTCATGTCGACAAAATCAAGCCGAATTTGGAAATCTCGTGCAGATGGCTCAAAGCAAACACGTCATTGGAAAATCCAAAGGAATTAATATACTTTCGAAGAAAATATTTTGCTAATGAACATAATCGGGATAATATAGAATTTAATTGGGCGAGTTATATAGTCAATCAGTTCAAGAAGCAACACTTAGTTTGAATTAGAAAAAGTGTGAAAAGAGCTCAATTTGAATGACAAATAATCGATGGCGATTCGATTCAAGAAGACTCTTAGTGGAATCATTCGGTTTTATTTAGAAAGAATTAATGAAGGAAGCAAGCAAGGCAAAGCGCAACATCGAAGGAAATCGCAGAAACAACTTCCCAACTGAAGCAAGTCGAGATTAACCGTGTGTCTCGGTAGAAGTCGAACACAAAGGGACTAAGCGAAAAGCTGAATCCACAGAAGGAAGATCAGTTGTAAGATGTTTGTACCCTGAAATCTCAAGTGAGAAAGCACCAACTGAGGGGGAACAACAACATCAATTGACAACTGAAGTTACTCAAAAGAATGTCACTGCTGACCATACTTCTCAGATACAACAGCAATCGGTTCAGCAATCAGCACTAGTCTTCGAAGCTGACAAAATCATTAAGCTGATGAAAATGAAACTTCAACCAGGAGATTCTCGAGATGTCAGTTTACAGACTGAAGAAAAATTACTCTTAGAGAAATTGGAAGTTAGAGATCTTTACTCTCTGTTTCCTATTTCAGAATTTCTTGACAACTGTTTCAAAAGATTTACCGAACTAGCAAAAAGAAGAGAATCATGCACATCATCTAAAGATAGCTCAAAGAAAAAGGATGATGATGACCATGATAAGTCAAGAAAAGAAGCTGATGATACTACAGTTTTGCAAACAGTCACTCAATCTCAACCTCTAGCAACGCAAACTGTACCATAGCAAGAAGGATTGCCAGTTGGAAATCAGACAACTGACAATCAGCAAGCAGCTGATGAAATCAGACAACTGATGGTCATTGCTGATAATACTCAAGATAAGGATCAAATAGAAGCTACATATGATCCCTCTGATTTTCTATCGAAGGATGAATTGGCCAGAGTTCATGAAAACTTGAAAATTCTACTCGATCGAGAGAGATACAGAATGGCCTTTTATCAAACATCTACGGATATCTTGATTATAGAACTAGAATTGATGTTTGATTCATGCAAGACTAGAGATGATTCACAAATCAAGTTCAAGTTACGCTTGAGAGATTGTGTTACTCAAACAACAACTCAAGATTCATCTGCGATAGATAGAGAAACTCATGCTCAGGCTCATTGGCATATAAATCAAAGATATCTACGGGTTAGAAACTCAAAACAGGAAATACTTGCTTCTCAAATGATGATTTTGAAGATGAAAAGAAACCCATGCCCTGGTAGATCGGTTATATGATGCCAAAAAGGAAGTTGAAGAAGAAAAGTTGAAATTACTTGGAGAAATGAAGCGACTTGAAGAAGAATTACAAAGATACAGATCGGATCCTAAATTTTTGAAGAAAGAGTTAACCGATGATCAACTTATTGAAAAATACAATCAACCTGGAGACGGAAGAGTTACTCTTACAAAGGATGCGTGGACACAATTTATCAAAGATTACAATCCTATTAAAGCCAAGTACAAGGATGAGAACATTTGAGGAATCCTGAACTACTTTTCTGTCGATATTTACTCAAAGCAAAAAATTGCACAACATAAGAAGAATCGGAGGATTGATGATAAATCGAAGATTAAAGACAAGACTGAACAAATGAAAGCCGATCTAGTAGAATTTGAATATTACTACTTGAAAGACTCAAGCTTACCCAAGCTAATTCAATGGAGAAGATGGAAAGAAAGTAGTCAAGTTGACTACAACAAGACCTTTTCAAAGGAAGACTCCAAGCTTGAAGAAGATTTTCGCTTGTATGACAAAGCCAAAAGATATGACTCAGTCATGCAAAACGCTAAGAAGAAGCTTAGTCTTTAATCACAGTTATTTGAACAAAATGTACTTATCCAGTTTTTGCTCATTCTAATGAAAACCAGTTTTCCAGTTTTACATTGTTTTACATTGTTTTGATCTTTAAGCTTTTCTTTTAGGAGAGTTTTGTCATCATCAAAAAAAGGGAAATTGTTGGAAATAAAATTTATGTTTTGATGATAATTCATCTTATTTGTTAAAATATTATCTTAACCCCATTGATGAAGTCTTTGAAGCCAATTTGTTATAGTGGAAAGCTAAAAGATGTCTCAGAATCGAATGTATAAGTTTTACTAGAATCGATATTTGTATAGGTTACATCAGGCAAGCCTTGTAATTGTTAGTGTGTCGTAAAATCGCTGGCGGAAATCATTTAGAAAATCGGAAATCATCGAGACAAGCAAACCGACTTCAGAATACACTACATGAAATCGAAGAAGGTAAGTTCATTTGAGAATTCTGAGACTCGAGTTGACTTATCTAAAAGATCGAAGAAGCGAGGTTCAAACTCGATTATTGAAGAATGAAGCGAGGTTCAAACTCGTTATGAAGATTACAAGTCGAGGCGTAAAGTTGGACTTGTGCAAGATTGTGGTGACTGAATCGACTTTATGGATCTTGTATGAAGACTAAGAATCATAAGGACAATGAATTCTTAGTTGATAATGAATCATGGTGTACTCTGATTAAGTCAATTATAATCGATGAAAACATGAGTGCGATATTTGAAGAAGAGTAAAATCTCGATTAATGCTTCAAGTCGATTAGAAGCGACAAAAGAAAAACTCGATTACAAAAGCGATAAGGAAACTTCGGTTTTATAAGTCACCATCCAACAAACCGAAAGTACAATCGAACGTTGTAAAGAAAACAATTTCATTGGATGAATTATCGACACGTGCAGAACGGTCGAGAAAATACAACCGTTGCAAGATGAGCGTTGATACAATTCAAATTGAAAGCGGATGAATGTTGGACTTCACACTATAAATAGAAGACTTTGCACCAACAACAAAATATATAGAGCAGAGCATATACAAGAATCAACAAGCAATTTTGTCCATCGATCTATTCTATTCGAATTGCTATCATCTACGAACTATAACAATATCATATCTAGTATTTCTTCAAGTGTTCAAACTACAAAGAATTTATCAAGAATTCAACACTTTGAAGAACCACAAACAAGAATCAACTTATTGATTCTCAAATACCAACCTTGATTTCACATCAAAGGTTTTAGATTGTGAAACAAACCGGGAAGGTTTCGCCAAGACGATTGTGACAAGCGATCGGGTAGATGTGTGTTTGTGGTGGTAGTGGTGAAGAGGCAATCATACCTCTAAGGACCAAAGTGGTTCAAGCATTTGAAGAAGCGACAATTCTACATGTTCTACAAGCTGTTTAGATAGTGAATCTCAGGATTAGCCAATGACTATTGTTTAGGACTTTTTGTGTAGATTCACCTCAAGAAGTTCTAGTGGAATTTTCCTCCGCACCACGTGGGAAGAGAGGGCGTACATGATTACATCACCTGGAACCTCTATAATATCCGCCTTACTTACTTTACGCATTTATTTATTTATTCAGCATTTACTTACGACATTGTGATACTTGATTGTTATACACCTCACGATCACAACCGACATTCACTGAATTCGATTCACAACACTCGATTTTCATAATAGAATAACAAGATCAAGAAAAAGGCTAAAATCATATCCGCTGCCGGTTGACTCGGTTTCAGCTTAAGTCAGTTTGACTTAATCTCAGCTTTGTCAGCTTAACTCCACACAAGTTTTTAACTGAACCTTAATTTGCTTTAAATCCAGTTATAGGGACAAGTTTATTCACCCCCTCTCTAAACTTGTGTTAGCCTTTCCAAGGGACCAACACTATGTGATGATGCCTTTTGGCCTGAAAATGCGGGCTCAACATATCAGAGGATAGTGAACAGAGTTTTTGGGTCGTAGATTGGTAAGAACATGGAGGCTTACATCGACGATATGGTCATTAAGTCGGGCCGTAATAGTCACTCCGTCGACCTTCATGAGACATTTGATAATGTTAAGAAGCATTCAATGAAGCTGAATCCAGCAAAATGCACTTTTGGGGTTCAAGCAGGAAAGTTTTTGGGGTTCATGGTAAGCCAGTGGGGCATCGAAGTGAATCCAGAGAAGACCGAGGCACTCTTGAACATGAAAGAGCCAACTAATATCAAAGAAGTTCAGAGGCTAAATGACAGAATCATTGCACTAGGGAGATTCAATTCCAAATCTACCGACAAGTGCCTGCCATTCTTCAAGTGCTCAAAGAAGATAAGACATTTGCTTGGACTGAAGAGTGTTCTCAAGCCTTTAAGATTGAACCAATTGCATAACATGGTATAATAACTTTCGCTCTTCTGTTTATTGGTTCCGAACTGGTTTTGAATTCTTACATCTTTTTTGTTATTTCATCGGTTTTTTCATTCACCCTCAACTTATTTAGATTAAACCAGTAATATATCGTAATAGAAATCAAAAAATCGAGATTATTGGTTTAACCAAACCTATAGTCACAGGACTTCAATGAGTTAAATCTCGGTCAATCGCAGGGAACCGGGTATAAGAGGGTTACAACCAATGTACCATTGCAAACCAGGTAGATATTCACGGTTCAAGTTTATTGATGCTCGGCGAAGAGCCTTTCTAGAGGAGAACTTCAATGGCTGCAATATTCAAAGTTAATGCTCAAACAATTCAGTATCTTTCCAAATCACGACTTGCACAAAACCGTCATGCCGGAAATTGCTCCAAGCTGCAATCTTTCGCAGATCTTCGCAACCGATAGGACATAACCATTTATCTAACCAAAGAGGCAAAAAATTAGGCGGTATCAGTTCAGTCAAGGGACTAAAGCAATTTAATATAGCATATATTTGAATTAAATTAAAAATGGTAAGAGAAAGACAAAGACTTCCCTGAACCGGTAACGATTTTCCATGAAAGCTTAGAGCTTTAAGCTACAATCTTGACCTTCAAACAACTAGATACAATCCCTTCATGTGGTAAACATGTTACATTGATTCAATTGAGACAGTCAATCCTAAAATCACAACAAGAGGAAAAGTTAGTGTTGAAACATGCCCAAATCAATAGAATATATCGATATTAACAAAGGATAAAGGAAAAATGAAACTTCCCTGAAATTTAGCAAATCGAAGATTTTAGTCTTCGATTTATGCACATGCTAGAATAGAGATGCAGCTTGCCAAGCCAAAATTTCGAGAATAATGGTTTACTGACGGCTTTATGAACGACCTTCCAATAGAGGTTGCAATGAGACGGATACGAATCCCACAAAACCGAAGAAACATGTCAAAGAGAGAGTCGGAATAGAGCCTTCATGAAATTGATTCGTGTTGCTAAGGCAATTCAAAACATTCCATAAGAGAAATTTGGCATGAAGATGAAACATGAGTGCAGGAAATCGGGAATCAATAACTCTGGAAATTTTAACGGGTGAGACACATCATTAAAGGTAAGGAGGGACACGAGGAGGAGATGGATAAGCCTAGAGGGTAGAAAAGGCTGGGAGAGACAATGATCGAGGAGCGAGCCCGAGTTAGACAGATTTAGGGTTATGAAATATCCGGTGTAAGGGTTATGTGAATTTAGGGTTAATGAGATAAATGGATCAAGGACTGACATAGAGAAATAAGGAGTTAATGGGCTCAATAGATATTTCGGGTCCAATAAGGAAATAAAATAAAGGGTTGGTAGATCAAATATGTAATATATATTTGTTGGTCCCAGAGAAGGGCAGATCCATTGTAATGTAGCGTTTTTTAAGTCTTTGTCACTGCACTTTTTCTGCATATCTTTATTTCTTATTGATTAAATTAAATGAAACATGGCTAGGTGATGTACAGGTGAACACTAAAGACAATAATTCAATTATATGATGACATTTCCAAGTCAATAACAAATAATCACTTGATTGTCATGCAAAGAACACCATGCAGTGCACTTCTAAATGGCTTTGAATGGGGCAAACTGTTGTTAGAAAAAGGGAACAATGACATCTTTGGACGAAGTGATTTCAATATATAACAAAGAAAAACAAATTTTCAAGTTTGGAGCTAACTATTACAAACCGACAAGATTGGACATCAAACTTTTATTTGGGATAAATGATGGAGTAGAAGAAGCTGGCGACATGAATCGCCATTAAGATTCATGTAACTGCACATGCCGTATCATGAATCATTGTTTCTGAATATCCATGAACTTGAACATGAACATACCCGATATACTTCCTTGTACAAGAATGATTGTTGGTGTTAGGATCAAGCGCTTACTGTTTTACTAAAACCAATTGGTGTGAATAAAGCGCTACTTTATTTGCTTATCATCTAAGAGTGTGGGCAATCTGTCCCAACACCCCCCTCAAGTGTTGGCAATCAGTACAACACTTTCAAAAAAAAATTCAAGAGTGTGGGCAATCTCTAGATGGCTTTGAATGAGGGCAAACTCTTGTTAGAAAAAGGGAACAATGACATGCTGGACGAAGTGATTTCAATATATAACAAAGAAAAACAAATTTTCAAGTTTGGAGCTAACTATTACAAACCAACAAGATTGGATATCAAGCTTTTATTTGGGATAGATGATGGAGTAGAAGAAGCTGGCGACATGAATCGCCATTAAGATTCATGTAACTGTTGGAAGTAGCGTCCGAAAGACAATTTATGTAATTGTTTTTTTAGTAAATGATGATTTATTCTCATCTTATTACTTGCTTCGTGCTTGTAAATAATATACTATGAAAACCCCAAGTCGTATCTTATGTAGCCATATAACTTAGTGTGTGTCACACATGATGATTAAGTTTATGGTGATACACTTGAAATATTAGTCCGTGGTGAAGTTAATCAAAGTATGGGTCTATTGATTAAACCACCATTAATGCGCCCGAACACTTTATGGTGTGACCGTCTTATCCGGACCGTCGACATTGGTTGTCTACGTGGGGCATTTATATATGATGAGAGTCATATAGCATATAGAAGCTGGACCGATTTAATCGAGTTTCTCATATAATTCCGTGATTGAGAAATCTTATTAAATTACAAGATGATCATATATGGATTAACCTTAATCTGAAGTGATTCTGAGACTCTACTTGTTTGAGGATAGGGTTTAATGTGTTCGTTAAGGATCGCTAAGAGCGCGGTCCAAATCACTTTCACGTTGGCACTTATTCTGGAATGAGTGAGAAGTGTGTGTCTCACAGATATGGAATCCATTCCTTCCTGCGGGAAGTAGAAAGACAATCCCCTTATTTGTTGATCCTAGAAACTGATCGATCCCGAGAGTTCGTATTGGTTATGAACTAATTGATCACTAGTGGGTTAATTGTAAATAATGATAAGATGTAGTGAAGAAGATTTACGAAATAATCCTACTTGGTATGGATGGAGTCTATACATGGAGGTTAGTTTATATGAAATGATTATATCAATGGACACTTATCGACTCGACTCAACGTTTTGAGAATAAGTTATATCTATAATCGATAGAGTTCAGTTTCGAATTTATAGTGGCGTAATTCCGGAATTAATGAATTAAGTAGAAATATTCTGTTCGATGAACATTTTATTTTATTTGTTGTATTTCTTGGTTATGGAGTCGTGGTCCCGGGTTGGCTCCCAACACGCGAGTGTTTTGTCGTTTTATGGAACCTCGAGATTAAATTAAATAGTTGGTCTATTTAATGAATATGCAATATTATTTATTTGGTAAATAATATGTAAAATAGAAAAGACATTTTCTATTAAATTTAATGACATATGAGGCGCCACTTTTGGGATAAATTGGGAGAATAAATTTTCCTAGATTATCTCATTTGTGTAATTAATTAATTATCTATTTGTTGGATAATTAATGGAAAATAAAGAGATTGATTTTTTTGGGAATTATCTCTTATTTTGTAGCGAAAATATATTTTCCTTATGAGAATAGGTTTTTGTGGTGTGAAAATGATAACTCTCTTGACTATTTATTTTCCTATATAAATAGAGTTCCTCCTAACACAATTCACATTGAAATTTGCGCCACATTACAATTAGAAGGAAGAAAAATTAGTTTCTTGCCTTAGTCATTAAGAGAAGAAAAACCTATGGTTTTTCTTGTGCATATTCGAGGAGGTTCTATGGCGAGGATCGACATCCACCAGTCGTCGCTAGGAGATACAATCCGGAAGACTACGGCTTCTCCCTTGGTCGATTTTATCATCTCTTTCCGGTTTGTGTAAATCTACTAACCTTTTTGTAGAGATTAATTAGTTATGTCTCATATCGTAAATCGCATAAGCTTCCGTTGTGCAAAGATCGAGTGTCTCAATCGGTGCTATTAATTCTAGCAGTTACTGCACATGCAGTATCATGAAATCATTGTTTCTGAATGTCCATGAACTTGAACATGAACATATCCGATATACTTCCTTGTACAAGAATGATTGTTGGTGTTAGGATTAATCGCCATCTTGTTATACTAAAACCAATTGATGTTAATAAACGCGCTACTTTATTTCCTTATCATCTAAGAGTGTGGGCAATCGTCCCAATACCCTCAGTGTTGGCAATCTATTCAACACTTACACAATTTTTTTCAAGAGTGTGGGCAATCTCAGATGACTTTGAATGAGGGCAAACTCTTGTTAGAAAAAAAGGAACAATGTCATCTTTGGACGAAGTGATTTCAATATATAACAAAGAAAAACAAAATTTCAATTTGGAGCTAACTATTACAAACCGACAAGATTGGACATCAAGCTTTTATTTGGGATAAATGATGGAGTAGAAAAAATTTGGCGACATGAATCGCCATTAAGATTCATGTAACAACACATGCAGTATCATGAAATCATTGTTTCTGAATATCCATGAACTTGAACATGAACATATCCGATATACTTCCTTGTACAGAATGATTGTTGAAATTATTGTTTCTGAATATCCATGAACTTGAACATGAACATATATGATATACTTCCTTGTACAGAATGATTGTTGGTGTAAGGATCAAACGCTTACTGTTGTACTAAAACCAATTAGTGTTAATAAATGCGCTACTTTATTTCCTTATCATCTAAGAGTGTGGGCAATCTGTCCCAAAACCCTCCCTCAAGTGTTTGCAATCTGTCCAACACTTGCACAATTTTTTTTCAAGAGTTTAGGCAATCTCTCACAACACCCCTCTCAGGTGTCAGCAATGTGTCCCAACACTTGTAATTTTTTTTAAATAATGTTCCAACCACGGTTCGATCTCGTGACCTCTAGCTCCGATACCATGTTAAAGATCAAGCGCTAACCGTTGTACTTAAACCAATTGGTGATAATTAAGATGCAACTATATTTCTTTAGGCATTCAAGAATGTGAGAATCTCTCTTAAAGCCAGATGTCACGAGATAGAATCCTGGTTGGAACATTAGTTTAAAAAAAATTGTGCATGTGTTGGGAGAGATTACGCACACTTAAAGGGGGCGTTGGGAGATCGAGATTGCCCACACTCTTGAATGAAAATTTGTGCAAGTGTTGTGACAGATTGCCCACATTTGATGGGGGTGTTGAGAGGGATTCCGACACTCTTGAATGCCTAAAGAAATGTAGTTGCGCCTTAACAACCACAATTTGGTTTTAGTACAACGATTAGCGTTTGATCTTAATAGTTAGTGTAGGCAAATGCAATTTATGATATCAAAATTCAAAAGGGTGTAACAATTCAATAAAATAGAAAAAAACATTGCAATCAACCACAAAAACATCTCATCTTCGATTAAGATTAAGAAAACAACGCAATTAATTCCTGGAAATGATAAATGATCATCATGGGTACGTACGTACCTCTCAAATTGATATTCAGAAAATAAATAAATGAAAAGAAAACTTTGAAGATTTTTTATTTTTTAGTTGGGGGGTTGAAGGATAATATAATAATATAATATAATTATCTTGAGAAAAAAAAGAATAGAAGGATGATAATTACTCACGTAGTTGAAAGGCAGAAAAAAACAAAAAAAAGGCTTCCATATATTCAGAGTGTTTAATCTCCACCCTTCCTACCTTATCACACACCCCACCCCCACCCCAATGTATCATCTTTACTTTTAGTCTCTCTTCTTATTCCTGTCATTGCTTGCTCTTCATTTGTTCTTTAATTCTCTCTTTTTGTAAGCCTCCCAAATCCACTCCCACAAACCTCCCATAAACCCTCACACCTTAAATTCAATATTTCTATCCTACTTACTTACATTTTATATCAAAATTATAAGTTATTTATTACTGGTAAGACTCTTTTGAGTTAATTATTATTCAAAATAAATACTTAATATTTATATATTATATATATATATATATATATATATATATATATATATATAGTTTTCATTTTTGTTGTTAAATGTTAGGGTGTTATATTAATTATGGGGCTATATATCTTCTTATATTACCATTTTCTTTTTGTGAAGCTTCAGTAATGTTTATTTGGAGCAGGTGTGGTTGAGCTTGAATTTTGAGCAAAAATATATAGTTTTTTATATTATGGCACCCAAAAATGGTGGTCGTGGGAAGGCTAAAGGAGATAAGAAAAAGAAAGAAGAGAAGGGTATGTGGTCTCAATCTTTTTTTTTTTTATTTTTATTTTTAATTTTTTTATATACATTGAATGAATTTTGGATTATTATAAAACACTGTTTTTTTTTAAAATATTTTTTTTTAATAAAATCGTCTATTTCATTCTCATATTTTTTTTTTCTTCCAGTTCTCCCTGTTGTGTTGGACATAAGGGTCAATCTTCCAGACGACAGCCATGTTATTTTAAAGGTTTGCCCGATTGTTTTTGGTTTTTTTATTTTTATTTTGTTTTTAAAATTCTTCTAAGTGTTTCCCTTCTGAAACTCAAAAAAAAAAAAAAAAAAAAAAACAGTATAAATGCGTATATATCATAATGTTTATGAAAAGAAAACTATGAAAGAAAAAAAAAAAACTTAGTTATAGGAATTTAAATAGGAATGCTGTAAAAAAAAAAAAGAATAAATTAGCATTAAATCATTTCAATTTATTTTTTGTTTTTTTTTTTCCTGTTTACGAGGAAATCCACAACTCCTAGTGGTATAGATTATTATCGTAGGAACCGTGGTATGATTCTCATCCACGTCCCGAATAAAAATCTATTTTTACTTCCATCTTCATAAAAAAAATCGAATATTAACATGACACGGCAAAATCCTTTGGAAAAAAGAAAAAAGCATGACATGGCAAAGACTATGGATAGTTTTCTACTTTGTTGTTGTCATACGGTGGATGAAATTGGACCACTAAACACATAATTACAACTTAGATGTTTGTAATTATCATACGGTGGATGAAACTGGACCACTGACCACATAATTTCAATTAAATTACATTGAGTGGTCTACGGTAATCCACATCTTACCTCCACGTCTCTAATATTAATCCCAATTCAGTGGGTTATTATTGTGTGATAAGCCCACGTTTATAAAATTAAGATGTGAATGAATCTACACCAAACACTTTCAAGATAAAAATTATTGACATAAATTACTTCACAAATGTTGAATTAAGTGAAAAAAATAAATAAATTCCAATTTCAATTAATTAGCCGTCGAAGATGTGTGATGTCCACGAGTTTGGTTGGTAGTACTAGTAGTATCTTTGTAGCTTACTTACCAAATTCATATTCCGAAATTCCACGTTTCATAAAAATTTTCTATTTTTAAAAATAAATTATCCTATAAAAAAATGTTTATTTAGAAAACCAATACATTATTTAATACAATTTTTTCCAATCATACTATTATCATAGCATTTAATGTTTATATATTCATTTCATATTCACGTTATAAATGTTTTTTCATTTATACGACTATGTATGAAAATGGATCGTAAGGTGTATATATATAACACCAAGGTTTAATAGTCTCTTCCTATTCATTTATTTACTTTTAGAGCGAATATAGTAATATTTATTACTCAATTTTTCGGAATTTTGGTAAACTAAATGATTCAATTCGGATAATAATAATAATAATAATAATAATAATACGTGCACGAACATCGTGTCATAACGGATGACACACACCCTTAGTTTCTGACTAACATTACTCATCTGATTATGTGTTTGGATTAACTGATGAGATATTGTTCAATGCTCTCTCCATAGGGAATTTCAACGGATCGGATTCTAGATGTTGGGCGATTGCTATCCGTCAACACTGCCACTTGTCATATCACTAATTTTTCATTATCCCACGAGGTACTCAAATTTTTTTTTTAGGGTTAAAAAATTAGAAAATTTCTACATCAGAGCATTTCATTTATATTTCTTTCACAATAAACTTTTATCTCATATTATCTCCTTCCCGTATTTATTATAAGTCATCCTAAAGATTTTTATTAAATCTCACTATATAAATCATTCTTACATCTCAAGGCAATAATAATGCTCTTTTTCTTGTTTCACCTTTATTCTTTATATTCCAAAGCTTTACATTAGTCTAATCAATCTAAGAGCATTTTAGTCCAAAACTATCGAAATTGAATTATTTATTGCTTTTCTTAATCTGTATGCATAAAACTATGATGACTTATAATATGAGACGTAGGTAGTATATGAAATGTTAGAAACAAGAGGATGTAATGTTTGTCACTTCAAACAATTACATAACACATTTGTATAGTAAAATTGCTCATTAAGGATTTTACTAAGTTGGGAGGGTGAAATTCTAACCCGGTGAGTCTTCGTGTATATTATGCATTAGATGTGCGACATTTGCATAAGAAAACAAATACACATATATCGCACATCCAACCAAACCGATGCACAAAAAGAATACGGGTAAGAATTTTCCGTTAGGAGGACCATACCCTTTTTTTTTATTTTAATTTTAGGACGGAGTCATTTTGGGAGAATAGAGTAGAGCATTAAATGAAATCAAAGGCAAGTGTTTTTCTAGTTTCATTTGAGTTATTTTTTTTTATTTTTTTTATTTTTTTTGGGTTTATTTATGATTTTATTACACATTTACCCAATAGGTAAGAGGACCGCGACTGAAAGATACGGTGGACGTAGCTGCACTGAAACCGTGCGTCCTTGCTCTCACAGAAGGTACGTGCAAAAGATACGCGATTCAAATTTCTCTTTCTAATTACAATTTTACCCTGCCACTGGAAATGACTGTTCTGACCTCAAATCTTTGTTCCTCCTCTCTGCAGAGGACTACGACGAGGAAGGCGCCACCGCGCACGTCCGGCGGCTGCTGGACGTTGTAGCCTGCACTACGTGTTTTGGGCCGTCGGCGACTAAAGAATCGAAAGGAGACAAGACGGCGCCGAGTCCTCAGGACACCAAGAGCTCAAAGAAAACGAGCAAATCTCATGGAAACAGCAAGCAACCAAGTTCACCACCACCACCGCCGACATCCAAACAGACACAGCCTTCGACGACGGCGGCGTCTAAGGATGCTCTGCCAATTGAGGGAGAGGGAGAAATGAGCAGCTCTTGTCCGAAGCTTGGAAGCTTTTACGAGTTCTTCTCCCTTTCTCATCTCACACCACCTATTCAGTGTAAGTTCCTTTCATTCGGGCATTACGCATGTCGGTTTCTAAGGAAAATGTGTGAAATTTAATCTTTGTTCTTCACCTGAATCTGATCGACGCCAATCGTGACATGATTATTGCAGTCATCAGAAAGTCCTCAAGAAATTTGGATGATAAGCGTCTTTCGGATGATCATCTTTTCTCTTTCGAAGTAAGGCTCACAGAAGTCAATTTTAGTCTTTGAGTCCTAGTTTTTATTTATTTTCTTTGGGGTAATACAATAAGATAGCACGAGCCTGTGTAGTAAGCAAATTCTGTTGTTTCCAGTTGAAGCTTTGCAATGGAAAATTGGTGCACCTCGAGGCTTGCAGTAAAGGGTTTTACAGCATGGGGAAGCAGCAGATTCTTTGCCACAATCTTGTGGATCTACTCAGACAACTTAGCAGAGCCTTTGATAATGTTAGTTCTTCAAATTTGCCTTCTTATGTTGTATGTCGAATTCTTCTTATCCTTTCTGTCAACACCAAAAAGGAAGCGGATTCGAACAGAGAGTTGATTCTTACTGTCATGCCCTCCGTATTCCATCTTGATACATTACTTAACAAGCTTTATAAGTAGTTCTGTCAATTTTTTTGCCTCTGTGCTCATTAAATTGTGTCATTAAAAATATGAGAAGAAAATAAAGGACAAGTCGATATGCAGTTTTGTTGCTCTCATTTTTCCTCCTGGATCATTCCGTAAGTATTATTTACTGAAAGTAGCTTCATAGACACCTTTTGTTTTGCCTGATGCATAGATTATTGTTCATTTTAGCCTTCTGAAATGCCTTGAATTGAAATATTTTCCTTGGTATATGTTCTGTCTCTCAAGTAGCCTGGTATCTTTGACTTGTCTACTTGTGGAGAACCTATGATTTGCACTTTTCTTGTGTTCTATACATGTTTCACTTTACAGAAACTTCCCTTTTCACTCTTTAATGCAGCTAACTGGATCGGGTTGAGTTACGTGCCTTGTTTTTCTTTTCCTAAAGCACATGATACACTTTTGTCTTTCTTACAGTATAACATCCATGTTTCCCCATGATTAAACGTAGTCTATTTTGTTTCCTATCCTCAGGCTTATGATGATCTCATGAAAGCCTTCTCAGAACGTAATAAGGTGCTAACATTCTCTTGAATTCTTTTTCTCTATTGTAACACTTGTTCGTCATTCTCTTCCAATTTTATTGCGCTCCTCTTATTTGTATTATTAACTTTTCATATTTTTTCGTCTCCTAGTTTGGAAATCTGCCCTATGGATTTAGAGCAAACACGTGGCTTATCCCCCCTGTAGCGGCACAGTCACCATCTAACTTTCCTGCTTTGCCTGTTGAGGATGAAAAATGGGGAGGAAATGGGGGTGGTCTGGGCAGAGATGGGCAGAGTGATCTGCTCCCTTATGCTAACGACTTTGCGTTTATTGCTTCTATGCCATGCAAGACACCAGAGGAGAGGCAGATTCGAGATAGAAAAGCTTTTCTTCTTCACAGTTTATTTGTGGATGTTGCCATTTTTAGAGCAATTTCAGCTGTAAAACATGTACTTTCAAAGCCTGAATTAGCTCATTCTGCCGTCAGCAATGAAGTGATGTACTCAGAAAGGGTTGGCGATTTGAACATATCCGTCTTCAAGGACACATCCAATGCGAGTTCTAAAATTGATACTAAGATTGATGGAACTCAAGCCACTGGTGTAAATGAAGAGAATTTAATTGAAAGAAACCTACTCAAGGGCTTAACAGCAGACGAGAATACTTCTGCTCATGTAAGAAAATTGTGTAGATCATTTACTATCCATGTGTCTGCAGTTATCCTCACACTTTCTTCACTTATTAGATATTTTAATAGTAGAAAGATGGTTTTAATTGCAGGACATACCTACGCTAGGGGTTGTCAATGTGAGGCATTGTGGTTATATAGCTATTGTAAAAGTAAATAGGAGAGAAGATGTGAACAGAGGCCCTGTTTTGAAAAGTGTAGAAGTTCTTGATCAGCCTGAAGGTGGGGCTAATGCCCTGAATATTTACAGGTTTACTTTTATATCATTTTTCTTAGCTCAACCACGGTGGATGGACATTCTGTGACTCTTTCTTTTGGTTTCATAACAGAGAAATTTGGAAACCTGTAACACCATTTAGGGGAGAAATGATTATCATGGTAGGATATGAAGTTCTTGTTAATGCTTCTATTTTTGCTTTTAGCATGACTACCAGAAATAAATTTTTGGGAGGGGGAGAGGAATGACTCTCAGTAGGTTACTAGGTCAACCATACTGCATTTCCAAATAATGAGCATAAATCCATACTCCCTCTGCCCCAATGTAGGTGTCGTTTTAACAATTTGCACATATATTAAGAATGCTGATAAAAAGACCAGTATAACCTTATTTATGTTCAATATTTAAAGATAGGCTGGAAATTCTTTTTAAATTTGTAAGTATCGGTCTTCTAAACAGTATAGAAAATGTGGAATATTTGGGACGGTTTATCTTCACCGCAGTAAATGCCTTACATTTTCATTGGGATGACTCTGCTAGACTTTGTGATGTTTATGCTTTCCAATTTTTGGTATTTATTTGTGAAGGAATTAGTAAGGGCAATTTTGGTAAAATTGGATATATGTTTCTTGAAATTCTATAATGGCACTTATTCGGGGACAAATTTGTATTTGCTAAAATGACACTTATTTTGGGACGGAAGGAGTAATTGTTAATGAAGAACTGGGCCACATAAAAGTTCTCCAATCTGTCTCTTTCTGTTCACCCAGCATATGACGTACTAGTGGAATACCGTATTAGCAAATTATTGTACGCATGACACGTTGCATGGTCTTCTTCTATTCCTTCCTACTATAATATGATGTGGCTCTTGTATCTTAAGGCAGTTTGATATGGTGTCATACTGTCATTAGATTGTGTACGTAAGTTGATGAATAACCTTCTAGTATAAAAGCATAAGCTTCAATGATAGATTAAGCTTGAACACTCCACATTGTTGAGCAAAACTTTTTCTTTTTTCTTTTCAGAAATACTGATTGGAACATTGTATGTAATTTACTTTCCTTTCGTGGATGTCCAGTAAGAACTGTCAATCTTATGTTGCTTTAACATCCGATTATATTTTGTTTTGCCATCTCCTTGAAGTTGGGTTGTGGTTGCCTTTTTTGGTTATTTGTGCTATTAGTTATTCAGGATGCTTTATTGATGTCTACTGCCTAGATTCCTAATCGTTTTCTCTTTTGAAACTACATACAGTTTGAGGTTTCTACTACATGATAAAGAAACACCATCAGCATATTTACAAACTTCAGAATTTGAGGATCTTAACATTTCCTATGCTTTTGTTGAGAATCTTTTGGAAGCGAGTCTCAGCAAACTTCAAGAAGAACAATCAGAAGGGGATACATATGTGAGATGGGAACTTGGGGCTTGCTGGATTCAGCACTTGCAAGATCAGAAAAAAACTGAAAAAGATAAGAAAACTTCTACTGAGAAAACAAAGAAAGAATTGAAGGTCGAGGGTCTTGGAATACCTCTTAAATCCCTTAAGAGCAAAAAGAAGACATCAGATGAAACAAATAAAAATGGTGGAATACATGTTGAAGGAGAAAAAGCTGCCTTGCCTTCCACAGAATCTCAGCTTGAGCCTGGTTTGGATGAAAATGAGCTTATGCTTAAGAAGTTATTGTCTGATTCTGCTTTTAGTCGGTTGAAAGAGTCCGACACTGGTCTTCATTCCAAGGTGTTTTCCCGTCCTATATATATATATACCGTTTCTTTAGGAAGGTTTAGAATGTCCTAAGGTGACTAATCTAACACTTTTTTTATCAACAGTCATTGCAAGAGTTAATTGGCTTGTCACATAAATATTACAATGAAGTTGCTCTTCCAAAACTGGTAACATTTTTACTGTTTTTTAGTTTACTTGGGGGACATATGTGGTGCAATGACACTGTTTAATCATTGGCTTCTAAATGCAATGCAGGTTGCAGATTTTGGTTCGTTGGAACTATCTCCGGTGGATGGCCGAACATTGACAGATTTTATGCATACTAGAGGCCTCCGCATGCGATCCCTTGGACAAGTTGTAAGTGTTAATGTGGTATTCTTCCCTTATTATAAAGTAAAAGGATATTGAATTTCATAATTGCAAAGGCTTATACTTCATTTTCTAGACATGCATTTACCAGTTTGGTCTATTTTGCACATAAACTTGCTGTACTTCATCTTGGTTTGTCAATGTATTGCTACAAAAACAGTCATGGCGTGAGTTAGTTTTCTAATGCGTGATTGATCAGCTCGCTAGTTGATGGCATCCCTGTCACTTAAATTTTGAGTAGTTCAGAAAAGGTTGTTCTTTTCAAGAATAGGGACCGTAAAATCTCTTCAGCTGAGGTTCTGAAACTGCTGGTCCTTGGTCCTACCTTGCAATATCTGGATGTTTCTTGATTTATAAGGACTTCTTTTGTAACTGATTAATATATCGATTCTCATGTCATGGATAGAATAATGAGTCCCTCAAACATAATTAAGTGCCTAAATCCATGGTTAACCATTTTTTTCTTAATGCACAGGTTAAGCTTTCGGAGAAGTTATCCCATGTGCAATGCCTCTGTATACATGAGATGATTGTTCGGGCTTTTAAGCATGTATTACAGGCAGTGATTGCTGCTGTTGTTGAGAAAGAGAAATTGTCTGCAATAATTGCTGCTGCCTTGAATATGATGCTTGGTGTACCTGAACATGAACATGATAGTGAGTCTTATGGTGTGCATCCCCTCATTTGGAGGTGGCTGGAGGTCTTCCTAAAGAAGAGATATGATTGGGATCTTAAGAAATCAAACTTCAAGGATGTGAGAAAATGCGCAGTTCTTCGTGGTCTCTGCCACAAGGTATGGAAAATTTCGCAAGTAGCTTGTAATTTCAACCCCCACCCACATGTTCTTGCTCGCTCAGGGAAGATAGTTGTTAAATTGCCTACTTTGACACTTTATCTGGTCTTATGTTAGTTGCAAATATTTTATCCTGGAAAGGCGTGTTGGTATAGTGTTTGTTACGGAGATTAGAATTTAGATGGGCTTGTAACATTTCCTCTCTTCCCTTGTAGGTTGGCATTGAGCTGGTTCCAAGAGATTTTGACATGAACTCCCCAACCCCTTTCCGAAAAGTGGACATTATCAGCCTAGTGCCCGTGCATAAGGTGATAAATAAGTGTGCTTTTTCATCAAAAAGTTTGAAATCATTGTTAGTCATACTTCGTATGGATTTAGTTGTCATGCGGTAATCTGTAACATTTCTGGTTACTCTGCAGCAAGCGGCATGCTCTTCTGCAGATGGAAGACAACTTCTGGAATCTTCTAAAACAGCTCTGGATAAGGGTAAACTTGAAGACGCTGTTAGCTATGGGACAAAGGTGTGTTATTCAACAGTACATTGTTTGAAACCACTGTTTCCTTCAGAGTATCTCTTTCTACCTGTCATTTCAGTTGATCCCCGATTGCCTCTTATTGACTAAACAATAGTGTTTAGTTGTTTTGAAATGCATGACTGTGGTACATAATGTGACTGCATTTTTGTCATTCTCAGGCTCTTGCAAAGCTTGTAGCAGTATGTGGTCCCTACCATCGCATGACAGCAGGAGCTTATAGCCTTTTGGCAGTAGTTCTCTATCATACTGGAGATTTTAACCAGGTTTGTATTCTTTTTCCTTCCACTCTATCCATTTACTGGATCACCGAATAAATTGCCTGTCATATAATCCAAGTAGTTTGATTCTATGACACAAAAGTATCTCACTTTGATGTGGTCAGTCCTGCTCTCATGTGTGTGTTTATTTTTTATTCTCTGTGTGAGGATCAAGTGCTTACCATTGTGCTAAAACCAATTGGTGTTAGCAAATGTGCTACTATATTTCCTTATAACAACACAGATTTTCAGCGTCTCGGTCAATCCTCTTACGCTTGGGCAGGCAGGACTGCTGGCAACCCCAACACTTTGTGTTCTTGTGTGTGTCGTTTATTCTTTTTCATTTTTCACTGTGGGGTTCCAATGTAATTTGCTAACTCAGTTCAGCCCTACAGGCCACTGTATATCAGCAGAAGGCTTTGGACATCAATGAGCGGGAGTTGGGACTTGATCATCCAGATACCATGAAAAGTTATGGGGATCTAGCTGTATTCTATTACAGACTTCAACATACCGAGCTAGCTCTCAAGTACGTAAATCTTATGTGGTTTCAGTTTGTATGGTTATCCAGTAAGTTAGACACAAAGAAATACAAGGAAATCGAAATAGTAATGTACCAAGTAATTCAAGAACAGAACAGAATGTACTATTGAGTTTCTCAAGCATTAGTGAAGACTGATATCCTGGTAGCTGAAAGGACCAGTAAAGCTTTGCGCACTGACTTAAAACACCCCCTCCTCCAAAAAAAGGAAGAAGAAAAGGAAAAGAAAGAATTAACCCTTTTGCATCTTTTGAGAATGGTAATTAATTATGATATGGTGTGGAAAAGATTTGATTCAACCACAGCATTGCTTTTACCAACTGATGCTGGCATCTTATTTGAAAAGATTGAACATATAACGAATTATTATCTAAGTTGATTAGCTCTGTCCCGAAGCATTATTAACATATACAAGCATAGTATATGGAGAGATTTACAAGAAAGGCACTATGCCATCATTGTTTTTGGAGTATTTTGTGGAGAAAAGTGTTTCATAAGATGGTCCAAAAATAGTCTTTCTCTCATAATTGTTCCTAGAGCTTTTTTGCAGATAAAGTGTTCCGTATCTCGTTATCATACATTTGAATTCATTGTGGATTAGGAATGGTATGGTAATTCATCTAAACGAAGTGGGGATCCAAAATGAACTGATTTTTCAGTCTATTATAATGTGACTAGACTAAAAATACGTGAGTGAACGAGACATCCTACACATTTCCCAGGCAATAATCAAGCATTTTATCCCATCATTTGATATTTAATGTTTATTTTTCGAAAACCCGTGTTTGTTTTCTAGGATAATTAAATCAGTCATGATTTTTTTTTCCGTACGTTTGTCTTCCACTTGTTGGACTGCATACATTTACAAATTACACTTCTTCCTAACAACAAACTTTTGGATGAGCCGGTAATTCTAAATGATATCAAAGCAGGAGACAAAATCTTTTGGGTGAGTTAATAATTCTAGAATTGTAGTTGATATTAAAGCAGGAGTTACTGGGAGCAGGAGTTACTGGGATTAAAACTATATATATATATATATATATATATATATATATATATATATATATATATATATATATATTACTGCATGTCTCCCCTACTTCTACTCTACTGTTACTGCTTCTTGTCCACGGCTAACAAGGCCACATGTAAGGGGTCATGTTAGATGTATGAATTAAATTTTTTTATTGACAACTTAAGCTTTTGGGTGCTATTGGTATTTGAAGAGTGATTGTGTGCATCTTTTTATTTCTTTTTCTATTATTGGAAGTGATTAGTTCTCTTATTTGTTTAGGTATGTCAAGCGTGCACTGTATCTGCTACACCTCACATGTGGCCCATCACATCCAAATACTGCTGCAACATATATTAATGTAGCTATGATGGAGGAAGGTTTGGGAAATGTGCATGTTGCCCTTAGATATCTTCACAAAGCACTCAAGTGCAACCAAAGACTACTTGGTCCAGACCACATTCAGGTTCTATATTAATTTATGAAGATAAATGAGTACGTATTTCATGTTTTTTTTACATATGGTAGGGCATTTCCGAACCTTGTTATCCATCACACCCTAATTCAGGTCTAGCTCATGTTAGTATGAATATGGAATCACGGGATCAAACCATCACTGGTGACCCTAAAAAAAAACCTACACTGGTGTAGGCAAGAGACTAATGACTCCAATAAATGTCGCATAACATAAGAATTAAGAATAATCATACTTTCATTTCATTGAAGCTCAAATCACCATTACTAGCACAACTGAATCCACGTCTCAGCCGCATCTAACAGTTGTAACGAAGAAAACGACTACTGTCCACCACGTTCCCAAGATTCTGAATTGATCCTTTCTCTCTCCCTCTATGGTGTGTAATGTCTCATAGTCAATTATAGCCCACTGAAATCAGAAGAAAGTTTCAAAACTTAAAAGAGCAATGAGTCAAGGGTGTAGGCAATCAAAAGGAATAAGAGACGTGTGATGCCTGAAAAGTGTTGCTGGTCTGAGGGCAGAAATTAGCGTGGTTCTGCACTGAGATTTGGGAGATTCGCATCAGAATTTTAGTAATGAAGGGTAGTTGACGTGATGGGAATAGAGGTGGACTATGAACTGATTTGGTCATGACAGTTGATGCCTTGATGGCAGTAGCTTTAGTGAAAGGGAGCAAGGCGATGGTTCTTTGATTATGTTTTAGAGAAAAGCAAAGTGCCGGTTTTTGATAAAAGCAAGGTAGATGGTGTGATCGATAAATTGCCAACTTAACTAAAATCATACGTTTTAAGGAGAACTGTAATTTATAAATATATGTAATAGTGATTAATCACTCAAGTTTTTTTTATCAAATGGAAGATTGCGGTGATTACGAGAGTTGTAATAAGTTGTTGATGACGACAATGGTGCCTTTGCAATTACAGTTTGCCAGAGATTGAAGCAGAAGCTTGATCCGCGTTATTTTTTAGGGTAGGGGTGGGGATTGAATCCATTAGGAATAGGAGTTATGATGTAATTACAGAGTGAATTCCAAGGATACACCTAGACAATAAAAAAAGGCGTTGATAAGCATGATGTGGCGCAGATTTAACTCCTATTTTCTATATATATCACACATGTATTATCTTCAGGTGGTTGTGTATCCATTAGCTTTAGAGAATCAGTCTCTTAACCACAGACTATTTTACTGCATGTCCAACACTTGTCAAACTTGATTGATGACGCAATCATATGATTGGTAGAATTAAGGTAATCTGTCATATGTTCTTGCCCATTGATTTGGGAGATTTGACATGGGCCTTCGTAACTAAAGAGTTCTGAGGGAGTATCTTGAGGATATTCGTCTTCATTCTTCTCATGAATATGAAGCTGTTTTCTCATCAAGATTTACTGTTAGAACACCTCAGCAGGGTACATCAGCAGGGTCACCTCAGCAGGGTACCTCAGTAGGGTTCTAGTCTACTGACTCCTCTCTAAGTCATCAGTAGACTAAGCTTTAATCTGTTAACATTTAGTGTATTTTTACCTTGAATTAGCCACTAATAATCTTATAAATTAGTGGCTAATCATCCCTATTTTTCCTTGTTTTTTAGCGGAAGAAACTTTGTCCAACTAACCGTTGGAGCAGTGTTTCTGCTTTACCCTTTTTACTTTATAGCCGTTGGGCATCTCTTCTATAAATAGAAGTAAGATGGCCCCTAGTTTGTAATGAGCTTTATATTCTAAATAACAAGAATACTTTCCTCATTCTTTCTAATTTTACATGGTATCGAGCTTTAGAGATTTTTTAGGAATTTCTTCTTTAATAATTCAAATTTCTTTTCGATCAATGCATTTGGTTCCACTTACAACTAGTGCGACCAGCGATTCATCTATTCTTGAAAATCCTATAAACTCGGAGAGCTTCAAAACATTCATCTCGCTTACAATTTGAATGGAAAAATTATCTGAAATGGTCACAGTTTGTCGAGAACCTTCTTGAAAGGTAGAGGCAAGGCCGAGCCATCTTTTAGGGCCCAGTCCGACAAAGGATGCTCCGGGTTTGATATTTGGGATGAAAAGGACTCAATGGTGATGTCATGGCTGCGGAATTCTATGACTCGAGAAATCGGTGACCCCTACATGTTTTCGGGAAGCGACTAAGGAAATCAGGACACGACCAAGCGGTCCTACTCAAGGTGAATGATCTTTGCTCAAATCTATGAGATAAAAGCAAAGATTCAAAACACCAAGCAAGGTAACAAATCCATCACCGAGTATTCCAATCTTACGCAAGGTATGTGGCGGGAACTTGATCATTATCGGTGCATTCAAATGAAAGATAAAGATGTTCTTTGCTACCTTGAGAAGGATGATGGAAAAGATAGGATTTTTCCTTTCTTCTTGGTTTAAACCAGGACTTTGACCCTGTGAGGTCCAAATTCTTGGAAAAGATGATCTCCACTAATTTGAATGAAACAATTGCTATTGTTAGAAGCGAGAGGAAAGTAGGAGGGTGTCATGATTGACACTCCTACATTGATGGCTCTGCTTTAATAGGTGGTCGAGAGGAATCGGGGTACCCCTAAGACCACTTGAGTCAAAAGGATATCAGAAAGAAATTTCCTTCTCAAAAGGAAAATATGAAACTGATAAGGGACGATCTGTTTTGCTCTCTCCTTTGTAAAAAAAGCGAGACATACCAAAGAATTACATTGGAAATTGCATGGGAGACCAGGGAAAAACAAAGAACCCTTGGCTCACTTGCAAATTGCAGCAAGTCTGAAAGCAATGGGACGAGGGTATGGATCAAAACCCCATGAATCAGAATCCTACTCTTGGTCAATCTGAAATAGAAATTGAGGAAGTTCTAGATACCTTGGAAAATCCATCATCTTCAATGGTTTTTCGGTGTATGGCTTCTTTGAATCTCTTAAATCGAGAATGTTACCAGGGATTGGGTTGTTGATTATGAGACTCTGACCATATGACTCACGATATTGCACGCGTTTTTATCTATGTGCCTTGTACTACTAAAAGGAACATTCTGATTGCTAATGGTTCTTCAATGAGTGTGGCGGGCATTGGAAATGTTACTATAAACAATGACCTAACCTTAAAAGATGTCTTGCATGTTCTAATCTCACTTTGCTAGTCTCTATCTATCGAGAAAGTTAACTAGAGACTCACAAATGTTATGCTCTTTTCTCTACTAACCTGTGTGATCTGAGTTCTAGAAACCATGAGGAAGATTGGACTTGCTAGGGCTAAAGAAGGTCTCTATGTTTTGAAGGTGAAGATAATGACAAGCTTAGTTGTCGAGAATACTTCTTTTTGTCTAAGACTAGTCATGATAAGATTATGTTGTATCATAGGAGACTTGGTCACCCCTCCTTTGATTCTTATGCATTTGTTTCCTAATTTATGTAAAGGGTTAAACTCTATTGATTTCAAATGCAATGAATGTGAATTTGCTAAACATAAAAGGGTGTCTTATCCTATTGCATCTAATCTTTACGCTAATCCTTTTAATCTTATACACAGTGATATTTGGGGTCCCTCCACCAACCCCAATATCAATGGTGCTCATTAGTTTGTCACCTTCATTGATATTTGTACTAGAACAACTTGGTTGTATCTTATGAAACAAAAATCTGATCTTGCCTGATTTTCCTGTATTCTACAATATGATTATGACTCAGTTTGAGGTCAAAATCAAAAGATAAGCCCGACAATGCTAGGGATTATTTCAACAAATTCCTAAGTCCTTTTTGGAAGAAAAAGGGATCATACATGAATCCTCTTGTGTGTGTACACCCCAACAAAATGGGGTAGGTGAAAGGAAGAATAGGCACCTTATGGATACTGACTAGGGCCCTTCTTTTCCAAATGAATGTGCCTAAACATTATTGGGGAGAGGCGATCCTTCTCTTTGCTCATCTTATAAATAGGATGCCTACAAAGTCCTTGGAAAAGAAGTCCTATTGATGTTCTTACTAAACACTTTCCAGATTTTCTTAAATGCAGGGAGTTCATCTAAAGTGTTTGGATGTGAGGTTTTTGTTCACATACACCAACCTAATAGGGAAAACTTGATCCCAGATCATTAAGTGTGTGTTCATTGGATACTCCAACACACGAGAAAGGTTATAAATGTTACCATCCTCTCACAAAGAGGATTTTTATATCCAAGGATGTTACCTTCTATGAAATGCATTCCTACTTCTCGGGAAAGCTATAATTCGGGGAGAACTTTAAATCCGATTATGAAAGGAAATGTTTCTTCTTGATATTGATTACGATTTTTGAATCGTGAGGGTCCAGGGTCCTCGGTGAGGTCTAGTAATGATGCAAATCATGAAGGTACTATCTCACGAACATGAACTTGATGTTCCTCTTCTTGAGCAACAATCGATGCTCCTCTTATGAATAAGAGCAAAGAAAAGACTCCCATAATCTATACCGGGAAGAAGCTGGATGAGGTTCAAAATGTGGTTCCAATTAAGGACACTACTATTGACATAAATGAACAAGATGTTCCATGTACAAATGAGGAACCTACTTCTGATGCTACTGATATTCCTCAAAACTTTGATGAAGATGATCCTACTTTTCCTATATCTGAACAGGAAAACAGTAGTGCTTCATCCACTAATGATCTTCCCATTGCCTTGAGGAAACCTACTAGGGCTTGCACCCTGCACCCTATGAAGAATTTCCTGTCTTATGACAGGATTTCTAGCAAACAAAAAAGGTTCATGAAGAACCTTCTAAATAGTTCTGTGCCCAAAAGGTTCTCAGATGCCTTAGGAGATGAAAATTGGGTACAGGCTATGAAGGAAGAAATGAATGCTCTTGAGAAAAATAAAACATGGGAGCTTCTTTGAGCTTCTAAAAAGGGGCTAAAAGCTGTTTGGTGTAGATGGGTCTTTACCATCAAGTACAAGTCTGATGGCACTATTGAAAGATACAAGGCAAGGTTAGTTGCCAAGGGATATACCCAAACCCATGGAATTGACTATTTTGACACCTTTGCCCCTGTGGCAAAGATGAACACGTGTCAAAATACTCCTATCCTTGGCTGCCAACCTTATTTGAAATTACATCAATATGATGTAAAAAATGCCTTTCTACAAGGGGACCTTGAGGAAACCATTTTATGGATATACCTCTGGTTTCCAAGTGGAAAAAGGAAAAATATGCAGATTAAAGAAAGCCCTATATGGTCTTAAGCAGTCCCCAGGGCTGGTTTGGGAGGTTCACAAAAGCTATGATAAGTATTGGCTATAAACAAAGCCAAGGAGATCATACCTTATTTATGAAATTCAATTTACATGGCAAGAGGTCCATCCTCTTGGTGTATGTGGATGATATAATCATCTTGGTGATGATGTAGAAGGCAATTCTACTCTAAAACAATTTACGAGTAATGAATTTGACATCAAAGAACTTGGAAAATTAAAGTACTTCCTTGGCATTGAGGTTATGTACTCTCGGCAAGGAATCTTTATTTCAAGCAGGTGAAGTATATTATAGATCTTACGAAGGATTGTGGCAAAATGGGGTGCAAACCTATGAAGACTCCCATAGAGTTCACTCATGGGATCAACCTAACACCTCAAGATGAAGATGTGGACAAAAATGCCTATCAAAGACTTGTAGCGGGACTCATATATCTGTCTCACACAAGACTGATATTGCCTTTCTTTGTGAACATTGTGAGCGAGATATATACACAAACCTAAGAGGTGCCATCAAAATCTTCTTTGAAAGAATTGTGTACTACGAAAAGGCATCTGGAAAAGGGTCTTATTCAAAAGGATGATCATAAAGCTGCTAGAGGCCTACACTGATTTCGACTATCTTGTTTGCATTGATGATGAAGATCTACCTCACTGGTCATTGTGTGTTTCTTTTTGGAAATCAGTAGTATGGAGGAGTAAAAAACAAGGGGTTGTGTCGGATCAAGTCTTTGAAAAGTGAATTTAGAGCCTTGGCGGTGGGTGTTTGTGAACTTCTATGGCTAAAAATCATTACGGATGATCTAAGAATTGAGAGAATGGCACCTATGATTCTACATTGTGATAATCAATCGGCCATTGACATTTCCCACAACCACATTCAACATGTGAGAACAAAGCATGTTGAGGTTGTGGACACTTTATCAAGGAAAAGTTGGTGTGGCCTTATCAAGCTCAAGTTTATCAACTCTCAAAATCAAGTTCTTTGATGTCCTTACTAAAGTGCGCTAAGAAATCCTTTGATTATCTCCTTAGCAAAGTGGGAATGATTGATATCCATTCACCGGCTTGAGGGGAAGTGTTAGAACACCTCGGTGAGGTACATCGGCGAGGTCACCTCGTGAGGGTACCTCGGCGAGGGTTCTAGTCTCACGACTCCTCTCTAAGTCATCGATGAGACTAAGCTTTAATCTGTTAACATTTAGTGTATTTTCCTTGAATTAGCCCTAATAATCTTATAAATTAGTGGCTAATCATCCCTATTTTTCCTTGTTTTTTAGCGGAAGAAACAACTTTGTCCAACTAACCGTTGGAGCAGTGTTTCCTGCTTTACCTTTTACTTTATAGCCGTTGGGCATCTCTTCTATAAATAGAAGTAAGATGGCCCCTAGTTTGTAATGAGCTTTATATTCTAAATAACAAGAATACTTTCCTCATTCTTTCTAAGTTTACATTTACAAAAACCATGTGTCGTTGGCAAGAATTCTCTGGTTTATTTAATCTATATTTTTGTGTTAAGAAGTGAAAAACATGCACTTTTGACAGCTATGCAACTGCCTTCTAATGAGAAGTTCTTTTGTGCTTTCAAACGTTCTGCAGACTGCTGCAAGTTACCATGCCATAGCAATTGCACTCTCCTTGATGGAAGCATATCCGCTGAGTGTTCAGCATGAACAAACAACGTTGCAAATATTACGTGCAAAGCTTGGCACCGATGATCTTCGTACACAGGTGAATTTTTCTACACGAGCAATGCATCTATCATGAAATCCTTAAAAAATAAACCCACTTTTTATAATGTGTGACAAGAAATTATAATTATAGATTTTTTTATGGCAACTTAAATCTTTCATGAATCTGCTTCAAGGTTTCATGCACATATATGTTTGTTTTTTAGATAAACATAATTTCAGTGCTGAAGCATTTTAAGAATGACTATTGATTAAACGCACTATCCATACACAACTTGGATAGAATTGGCTGTAGAGGCTTCTGTAGCTTTCTTCTCTCCAAGTTTATGATGGCTTCTGAAAGTGAGACTTGTGTAACTGAATGTCTTATGTCACAGGATGCTGCTGCTTGGCTTGAGTATTTTGAATCTAAGGCTTTCGAACAACAAGAAGCTGCTCGAAATGGAACACGGAAGCCTGATGCATCTATAGCTAGCAAGGGCCACCTGAGGTAGGATTAGAATGTCTTGAAGTTAATGATTTTAATGGTGATGAAACAGTTGTCGAATTTATAATGTAATTTGTATTATTCCTCTTTATTGTAGTTATTAGAAGAAATGAAACAAATTTATAGGCACTACGATTATTCACTGCATTTCAGGATACTTTCATGAATAATGAATCTCAGACTTTCTCTGGCATCACTGAAAGTGAATTTAATGCATATCTGGGACTTGATATTTTTCTTTCTTCTGATGTTCTTGGCAGTGTGTCAGATTTGCTGGACTATATCAATCCAAGCCACAATGCTAGTGGAAGGGAGACTCTGGCAGCTAAGAAGAGAAGTTATGCTATGAAGGTATATCTTTTTTTTTCCCGTAATGTAAGTTATTTGTTTGCTTCCCCAAAGTACACATTGTAAATAGCACTCAGCTAAATACAAGAACATCTAGAATATAATAGGTTGTTATTATTTAGAAAATACATTTGCATCAAATGAACCAATAAATCTTGTCTTCCTCATTGTTCTCAAAGTTCCTGGCACAAACTCTGATTGTAATGATGATATCTTGAGCCATACTCATCATGCCCATCTCCTGCCGTATATAGAACCTACTGTTCCTTTCCTTCCAAACCATATACATAGCCACAGATAGTGCTAGCCATAGCAGGTTGGTTATTTTTCATACTGTGAGGGAATGTCTCTGCCCTCTCCACACCTATTTTGCCATTCCTTGTTATGACATCAAATATTATATTCCTTGACAAGATAATGCCAATGAGAGTAATTATGGCTGTCCTGAAAAAAATTCAAATATGAATGTCAAGTGTTAGACATCTGTATATAGTATATTAATATACTTTATAATTTGTGTATAAATGATTATTTATTGCTGTTGCTGTCTAAAGAGTTGATATCAATGTGATTTGCTTTCCAGATGATGCTAAAACCTGACCATCAAAGCAGTGTTTCATCAAATTCCGGTGTTTCCGATAAGGATCCTCTGAAGGAGGTCTCCTATGACGAACAGACTAAAGCTCCTGAACCAGAAGGTAATTCAAATGAGGACAATGGTGCCTTTATTCAACCATTTGACTCCAAGCAAACCGAAACTACTGTGGAGGGAAACCAGAGTGTGGGACAAATCGAGGATGGAGATGGAGGAGTGGTTAAACCTATTGTTGCCAGTGATGATTCTCCTGAAACTCCTGCCGAAGGAGAAGAAGGATGGCATCCTGTTCAAAGACCGAAATCTACCGGATTGTATAGCCGCCGGTTGAGACAGAGGCGGCAAACAATTAATAAATCTTTTAGTTATCAGAAGAAAGATGATGTTTCTGATTTAGATTCTAAAGTGAAGGGTAACTATCAAACCAGTCGATATTACATGGTAAAGAAGCAAAGACCCCCTTCTGGAAGCTACGGTGATTATTATGTAGCAAAGAATTCCTCTACCGGACCGAAATATGGAAGGAGAATTGTTAGAGGTGTCGCATACCGAGTGAAGGCAGCTAATTCTCCTGTCAAAGAAACCACAATCGAAAATTCAGGAAATGGACGTGAGGTCTCAGGTTCTTCTTTACAGATTGGTTCCAATACTGTGCCTACAGAAGTTGGAACAGTGCATAAGAAAAGCTCAATAATGAACCTAGGAAGGTCTCCATCTTATAAAGAGGTGGCAGTGGCACCACCTGGTTCTTTACAGGTTAGAGGTTCTCCAAGTCCATCTTTGTCTAGTGAAGAAATTGGATGCGTGGAAGAGCAACATAATGATGCTGAAAAGATGTCTAAGGACATTAAGCAAGATATAGAAAAAGTGGAAGAAGAAAATGAGGATGTAAAGAGAGATTCAGCAGAGAATAGCAGAGATGAGAAAGAAGCCATGACTGGAAAAGATGACGAATTTTCAACGGACAAGAAAGGTGAGAAAGAAACCACTAGGGAAGAAAGCAGCAGCAATTTATTGAAAGTTGGAACAGATGATAGTGATTTTATTGATCTTGAAACTATGCAGAAAAGTATCATAAAAGATGAATCCATCTCTCTTGATGTCGGTGATATGGAAGATAAAGTGGTGAAGACCAGCAATGAGTTGATAAATTCAGGTGATTCTCCTGTATTGGTTCAATGTGGGAACGATTCTGCAGTAAAATTTCAATCTCTAGATAATTCCAACTGCGTATCAGAAAGGGGAAACGATGAAGCAGTACAGCTGACAATTTCATGCTCAAGTGATGCTAGAGAACTGCCCAACAAGAAGTTGTCTGCTTCAGCTGCTCCATTCAATCCATCACTAGCTGCTACCCGTGTAGCACCAACGCCCATGAATGTAAACATCCCTGGTCGAGGAACTGTTCTAACTATGGGCCCGTGGGCAATGAATGTGCCAATGCATCCAGGACAACCAACCGTTCTACCTAGTCCAGTTTGCTCGTCACCCCACCACCCTTACCCGTCGCCTCCACTAACACCGAACATGATGCATTCCTTGCCTCTTAGGTATCCTCCGTATCCGCAGCCCCCAGCATTATCCTCTAGTTATCCAGTAAATAATGGCCCGTTCCATCCCAGCCATTTTACATGGCAGCGTAATATGACACCAGGTGGATCAGACTTTATTCCTGTGCCAGTTTGGCCTGGATGCCATCCAGCAGAATACTCTGTGTCGTCGTCGTCTCCAGTTGAGCCAGTAGTTGTGCCAAGAATGGATGCCAACGTCGTATCTGATAATATAGAGACTCTGAGTTTGACATCTAATTTGCCGGGTGATCATTCTACTGGGGATGAGGATAAGAAAGAAGTAACCTTTAGCTCTCCCGAGGCAGCCGTAGAAAACTCAAATGGTATAGCTGGGGTTCATTTTGAAAATGATAGGGTTTCAAATGCCTCAGATTTGCTCAGCTCCCCTGTCTCGGAGAATCAAACAGAAAAGAATGTTCCAAAAAGGGACGCTGGACAACGTGGTGACAATCATCAGGCATGGAGGCACCAGTCGAAGAATGATGACGAGAAAACGTTCAACATATTAATAAGGGGTAGAAGGAACAAAAGACAAACTCTTAGAATGCCGATCAGTTTGCTTAAAAGGCCTTACAGTTCACAATCATTCAAAGTAGTGTACAGCAGAGTCATCAGGGAAACTGAAGCTCCAAGTTCTGCCAGTTCTGGCAATAATGAAACTGTTGAGGCAACTGCTGTGTAGGAAGGAAATCATTAGGATACCCTCGGCCAAATAAATAGGTGAATGATGTTTCTTTTTGTGTTTGATAGGCAAGGTCCAAAATACTCGTTACTCCAAGCTTGCTCGTCCATGTCTGACAAGCATGTTCTGACTATCTGCAGGTTACTCTTCACATCCCTAATTAAATCTTTACCTTTTTGTTTTTAGTGTCGATGGTAATCTCTATGTTCTTTCTTCATCTATTGATTTGAATGGTACACCTGAGGGGAAAGGGTCATATGACCCGTGTTTGTTTAATACTTTATTAACTATTATTGCATCTTTCTACATGTTCTTCAACTCTTGAAATGAAAACAATCTAACAACTGCAGTTCATGATTACAAATTACAGCATGATGTCTTGAATTCCTTGTAAAATTTCGGAAAAAACAACCCCCCTCCCTCTTTCATCTTTGTGAATCCTATTTTCTACTAGCTATAGAAGGTAGAATGAGAAAGGAAGTCTTGACGTAGCTGTAAAAGGCGTTTTCTGTTTCTGTGGAGTCTATTGTATACCAGATATAGATAGTCGTATTAAGAAAGAGGAACCTTGGCTTATAACAGTTGTTTACGGATAAATGTTGTTGTATGACCAGAGGCCACAAGTTTTAGCCGTGAAAACACTCTTATTATTTAATGTGTGACATGCATACATACAATAGGCCTAAATCTAAATGATCCACATAGGCATGATGCTGCCATGTACCGGGTAGGATTGAGTACAACCGTGGTTGCATTTGACTGACTACTGCACCTGATCTAGATACGTTTTACAACCTCTCAAGTAGCATTTAGCTGAACTTGAAGTTCGGAATCATAGTAGAATTAGCTTTCTAAACAGGATATGAGAGCTAGAAATTGTCTGCCTTTACCAGTTTCCCTTTATCATTAATCATTTTACAATTAAACTAACTTCTTACTTCGCCAGCTGCTGCTGTTTTTTTATTTTATTATACACTGAATTTATGTTTTTTTTTTTCTGTGTGAAATGCAGGCTCCTTCCTGAACTTTGTTTTTACATTTGAGAAGGGGTGCGCCTAGGTGCTGATTCTTTTTCCTTATACAAGTTGTATTGGAAATTTTGACCTGAAGACTCGAGAGTACCTTTTGTGTGTACATCTGCTGAAAAAACACGCATTTTGTAGTCTGGTTTTTCTTTCTTTAATCTTGTTTTCTAGATTCAAACCTAGTTCTGTCGGCCGAATTTTTTTTTTTTTTTATACAGGAGCCAGGAATGCTAATTTGATTTAGTTTCGACTCTTTCATGAAATTTGGCGTACATTGCTGTTCTTCTAGAGTGGCTATGTTACGAATAATATCAACTGTTTTTGGCAATGATAACTGCTGCTAGTAAGTCAATTTTTGGAAAGAGTAACAGTATACAACGAAATTTGGAATTCTTTTGAACAGATTGTGAGTGAAAATAAAAAACAAGTTTTTTTTTTTTTTTTTTTTTTTTTTTTTTTTTTTTTTTAAGGACCGAAACGATGGTCTTTAACATTATTCCTTAATCAAGCACTTGAGTATGTTATTTCATCATGCCTAAAGGGAACTCACACACATAATAGCTCCCAGTGTGTTTATTTTGCCCAAGCTACAGAATCAATCTCTGACTGAGCAGACCTATATAGCTCTAGTCGTTTCGCCAAGGACACTCTTCGTTGCATTATTGCTGGATCCTCATCCAGCATTTTACCCAAGTTCTTACCCTGTTACGATATCATCAAACATGTGCGCGGTGAAATATGCCTGATAATTATATGTAGAGAATATAAAAGATTTTTTAAATTAAAAAAAAAAAAAACATTTCTTACCTCCCTTTTTCCCAACTCGGCAAAGAAGTGATCGAGCAAGCTGCGTTTTGCCTCACGAACTTGACAATATACTATAGATTTTGGAATCGAATGTCTCAGACTTGCACACACCATATTTGCATAAGACAACACATTTGATCCTGTTTCAGAATCAAATGAAAGCCAAACCGAATATCACATTCTTGTTTGTCCGGATTCAGTTAAAAAAAAAAACAGCAGAATATCGCCTTTAGTGCGTTCTTACCAATCCGTCGAAGGTATGACTCATTGTATCTATCGAAAATCGAGTGTGTAGGATTTCCACCCTTCTCTATATCTTGAGGAAGTTTTCGGAAAAAATCGACGGTTAAATAACTACATTCCATGTCAACAAGCTGTAAAGTTGCTTTTTTGCTCTCGTTCCTCATCCGATCTAACGATTCTACAGCAGCATTTCCGACCTCAACTCTAAGGGTAGGATACTGCTTCAACTCCTGCAATTAAGCAATATAGCACCAAGAAACATTCTATCTTTTTTGAGTACATTCTACTCGTAATATATACCCAAATAAACAAGAGACATATATACCGTCGTCTCGTTGATTGACTTGTGGACCAGATCTTTCAAAATAGTATGAACCTGAAACCATATGAACTTGTTCAGTACACACGGATCGCCTTCTTAGATAACAAGACAACTAACAGGCATTAACGTACTACCTACATAATGCTTCGATGGGGAAAATGATAGTTGAACATTTAGAAGGTTCTTTAGTTATGAATGTCGAAGCAAGTCAAAACGCGCCAATAAAGTTTCCTTGGTGTATCACCTGGTCTTTTGCATTGATCACACCTTGGTCTCTCATTTTTTCTTTTATCTGATGTCCCACTTTAGTAATGAGATTTCAACTCAAAGATTTCAGAGGTATTGTCCTTTTTCTAAATACAGTTCATGGGATGCATCCCATATTTCAGTTGTAGTGTCGTAAAACATAAAGTTCTCACTCAACTCTGATGTCATGGAACCAACCAGCCATGACATTGGTTCTGAGATACATTTTTAAAAGGCTCTTTCCTCTAAAAGCCCGTTTCTTGAGAATAACCGTAATATCTTCTCAAAGAAGGCGTTCAGAAAAAGAAAAAATATGTAATCAACGTAATATATAGAAGCATACCGCATCCACTGCCGTCTCAGCGGGACCTTTTACAGTAACCAAAGTGGATTCAATGAGACGGCGATACCCTTGTTCAGGAGCGATCAAATGAGGTTGATATCCATCGGCTTCAGTGATTAGCTTCCGCACATTATCCATAGAAAGTTGCTTATCAAATTGCAGCCTTTTTAGTGCACCAGGGAGTTGATTGTCAAAAACATAGTATACTTTATCACCACCCGGTCGGCTTCAAACAAGAAAGTTTAACAACAAAAAGTAGTAAAGGATCATAATAATTAGGTTAAAGATCATTAGCAAAAAGAATCCATGTCACACATACACTCCATCAAGGTGTTCCTTGAAAATGCTATCAAAACCTCGACAAATTTCCATTATCATGTATAGCCTTCCCTGATGAAAATGTGAACAAAGAAAAAAAAAAAAGGGGTTTATTTCAAGAGAATCGCGAGAATCAAAGAATAACATGAACGACATGCATGCATGCTTACTCCATCATCAGTGGCAATGGGCTTCCCGATGCGGCTCAATTCTGTCTCTAGCTCGATGATAGTCTTGTTTATGAGAGATTGAAGAGATGGTATGCGAGACTTGATTACAGACTCCAAATGCTACAATATGAAAAATTATATAAATGTCGTTTCTCAGCGAGATTAGATTTAATGAATGCTTCAACACGATGTATGTATGTATATATGTAGCATGAAACACGAGGTCTCTAACCAAAACATTACGAGTCGATTAAACTACAATCAAACATATTGAGCTTCTGAATCGACTGCCAGTACGTTTATACAAAATGTTCAGGATGTGGAAACTAAAAAGAAAGAAAGAAAAAAAAACATGTAAAATCCACAAGTATGTATATATACATACTTTTGAAAGGACTTTCCCAAGATGCTCCGAACCCATTCTGCTTGCCATATGCTTGTATTCTGGGGCATTTGCAAAATACTCCCGCTCTCTCTGCCGGGCTGCAATCATGTCAACATTCTTGTTGATATCAGATTGAGATCGATTCACAACACCAATCCATGGAAACTGTAGCTTATATGCTCTTCCTTCCAATATCTGAAAATTTTAGGAACACCATGCGCGCAGTCATTATGATAAATAGTCCTGCCCCGTTCTGAGATTAAACACTCGAACGGTGTTTTACTCGTTCCTACAATAGTGAATTTTCCCACACTAGGTTTGTCATTTAGTAGGTTTTAAGGGGATAAAGCTACGTTCCTTAACGCATTTGTTTTGGAAAAGGACAAGATATGGCGATTGAAAGGAGCTTTTTATTTTCATTCTTTCTAGTAAGATATTATTTTCCTTCAAAAAGTTTTTTTTTTTTTTTTTTTCTTACTCAGCTCTCTATTACCTCAAGCTTTTATAAAAGAGATGGTAATTCATCATGCTATCAGGATTGATGTCATTGGACCATCTTCCCTCCCTTTCCACCATGTTTACGTACTCAAATGTCGGTGACGATACTGGAAATCATCAGATAATAAATCCAAGGCCGTTCTCTTAAAGACAACCTGCCAAAAGCTTCAAGAACAACAAAAACGATAGAAAAGAGGGGGTGTTTTGGTGGTGGTTTACACTGGACTTGAAATGTTATTTCTCAAGCTGCCTACGTATCCAATGTGTGTATTGGAATTAAGTCTTCGTAGTTTCTTAGGGATGGTTTATATAGAGAAGAGTTGTGCCCTAAGGCGGCGTGGGCTTTGTCCTTGTTGGGCTTGGATTGCCGTGTTCCCTAAGGAAAAGATAACTACGATTTAATCTCCTTAATTGTAGGAGATAATTGTGTGTATATTTGAATGTCAGGATTAGAGTAGTAAATCGAGGGATTCTTCCCATATTTATCTGATGATCACACACGTGGGAAATACGATTAGAGATTAACTCTGTGTTTGGGCCGACCTATAGAGGTCGGGGGAGATAGCCGAGCTGGGATCAGCTCGGATTCTTGTGTGCATAAGAGGTTTGGTCTGAGAGGGACTTAGGCCGTCTTATAGGGTCGGGCAGGGGCAGGTTTGATCACAAGTACCGGCCGACCTGAAGGGATCGGAGGATGGTAACCGAGCTCATACGGCTCGGGTACTGGGGGTTCTGCCCTTGATAGAGGCTTTTCTCTATCTTTATTTATTATTGTGCTGATGTGGAGGTGACACGTGGGTAAGGTCAGTTTCTGGCATCGTCAGTCAGCCCTCTTTATTTCTGCTTGTATGAGCACTTCTCTCTTTGCCTCTTTGAGCCAGTATTGACCCCGACACTTTGTACTAGGTCCATGTATGAGGGAGCGTGTTGAAGTGTTTATAATTTTAAAATATGTAGATTACTCACCTCCCCAACAACTTAAGCTTTTAGGAGAGATAGTATAATAAAAATATGCCAACTTACATCAACAGCATCAGTGCCCTTGTCCATGAGATCAATTTTTGTAAGAACCCCGAAAGTCCTCTCGCCTGAAAATATATTTATGCACAAAACCTATTAATATTTCACTAACATGTAAAAAACGAAACCCTGACAACAAAACGCATCATTCAATCTGTATAAGTATACCCCGTTGATCTATGACTAACACTGCGACGATACATAACACAAACCAATTAGAAATGTATATATTGTACATCACAAAACGGACCGAAGGAATTGACGAACATGCTCGTACCTTTGGGATCCATTTCACGAGAAATCTTAATAGCATCGGAGGTAGCGAGATCTTGATTAGCAGGAGAAATGGCCAGAATAATACAATTTGGCTGCAGCGCAAGACATATATATTGTTGATGAGAAATCTTATTGTTGTTGATGTATGAATCGCGATAAAACCTAAAGACTATTATTATACACATTTTTCAACCCTAACTCCCCTCATGCCCCTTTTTTTTCTACAAAATCCCCCCCCCCCTATATGTTTTCCTTACTAAACAAAGAAAATCCATAGGTCCCCCAGCACAGTAAAAAATAAATCCAGGAATTCGGCTCGAATAAGAACAAGAAGAGGAATCACAAAAGATTGAAAAATTTACCTTTTCAATGAATGATCTAACCATGTTTTCAATGTCCTGAACAATGTTATCAGACTGACCCTCTGCATGAAATTGGATGTCGTTATCGTCTAGGATCATACCTTCCCATCTTAATTAACATGAAAAAACAAAAAAGGAGCTCCATACACCGCGAAAAACATCAACAAGAAAAGCAGCTAAACTCACCTACTGCAACTTTTGTGAGCCCAGGAAGGTCAATCAATGTCAAGTTCACAACTGCCAAATAAAAGTGAGATGACATGTTCAGAGGCGGACGCAAGATCCCGGGCAATGGGGCAAAAATTCTAAAGATTTTTTGTAAACATATTTATCTGACAAAATGGACCATGACCAAAATATACTCGATCCCACTCTCTCACCGTTAGGGGAAGATATATTGAGATAGATTGGGACAGTAGAAATTCCTTTGGATCGTCCAGTCACTCTATCAGTTTCATCAGCAATTTCTTTTCTTACAGCGGCTGCAAGAGATCGAAAAACATATTCTTAGATTAGATGAACATCATATATTTATAACTTTCTAAAGTTTCATCTCCTTGAATGAATCACATTTCTGTAAATCTTAAATATATGTTAAGTGTGCTAAGGGGAAAATACCAATTTATCATTGAAGAAAATAAAAAAACAACATACCAAAATCAGTGAACCGCTTTCTTGGCAAGTGTCCGAATTCTGCATATTCTCTTCCTTCATCAATACGTTGAAGCTGTAGGACAAGAGGCCGGCGAGTGACAATACCTGAAGATGAAAGTACATAAGCACAACATCAAACACTCTGATCATTATCAGGGGCGGACGCAAGATCTCGGATAAGGAGGGGCAATAAATTTTTTTAAAGGCGGATGAAAAAATTAAGGGATGGGGGGAGACTATAAACATAGTCCAAATTCTGCATATTCTCTTCCTTAGTTGTATGTAGGTCCGTTGGTGATCATTGTCGTAGAAGACAATTAGCAACATAAATATGTTTAATATATATATGCAGGGAAATATAAAATGAGAATTTTACCAGATCCACGAGGTAAGAAATCCTTCCCAACGATACTTTCAAGCACTGAAGATTTCCCAGAGCTCTACAAAATAATACATAGTGTAACTGGTAAAAAATGATAGCCAAAGGAAAACAAAAATAGTTTCACAGTCAAAAAGCATGAAACAATATAGTATTATTAACCAGCTATAAAAAAACAACTTCTTTTATGTTAAGGACATGGAAATATTGGATTACATGTCATGATTTTTGGCCGGAAAATGTGTCGGTCAGTATTTTCCAGCGTGCAGGACCATTTTTGTAAAAAAAAAAGGACCACTTATAAGATCAAATTTATGACCGGAGAAAATTCAAGAATAAAATTGCAAAACGTGTCCAGTTACATGACTAAAATAACAATTTAGCATAATAAAATCATCACGGCATCGTTGAAGATCTCAAAGTAACTAAGGATCTAATGAGCGTAAGTCATATAAAAAAAACAGTTAAACCCTAACCGTGAGCGTAAGTCATATAGATATTAAAAGGACAGGACGAACGCAAACCAGCAAAGAAGTCATATAAATGTGGGAAAAACACACAGAGAAGACGTAATTACAGGAAAACGCGTAAGATATGGTGGTGCAAGGACTAAACCAAGTGTATGTATACCTGTCCGCCGACAACAGCAATGGAAGGCAAAGCATCCCAAAGAGTGGGCAAGGCACTTTCTTCACCATAGTCACCTAGAGCAGTGCAAGCTTTCTGAAGTCTATTAACCAACTGGATCAAATTCTCCATTTCACTTCGTTTCGTCCAGTGAAGAACAAGAAGAAGAAGAAGGGAATGGATCGGCCCGTTACCAATCGAATCCTAAGTACCGGAAGAATGTGTGATCTCCTCTGCAATTTGAAAGCGCAGGATAATGGATCAATTTAGCAAATTCTAACCGTGTGGCTTGATCTGGTCTTTACTAAGAATAGCAAGTTCACATTCAAAGAGAAGATATTGACCCAATATTTACGTGGGAATCGACGGGTGGCTGCATGCAAAGAGAGCTATATTATACCTGTCCTACTTATATTTTCATCCCATCTGCAATTCTAAATCACTCAACACTTAAAAAAACACTTAAAAAATATCACTACTGTATAAACGAAGAGTTTGAGAGTAAGCATTCTAAAATCTCCAAAATAAATTTTTTATTCGAAAAAAAAATAGAATAGGTTCTACAGTTTTCTACCGCATATCCTCTGTGAATACTAATAACCAAATTCGAAATAGAAAAGGATTTTCAGAAATTATCATTGATGATGAAATCTGTATTAATAAATAGCTATATACTTTATTAAATGGAAAAGTATTTGTCGATAGAATTTGTATACAAGTGCACAAAAATGATCCAAAAGCAGAGGATCTTGGACTCTCGTGATCTTTGCCACAGATCACATTGTAGGTTCTTTAGACCTATTAAGTAATCCTAAAGCTTCAAATGGTATAAAAATAAGATTACCTAATAGGAATAAAGTTTATGTCACACATATAGGATAAGTGAAGGTAAATTTTCAGTTAGTCCTACATGATGTGTTTTGCATTTCTGGTTTTAAGTATAATCTTTTATCTTTGCCTTCTTTGATTAACCATTCCAAAGGTGCAGCTATTTTTTATGCTAACAAGTGTGTTTTGCAGGACAAGAACAAGAAAGTGATTAGTTCAGCTGATTTACAAAGAGGACTCTATGTCTTAGACCAACCAGTCAAAGTTTCTGTTGTTAATGCTGTGGAGAATAACACTTTGTCTGATAGACTAGATGATGCCCTGTTGTGGCATTATAGACTACGACATCTACCAGATAAGAGACTGCAAGTTATCAGTTCTCAGTCTGCTGATGTTAAGTTTTGTGAACATGATCTTTGTTATGTCTTCACTATGGAAAAATTAAAGAAAAATCCTTATCCCTTAATAACTACTAATGTGAATGTTGTTTTTGATCTTGTTCATATGGATATTTGGGGTCCTTTGAGGCACTATACTGTGAATGGACATCAATTTTTTTTTACTTTTGTTGATGATTTTTCTAGGTTTACTTGGGATTTTCTTGTGAGGCACAAATCTGAAGCTTCTGAGTTTGTTAAATCCTTTGTTAAATTTGTTTCCACTCAATTTAATTAAATTATCAAAGTGATTAGGTCTGATAATGAGCTGAGTTTCAGCTCACAGATTTCTCTGCTCAGCAAGAGATTATACATCAGACATCCCGTGTCAGCAACCTGAGCAGAATGGTATTGTTAAAAGGAAACATTAGCATCTGTTGAATGGGGCCAGGGGTCTGAGATTTCAGAGTAACCAACCCATTGAGTATTGGGGTTTCTGTCTTTTACATTATGTAAAATTAATTAATGCAACTCCTACACCACTACTGCAAGAAAGCACTCCTCATGAGATGCTCTATGGCACTAAACCAGATTATTCTGTGTTCAAAGTTTTTGGTTGCCTAGTTTTCTCTTGCACACCGCAGTAGTGCATGACAAAATTTGATTCCAGGTGTAGGACTTGTGTCTACCTTGGAAACTCCAACACTTCCAAGGGTGCTGTTGCTAAATACTCAATTTCATGAGATTTATTTTCCTTTATTTCAGCAGGTTATAGGCAAGGCTAGATATATCTCTGATATGCCAGTCCATTTACCAATTATGGACAATTTTGATGGTCTGCTGAGTGAGTCAGAAAGTAGCCACACACAAATGCAACTACAGCTGAGGTTCCCAGTGAAGGGCATGCTCCTGTAAGCCAGGTACCTACACCTGCACATGTTCAATTGAGGAGATCAACAAGGACAAGGAAATTACCAGCCTTTTATCAAGGTGGTGCTCATGCAGTTCAGCAGACCCCACATCTGCTGAGTGATGTGATGAATTTGGAGAAAATTTCAGAAGAATATGCAAGATTCATTAATTCTATTGATGATGTTAAAGAACCTAAGACCTTCAATCAGGCCATCAAGCATGATGAATGGAAAGAATCCATGCAAAAAGAGATTTAAGCTCTGCAGAACACTCATACTTGGGAAATAGTTGATTTTCCCCAAGGAAAGAAGCCTATTGGGTGCAAATGGGTGTATAAAATCAAGTAAAACTCTAATGGTTACAAACCTAGATAGGTGGCAAAATGATACCCTCAAACATATGGCACTGACTACCAATAGATATTTTCACATGTTGTCAAAATTACCACAGTTAGGAGTTCTAGGAATGCTGAGTGCAAGTTCATGTACCAATCTCAGCTTGAGAGAGGTGTTACAGTACAAGTGATGATAGGAATTCTAAGTGCAAGACTGCTGAGGAACTCACAGATTACATGAAGGCTCAACAGCCTGCTGAGTTGATTAGTGCAGAAAACAGTTATTTAGTTAAATTCTCTTGTAACCGTTTGTAACTTACTTATAACTGATAATAAGGTGTATGAAGCTATAAATACCTCAAGATCAGTAGAATTGTAACTTAACTTGTTTATTGTTCTTCAATAATTATGCTTCCGCATTTTCTTTACGTCTTCGTTTGTCTTTTTGCAAACTTCAACACATTATATGTTTACTAGAGTTAGAATATAGTATGGTTAATGTTGCAACGTTTGATTCATTTTCCATATATTAGAATATTTTATAATTTGTCTTCCTGATTTAATCAACCTCGTTTTGTAAGATATCGTATATCTTAGAGTTTATAAAAATTAGATAGATCAATCTCAACTTACTTGCTTAGAATATATACTTCGATAAGTTCTTCTCTCATCAAGCACATGCCCAACGATTCTAACATTTAATCCCTTAAACACATGTGTATATTTCTTAATTTAGTCTTCATTAGACTTAAGAAAGATCCAAGAGCCTTTTATCGCTTATCATTCATAAAGAAAATCCAAGGTATATTAAATACTTATTTAACCGTTTGAATCATATTCAAAACATAAATCATTTAATTAACCTTTAAGCAATGATTAAAGAATTAAGTCGCTACTTAAATCTTCCAATTTTGAAAACAACATTTTCAAATTTAATTGTGGTCATTCATAATAAAATACATCTGATGTTTGATTGATTAATTGTCATCGTATAACAAAATGACCCATTGAATATCGTATCCAATATATGATTAATTTATTGAAACTCCTTTTCAAGTGACTTAATCATATCATGAGTAATAATTAAAGTCTTTGAGCACGACATCAATTATGTAGTCCTCTTGTCTTTAATTACTCATGTCATTGCTTACTTTAAAGGAATTAAAATACTTAACCATATGTGAGAATATTTCACAAATGATGTAACAGTCATTTATAGTTTGGCCTAACAAACGAGAAAAACATAGAATTACAAGTACGCTAAAATCTACAACATACATATAAAGATAAGTAGAGTGTTTTGTTTATACATGCAAAATAAAAAATGGTCTTTTGATTTATGATTTTTCCTCCCACTAGTGAACTACTCCGATTGACTTTCAAGAATTATTCAAAAAAAAATTCATTAGTGGCTGAGATCCAATCTAGCCGTCCCGATCCCCGGCGTTGGTCGATCGACCGAGACAATTTCGATAGGTAGGCAACTCTTTGACATTTCACATCTCTATATGTTAGTCAACCCCTTGTCTATATAATTAGGCGGCCTTGACGTTGGTCAATCACCACAAAATTTTAGTTAAGCTTTAACCCAATATTCATAAGATCTCATACGATCATATATTAATAACGACGATACACCTGAGGTAAGTCAACTCCCGACGTTGGTCGATCAATTAGATCCGAACACGGGCTCTCCATCGTCGTTATAATATTGAAAGACAATTTTCAGACTTAATTTTTTAAGTGGGAGTATTTGTTTTTTTAATTAATTGTGTTCTTATCATAAAGTGTGTATATTTTCACGTTTATTAATATAAAGTAAAACATACACCTACGCATTCATCTGTTTTATTAAATCATGCTTAGTTATGTATCTACCGTATCATATAAAATTTATACATACATTATGCACACAAATAAATAAATAAATAAAATAAAACCTGTATGATCGTGAGCTTCCTATGCCATTTCAAATACAACACTTTTGCAGTGGGGCTTATTTTTGAATAAACGAAATAATTAAACTTTCGCTTTTCGTTTTTATAATGACTAGGACAACTTTTATTCAAAAGAAAGTAAATACATTCGACATCTATCCTATTGATCGAATATATGATCAATCGAGGCTCATATAATCATATTATATAAAATGAAACATCCATTCACATAATCATATTATACGAAAAGAATAAAAATTGAAGAGAACTAAATATTCGCGTCTTTTCCATATAATTTATTAATAATTAACTTGACATTGAAAATAAAATTAACTATTAATTTTAAAATCAATATTATATTTTTGACTTTTATAAATAGAACTATTCAAAAAAAAGTCAAATAAAAATTTTCTTTTGTTTGTTTTCTTTTGATTCATTAATCAAAATTGACCCGATATGGTTCAACTTTGAGTCATAAGGCATTTACTTGGTTTTTTCAAAATTTGAAAACATTCGAAAATTCGAAAGGTCAAGGTTAACCAATGAAACATTGGCTCAACCTTTTGAAAAGGTTTAGATTAGCTTGGTTCAAACTTTTGAACCATATGGAAGGCCATGAGGCAATCCAATGGTTCAAAGCCATACGGCCACAACAAAACAAAAGAAATCAACTACCCATCAACACATCAATATGAACCATACATAAGTTTCAAATACACAAGAAACAAGAAAATAGATCACCACCCCCACGGCAGTGCAGCCTCTAACACCCCGCTCTCGGACTGGCCCTTATCCGGGGTGAGTCGTTACCTTCCTGTTCTCAGAGGTGCAACGTAAAAAAAAAAAAGTTGAATATTCCCACGGGTTCTCTAATTATTCAAATCACCAACTACAACCCTCAAAGGGACAATTTTGCTCCCAAAAATATATTAAAGACTTAGCTTTAAAAAAAAATGGACAAAATAAGTCTAAACAAATGCATAGATTTAAGTGCTAACATATTATAAAATAAAAAATAAAAAAAACAGAGGGAGTAACAATTATGTTTTAGTAGCCGTTTAAGTCATTAAGTTTACAGTTGGCTGGTCTCTTTTATAAGGCAGTTGCTTTTTATAGTTGGACAGTGACCCTTGAGTTTCATCATGTATTAGTTTATATATATATATCTATCTGTAATTCTCTCTTTGAATCAAGGAGAAGAATTATTTCTCTTCCAAAGAATTCTACAACTATTCAGCTGAATCATGTCAAGAGTCAAGTGTTGTTGTCTTCAAGATGTCGTTTTGCTCAGGAGGATTCTTTCTTTTTTCCAGTTATTTGCATTTTTTTGCTTCAATTCATAACAGTAGGCCGTCGCCTGTTCAATGCAGAAGATCCCATGGTCCCTCAACGCCGCCTTGTAGCCTATAATGAGCAGTTGTATTTACGATCCGATCAGATCCGATCAGATCGCAATATTCATAGGCATCACTTCAAATGTTCAGCGAAGAACTACTTACCTGACACTGACAGACTTCCATCCAATATGCACTTTCTATAAATAACTATACACTGGTTAAAGTAATGATGACATAATTTCCCCAATTATTTTTCAGTGAAAAGAAATGCCTTTAAAAGCCCCTCTAATTGTAGCTTTAAAAGCTAGCTAGCTAGCTGAAATAGGACACAAACTAAGGGCAACATTCGAACTCAAGGTTCGGTTCAAGGAAGCCTCACATGCCACAAGTACCTTTGAAAAACTTATATGCCCAATAAAACCACACATATTCGACTGCCTTCATGGCTCGTAGATCTTAACACAATGTTCAAATCGATGTACGTACAACAAGTGTTTGTTGAACTCAAAACAGTTTATATATAATATATATAAAGAGATCTTTAACAACTTTAAGCAGTGAGTACAAAGGAGTTTAAGTCAGCAAGTGAAATGATAGATAGAAAGAAGTACACTTTGATGCAGTACACTTTTCGAGCACAATTCCTTAACTACAAAGGTTAGGTATGCAAACCCCATTTTCCGGATTCTGTTGCTCCTTCCATATTCTCCCTGTCACACGAAGCTTAAGCTCTTTCCTGTCTCCATTTCCACCAGAGAAGAAAAGTGCAATATTGCGTTGAATGATTAGACCGTCATGGCTGTCTCTAACTTTCTTGTGATTATCCCTTATGCTTCTTGGAGTGCCTTCCCATGTGAGTTTCCTACCATTGCCTCCAACCTCTAAACTGTAGCTAAACTGCCTAGCTTCAGTTTCATCCCCCATAAAACGAAGGAACGCCATATAAACAGGGGCCATTCCAAGTTGAAATGCTTCAAAATGCAGGCAAAAGAATTGACCAAAACAGTTGAATACCTAGAGACAAGCAGAGAGGGGATTTTCAAAAATTTCAAGAAAACATAATGAGCTACCAGGAACAAAATTGAAGGAAATGTTTTGAAATTAAAGGGAATGTCTTTTCACACAACTAAAAGTCTTAATACACAGGTATTTTTCCAATTTTACCCTTCAAATTTATGTTTCTTCACACTAGTTGATTCTGACCGAATATCAGACAGAATTTAAAAGTATTCTTGACTCAATTTCAGTCAGAAAGTCTTTCTGGCCGGTATTGAGTATGGAAAACATTCAAAATTCTGACTCGAATTAAATCAGAATAATCATCATTTTCGGCTCTGATTCGGTCAAAATAATTTGCAAACACGTTGATTCTAACCGAATTCGAGACAGAATGTTAAAGGTTTAATTGTCTCAATGTTAGTCAGAAAGTCTTTCTGACCGGTATTGGGTATGAAAAACATTTAAAATTCTGACACATATACGTATTGAATCAAGATAATCATCGTTTTCGACACAAATTGGGTCGGAATAATTTGTTGTGTGAAAAAACGTTCCCAAATTAAATCACAAGAAAACATGAAACCAGAAGGGTACTTACAGTTAACATCCATGTAGCGTTCTCTACTTCCCGAGGATTAGACTTCACATAGCGGTGATTAAAGGTGCATCCAGAGTGCATGTCCACCTTGTGATAATCTTGCAAGTGAGCCACTAGGAAAGGAATATCCCCGACAACAGAGCATTCTGATCCAGCATAAGGACAGGTGTAGGGTCTAAAATTACAGAGAATTTCATGCTTGAGCTTGCTGTAATAAGGAAATATTTCTGGGCAACCGAGAGAGGAATACTTGCACGGTAGCTCCAGTGACTCGGCCACTTTTTCTAGAGCCAAACATCTTATATCACCAAGCTCCTGTCTACAAGTTGGACACCGATTTTGCACCCTCACTTTACAGGTGGAACAAAGTGTGTGTCCATTGTGACACTGCAGCAGACAAAAGAAAAATTGAAGCATCATCAGAGCATGCTTAGGTTTTGACATCTTTATGAAAAGAATACTGAGAACAACGAACAGGCAGGGAGCAGGGAGCCCATCACAGTCAAGATTCATTCCAGGACAATATTTTACAAAACCGAATGGAACGACTGCTGTAACATACCTTTAGAGGAACATGAATTCCACGTCTCAGGAAAATACCTTAGAATACAACTAAATCCCCCCATCTGTTTTGAAACTATTATATAATGATTCAAGATTAACTACTGCCTACTTATAATAGCCAAGATAAAGAGGTAAAACCTGAAAACTTAAAACACAGAAACAACAAATTCAGCTTTCCGGTACACTACTGGAAGGTACCTTTATTTAAAATTCATCTGGATGGTATATGTACCTTTGGCTGTGCTGCCTAGCATCTGGAAGAAAAATCGCAATAGAAATTTATACCTCTAGAGGCACCCCCACCCTCCTTCCCCCACAAGAGTCTAACACTGAGCAGATCTTCAGGGTAAAGAAAATGTTCAAAGGTCTAGTCTTATACTCCACGAAATTAGGACTATCCCTTACATACATTCTACCAGTTTGTGGCTGTAATGTACATCTATTTTCCAGAATAATGCAAATATAAGGTGCCCAATGCCCTTAATAGTTTACCTCCAACCCCTTATTGTTTGAATCAAAGGAAAAATGACACTTTTCCTTCTTTTTGCAGTGTGTCTCAAAGTGGCTGCAAGTTGAAGTTGGTGAAAAACTTTCCCTTCGGCTTTGGTTATACCCAAGCACCAGATGGGTTACTTATTTATTCTTAGGATTTAGCACATCTTTGTACCAAAATTTAAATTTAATGACCCACGACTTATTCATATACCGGAAAAAGCAATTCAAATCCATATTGGATTAATAAGACTACCCAAACAAAAAAGAAACATAATATAAGCACAAAGTTGCTGAGAACCCTTTCGACAGAATGGTATATCCACCGATTAGAAACTAATCTATTCGTCATTTATCACTCTAAATCCTGTAAAAACACATACAGTAGCTGTTTGAAGACCTCATATATAAACCCAGCTGACTGAAATAGCCTTCGAAATTCTAGTAATCCCCAGATTTTGCTGAGTTCTGGATTAAAGAATAGAATGAGAGAAATACCAACCATTAGCTCTATGAATCTTAGAGAGAGAGAGAAAAGAAACACTTGTAAAAATTAATCAACTTTTAACCAGCCTAAAACCGACAAAAATACGCCTGAAATTAACCACAGAAGGAAAAAACGCCAGGAACCAATTAATCTGGCTTGAAGATAGTGCAACCCAGAGAGAAAGAAAAAAAAATACAGAAAAAGGGAAAAACCTGATGGATTGGAGGATACATGGAATTAGTGCAAACAGGGCATTCGAGGAGCTCACGAACGCTAGCGGAGGGATGAAGTGCAGCACCGCCGGACTGAATGATGGTTTTGTTGGGTTGCTTTGTAGGAGGAGGAAACTGGGAATGGATATTGAAATGGGGATGATGATGATGAATGGAATGGATCTCATCCTCATCAACCCCATCCGAAGATGTAACGCATTCAATACTCTCTGTCTCCATTTCTCGCAACAAATCCAAATTATTCCAGCTAAAAAAAAAAAAAAAAAAAAAAAATCCCTTTCAGGCTGCTGCTATCAAATCTTAAATGTCGTAATTGTTGTAGATTTTGTCAATATAACAGGGGATATGAATCTGACTTCTGCATCAAGTTCATCATCGGTTTTGTTGATCGCCGTATATGAAGAAGAAAAGAGAGGAATTAAAGATAGAAAAAAAGAGGATCTTTCCTTTCTTTCCTGATGGGGTTTTCCTTTTTTCCTTGTGTTTAACAGTATCCGATGATCTTTGACTCTCCGTAAGGAGCGTGGAGCTGTCTTAATGGCCATATGGAAATGCCTCCTTTAATATGAAATCGCGCATCTGTTCTAAAAACAATTAATTAATTATATCATAAAAACAAACAAACAAACATAAAAACCAAAAGTTGTTGTATAGTAATTGTTTTTCTCTTATTTATTTTAAAACCACCATTTGCTGTACATCCTTTTTACTATATTATTATTATATGTTATAGGGAAAGAAATGGTTGTAGAAAAAAGAGATCCGTTTTTCACATCTAATAACTATTTTGATCGAATATTTTATAAAAAAAAATAATTTTTATTCTGACCTATTAACTATTCAAGAACTTCCCCTCAAAAAAAAAAAAAAAATTCAAAACTTAATATCTGTGACGTCATGTTTCTGAATACCTACCGAGTCCTTATCCGAAAAAATAAACGTTTGACACGTATAACATTAAATACATCTAATACTATACGGTCATCATATCAAAAGTAAAGCGTTGCGGAAGATAAAAAAAACTCGGGAAATCATGCCAAGATCTAATACGTGAGTAACATTGTCATCCAACTAAAGGATGAAAGATAACTTATACATAGATATTGTCTTACAAACCAAGGGTAGTTTATCTTACAAACATATGTCTTAAAATACAAACCAAATAAAACTGCAACATATCTTCAAATAAAAGTACAAAGTCATTAAGGTACAATAGTAAGATATGAAATCATGATAATAAAACTCCAAACGCTGCCAAAGCTTGCACATCATCCTTATCATCAATATCATCCTGCGAATCTTCTCAGGAATGGAAACATAGAAATATGCAAAGGGGTAAGTACATAGCGTACTTAGTAACATGTAGAAGTTATTGAACAACAAGATTTATAATGAAAAGAAAGCAAAGACATTATTAAAGATTATCTTAATGAGATAGACAATACAACTACAAATCACATTGTGTCCCATAACACGTGTGAGGTTTCTATTTTGTTTCTAGGTTAGCTTATCATTTCTACATCAAGTATTCAAGGGTACTCTGCGCTAGTCATGCACTAAGAAACATTAAGGTGAAACCTACTAGAGATCCGCTCGAGTAGTTTCGGGCTAATCCCGTTAGTGTGTGTGTTCGGCGCAGTCCTTCCATTTTTCCTGACCATCTTTGTGATCGGCGAAGTAATCCTTCCACATGATGACGGTTTTCCCGTAAATGACCATTATCTTTGTGATCATATTAAATCAAGTAATCCACTTTTCTTTTTTGACCAAAGGCCGATTTATTGTGCTATAAATAGTTCACTCGATCGACCGAGCCACTGTTTATCCGTTAAATAGCCACGTCTTTATGGTTAGGTTAACTTAATAGAATTTATTATCTCAGTAGGTATGGCTATGGCTACGTTACTCGCTTAGTTTAATTAAAACTTGTAAGAAGGAAATACCGATATAAAACTCTTAGGTAGGCTCATGAATTGATCTTCGGACGTTAGGCGTTATCTAGGTAGGTTTATATTCGGGAATTGCATGCACACCGCTTATACGTCACGTCGTAGATTAGCATGAGACTATAACTTGGTAATTGCTAGTTGGACGAGAGCTTGAGTGATCGTTTAGGAAATCGCCTAACCACAGGAATGTTGCCTGAGCGAGGTGTACGGTCAATATCGGCATCCTTAGAGTCGTAGCGTGTGAGTTATATGAGATGGAGGCCTTAAAAAAGCGAAGTCACGTAACAATATCACGAGTGATTTAGTGACTTACCGGTGCTAAGTCAAGTTAAAGAGGATGACTCAAGATAGATACAAGCGGATTGTGAGTTAATAAGTTGATTTATTATATAAATTATCTAGGTCCAAGCGATAAAGACTATGATTGGGGAGGTTAATTACGTTGTGTCGAGTCGTGTCTTACTTTTCTCTTCTTATGTGGGTCGTAGACCGCCTCATGTTCTTGACATGTTTAATTAATTGTTTGTATATAAGATGATCCACAATTGGTTCCCTGTGGGATCGACCTTGATTCACTATAGTTATACTACGATGGGCCTAGTCCTCTTGCTAGTATTGGTTTATGGTGGTCAAGTATATTATAACCTGATTGACCCCGATCACAACACATCCCGATATTGTCTTGTGCCTTACCAAGAATAACATTGATGTTTAGTCTTTTATCAAGTCGAGTATGTATGTTATTAATTGTTAACTAGCCACCTAAGTAATTTAAAGTAAATGCTCACTTAACAACTCTACTCCATCAGCTTAGACTACTAGACCCTAGGCGAAACCTAGCACTTACACAGCCAATGATGAATCCCCAATTCACCAAAGCAGAAGGTCAATTCTAAACTTCCGGTGGTCCCGTACTTCATCTCACCAAAGAATCTATCATGTGCCGGAATTAAACGCATCAGAAGCTCATTCATTGATTTGTCAAGTTATTTTAAGTTAATTATATTACATAGAAAAGGTCCAAACCCAAACCAAGCCTTAAAACTCAAAACTACACAAAATGGTCTTTACCGGCGCCAAAGCCCTTTGGTGCGCGCTAAAACGATATTGGGACTCTAAAATTGTTTCTGTTCAGTATGAGCACCCTTTTTCCGTGCGATAAAACCTACAAAATACTCTGCTTCAAACTGCACAACTCAGGCGCGTGCTAAAGCCCATTGGCATGCGCCAAAACTGTAGCAGCATTCTGTTTGATCTCTATTTTACTTTTGTGCGCGCTAAATCCCCTTGGCATGCGCCAAAACACCTAAACATATTTTGCCTAATCTCTGATCACCTTTGGCGCGCTAAACCCTTTTGGCAGCCACTAAAAGGTCGATTTACTCTAAAGACTGCAGAATTTTCTGCAGCTCTTTAACCCAACCAACACCAAGGCATACACTTCAAATTCAACACAAAATAAGAACCAAACAAAACCAAAACACTTGCCAAACATTAATTATAAAACAATACTAGTTCAATATGAACACCCTCTTACTTGATTTCCAAGAAAAAAACGATCCAAGCTTGAAGCAAAAGACAACAATCCTTGTGTTCTTCAAGAAAACCTATATGATCGCAATCAAAACTTACATTAACTATGATCATGGGTTTTTAAATGTTCTGAACTACGAATTGATCAACTCAAAACAATAAAACGTGATCAATTCTATGAGATTATAAATTTAGGGCTATTTTCATACCTTCGCAAAACACCAAACCACATATATCATAACGAAGCCCCCTCATCGCTGGTACTCTACTCGAATCTATGATTCAAGCATCGGTTGATGAGATACTTGAAAAATTCTTCTTTTTTTTTTTCAATGATCGAACTTCTTAGGAGTTTTATGATAACTGCCTTAATGAAAGGTGGTTTTATTCAAACATAACTCACATCAGTTAATGTTCAAACAACCTTTTTTATATTGAAAATCCTTTAAATATAATAATATTCCAATATATTACTAAATGACAAGTTTGTCCTTTTATAAAAATTCAGAATATTACATTCTCCTCCGTTAAAGGAGTTTTGTCCTCGAAATTAAAGCATACATAGTAGATCAAGAAAATCTAGAAACTCAAGAATCATGTCATCCTCAATCTCCCAAGTAGCCTCGCTCGGTGTATGATGCTCCATTTCACCAAGACTAAAGGAATCATACTTCTCTTGATCATCTTTTCCTTTCTGTCAAGAATCTTAACCGGCTTCACTTCATACAAAAGATTGTCTTGTAACACTTACGGATCAACTTCGGTTTCAACATCCGTCTTCGTCAAACACTTCTTCAACATTAATACATGAAACACATTGTGTACTCTTGGCATAAATTCCGGCATTCTAGGCCGATAAGCTAAAGATCCAACTTTCTCAATTATGTCAAATGGTCCGACAAAGCGTGGACTTAGCTTTCTTTTCTGTCCAAACATTTTGACTCATTTCATCAGTGAAGCTCGGAGATACACTCTTTCCCCGACATCAAACTCTAAAGGTCTTGTTGGTCCCTTAGAAAGGCTACAGACAAGTTTAGAGGGGGTGAATAAACTTGTCTCTAAAAAACTTTTTACGGAGTTAAGATAACTTAGCTGAGATTGAGTATGCTGAGTTAAATGCAACGGAATTAATTAATTAGCCTTTTATTGTCTTGTTAAGTTCTTGCTGTTCAGTTTGAAATATGTTGAGCAGAGTTTGGTGAACTACAACTAAGTGCTTGGTGCGAGTTCAATTAGTTCGTATGTCAGCTGATGCTTGAAATAAATACAGTAAAGTAAATTGCAATAAAGTAAATTCGTAAAGTAAATGGAATCAAAAACACGAAGTTTATAGTGGTTCCAGGTGGTGTAATCCTGTCATTCCACTCTTCCTCTGTGATGTATGAGGTAAAATTCCACTAGTCTCTTTTAGGTTACAGTTACAAAAAGCCCTAGTATGATTGTCTCTAACTAATCCATAGCTTCACAATCTAAGCACTTGGATAATAGGTAGGATTGCTGCTTCTCCAACTGCTTCACTGGTCCTTGAAGGGTTGAATTACCATTTCACCAGCTCCACCATTCAAAGTCACCCAGACTGCAATAAACTGTCCTTGACACCCTAAACCGGATACTTTACAGTCCAAAATCTTTGATAAAATCAAAGTTGGGTTGAATCAAGAAAGTGATTCAGGCTTAGGAATCTTCAAGTGTTGAGTCTTGATAAGTCTTGAAATGCTTGGACACTTTGAAGATTTTTGGATATGTCTTTGTAAACATAGATGATGAATAGAAATGACTAAGCAAAAATACTTCTTAAGAAAACTTAAAGCTCGTTCACAAATTGTTTAATTCGTCACTTGATCCTTGTGGCTAAGTCCTTTATTTATAGTGTAAAATCCAACATTGAATTTTTGAATTCCTTAACGGTCATATTGGATTCTATTATCATCTTGTCAGACTGTCAGGGTGTTGGAATAGTGTCCTAAACCCAATCGGGTTGGACCGGATCCGACCGGATCGGATCATTTCTACAATTTCTTTATATTTATACATATATTAAATGGCTTTTCTGTTGTCATATATTTGTTCTTCTAAAGAACCAATTGTGAATTGTTATACGATAACGTCGTTAGTATTAAACTGTGATAGAGAAACCATGATAGGCTATTATGGTTGATGAGATCTATAATCATTTTAATAATTTTGATACTTAAATGTCTCTAGGCTGATGTACTATTAAACAGGGCATTGATAGTATAAACAGACTAGCACGTATTATATGTCTTTTGTCTTTAAGGGCGGGGATAGATCTCGTCTATCAAAGTTTAGTGACACTTGGATTGTATGTGGACGTGTATTAGAGAATGCGTACGTTAGACTGACCCACTTACATTAAGTGTCGCACAATGTGGCAATTGTGTAATTATCCTTTAGACCGGAGTCTTCATGGCATCACGATGTGGATTGTCATGCTTTGATAATATTGAGGTTTCCCCTAGCCACGGGGCGATCATGCGGTAGTGATTGGGTATGATACTGAAGCATACGAAGTATACATGTATGGTCGTCTGGGAATAGCGTACCCTACCAGTAAGGGTGAATATCCGAAAGGGCCTTCTTATAAGGAATGTCTTACTCTCATGAATCTTTGCAAAGTGGAAGTAAATGAGTTACTTCGAGAGAGCTTGATATCCAGATTATAAGATACGGTCGTTAATGCTTGACACTCGACGTTCAACCGTATGGATATTATTACAGCGATATGATTGTAAGTTACACACATATGAACATCTAGCCGTATCGGGTCACACACATATGAACATCTAGCCGGATTAAAATGTGGTTATAGTTGATGACCAAATAAGGAAAGTTTATCTCATACTATAAAGGTTATAGTGGTAAATTAATATGGTGGTATTTATTTATTATGAATAAATTAAATACAAGATATTAATAGTATTATAAATTAAAGAAAATTCCGGATGCCAATTTGTTGGTTAAAGGTGGCGTAACTTGTGTGTGTATAAGATACACTTGGATTATGCAATTTAATTAATGGTATTACTAAATATTAATATTAGATATATATATATATATATATATATATATATATATATATATATATATATATATATATATATATATATATATATATATAATACTTAAGTGTGCGTGTGTGCAATAGTACAAGTTGGTGCTATGCATGCGCATGTATGTATAATATATATAAATGGATTTATATGTGTAATAATATATATGTGATATATACACATGTGTAAATTGATTTATGATAATAAGATAAATATAATCAATATAAGATATTGACAATATATTGAAAATATTTAATATAAGATATTGACTATTAATGAGATAAATCAATCAAATATATTTTCTTTATTTTATTAGGAAAATGTTTTCTTTCTCCTCAATCTACTAGGAAGCTAATCTCAATCAGATTGGGAGAGATAAGTGGCGCCACTCACCCTATATAAGAAAGGGGTTGGCTAGCTCTTTTGGACAACACAATTCCAAGAGCTAATAGTTCTTGTGAAAAATAGAGAGCTTCTTAGGAGAGTTTTGAGAGAGAGAAAAAGTCGGTCTAACAGCCGAATTTTTCTGGTAGCAATCCATGATGTGATTCCGGCGGGCTGTTCGTGCGGACTAGCGGTAGAGGCCGAACACTTGGCGGCTCTATGCAGAACTACTCTCCTTAGACGGTCAAAGCGTCGATCTTTTAGATCAAACAAGGTAACCACCGTCTTTAGCTTATTTGTTTATTGCTTAAACGAAGTCGATCTTGGGTCGATAGGAAATAAATTTTAAATTCCGCTGCGCTCCCGCGTAGATTTCCTAACAGTGGTATCAGAGTGAGGTTCGAGCTTAAGCAATAAGCATGTTATTTTGCGTAGTTAATTTTATCGTTTAAATAACGTAATTAAAAGATGAAAGATTTTTTATTCGCAAAACGATACACGAAAAAAAAAGGGGGGGCGGCTTTTGGGGTGCTCGGCCGATCGGTAATGCACCCCACCGAAATTGCGCCGGCAATGGAGGCTCCCACCAGAGGCGGTCGACGTCGGCTGGTGCATCTTTTTGGTGGATCCCTAAATTTTGTTTTGTGTATTTTGTGTTTCAATATGGTTCATAGTTGTGATTGATATCTCTTTGTTTAGTTGTGTCATGTGGCTAACCAATGGTTCAAATAGTTTGGGCCATTGAGATGCCACATGGCATTAAAACAATATTGGCATTTTCAAACTTTGTTTGGAATAGGCCTAGGTCATTTTCTAAATATTTGATTTGGGAAAAGGCCTAGGTCACTTCCAAAATTTTGATTTTGGAAAGTGGCCAGGCATATTAAATAAAATATTGGTCTTTCCAATTTTGATTTGGAATGGGTCTATGCCCTTTTCAAATATTTGATTTGTAAAAGGCCTAGGCCTAGGTCACTTCTAAAATTTTGATTTTGGAAAGTTTATTTGGCATTTCCAAATATTTGATTTGGAATAGCGCAAGCCACTTTTCAAATATTTGATTTGTAAAAAAGCTTGCACTCAGCCACTTTGATTTTGGAAAATGGCTGAGCCTAAACCAAATTTGGTTTAAGAAGATGCGCTTTTGGTTTAGGAAACCAAAGCATCCCTTTTGATTAGAATCAAAAAGGAAAAAGCAAAAAGAGACTTAATTTTAATTTTGATTTATTTTTAGAATAGTTCTAATTAATTAAAATCATTTAAAATTAATCGTTAATTTTATTTCGATTAAAATCATTTAATTAATTAAATGTAAATTAGTTAATTGATTGGATAAAATTATTTAATAGATTAAATATTAATTGATTAATTAAGACGCAAGTAGTTAAATTTTAATTTTATCTTTTTCATAAGATGTTATTGTATGAATTAGATATAGTAGATATAATATGATTATATGGCCCCCGATTGATCATAGACTCGACCGATAGGATAGATGTGAATGATTTAATTTTTCTGTTGGTTTAAAAATTGTCCTAGGCCGTTATGAAGAACGTGACCTAGTTTATTTTCTGTATTTATCCCATTCCCGTTAGCTCCCCCCCCCCCCCTCTGTTTGTGGCGGGTGTATTTATTTTATTAGATAGAATTAAATGTAACAAGAATGGAGTAGAAGATGGAGACCAAAGAAAGAAGAATAAAGATCCCATTGGAGATGCCGCATTAAAGATCATATTGGCGATTGCAGTTACCCTTAGATTGTGACCCGCGGTTTTGTCAGTTTGTATTCGAAACCGCACCTAGGAAAAGTCCATGATCATACCGGTTACTTTACGCATTTATTTATTTTGTACTTATATTTATTTTATATGATACGATAGATGCATGACTAGGCACGATCTAGATGAATGTGTAGGATGTATGTCTATAGAGATAGATATACTTGATGAGATCATAATTAAAATTAATTAAGTGAATTAATTACATAAATACTTCCACCTCAAAAGAATCAAGTTGAAATTGCCTCCCCATAATATAATGACGGTGAAGAGCCTTTGTTCGGATCCAACTCATCAGTCAAAGTAGGGGGTTGACCTACCTCGGGTATATCGTCATTATCGAGATATGATCATATGAGATCTCACGAATATTGGGGTTATGATTTGACTAAGAATTCTCTCGGCCACCAGCCAAAGCGGGGTCGTTTGGATTTTAGAGGTAATGGTTTGACTACTTCATAAGATGAAAATTGTCAAAGAGTTGACTAGTCAAACAACACGAGTCGTATAAGATACGATTGACAAAGGGTTGTTGTCTACCTATTAGACTATTTTCGGCCCACCAGCCAAAGCGGGGGTCGCGGTAGTTTAGTTGGATCTTGTCCACTAAAGAAATTAATAATTCTTGAAAGTCAATTGGGAGTAGTTGACTAGTGGGAGCAAAATCATAAACCAAAAATACCATTTTTGATTTTGCGTGTATAAATTAAAACAACAACACTCTTTTATTTTCATTTTTATGTGTAGTTTTAGCAAACCTTTATATTTATGTTTTATTCTCGATTAGTAAAACCAAATTATGACTGTTACCTTTTGAGAAACGTTCTCAAGTATGGTTAAGTAATTTTAATCCTTTTAAAATAAGCAATGACACGAGGAATCCCGTTATAGTAGTTAGAGACAAGGAGACTACATATTTGATGCAACACTCCAAGGCTTTAATTATTAATGAAAGAGGAAGCTCATGATATGATTAAATCATTTGAAATAAGTTTCAACGAATTAGTCATATATTGGATACGATCCAAGATGATCATTCTGTCATACGATGACAATTAATTCAAACGTTGGATAAGAATGACCACATCTAATTTTGAAAAGGTTGTTTTCAAAATTATAAGATTTAAGTATCGACTTAATTCTATCATTGCTTAAAGGTTAATTAAATAGTTAATGTTTTGAATACGATTCAAAAGGTTAAATAAATTATTTAACAAACTTTAGATTTTCTTTATGAAAGGAAATTAAGGACATGACTCTTGTGATCTTTCTTAAGTCTTATGAAGACTACAATAAGAAACATTTTTCAAGTGCTTAAAGGATTAAAAAGGAAAGTCAGGGCATGTGCTTAAATAGAGAACTTATTGAAGTTTTTATTCTAGGCAAGAGAGTTGAGATAAATCTATCTAAATTCAAGTCAACTATATGATATCTTGCGAGTGTGATTAAATTAGAAAGATTAAATACAGATATGGAAGGTGAAGCAAACGTTGTAACACTTACCACGTTACGGATCAGTAAAGCGATGGGGAACTAAATAAATGTTATTATGTTCGGTTCTTGTGAAGAACATACTTTCGCTTTTTTGTTAGGATTTAGTAGACATATTCAATTGTAAAGAATAAATGTTATTCCGATAAAGTTGGAAGGTCACTGAATCTAACATACTATATTGATGTCACTATATAGTTGATATATGTGATGAGATCTCAACTAAATATTTGTATGGCTGTTATCCTTGATATTTATAGTTGTTTTAGATGTCGACTCTCTGGAAGAGAAATGTATAATCAAATGTCATCCAGATGATGTCTGAACCATGTGATTATGAATCATGTGGGTGATACGTATCTTATCTAAAGATGACTAAAAAACCCTTTTATGAAAAAGGTTATAAATTCTAGAAAAATTGTCTAAAGCCTAAACATGCCGATGTTTGTTGGCCTATGGCAATTAATACCACAAATAATTATTTGTTAATCTCTATGACTATTTTTAGAAATAGTTCAATGTACTTATTGAAGTACAACAATTCGGAAAGACCGAAAAGTTCGAGCTAGTACGAATATGAGATTGAAGAGCTACTTAGGAATTAAACTTCAATTGGATCGAAGTAATTAATGCCTGAAGGGTGTTTCAGAAGTCGTCTGAAAAGGAATAAGATTCTCCCTTGACGGATACCATCTTTGGGATACGCAATTAGATTGTGTTCCCAAAATGGAAACAACACTTTATATAATAAATGTGTGACATAAGCCATGCGAAGTATCCCTTACCCGTTTCGGGATAGTGCCCTTATACTTAACCGAGTTCCAAAGAATAAAGGTTGAATAAATTCCATATTAGATATGGAAGGGGATAATATCGAATCTATCTTAACCGATGATTTGAAGTTGTCATAGGCAAAGTCAGAAAGGCTTGGGGCCTAATACGATATATGCGACTTTGTGAAGTATCTTAGCAAGTACGCTATATATTATTTACCTGTCCGCGGAGCAAAATGTTTATCTCCAAACATGTTGTTCTCTAGAGGAAGTGTTACTTCCAAAAGAGACAGTGAGAGTAAATAAGATCTCAAAAGAGTTTGCGAACCACAAAGATATATTCAACCATTGGAACATGAGCAGAAGCCGCATAGCGATGAGGTATAGAACACTGCTCAGTGCACACAAAATTTCTATAAGTCTGTGGATAACCTCAAGCCTGAAAAGGCTGCTGGTATGTTCATCTAGAAGAATGAATATCTCACGATTTATGAAAGAATGTATGAAAGGCAAGATTGAGAGATATGGCTAGGAGCCATAATATCTGAATTAGATTCCATCTGTGACAACCAGGTTATGAACCTAGTGCATCTTACCAGAGGAATGTCCCTGTAAGGTGAGCCCGATTCTATTCAGACTATGCTTGTTGTAACTTCGTATCATGGCTATATGATAGTGTTGAAGACGTTGGGCAGAAAGCTCGATGTTCATAGACGATGACATGATATGTAAGCCCACGAGATTCACTTATGGACTCAAACAAGTTTCTCTAGACGATTTCTTTGTTTGATAATCAAAGGAGTTTGATTTAGTCAAAAGAAGAATATGCCCCATGTTTCAATATGGATAGTGGGAGTGTGTTACAATTTTTGAGTAAGATATAAGATATCTCTCTCAGGAATCATCACCCCATGTCACAGTCAATTAATGTTTGGTAGTTCAAGGTCTTTACGAAAGCACTTGGATTGGCAGTTCTTATTTTAGAAATAAGAATCTATAGTGATAGATTTAACTGCTGTTAGATTATAGTTTACCTATATAGATGTGATGCTAAAAGAGTTTAGTATAGATCGCGACAGGGGATACTGCTAGCCGGTGTTCTCAAGATCTATCTATGTTAGGACGTCCGTCCTAAAGATAAGGTGAAAGATGATGGTTATGGATGGTTTGCTTTGCTACTGCGATAGGAACCATCATAAGAGTCATGCCAGATGTTCATACTTTATAAAGAGCCATGAGCAAGTATGAAAGTAAATCTGGTAAAGGTCGAGAATATCCTTAAACAAGTTAAGGATGGTTTTCTAGTTTATCGAAACTTGGAATCAGATAAATATAGTTATGAGACATATATATCCTAAGTCTTATGAAGGCGAGTGGGAGTTCTTGTGCTGGGTTTGCAGTCACTTTGATTAAGTGATACAGTGAGCTGGAAATGTTCTAGCCTATGGGTCACTGTAAACTCTACAACTTAGCCAAAACACAGTAGTGCCTTAGAGGCGCAGCGGGAGCAGTACATGGATCTAGAAGGTTCATTCCCGAACCTTAGACGGTTTTTCCACCTTTTCTATATAGTTGATATAGTAAGTGGATTCATTGCTTGAAGCAAGGACCAGGGTCTCGTCAGAGATCCATGTGTGTGTTGAGGCAGTTCCTTTTGACTTGGTCATTTGGAGCATGGTATGAAGATGGTCTGAGTCCCCACGGATAGCGATCCGTTTATGGCTAGGGCTGGTTGCGAGTATTGCATGAGATTCTTGTGTTTCAACTTGGTCTTGTGTGTGCGAGTGATTGGTTTTAGGCCAAGTGGGAGATTGTTGGAATAGTATCCTAAACCCAATCGGGTTGGACTGGATCCGATCGGGTCGAATCATTTCTACTATTTCTTTATGTTTATACATATATTAAATGGCTTTTCTGTTGACATATATTTGTTCTTTTAAAGAACCAATTGTGAATCGTTATATGATAACGTCCTTAGTATTAAACTGTGATAGAGAAACCATGATAGGTGATTATGGTTTATGAGATCTCTAATCATTTTAATAAGTTTGATACATAAATGTCTCTAGGCTGATGTACTATTAAACAGGGCATTGATAGTATACACAGACTAGCACGTATTAGATGTCTTCTGTCTTTAAGGACATGGATAGATCTCGTCTATCAAAGTGTAGTGACACTTGGACTGTACGTAGACGTATATTAGAGAATGCGTATGTTAGACTGACCCACTTACATTAAGTGTCGCACTATGTGGTAGTTGTGTAATTATCCTTTAGACCGGAGTCTTCATGGCATCACGGTGTGGATTGTCATGCTTTGACACTATTGAGGTTTCCCCTAGCCACGGGGAGATCATGCGATAGTGATTACGTATGATACTGAAGCATTCCGAGTATACATGTATGGTCGTCTGGGAATCGCGTACCCTACCAGTAGGGGTGAATATCCGAAGGGCCTTCTTATAAGGAATGTCTTACTCTCTCGTGAATCTTTACAAAGTGGAAGTAAATGAGTTACTTCGAGAGAGCTTGATATTCAGATTATAAGATACGGTCGTTAATGTTTGACACTCGACGTACGACCGTATGGATATTATTACAGTGATGGGATTGTAAGTTACACGGTAACTGTTTCACATGAAAGGTAGTAGTCATTGCGTTTGACTCTTCCGATGATTGGGGGTCACGGTGTGTTACTAGACGCTATCCCGTGATCGTTAGGCATGAAGGGCATTTTCGTAATTTGCACTTTGTGTCTACGGCCAACATATTCGGAAGCCTATCGAGTCACACACATATGAACATCTAGCCGGATTAAAATGTGGTTATAGTTGATGACCAAATAAGAAAAGTTTATCTCATACTATAAAGGTTATAGTGGTAAATTAATATGGTGGTATTTATTTATTATGAATAACTTAAATACAAGATATTAATAGTATTATATTAATTAAAGAAAATTCGGATGCCAATTTGTTGGTTAAAGGTGGCGCGAACTTGTGTGTGTATAAGATACACTTGGATTGTGCATGAATTTAATTAATGGTATTACTAAATATTAATATTATATATATATATATATATATATATATATATATATATATATATATATATATATATATATATATACTAGTTATTTAACCCGTGCATAATGCACGGGATAACATGTACAAACAAATTACTTAGATTTGCATTTAATAAACGTAAGCAAAAGAGTTTCGTTGATGGCCTTCGATAAAAATGCACAATTATTCCATCTTTGGGTCAAGTAAAAAAAAATTGTCTAAAAAGATAGCTCATTCCATTTTTAAATGTATGGAACGTGTAAAATAAAAATTTGAAAAAAACCAGATTTTTTTAAGTTATTGGCAACAACAATTGAAAACTTCATTTAAGAAAAAAAAACGGTCAAACAAACAACTATTGAAAAACTAAATATTTTTTTTTTCGAACTATTGTAAAAGCTGGATCAAATTTTGATCATATGCACAACCCCCCTTCTTTACTTAAGCAGAGCTTCCGGAACAAATGTACGTTTTTACTGCTGTAGAGCTATTGGATCAACTGTACTTTTAAGCAAACCAAGTTTTCTGACAGATGAACAACACAAAACTCAACCTGATGAACATAAACCTTCGGTGCTTGATGTCATCCATAACTTTTGTTTATTGAAAGGTCGACCATACCTTATCCTCGCAATATTTCCTCATATATCATTGAGTGAATCTCATGACCAAACTGTGATAATGTCTGACAAACGTACAACTTGGGATTCTGCTCAGGATACGGAGTGGCGGTCAGGACTACAAAGGCACCTCTCACATATCAGATATAATGGCTCTTCCATTCATTGTTGTTGACTCTGTAAAAATCCGAGATGTCAATTTAAACATAGAGAAACATCAAAATTCATCATCACACAGAGAAACATTAGGCAATCACAACATTAAAATAAAAGTTAAATCATCAAAAGCAATGAACATCTGACCACAACATACGAAATTTGAAGTAGCGATAACAAACCATAGAAAAGAAATTGTTCATAAGAAACAAGCGAGGTATGTTTTGGCTCTCTTTTGATGTATCGGTCGACGCATTCTTGAAATCTTGATTTATTACAGTAAAAATACACACAAAATACTAATAAAGTGTAGGCTTGCAACCGAAAAAGAAAACTCTAAGACATCTTTCTTTTTGGGCCGCAATAAGGTCTCATCTGAGACCCTAACACTGTACCCTAACACTGTACATCATATGTGCAATAAAGACACGTAAATATAGAAACCCAAACTAAGCAATATATCAAAGCAATAATGGATGAGAAACGCAATTACCACTCAGAGGTAAGGTTAATCGCAGAATTAGGAGTCCGACCATTTCCATTTGATTTCTGACCATCTAAATTTCGTTCATTCCCTTGTAAAAAAAACAATAATAAAAATCAGGAAATGAAAAGGCTACATATAAAATTTAACATCGATAAAGGCCAATCAATCACCAAGGTGTTACCGGCCCTGTAAATCTGTTGGCTTGAATGTGTTGAGATTAACCTAATCAAGCCTCTGGCTATCAACTCCCTTATTGCCTTTCTTGCAAGTGATCCATTGATCTGCAACTTTTTTTCAAAATCGTAATAGCAAGAAAGGTTAAGAATTTGAAAACCAAGTAAATAGTCCAGCAACGATCATTGATTGAAATGAAAATAATAAAGGGCAAAAAGACACAGCTAAACCCTTCATGCAAACATTTCTTGCCCCCACCGGAGTTTGCTGGTTTCGAAGACGGTGGTGGAACCTTGTCCTCCTTCGGCGCCTGCAAAAATCAAACCCATGCCAAAACCATAAATAAAACTCATACCTTCGATGATCGCATCAAAACAATACCGAATTCTCGACAAATCCGAAGACGATCGAACACAAACCATAACGAAATGCGAAGCTTTTTGGTTAATTGGGAGATGGCGTAAGGGACAAAAGTGTGCGTCGAGAAAGGAGAATGCGAAATAGCGAGGGTTTCTCAACCCAAAAAAAAACGAAAAAGGGAAAGAAAAAAAAACCAAAAAACCAAAAGAAAAAGAGAAACAAAAACACAAAATAACCTCCGCATTCTTTATTTTATCAATGTGAAATTAAAATAAAAAGGCGACGATGAAATTTGAGAGATATACAGAGATTCAACCTCAATCTGCATTTGCGTACTGCTGTGTGTTGACTTGGAATGCCATCCATGGTTTCTTGGGGAGATGAAGAAACGGCCGAGTTGGTAACGTGGAATTGAGAAGGAATGTAATGATGTTTAGGGTTTCGTTCAACAGGTAAGGAAAAAAAAAAGCTAAAAAAGAAAAAATAAATAAATAAAAGATAAATCTACCGTGTTCTAAAGCCGGGTTGTAGACGGATTCGGGTCGGTTTTAGCGGGTAATTGGGTTAAAAACACTCGTCTATATATTATATATAGATATATATATATGTATGTATATAATACTTAAGTGTGCGTGTGTGCAATAGTGCAAGTTGGTGCTATGCATGCGCATGTATGTATAATATATATAAATGGATTTATATGCGTAATAATATATATGTGATATATACACATGTGTAAATTGATTTACGGTAATAAGATAAATATAGTCAATATAAGATATTGACAATATATTGGAAATATTTAATATAAGATATTGACTATTAATGAGATAAATCAATCAAATATATTTTTCTTATTTTATTAGGAAAATGTTTTCTTTCTCCTCAATCTACTACGAATCTAATTCCAATCAGATTGGGAGACATAAGTGGCGCCACTCACCCTATATAAAGAAAGGGTTGGTTTATTTCTTTTGACAACACAATTTCCAAGAAATTTAATAGTTATTGTGAAAAATTGAGAGCTTCTTAGGAGAGTTTTGAGAGAGAAAAAAGTCGGTCTAGCGGCCGAATTTTTAGTAGCAATCCATGATGGGATTCCGTGAAATTGTTATTCGTGTGGACTAGCGGTAGAGGCCGAACACTTGGGCGGCTCCATGCAGAACTACTCTCCTTAGACGGTCAAAGCGTCGATCTTTTAGATCAAGCAAGGTAACCACCGTCTTTAGCTTATTTGTTTATTGCTTAAACGAAGTCGATCGGGCGATAGGAAATAAATTTTAAATTCCGCTGCGTTCCCACGTAGATTTCCTAACACAAGGTCCGTTCAGACATGTCAGACTTTCAACCAATTAGATTGCTTGAATTTTAACGTTTCAATTATCCTTAGTTGAACTGATTAGCTAACTTGTGCTTCAGCTATGCTGGTATTTGGTTTACTCAGCAGTCAGCTGGGCTTTAGCATTAACTCAGCTTTTGTCCTTCGTCTGAGCTAAGATGCTTCTATTCATCTGATTTTATGTTTTGTGAGATCAGAGTACACCATTTTATCACATAAAATAACTACGATCTCATTGTCTTTATGGATCTTAGACCTTTAATACCAGATTTATAAAGTCAGTTCAGGTCATAACAGATTTACCTGAATTCTAACTTTACAGTCTCGGCTTAGTCTTAATAAACTGAGTTTGATCCCCTAGCCTTCAATCTTCAAAACTGAGTTTGTCTCATTAGCCTTCACAACTGAGTTTGAACCCTCAGCCTTGAGTTTTCAAAACTGAATTTGGTCAGTTGAGTTTGATCCCTCAGCAAGACCATCTCGATTAGATTTCAGCAAGAGCCCTAGACTTCACTAAAACCTATAACATTTCTATTACAATTCTTGTCAGATTTAACTTATCTGATAATCGACTACTAATAAATCCTATACAATATATTTCAAGACATCTTTTAGCTTTTTACTATTACAGCCAGTTCCAGCACTTCACCAATGGGGTAAGAACAAGCAAACAAATAAACAAGTGAATCATCATCATCAAAACACAGTTTTATATCTAACGATTTCCCATTTTTTTGATGATGTCAAAACCCTCCTTAAAAGAAAAGATTAAAGATAGAATACAAAACAAACAAACAAAAACTGAATTTTCATTCATTCAAATACTCAACTAATTACAAAAGATATTTACAAGTTTTCAGCAAATATAAAAAATTCTAATCTAGCTGAGCTGACTTCTTCTTTTCAGTTAATTCTAAGCGCTTTGCTAGTTTTAAGTCACAGTCATAAATTTGATATTCTTCAATTTTGCTTCTGTTTTCAGCTGCAAAATGCTTGTTGTAATCTTGGCTTGTCTCATTCCATCTTCTCCGTTGTATAAGCTTGGGTAGTTCATTATTGTTCTCATAGAGTATCTCAAATTCTTTGATATCAAACTTCGTTTCTTCATTCTTGTCTTTGGTAGAAAACTTGGTTATTCTTCTTCTTTCTGCTTTGTAATCCTTCATCTTTCTGTCATGTAACTTGTTGGCAAGAAAGGTAAACACAGCTTCTTCCATAGTTTTATCTATGTATTTCAACTTCTTATAGTGATAGTCCGGATGATATTCCTTATCTCAAGAAAGCATACGACGGCCTCGAGCCTGGGTTGACTCATTTCTTGGAGAACTCAGCCCCTGCTGTCGACTTGATTATTTGTGATTTTGCTCCTCGATCACTGGCTTCCCCAAGCTGCAGCTAAGTTGGGGATAACCCATGTTTTTTTTACTGTATTTTCAACGCATGGTTTTTTTTCTTTCTTCGGGCCAACTGATGTTATGGTCAGAACTGATCCGAGGACAAAGCTGGAAGATTTTACTGTTCCGTCTAAGTGGGTACCCTTTTATAATAAGGTGGCGTATGGGATTTCCGTTATATTTTATTATTTATTAATGGGGTGTGACGCCATCATTATCCGGCACTGCCGTGAGTTTGAAGGGGAGTGGTTGAATCTACTGGCTGAGCTTCATCAACGGCAGGTGATTCCGCTGGGATTGATGCCACCGGCACTCCTGGAGCTGGAGGAGAGGGTCGATGAATCATCGCAGACATGGATTACAACGAAGACGTGGCTAGACAATCAAAACAAAGGGTCAGTAGTTTACGTTGCATTAGGGAGTGAGGTTGCACTGAGTGAAGAACAAGTCATTGAGTTGGCACTCGAGTTGGAATCATCTGGTGTTCCATTCTTCTGGGTGTTGAGAAACCACCTACATGAGGAAGGTCATCCTCCCGTGTGGCAATCATCATGGAAGGATTTGAGGAGAGAGTAATGAAGTTGGAGGGAGAGGGATGGTTTGGAATACATGGGCACCTCGGTTGAAGATACTGAGTCACGAGTCAGTAGGTGGGTTCCTGACTCACTGTGGATGGACTTGCACGGACACTCCGCACAGCCGGCGTGTCGCGTGTCGGACACGCACCGGACACGGATACGGACACGCCTAGAACACGGTGCAAATTGGAATTTTCGAAAAATTCAGAGACGCGTGTCAGACATGCCATTATGTCGGACACGCCATTGGGCAGAATCGGAATTTTCAAAAAAAATTGGATACACGTATCCGAGAAAAATGGACACGTTTACTAGATTTTGGACACTTTTCTACCCAAAACGACATAGTTTCAATTAAAAAAAGATCTATGCTCGGCCATTGAAGTCACCTGTTGTCCTCATCTAGACCAAATCACATCCCGTTCGAAGAAAAAAATTCTAGTGGTCCTCATTTGATGCTTATAGTTTTTATAAATTATATTCAGTCTCTATATTTTTAATATTTATGCTTTAGTTCCTATATTTTTAGTATTTACATTTTGACTCCCACACCCGTGTCCTATTTTTTTTCTTTCAAAACTCTCGTATCTCCGTGTCCCCGTATCCATGTCCGTGCAACCTAGGAATGGAGTTCAATCATAGAAGGACTGATGCTTGGACTACCGTTGATAAAGCTGAAGAAAGCTTCTTATTTTGATGTGAAATATGCGTTTCCTTTTCTGTTTTTAAGCATTTGGCCTCTATTGTAAGTTTGTAACCAACAAACAAAAACAAACACAAACACAAAAACAAGTTGCGTTGTGATTGCATACTCTGATGTGAACGATGCATTTTGTTGTTGTTTTATAGGTAGGCCTTTGGCCTCTTTTTTTCTTTTTTTTAAATTTTTTTTTTTAAAGAAACCGATCTGTATTATTTCATTCCAAAATGTCAAAGCAATTACAAGAAATCAAAGATAAACAACAACAAAGCTACGAGCCACTTTATTGTTCCTCTAAGCCTCAAGCTACTCTAACGTATCATATTCTTTCAAATGCCGAAAAAACGCCGTGGAAGAAGCCCCACGGAAATTCCATACCATCAACTTCATTGAGGTACATGGGGTTCCATGCTACTTGCTAAACGTTGCATACCTTCACGCAGTAGCTGCCCTCCCTCACCCGGATTAAGCACCATTCTCTGATCAGCCTGCTTGGGAGCTGAGATAGAAGAGCTATCCGGTGGATTCAGCTTAATATATTCCGATCCTAATTGCGGCCTTTGGCCTATTACTTTAACAATACATTGATGTGTTCTTCCTCCTTGTTATTTATTATTATATATTAATAATAATATGAATAATAATAATTGCCCATACAGTGTTAAAGGTATATCTAAAACCGCCTTCTAATAAATATCAACAACGCCTTATGTTGCATGGATGCATAATTAATTGTACGTATAAAAGAACAGCCAAAAAATATGTAACATATATATATATTTAGTGATCCCAACTTTGAGAGGATATAATACGTAAAAAGCACCTCGAGCGTTGGCAGAATCTTTGATGAGCCAAATTATTTAGAAGGTGAAGTCAGCTTATTCTCCTCCGAGTTGTGCTTCAGACTAGAATCCCCCCCTCCTATCAAGTCTTGGAACCCTTCAACCTTAACTGGAGGAGCCCTTACTGATCCCATGCTCCTGCAATCAAAAATATCAATCAAAGCAAATACAGTTAACCACCGTGTTTTTGCCTACTTACACTAAATCCTAATCCCTAGCATAATTTCATGCCCACAAACTTAGATCTCTTACGGTGATGGTGATTGGGGAACCGGTAAAGAAGACATGGGCCGAAACTGATGATTGCTGCTTTGAGCATGAAGTGACATTGCAGCTTGTTGTTGTTGCTGCCTAAATTGCTGCATCTGTGGATGGCTTGAATTCACGGAGTTGAAGTTGTTATCCACAGGAAAATCAGATGGATTTTCAACCTTAACTTGCACAAAAGGTCGATCTTTGTCCATACTCATACCCGGTCGAGGTGCTGCTTGTTGGCGTTTTCTCACTCTCTCCCACAGCAATTGTTGCTGCTGAACAGTTAGATTTTGAGAGCTAAGCATCTGTTGAATTTGAGGAAGCATTTGCCTTGGAATCTGCACAATTATTACCAAATGTATTCATTCCTCTGTCAAGCAACCCCAATTACAATAGGACCCAACCCAAGCACACAAAATGAAAGACGTTCTACCAAAGCAAATTCAAAACTGGACTCATATTCATGAAATCATGACTTTTAATTTGTCAAACTTGTTGATATTAAGAATCCCGAAATAAAATAATTTCAAGGTGAATATACTTGTATGCCATGCAAAATTCCTATTTTCTCCCTCCATCATGCTCCAACTCTACAAGCCTTGAGAACAGCTCTGAGTAAGGACGTACAACCGTAAATCTATGACTGATTCCAGCAAGGTGATGTGGTGTGCAACGCCCCCAACTCCCAATCCTAAACATGTCGCACACCACCCACTTTACTATGCCTTCCCCCTCTTCCTTCCACAAGGGCCATTAGAGTAGAGAGGAAAAGCAATGGATGATTCTGCTATTTCCCATAAAATTGACTTCACATTACAGAAAGCATGGAGTTGTATACCTGCTGAGTCTGCCTAGGGACCTGAAGCTGCGATTGGCCTAATTGTGTGTTTTGCTGAGTGTGCTGCACAGTACCCCTGGTCATCTTCACAAGCTCAGCCAAGGCTCTAAGATTACTGGTCAAGTAAGATATAGGCCAAGCATTAGAAGTTGGAATATAAACATTAGATTCCTAAAATTTATCTTTGCTGATACTCCCTCCGGCCCACCGTCTCCGTAATATAAGGCATTCTAGCTTCTTTTTTTTGTGTGGTGTCCCAAATACAAGTCTTTCTCACAAAACAATGCAATGTTAGATACTGTGTTTCCACTTTTACATTAAGCAATGCAATTATTATAAGGCATTATAAAAAACAATGCAACATTTTGTCTTGAAACGTTATAAAGTGATTCATTTATGATGTATCTTAAACTGTGTCTTAAAGCTAAAAAGCCTTATATTATGGGTCGGAGGGAACATTCGCTAATAACCCTGCAAGTAGACATGACAAGGCGCCTGACTACTATAGGGGTAAGGATCTCGTTTGTAATCCCTATGACCGAAACAGTAATGTTTAACTCAAGAAGTTGTCATTTACCTGTAACCAGCCATGTGAAGGAACATTTTCACCAACTCCATGGAAGAGCATTGTCTTCTAAAGCTATCAGCAAGTAATTTCAACGTGCGACCCAATTTGCAGATGTGGCTACTCAATAACTGAGCCAAAACTTGCAAAGGAACTTCTGACGAACTTTCAAACCCAAGCTTATACAGATAACGAGCTATCACTTTTTGGGACAACGCTGATGCTTGTTCTTCACCAATAAATATCCTAGTGAATTCAGATCCATTTCTTCCGGGACACTGATTTCCTACTTGATTAAAGCCAAGGTATTCCGGTTTGATACCAAGCCTCTCAATCATTATAGGGCTCTTGGTAACAACCTGTGGCAAATTATCTAGAACTCCATTGAACGCCACCTTTCCACAGTATTGCACTCGACTTCTGTGCGTGGCAGCACCATCGGGAACAGAGTTCATGGAAAACATGGTTTCAGGGAAAAAGAGAACATCTTCATCAGAGGAGTGATTATCATTTATAAATGAGGTAGACAACATGTTTGTACCATTCGGTAATGTAGAACTGAAAGCTCCAATTCCCTGCTCTTCTCTAAAAGCGGCTCGTTTTCTTTTATGTTTCTCTGCAACCCCAAGATACGTGGACATCTGCTCTGGCGTTCTTTTCTCTGTTTCCTGATCTCCAAATGATAACCTATAGGATTTACTTGTCCTGTATGTCTCGAAGAACTGGGCATACCATGTTTCTGGGAATTCATCAAACTTAAACTTTTGAGGCAACACATCAGATTCAGTATATCTTGATCCAACATTGAAAGATGATCTAGACTGAACCTATAAAATGTGAAAGAATAAAGCAATAACGAAAACATTGGACTAGAACAGAAAAGTCATAAGTGCAGATCAGTATGCATAACATAGCTGATAACTACTAAATTCAGTGCTCGAGAATGAAATACAAAATCTCAGCAACAAAACCAATGAAATAAATCAGGGAATGCAATATTTTGAAAAAATAAGGGACACACAGGTAAGGGACACAGTGATAGAAACATGAAAAGCTACATACTGATAGAAACATGAAAAGCTACAACATTGGTAGAAACATGAAAAGCTATACGCAGTCATCTAATGCATAGTGAACACATTCTTACGATAATATATACACAATATGTTCTCAAAGCATCCAGAAATAAATCTCAAAGACAAATAGTTGAAACCAAAACTTCAAATTAGCAAGAAACGAAAATGCATAATCAGGTTCAACCTTAGATGAAGCTCTACTGGATCCAGCACCAGCACTATCCCGCCTTTGAGCTGTTTCCTCCAAAGTGAAGTATACGTCATCTCCATACAACTGCAAATCTTTTTATTTAACATAATAAAAAGGGAATTATAAGGTGTAGAGGCAGAATCAGCGAATGATATAGAGGAATCTGAGCTATAAAAAAAAAAGTGAAACAATCGAAATCAATTGCCCTTACAGTTGGGGTTGAGCTTGGAAATGGAGTTAGAAGATACTGTATTGGGTCGGAGGTAGAGCGAAATAGAGGCTTTATCAAATAAAAGAGCGCGCACTCTGAGTTGAAGTTGGAGCTGAGCCCGAGTCCGGGAATAGTCGGTGATTACGCCGGCACCGGAGCTGCCGAAGTCAGTACTCATAAAGGCGTCCCAAGAGGAGGGTGAAGAAAGAAAGTGAATGAAGTTTGAGTAGAGAGAGTCGCCGAGCCATGGCCGCCATACCCCGTAGCTCTCTATCATCCGAGCCAGTTCATAACCGCGGCCGTCGTCGCCCAGCAGAGCCATCACCCAATACGATCAGCTCCGGCAAAATGCGTTTACAAGTGGTCTTACAGATTTAATTAATTATATACCGTCATTCACTATAATTATGTACCGTCATTCATTTGGGACTTTCTGTAGTTCCCTTCGAAATTGACATGTGTTTAAGTTTTACTATGACCGTCGGTTGATTTGTCTGTCTTCAACTGTTTAACGCATGACTTTCTTACGCTCTTGATGTTCTTTGTTTCCTCTTTTTTTACATTTAAGCGTACTCGTAATTTTTCGACGCATTTATTGGCTAGGCATGAGCTAGATCATACTGATCACATTGTTTAGGGATCATTTTTCCTTCATGTAATCTCCGCGGCTATTGTAAATTTGGCTTAATAATATTCCTTTTGCCTTCAAAAAAATAATAAAAGAAAAAAAGTTACAAAAAACTTAAATACACTCACAAGTCACAAATCAAAATGGTTGAGTGTAAACTTTAGGTGGACGTTTAAAGATACACATATCATTCTCCATTCTATTTTGATGTAATTAAGGACTTGGAGTTTGTTTGTTTTTTTTTTACAAAAGTAATGTAATAAATTATGTCTTGTTGATAATTTTTCATAAATAAATGTTTTATACGAGCTGTCGTACGAATATTGTTATTTTCATTCATTTTTTTTCGGATTCATGCACCATTTTTCAAACTGATGTGTCTGTGCAAGTATACATGAATCTGTGAAAATTGATAACCCTTACCCTTTCGTGTAAGAGTGTCTCTTTTAGTTTGTGAGGTTATTTTCAGCCTATAAAAGGCACTGGCATGCAAACAAATTCATTCTAACTTACAGCATCATCAGAAAAAAATGTGAGAGTCCTCGAGTTTGATTCAAACAAGTCACTGTTTGAATCAAACACCCCCCATTATATCATGAGAGAGATTTTCGTTTCATCCCTAAGTGAATAATCGTATGGGACGAAATATCTTTTAAAAGACAATGTTTTTTACGTGCCTTAGAGTTATTCATCATCCGTCATTATCCTAAGTACTAATTTTTTTTCCAACATATCTACCTATCTTAGGGGCCGTTTGTTAAAATTGAAGTCTGAAATCTGAAATCTGAAGTCTGAATACTGAATTCTGAATGTAATAAGTATCTGAAATCTGAAAAGTAAAACTATTTGATAACATTGTTAATCTGAAATATTAAAACTTTTAACTTTACAATTTCATACTTTATTACTATTCGTATAAATTGTTTTATTTTGAAGAACCAAACACTTTTATTAAGGTAAATCATCAACAAAAGAGAGATTATATTATTCGGTGGGGCATTACCAAGCCACTCGACCAAGCAAAGCTACACCATGCTAGGCAGCTAGAAGATGCAAGCGTATACATTACATGCGCACTTGAAAAAAGAGCCCGACATGCATGAAAAGAAGACAATAAAGCTAAGCGACCCGTTCATTAGACAACCTAAATCCGACAAGTCCTCAGAAGGACGCGAAAGCGCCTGAACACAAGAGAGACAGTCGCTCTCAAAGATAACCGAGGTGGGACCCATTGCACAGCTTCCTCTATAGCTGAAATGATCGCCCGCAATTCCAGAAGTTCCGTTCTGTCTCTCGGGTCAAATGAAAGAAAAAAGCGGCCGCAATAGTTCCCACACTATCTCTAAAGATCAAGCCGACCCCCAAACCTCCACCCGCAACCGAAGCATCCGTGTAACATTTCCAAAAGGCCAAAAGAGGGCTCTCAAGTCTCGGATTTGAGGGCCTATGCTTGTCGATGGTAAGACGACCATCGCCGCCAATACTCCAGCGCCCATGCTATCGATGAAGAGATCAGACGCGAGGCGTAAATAGGGAACCTTTGTCATACACATCACTACATCTAGCCTTCACAGGTTCCAGATGAGCTGCAAAATAGTGTAAACCTCATCAGCAGTATATTGTTCCAAAAGCGTGGCAAAGTACTTCCTGAAGCAGGATGCCTGGTGGGGCTGACAATCACTAAACGATGATGCACTCCATATCGCCCGAGCATAATCACAACCAAAAAGAACATGATACATAGTCTCTCTTTCCTTTCCACAGGCCAAACACAGACCATCACCTAGATGACGCTTATGAAGATTCTCGCCGATAGGCAAACACTCCTGTAAACCACGCCAGATAAAGTGTTGAACTCGCGGAGCTACTGCCACTCTCCAAACATCTCGCTGGATACTATCAACCTTTGTAGAAGATGACGCGGAGTGCATCCCCTCTCTGGAGCTCAACGCAAGAAAATAGCCCGATTTAACAGTATACCAACCCTTTCGATCATAGTGCCAGATCCGTTTGTCAGTGTGAGAACTACCCGCAATCAGAGTCTAAATGATCGCATCCACCTCCCAAGGCTGAAAAAACTCCATAAGCAGAGGCATATTGCACTGTCGCTAATCAGGTAGCAGCAGATCACCCATCATACAATCCATCGGCAATGGGTAAGGGGCATGGACAATACGAAAAGAAGGCGGCAGTGAGACCCACACATCATGGAAAACATAAACTGAACTCCCATCACCAATCCGCCATCGCATCCCTGACATAAGCAAGTCCCTACCCTCCAATAAGATTCTCCAAATGAAGGATGGTCGCCTCCATAGGCTCTTGCCATAATAGTCGCCCCAGGTGATATTTTCGCATTAAGAATCCGACTTACTAGGGCCGTGGGAAAGGAAGGAAGACTCCATGCCTGCTTAGCCATTAAAGCCCGGTTGAAACACTCAAGATTCCGGAATCTCAAACCACCCATGTTCTTTGGCAAGCAACACACCTCCCAACTTCGCCAGTGCACCTTCATGCGCTCATCTGTGTCCCCTCAGAAAAAGCTGCAGATATAACACTCCCACTCCCTGATCATCGTGACCGGGATTTTAAAGCATTGCATGATAAAAGTAGGGATGGCCTGCAAGCTCGATTTGATCATTACCTCTTTAACAGCATGGGACAAGAGTTTGTCCTTCCAACCAGATAGCTTCTTCCAGATACGCTAACGAATAAAATCAAAGACCTGCCGCTTATTATGGCCAGTGACGAAGGGCATACCAAGATACTTCCTTGTGCCATCACCAACTGGTATCTGCAAGAAATCCGAAATATACTCCATGTCCTCCTGGCTCAGGCCCCTTACTAAAATACAGGCTAGATTACGATAATTGATTGCTTGACCAGAGAGAGCCTCATATTGGGTGAAAAGGTCAGCCAGGGTCTCTAAAGCACCATCTACATAGTCAAAGAAAAGCATACTGATGTGATTCTGTTTGGAATCAAATCCGATGTTTTGCCCAGAAAGTAATTAAGGGGAACAATAACGAGCTAAAACCCTAGACCTCGATAATCCAATCAAGATCGTAGGTAAGAACGCCCAACAAATGCTCACGATGCTGGTAAATCTTAAAGGGTTGAATCATCTACTACGAAGAGAACTCTCACATGCATGTGATAAATCAAAGTCAAGAAGACTTAAATAAAAGCTAAGAAGCCAAATTTTATATCATCATAATTGTCTAAATAATCAAAAGTTGGTGTTTGCCTTATATAGGCTTACAAATAAAAGAACTAACAAGGAAAAATCAATGTGGGAGAAATTCCCACTAATAAAATGCCCCTACCTCCTATTGGTCAGAAACGAAATGTTCCTATTGGCTAATAAAAGAATAAATAAATAAAGTGCTGAAAATCCAATATAAAATAAAACCAAATCCTAATTAATTAAATAATATTCATAAATAGCACGAACGATGGTATCCTCCGAGCATGAACCGGATCACATCATTCCCTCCCGGTTCGAAATGATTCGTCCTCGAATCCACTTAGATCGAATAGTAAGCGTGGCCGAACATATGTGAGTAGGCCCTCATAGTGAAGTACATCTAGGAAAAGTAAAGAGGTGAACACTTTAGTAACCAGCCTCTTGTACAAACGAACGGGGCCAACATAATAATCAGCAACCACAACATCGAAAGGACGACAATGCACCAAAAATGGATCATGATAAATATGTGCTTCTTGGATATCTTTTAAGTGCGCAAGTGACCCAGCCGACTTGGCAACATTGTCAACGTATCCAATAAAAGAGGCATGTACCTGCAAAGAAAATGCTGGGCAACACAATTCAAAAGTGGCTCAATGGTGAGCTCTGCATTCTCAACAGCGATCTCAACCTCTGTACCATCATGAACAGCAACTACAACCTCATCACTCGCAACCACGTCGTCCACATTCTCATTCACCTTGGCAATTGCATCTGCCACAATCAAAGTTTGTACTACCTCTTCTTGAATGTCAACAATCCCTTCGGTTTTCTCTTCAATCAATTCTTTTTCCCTTCTTCTCTCACGTTTCAAACGAAAGTCCTCATCGATTCTATGCATTTACTTCCAGAATTTAGGACAATCATGGCTGTTATGACCATCTTCTTTACAATAACCGCAAAAAACAAAATCACAACCACGTAGAAGTCTCTTTTTAGCCATACGATTATGAGCATCCTGCATCTCTTGCTTCCTAACCTCATCTTCCGTCCTCCATTTATCACCTCGGTTTGCACCAGCCAACAAAGTAGTAAGTGCCTCATGAATCTTATGTATATCCTCATGTAAAGGTGTCACTGCCGCATGCAATTCATCAGATACCTCCTGTTTCACTTCTAACTAGCTGCATCGTTTCAATTCGATTTCGAGCTTCACCTGCACCTTAATCTTGCATCCAAAAGTTGATTTACCTTCTCAACATCTAATCCACGTCCAAACATGTTGCCTCACTATCTCTCGTGTTTCACTCACCCTTATACTCAATCATACAAAATACCCTTCTCAACAAATCAAAAAAATGAGCAAACCCTCGACATGATGCTGTCAGAATTTCCAGAATTTAAGCAGTGAAATTTTGTGCAGATTGTGATCAAAAAATTACGAATCAGGAAAAACACAAAAGACGAAACTTGTATAGCAGGTGGTTTTCTAGAGGATAGAAAATTTTCAGACATTTTGGAGTTATACAAGGCGATCAAACAATCCTTTTACGGAAACTGGTACAATCTGTCAAAATTTTCAGATTGATAGCAGTGTCTTACGGTTCCAAATACGACCGCACTACAGAGAATTTGGAAAAACTCAAAAGATAAAAATTGTAGATATGCGAATTTCCTATAATTTCACCAATTTTCAGGTAATTTCGAGTCATTTAACCCACTGAAAACGAATTCAAACGATGATTTACTGCTGCAGTTTTTCTGGACAGATTGTTTGGATTAATCGGTTTTTTAAGGCCAGATACGCGTTGAATTTGGATTTGGGTGTAAAGACGAAAATTGTAGATCGAGATGTGTTTGAGATGTGGTAAAAATTTCAGTATTTTTGGAGGTTTTTTGGTTAGGTAACGGCTTGATACAAAAACGGGTCTGGAAAAAAAAAATAGGGTTTTGGGATGAAGGTTTGAAGATACAAGGGAATTTCCGGGTAAATGGATGAAGATTGCTTGTGTTCTTTGGAGGGGGGGGGGGGGTGGGGGTGGGGGGGTGGTGGACGAAATTAAATAAAAAAAAACAAGGATAACGATTTTTATTTTTATTTTTAAAATGACGAATTGAAAGAAAAGGGATATTTGCTCACCGAAGTTGTTGAGCTGCTACCAACTGATGTGATTCCGGTTGGAATCAAATCCGATGTTTTTCCCAGGAAGTAACTAGGGGGAACAATAACGAGCTAAAACCCTAGACCTCGATAATCCAATCAAGATCGTAGGTAAGAACGCCCAACAAATGCTCACGATGCTGGTAAATTCTTAAAGGGTTGAATCATCTACTACGAAGAGAACTCTCACATGCATGTGATAAATCAAAGTCAAGAAGAATTCAATAAAAGCTAAGAAGTCAAATTTTATATCATCATAATTGTCTAAATAATCAAAAGCTGGTGTTTGCCTTATATAGACTTACAAATAAAAGAACTAACAAGGAAAAAACAATGTGAGAGAAATTCCCAATAATAAAATGCCCCTACCTCCTATTGGCCAGAAACGAAATGTTCCTATTGGCTAATAAAAGAATAAATAAATAAAGTGCTGAAAATCCAATATAAAATAAAATCAAATCCTAATTAATTAAACAATATTCATAAATAGCACGAACGATGGTATCCTCCGAGCATGAACCGGATCACATCACATACTATCATCTGCAAATAGTAGGTGAGATACCTGAACTTCATCATGCCCCCCAAAAGATATTCCTTGCAATAAAGCGACTCTGTCGCCTATCCAAAGAAAGATGTAAGCCATACGCACAAATAATGAAAAGGAACGGAGAAAGTGGATCCCCCTGCCTATTCCCACGAGATGGGATAATCCTGCGCCCCGGCCGCCCATTGACAAGGGCCTGGTATGAAATCGAAGTCACACACCGGCGCACCAAACCAATGAAACCTGAGGGGAACCCCATCTGCTGCATAACACCCTAGAGGTTGCCCCACTCCACCTTGTCAAAAGCCTTAGTCATATCAAGCTTGATAGTTGCGTGGTTATGACACCCTGACACCAGAAAATAAAAATAGTACATACCAATCATGCATGACACACACACACACACACACACACACACACACACATATATATATATATATATATATATATATATATATATATATATATATATATATATATATATATATATATATATATATTGTTCGGTAAAAGCGAGTTTTACAATTTATAACGAAACACCCCAAGTATAAGGATCGTAGTATAGGATGTTAACGGGTCGCCCTAAGGGAATGGAATGTTTATCGGATCAAGGAACAATTATTCTATCGATTATGTCACAATTATTAACTAAACTAAGGTTGAAACTAACTAAAACCTAAACCTAAGGATTAAAACTAAGACAAGAATAAAAACAAGCGAGAAAATAAGAAAGCGGAAAGAGCGGACTAACGTTCACTAAAGTGAACGCAGCGCCCGAGAACTAAATCTAATGGACGGCGCCCGCTATTGCGAGACGGCGTCGACTCACTACGATCGTAAACAGAAAATTGCAGAAAAGTTGCAGGAAATCTAAAGGTTTAAAAACTAAAACTTAAACTAAACTTATGCAAACGATTTGATTAAAACAATTAAAGGAAAACACAGCGAGGCAACGAATCCACCCATCAACCAACAACCCCCAACTAGATGGTGATCTAAAGATGTAGTTTTTAGTAGTGATTTTTCACGAATTCAATTAAATTTCTTCAACCAAATTCTAGGGTTTCGTTTATCTTTTCAAATAAACTAAACATGCAATCAAAACGAAATCACGAGATTGTTTCCAAACTCTTACTCAACTAATCATGCCTAATCTCTTACAACACGAATAATTGCATCACTTAAACGAAAGAGAACTCAAATAAACAGACTTTCGTAAATTTATTCAAGCATAAAGATAGATAAATAGATCGTTTCATAGAATTGATAATTCAATAAAACATGGCAATGTAGAAAGCGTTAAAAAGTGATGAAAAACTAGATCTTAAACTCACTAAACATCCAAGATCGAACTCTCTAGTTGGTTTTGTTGTTGATGAGCTTCCTCCGTCGACTCAACTCCAAGGCTTTTAGCCAACAATCATGTTGAAGATGATTGTTGGATTGAGAAATTCATCTCTATGTAAAAGGCTTGTGGCATGAGCTTTTGGTGTAAAATTGCGATCTCAATTATTTGGTATGAATTAGGGTTGGGGCTGCCGCTTTATTTATAGGAATTTGATGTCGGCTAGGGTTAAGTCGGCCGTGAACGCCCGCCTGGTCTTGTGGGACGCCCGTCTGGTGGATCTTGACTTTTGCTCTGAGCGTCCGTCCATGCTGCGTCCAAACTCTCAGTATGTGATATCCTCTCGGACGCTTCGTCCATGAAATGACGCCCGTCCAGTGTGGACGGGATGCGACGCTTCAATTTGGATCGCTTTGAGGTCGGATTTCATCATCTTTATCCAATTTCTTTGAGCCAATTCCAACTCTATCTTGAATAATTCGACTTGAGCTTCATTTATCCACTTATAGCACTCGAAAATCAACACCTACATGATAAATAAACAATGCAAAAACGTAATAAAACTCAACTAATAATAATTCCATTAAATCAACACTTAAAATCATCAATTTTGCATACAACCCTCTTAAAATCATCTTTACTCAATATTTACACTTAAACCCTTAATTCTCATGCAAATTACGCAAATGTGGGGAAAATAATAATGAAATAAACCTTTAATAATCATATAAATATGGCCTTAACAACTCCCCCACACTTAACTTTTTGTACGTCCTCGGACAAAACAATCAAAACTATAGCTCAACTTTATAAATAATCCACATAGATCTCTAACTCACGTAACAAAAGATACAACAACTATAGCAAACAATACCATCGCAGAGATAGATTCTGTGTATGTGTGACAAGCCCTTCTCAATCTAGCAAGCCTTTCAAAGAAATATCCTCTCAAAAATTCCAATGACTATCCTAGGTATGTAAACGATAAGAATAGCTCCACTCAAAGCCTTCCCACGCACTCAAGTAGGATAATCCTACTGAAGATATCATGCGGTTCTACTGGGTATAAGATCCATGATAACAAAGACTTCACTTTATTCTTATTCATCATTTTTCAAAATTTTCAAATTTGACGCATATCAGAATAAGCTCTTACCCATCATAGTAGTGTAGGACATTTCGTGATAATCCCCTACCTACTCAAATCATAAGGTAGCTATGAACTGACTATCGTGAGCTATTGGTCATCATAGTGGTATAGGACATACGAGGTATACCCTACCGCACTCAAATCATTAACCAGCTTCCGACAAACGTATTTATTAATAATTGCTCACTCACTTTATTTATTCACTTTTCAAAGTCATAAGTTACATCTCACTTATCACATTCAAACTTTATGATATTCACAGTACACGGTCTAACTACGGTGTAACTATACTGACCTTCCTAAGATAAATCATTAAAAATAATGAAAGGATATAATTCAAAAGTCATGCTTCAAAATCAAAGGCTTTCGTGAGTGAAAAACGAAACTATCTGCATAAAAGTAAAGACATGCTATAATTATCTCACTAAGTCACATACTATCATCGTTAGAAAACTACAACTAGCAAGCATCTAGTTCCAATTATATGCTCGAGACTCACAAAAAATTTTAAATTTCGTAGAAATTTAACATTCACTCATATTTCAAAAGATATAGCATAAAAACATACCCAAGCACCCCCCCACACTTAAATCACATTATGTCCTCAGAATGTGCAAATATAAGAGAAAAGAAAACTTAGCTGGTTTCAACAGTGGTTGTCGGATGAAAGTTGGCAGAGGTCAGCCCGGAGCATGGATGTACCGCTGCAACTCGAATAGACAACACTGGACATAAAAGCTTGCGAACCTGCTCAAAAGTATCTGCAACACTCGACATACCATATAATCTCGGGGTACACGGGGTATATGAGCAAACATACAAAACACTCACAATGAACGTAAGAGGAATAACCATCAACACAAAATCAACTAAAGTATTATTTCTAAAACAATAAAACAAAACAAGCTAAGAAAAGAAAACAAACAAAGAAAACTAGGCTGCCTCCCAGAGCGCTCTTTTAATGTCAATAGCTTGACACAAAGTTCAAGAATCAACCCGGATCGGGCCACTTTGGTTTAAGCCGCCGCCACCTCGAGATCGGAATTAGAATTACCAGGCGGAAGTGATTTTCACCACAACAACAAGTGGTGCGCAATAAGTTCATTAAACTTTTCTCTCCAAACTACACTGACTCTCTTCTTCTTGTTCTTGCGCACGATAGGCATAGACATAGTGGTATGATCGAAGTCTCAATGAAGGTACCTTACGGGTGGATATAGGAACGTCATCATCATCTGACTCAAAGAAATAAGATGGAATCTCTTCACAAATCAGGACATCTCAGTACTCTCATCTCTTCTTTGGAAATAAAGAATCTCAGGCTTTTCCTTTGGTGGCCCAAAATATTTCTTAAGTCGATGGCCATTCACTTTAAAAGCTTGATTACCATACCCGTTCAAAGTAATTACTCCACTTGGATTAACCTCGAGAATCTCAAATGGACCAGACCATATAGACTTAAGTTTACCCGGAAACAGGTGAAGTCTAGTATTATAGAGTAAAGCCATTTCACCAACTTTGAATTCTCGGTCCTTGATCTTAGCGTCATGGAGTATCTTAGTTCTCTCCTTGCTGAGTTTAGCATTCTCGTATGCTCGAGTCCGAATCGTCGAGCTCGTTCAATCAGAACAACCTTTTCTCCCCACGAGTTGGCTATCAAAATTTAAGAATTTAATTGCCCGTAAAGCTCGTGTTCAAGTTCGACAAGTAAATGACAAGCTTTGCCATAGACCATTTGGAAGGGTGGCGTGCCCATCGGGGTCTTGAATGCGATGACGATAGCCCACAATCGTCATCCAACTTAAGACTCCAATTAGATCGATTATTGTTCACGGTCTTCTCAAAATTCTTTTCAAGCTCAGTTGCTTACCTCGACTTGGCCCATTGGTTTGGGGATGATATGGTGTACCAATCTTATGTTTGACACCATACTTCTCAAGGATCTTGTCAAGCGGCGCATTGCAAAAGTGAGTACCTTCATCACTAATGAGTGCTCTCGGACAGCCGAATCTAGTAAAGATATTCTTTTGCAAGAATTTCTTCACGACTTTATGATCATTAGTTTGAGTAGCTATGGCCTCGACCCACTTTGAAACATAATCCACACAGACGAGGATATACTTATTACCACATGAGGATGGAAAGGGTCCCATAAAATCTATGCCCCATACATCGAAAACTTCGCATTCAAGAATGGGCTTAAGTGGCATTTCCATCCGACTACTCGCCTTCTGTTCTCGGCACCTATCACAACCTTTACAAAAGGCTTGCGTATTTAAAAGAGTCGGCCGGTAGAATCGGCTTGAAGAATCTTTGCAACCGTCTTGGTGTTCCATAGTGACCTCCGGTAGGACCGCTATGGCATTGTTCTAGGATATCCCATCGATCATGCTCAGAACACACCTTCGAAGCAAACCATCCTTACTGGACCTTGAACAAATAAGGATCTTCCCATACGAGATATTTAAGGTCGAAAGAACTTTTTCTTCTCACGATACGTCATATCCTCTAAATGACCACTCGCTAAATAGTTGACGTAATCGAAGATACCATGGCCTAACCGTTTTCAAGCTTCATCAATTGCTCGGTCGGAAAATCAATGCCTATATCATTGTGATTCTCTGCACCCTCATTTACTAAGCGAGATAAATGATCACCACAATATTCTCACTACCTTTCTTATCTTTAATCACAAGGTCAAACTCTTGTAGAATTAAAATCCATCTAAGTAACCTTGGTTTGGCATCTGCTTTATCCATAAGGTAGCGTAAAGCTGCATGATTTGTCCATACAATCACTTGAGACCCTAGAAGATAGCTTCTAAACTTGTCAATGGCAAAGACGACGGCTAAGAATTCCTTCTCGATCGTAGTATAATTGCATTGAGCCGGGTTCAAGGTACGACTCGCATAATAGATGGGCTGAACCTTTTATCAACTCTTTGACCCAAAGCTGCGCTTTCACGGCGTAATTAGAGGCATCGCACATCAACTCGAAGGCTTGGTCGGTCGGGTGCAACTAAAATAGGGGCATCGAGAAGCTTGTCTTCAGACAATTGAAAGCTTCTTTGCACTTCAGATCGAACAAGAAATCTACATCATCTTTCAAAAGATTTGATAAAGTCTTGGCGATGGTAGAAAAATCTTTAATGAAACGCTTTGTAAAGCCAACATGGCCTAGAAAACCTCGTACCTCTTTCTTTGTCTTAGGGTACGTCATCCTTTCAATGGCTTCGACCTTAGCCTTATCAACTTGAATACCGGCATTGGACACCTTGTGTCCCAAAACGATTCCTTCGTCTACTAGAAAATGGCATTTTTCCCGCTTAAGCACCAGATTTTTCTCAACACACCGTTGGAGTACCATATCTAGATTCTTTAAGATTTCATCAAAACTATCGCCGTGAGCGGAGAAGTCGATCCATGAAGACTTCCATGCATTTCTCAACAAGTCCATCAAAATGGACAACATACACCGTTGAAAAGTCGCGGGTGCATTGCATAGACCGAATGGCATTCTACGAAAAGCAAAAGTGCCAGATGGACACGTAAACGTGGTCTTCTCTTGGTCATTGGGGTCGATGGCTATCCGGAAGTAACCGAGTATCCATCGAGAAAACAATAATACTTGTGACCACTCGGTCTTTCAATTAGTTGGTCAATGAAGGGTAAGGGAAGTGATCTTTTGCGGTGACTTCATTCGATCCACGATAGTCGATCTGAGACTCAGAGCGATCCACGAGACGTAGGGCAACTTCCTCCCCTTTTTCATTCTTTTCAACCGTAATACCGCCCTTCTTTGGCACAACTTGAGTAGGGCTGACCCACTCGCTATCGGCGATTGCGTAGATGATTCCCATGTCAAGCCACTTTATAACCTCCTTCTTGACAACCTCTTGCATATGCGGATTCAGCCTTCACGAGGTTGTCTAACCTTTTTAGCTCCCTCTCTGTTCGGATTTTATGCATGCATACATACATGGGGTGATTCTCGGATATCACCCACTTGCCATCCGAACGCGAGGATATTCTTTTTAAGCACTTCTATCAGCTGTGCTTCTTGCTCAGGGTCGAGTTTCGAAGAAATGATCAAAGGCAATTTATCTCCATCCTTAAGAAAGATATACTTAAGGTGTTTCGGAAGCGGTTTGAGCTCTAAATCGAGTGAGGTGGTTGCTCAATACTAGACTTTAACGGCCCACCTTTCTCCTTATGAGCTTGAAGTGGTTGTGATGAGAACACCTCATCTTCCCGAGGCTCAACCCCAGAAAGGTACTGGATCAAATCATCCATCGGAATCCTCCGGTCAACACTTGCTTCCTTTTTCTTGTGATCGATCATCTTTCTTAACTCTTCATCTTTAAGCTCTTCTGCCAACTCCTCCCAATCATCTACTTCCCAATGAGTAGCTTCTCTCCAAAACTCTACCTCGTCCCAACTACCCATCGAGCTTCTTCTTCACCAGGGATGAAGTCTTCTGAATCGATTCTTTGAAATTATCGTTTGTTCTTTGGGCATCTCCATGCTTCTAACTCAATAACAGGCCAGTGTGAGCGAGTGAAGATGACTCGTCAATTCCTACGGCTTGAAATGAATTAGAAGGTGGTCCGCATGATCACCGGATCCTCAATGTCCATGACTTCAAAAACACCTATCTCTGTCAACTCCTCTGCTTCTTCAAAGTAGGCATCTTTTTCGTCCTCATAGATAGCTTCGACAAATGATATTTCATCAATTACGGCTCTTTCAGGATGTGTCCCTCGTGTGAAGGTGACAGATGTGTCACCGACTCTAAGAGTAATCAGTCCTTTGCAGAAGTCGATGAGAGCGTTAGAAGTGTCTAAAAAGGTTCGGCCTAGAATTAGAGGCATCTCCTTATCAGGTGGATAGTCTAGAATAACCCAGTCGGTAGGGAAGACTAAATGTTCAACTTGAAGGAGAACATTAGCTACACAACCGGCTGCAGTACGGCTAGATTTGTCTACCATCTGAAGAGAAATGGGGCGTTCTCGCATTCTTTTGTCTAGCCTGAGCTTCTTGCATACATTTAATGGCATCACATTGATGGAGGCCCCTGAGTCGCATAAAACATTTTCGAATAAATGGCCTTCGATCTTACAGGAGATTGAAGGTCTGCCAGGGTCACCTCGCTTAACAGCAATTTTCTGTGAAACCATCGCGCAATCCTCGCGAAGCACTTCTTCAGCCATCCCCTGAAGCTTTCTCTTACTCCCACAAAATTCTTTAAGATGCTTAGAGCATTTAGGCATTTCAGTTAATACCTCGGCTAAGGGCATACTCACTTTAGTGTCCCTAAGTATCCTCCTCACTCCATCATACTGCTTGTCTTTGGCGAGGGCTCTCTCCTTGCTCTTCGGTGGATAAGGAAGGGCTTTATCATTCGTCGTGGCCTGATTCTTTATCGCCTCATCCTCCTTATCCTTCCATCTCACAAACTTTTCTTCCTTTTTTTCTTAGTCGAGGTACAACCTCCGACTCTCCTTCCTTTCCTCTTCATCGAATCATTGTAAGCCCTCCGAAGAATTGTCACTAAGCTCCTCCACATCGTTGCTTTCTTGGCATGTGATTTTGATTTCCCCCTCTGAACTCATGGCGTCGGGAGGGGCTACTCGTTCCGACATCTTGCCGGGTCCAGCCTTCTTACCACTTCTCGAGTTACTTACCGTTCAACTCCTCTTCTTGCCCATACTCCCACCGAGGTGTAATGGCGGTGCAAACATTCACATCGACTTTGATTTCTCTCGGTATAACTTGGAAGTTTACCGTGAGGTCGGCTTGCTATTTGTGCTCCGCCATTTGACCAACTTGTCTCTCAATTGCTTTAACACTAGTAGACGAGTCTTCACCATGTCTACCGACTCATCAAATTTGTGTTGAGGACACATGAGGTGGTATGATTTTGAGTTTGGTTCCATGCTCCTTGAGGCCTTTGGGAGTTAGGGGCGTCCTTTGATAGTTTGAGTTGAAAGAATTCGAATTTGAAGGGCGGTGGTAACTTGGCTTGATTGAAGTTTTGTCTTTGAAATCTGAATAGTTCAGTTCGGTTGAAGTTTCGGAAGGGTTGGTTTTGATTATCCATTAAGTTTACCTCCTCCGTCATCTCGGTCCCTGCTGTGTTTCAAGATAATTTGAATTAGAATTTGCATCGAAGATTGGCCACCGCTTGCTTATCAATTCCATCCGAGCAACCAACGAGTTGTGTATCGGGATTGCTTGCGCAGTGCCTTCTCTCTTAACAATATTGGTCTTCTTAGGAGTCGACCACATATTGTTCTTGGCGATGGTCTCGGCCACTCTGAGCGATCTCATCACCTCCCCCAGAAGGATCCATGAGTGTGGAGTCAAGATAGTCTCTATTAGGTTGAGAGACTCCTCGTAAAATAGTTCCAACAACTCATGTCTATCATATCCGTGATTGGGGCACTTCCTCATCATGATTTAATCTCTCCCAAGCCTTGCCAGAGTCTCATCCTCCATCTCGCTCAAAGCGTAGCTATTTCCCGTTTCATCTCCATAATCTTGCCTGGTGAAACCCACTTAAGCGAAGGCTCTTTTGACATCATTCCATGTATGGAGGGAATGATGTGCTAACGACTTAAACCATCTGCTTGCTTCACCTTTTAAAGCAAAAGGAAATAGCTTCAACTTTACGATCTCAGAATCAACACCAGGATAATGGCTCGCTTCATGATTTGTCTGAACGTGGACAAGAAGTCGTGCGGGTCTTCTTGAGCGATGCCATGGAAAGAGCTATTTTGGACTAGTGCAACTACTCCATTTTTAAGGTCGAAATTTACTCCCCCCATATCAGGTGGACGAATAGGTCTATGTCCCTCGAGAAAATCTTGATTAAGATATGGAGTGTAGGGGTCCTGGTTCAACTGATTAAGCTAGTTTTGGCGGAATTGTTGAAGTTGTTGATTTATGCCGACTTCTTTGATCTGCATTATTCTTCGCAGAGCTTGCATTTGTTGAAGGAGTAAATTTAATCGAGCTTGGGGGTCGGGATTTGGAATTGGTGGATCTTGATCCGCCATTTTGTCCAAATCGGAGAAGCCTTCTTCTAAGGATAGATCGTTCGGGCTCGGGATCAAAGATCGAAGTCCTTCTTACTTTCGTTTGCATAAACCGTAAGAAAAAGAGAAGGAAGAAGTCAACCCTTTGGGGTTGATTAGAAACAGTTTAGAAAGGATTAGATGGTTTAGAGGAGAAAAGAGAAGAAAAGAAAAGAGAAGAAAGAAAAGAAGTGATGATTGAACAGATTGAACTGGCGTCCAGTGTTAGTGGGCGTTCGTTCGAATCGAACGCTCGTTCGAGAGAAGCAGATTGAGGTGGACGGGCGTTCAAGTTGTTGAACACTCGTTCAAAAGGCTTTTAGTATTTTTTTAATTTTCTTATTTTTAGAAAATATAAAGAAACCTACCTACTAAAAGTTTAAAAACAAGAAAAACACTAAGACGGTAAAAAAAAAAACGTGTTGAAATCTTCTAGGGCCAAAATGGAGGGGAAAACAGTGGATTTTGACCTCGAAAACGACTGAACAGCCTACGGCGGTTCACCACGTCGTCGGCGTCGGGCGAGCTTTCGAATTGGGGTCTGCGTTCCAAGCGGACACTCGAGCGAAAGTTATGGTCAAATTACTACTGCGTGCCCTAACGACCCTTTTTGACACGTAAAAGCGCCTAAGTAGAATCCGACAACCGTTACGATTCCCGGCAACGGCGCCAAAAACTTGTTCGGTAAAAGCGAAGTTTTACAATTTATAACCGAAACACCCCAAGTATAAGGATCGTAGTATAGGATGTTAACGGGTCGTCCTAAGGGAATGTAATGTTTATCGGATCAAGGAACAATTATTCTATCGATTATGTCACAATTATTAACTAAACTAAGGTTGAAACTAACTAAAACCTAAACCTAAGGATTAAAACTAAGACAAGAATAAAAACAAGCAGAAAATAAGAAAACGGAAAGACGGACGAACGTTCACTAAAGTGAACGAGCGTCTGAGAACTAAATCTAATGGACGAGCGTCTGCTATTGCGGACGAGCGTCTGACTACGATCAGAACAGAAAATTGCAGAAAAGTTGCAGGAAATCTAAAGGTTTAAAAACTAAAACTTAAACTAAACTTATGCAAACGATTTGATTAAAACAATTAAAGGAAAACACAGCGAGGCAACGAATCCACCCATCAACCAACAACCCCCAACTAGATGGTGATCTAAAGATGTAGTTTTTAGTAGTGATTTTTCACGAATTCAATTAAATTTCTTCAACCAAATTCTAGGGTTTCGTTTATCTTTTCAAATAAACTAAACATGCAATCAAAACGAAATCACGAGATTGTTTCCAAACTCTTACTCAACTAATCATGCCTAATCTCTTACAACACGAATAATTGCATCACTTAAACGAAAGAGAACTCAAATAAACAGACTTTCGTAAATTTATTCAAGCATAAAGATAGATAAATAGATCGTTTCATAGAATTGATAATTCAACAAAACATGGCAATGTAGAACAGCGTTAAAAAGTGATGAAAAACTAGATCTTAAACTCACTAAACATCCAGTATCGAACTCTCTAGTTGGTTTTGTTGTTGATGAGCTTCCTCCGTCGACTCACTGCAAGGCTTTTAGCCAACAATCATGTTGAAGATGATTGTTGGATTGGAGAAATTCATCTCTATGTAAAAAGGCTTGTGGCCGCAGCTTTTTGGTGTAAAATTGCGATCTCAATTATTTGGTATGAATTAGGGTTGGGGCTGCCGCTTTATTTATAGGAATTTGATGTCGGCTAGGGTTAAGTCGGCCGTGAACGCCCGTCTGGTCTTGTGGACGCCCGTCTGGTGGATCTTGACTTTGCTCTAGACGTCCGTCCATGCTGCGTCCAAACTCTCTGTATGTGATATCCTCTCACGGGACTTTCGTCCATGAAATCGACGCCCGCGTCGGTGGGACGGGATGACGACGCCGCCGGTCGAATTTGCTTTGAGGTCGGATTTCATCATCTTTATCAATTTCTTTGAGCCAATTCCAACTCTATCTTGAATAATTCGACTTGAGCTTCATTTATCCACTTATAGCACTCGAAAATCAACACCTACATGATAAATAAACAATGCAAAAACGTAATAAAACTCAACTAATAATAATTCCATTAAATCAACACTTAAAATCATCAATTTTGCATACAACCCTCTTAAAATCATCTTTACTCAATATTTACACTTAAACCCTTAATTCTCATGCAAATTACGCAAATGTGGGGAAAATAATAATGAAATAAACCTTTAATAATCATATAAATATGGCCTTTATATATATATATATATATATATATGTATATATATATATATATATATATATATATATATATATATATATATATATATATATATATATATATGTGTGTGTGTGTGTGTGTGTGTGTGTGCATATGCAAGCGTGAAGGAATAGAAATATTTATTTTATTAATTAACAAATATACATTCATTCAATAATATATATTACTAGCCACGAACCTGTGCATAATGCACTGGTGATAAAAAAGCAATTAAAATATGTCAAATGGGAAATATGCACTCAAAACCAAACATAATTCGTTATAAGAATAACTTCAATACAACATGACAAAAACTCGGCATCCCACTCTTTCTTCAAAAATTATAAAAGAACCACACCACTATAATATTACAAAAGAACCACACAATAGTTTGTTCAAAAATTAACAACCGTGGAGTTTTGTAGCCCTATATCTAATGTACAAAGCACTCCACCCCAAGGATCTTAATATTGTACATCCCTACACCACAACCTCGACCACAACGCTGGGAATAACAATAAATCATCATTATAACTCGCCAATCATCAACAATTCTTCAAACATGTTCGGAAATGCAAAATCACCACATATACCTGTAAAAATGTATTATAGAGAAAATGTATAAATAAAGGTCTTCATTGTACTTGTTGGACACAAAATTGTTATCTTCTTATTTTAGGTATTTGGAGTTGTGAACTCGATTGTTGTCTTTAGAGATTAGAAAGTACGTCGTCAGAGGTTGTACTCAACCATTCATATTGAAGGATCACAATAATATCATTAGGTAGAATTTGGTATCTCACTATATCCAAAAACAGTACGACCTGTAGGATTTGTTTCATTACCTTCAAGTTTATTGCCCAAGAGTCAAGATTTCTTCATACATCTCACCTACATCACCTACAATGAATTGCATAAATTCAATAACCAATGCCTCTAAAATAAATTTGACTTTAACCAAAATGATTGCATCTTAGAGTAAAACCCGTCCTACTCCTAAATTACAATTTGAGGCGTCTATTTAAATTAATGTGGACAATATAACATAAAAACATATGCGATGAACATAAAACAAAGTTTCATCTTAATGAGAATGCATACATTCAAATCGTCAGATGAGGTCAATGTCTCCTATAGCAACTCCCGTCAAAACGAATTGAAACCACAAAAAATCTAACGAATATAAAGTAAATGTACTCGCTCTTCTCCCAAGTCATCCTCATTTTTTTCCAAAACCAGCTAACTATCTTGTTCACATATTTTTACCTCCACTTGTGAACACCAAGTATGACATTATACACCATAAACCAAAACCTGAAAATGGAAAAACAAAAGTTAGCAACACTACACTGTATAATGATAAAAAAAAAGCTACAGGAACGTTGCACCCCAAATTGATCAATGAATATAGAGATTAAAAAGTTCATTAAAGAAACCAAGTGAGATTTCTCAACATTAATACTGAATGCCTAAAATACAATCTGAATAGACATGTTAAACAATGCAGATAATACCATAAATTGGTGTGTAATGTTTACCCATTTTAGATACAACAATAAAACAAAGTTTTAGTTAAAGATACCCCCAATCCATTATAAATCGAAAGCCAAAAGGGTAGATGTTTGACATCAAACATTTAAAACTACAAAATTTGGGTGATGTCATTTCCACATAATGAAAATCCCCATGATTCTGAGAATTTATTGTAAAATTTTCAAACTTACAAAGGCTCTAAAGGGTGGCCGATGAGCTGCTATCTCAAACATACAACACCCTGATAGAGCGAACAAATTGGATCAAATCGCAGTCATATAAGTACTAAAACATAATCAATGATTATTATACCTAGGGACCAAATATCATATTTATAGCCATAGGGGATATCCGGACGGAGCTCTAGACACATATAGTTCGGAGTTCCCACGTCCTAATTAATCAAAATCCATTGAGACAACATATTAGAGGTGAGGTTTGCTTTGTTATAGGCCATAACAACCATGTCCCCGTCTATTGAGGTAGACCTGAAGTTGATCAAGTGAATAGATATCATAAGTTTGACCTTTGGCCCTTGGGAACAACCTATTCTTTTTTTTATAGGAAGGAACAGCCTATTCTATATAAATTACCAACACAGTTAGTACTAAGCTAGCTAAAATGTCAACTACACCATTGGATACCCTGTAAGCTATTTGGCACTAAATCATAAGTTTTCAACTGCACAATCTATTTAGATGGGTCGTGGTAATTGGTAACTACTAAAACCAATGGCAAGTAAGCCGAGAGACAAAAGGGCACATACCTCATCAACTTCTTGTGTGAAAGTGAAGAGACTCTCCCGAAGCAATGATCTGAGCCTTTGTTTCTTAAAATCATGATGATTAGCGCGTACAGGCCCAGAAAACAAATTTTCAGACCGTCTAATCATACTAAAATCTTTAACCGAAAACCAAATCAATAAAAGAGTTTTCTTTTAGTCAAGATGAGTGAAGAAATTCCCAAATACATAAATGAAATAGCGGGTGATTGGAAGCTTCAGCTAGAAAATAGAAAGAATATCAAAGCACAACCCTGAAAGAGAAACCTCGATCGGAATAGTAATACCTTGCGGTTGATTGATTAAATTTCTGATCAGAAGACCATGCCCGAAAACCTCAAAACTACCATTGTTTTTCATAGCTCAAACTTAGAACCCTGTGTTGCAACTTCCGGAATAATTTTATTAAAATCAAACAAAGTAACATGATCAGGGACATAAATGTTGAAATAGTGTCATAAACCCAATAGGGTTGGACCGGATCCGACCGGGTCGGATCATTTCTACTATTTCTTTATGTTTATACATATGTTAAATGGTTTTTCTGTTGTCATATATTTGTTCTTTTAAAGAACAAATTGTGAATTGTTATATGATAACGTCCTTAGTATTAAACTGTGATAGAGAAACCATGATAGGCGATTATGGTTGATGAGATCTCTAATCACTTTAATAAGTTTGATACTTGAATGTCTCTAGGCTGATGTACTATTAAACAGGGCATTGATAGTACGAACAGGCAAGCACGTATTAGATGTCTTTTGTCTTTTAGGGCAGGGATAGATCTCGTCTATCAAAGTGTAGAGACACTTGGACTGTACGTGGACGTGTATTATAGAATGCATACGTTAGACACCCACTTACACTGTTAAGTGTCACACTATGTGGCAGTTGTGTAATTATCCTTAGGACCGGAGTCTACATAGCATCACGGTGTGGATTGTCATGCTTTGACACTATTGAGGTTTCCCCTAGCCACGGGGCGATCATGCGGTAGTGATTCGGTGATACTGAAGCATGCAGAGTATACATGTTTGGTCGTCTGGGAATCGCGTACCCTATCAGTAGGGGTGAATATCCTAAAGGGCCTTCTTATAAGGAATGCCTTACTCTCGTGAATCTTTGCAAAGTGGAAGTAAATGAGTTACTTCGAGAGAGCATGATATCCAGATTATAAGATACGGTCGTTGATGTTTGACACTCGACGTACGACCGTAAAGATATTATTACAGCGATAGGATTCTATTTACACGATAACTGTTTCACATGAAAGGTAGTAGTCATTGCATTTGACTTTTCTGATGATTGGGGGTCATGGTGTGTTGCAAAACGCTATCCCGTGATCGCTAGGTATGAATGGTATTTTCATAATTTGCACTTTGTGTCTACGGCCAACATATTCGGAAGCCTATCGGGTCACACACATAATAACATCTAGCCGGATTAAAATGTGGTTATAGTTGATAACCAAATAAGGAAAGAATTTGTCTCATACAATAAAGGTTATAATGGTAATTTAATATGGTGATATTTATTTATTATGAATAAATATAATACAAGATATTAATTATGTTGATTAATTAAACATACATATGATGTATACATGTATACATGAGTCAAAATTATTTGTGTATATTGATACACATGTATTTTGCAAATTAATTAATCATAGAATTATATTAATTAAAGAATATTCCGGATGCCAAAATATTGGCATAAGGGGCACATTTTTTAGGTGTATAAGATATACTTGGATTGTGCAATTTAATTAATAAGATTACCATAATATTAATATTGGATATTAATTGAATTTTTGGAAAAATAGATTTATGGTATTAAGATAAAGATATATTCATATAAGATATTGTCAATATATATCTTGGAAATATATTTAATATAAGATATTGAATATTAAATGAGATAAATCAATCAAAAGGGATTTTCCTTATTTTATTAGGAAAATATTTTCTTTCTCATCAATCTATTAGAAGCTAATCCCAATCAGATTGGGAAGTGAATGGGCCGCTTGTCACCCTATTTAAGGGAGGCTTGGCTAGCCTTTTTGTACAACACAATTCCAAGACCTAATAGTTTTTGTGAAAAATAGAGAGCTTCTAAGAGAGAATTTAGAGAGAGAGAGAGAAAAGGCCGGTCTAGCAACCGGATTCTTCTAGTAGCAATCCAATGGTGGATTCCGGCGGGTTGTTCGTGTGGACTAGCGGTAGAGGCCGAACGCTTGGGCGGCTCCATGCACCACTACTCTCCTTAGACGGTGAAAGCGTCGATCTTTTAGATCAAGCAAAGTAACCACCGTTTACTAGCTTTATGTGTTTGTTGCTTAAACGAAGTCGATCCTGGTTAAAAGGAAATAAATTTTTGAATTCCGCTGCGTTCCCGCGTAGATTTCCTAACAGTGGTATCAGAGCGAGTTTCGAGTTTAAGCAATAAGCATTAATTAATTTGCATAGTAATTAATCAATAGATGTATGATTTAGATTCACAAAAAAAGAAGGGACGTCGGCTTTTTTTTGGGGAGCTCGGCCGAAGCAGCGTCGGTCGGCCTTCGTGTGGAGGTCCCCGTTTTCCTTTTGTTGTTTTGTGAGTCTATATAGTACATTGATATCTCCTTTGTTTAGTTTTGTCATGTGGCTAACCAATGGTTTAAATAATTTGGGCCATTGTGATGCCACATGACATTAAAATAATAATGGTCTTTCCAAACTTTATTTGCAATAGGCTTAGACCATTTTCAAATATTTGATTTGGGAAAAACCTTACGCCTAGGCCACTTTCAAAATTTGATTTTGGAAAGTGGCCAGACATATCAACCAAAATATTGGCCTTTCCAAATTTTGTTTGGAATAGGCCTAGGCCCTTTCCAAATATTTGATTTGGGAAAAAGCCTATGCCTACGCCACTTTCAAAATTTTGATTTTGGAAAGTGGCCAGGCAGTCCACCAAGCATCCCTATTGGTTAAGAAACAAAAAGGAAAGGAAACAAAAGATACCTTTTAATTTTGATTTTAGTTTTGAATAGTTCCAAATTAATAATATTAAAATTAAAATCGATTTAAAATTAAATGTTAATTTTATTTTCGATTTAAATCATTTAAGTAATTAAAAGTTAATTGATTATTTGATGTGATAAAATAAGACGCATAAATAGTTAAATTTTAATTTCTCTTTTTCATAAGTGACGAGGCAGAAATCGTCACGATGGCGTGGCGGTGTTTGTGCTGTGGATATCTGGCTTGTTTGTGAGTAGTTTGTTTGTATATTAGCCGGAGAAAGGCGGCGACGAGAGGAGGATGGTGAGATGAGTTTGCTTTTATAGAGCTTTGGCCTGTTTTTTTGTGTATTAGAATGTCCTTGATTAGATTACACAAGACTTCCTTTTATAGGAAGATTAGACTTAGGGGTGAAGCAAAAGATTGGCGGTGCGAAGCAGCTTAGTCACTAGTCTTAATAGTTAAGCAAATACTAAATATCTAACAGCAAGTGGTTAAAATATCCAGGCGGCGACCCTTTGTGGTCGCCAAGGTCGCTAGCTTCGTTGTCTGGCCTTCGCCCCCTGTTTTCTTCTCAAGTCTTGTGCGGCCTTTAGAGAGCCTTGTGTCCATGGTCGCCCACTGGCCCCCTAGCTCTGACGAAGCTCTAGGAAGGGTCGTTGGCGGCGACCTTGATTTTAATACCATTCGACGTCGCCGAAGATGTAGTCGCAGAACTTCCTCAGGCTGCTTCCGAAACTAAATGGTGGCTATATAATTTGTATCATCAATGGCCCCCTACTCCATAACTTGGTCATTTTTCATGAAAATGTCGAGTGTGGAGTAGTGAGATCTTGGACAATGTATGTGCGACCTCATCGTCTGATGCGACTTGTTCACTAAGGACCGTGCTTTCAAAGCAAGCGGCCTTCGAAGCAACTCTGGGCTAGTTTTTGCGACATTGTCGTATGATGCGACTTGTTCACTAAGGACCGTGCTTTTAAAGCAAGTGGCCTTCGAAGCAACTCTGGGCCTATTTTTGCGACCTTGTCGTCTGATGCGACTGGTTCACTAAGGACCGTGCTTTCAAAGCAAGAGGCCTTCGAAGCAACTCTGGGCCTGTTTTTGCGACCTTGTCGTCTGATGCGACTTGTTCACTAAGGACCGTGCTTTCAAAGAAAGCGGCCTTCGAAGCAACTATGGGCCTGTTTTTGCGACCTTATCGTCTGATGCAACTTGTTCACTAAGGACTGTGCTTTCAAAGCAAGCGGCCTTCAAAGCAACTCTGAGCCTGTTTTTGCGACCTTATCGTCTGCAAGGCCATCTTATCCTTCACGGGCTGTTGGGGGCAGTTTATTAGTCAGATCGTGGCTGACGTCGGCCCCCCTTGATAACTGCAATTACATGGGCCGTAACGCCCTGGGTAACTGCCCGAGTAGGCATGTGGGCATTGATTAGCCTTCGTCATGATTGCGGTTTTTGAATTTTGGAATTCGAATCGACCGCGCAAACTCCAACCGTTGGATGGATCAACTCCCAGCCCCACGATCGCAACTTGCTTGCCTATATAAAGATGGCCTCCTTCATACCTCCTCACTTTTCCCTCTTCTATTTCTCATATTTTTTCTCCAAGTGCTCTCTCCTCTTTTTCTCTTCTGGATTTGACAAAAGCTTCCGGTGAAGGCTAGCAGGGAGGGTTTGGCGGTGGTTGAAGTAGACTTCGAGGTTTCCGGCGTGTTTTTGAGGCTGCTCTTTTCATCTTCCTCCCACAAACAGGTAAATTCTTCCCTCCTTATCCCTTTCTCCTTGCTTTTCTTGCTGAATTTCGAGCTTTTTAGTGGTTTTGATTCACTGTATGGGGATGAGTTCATGTGTAAGGTGTTTGAGGGAAAAGATAAGGCTTTTTTTTGGGGGGTTGGAGCTCTTACTATGGGGGATTGTTTTTCTGGAAAGAGGGGGGAGAGGCAGGCGACTTTAGCCCAGAAACCCCTGTTTTTTTGCTATGTTTGCTTGCACTTCCCTTCTTTTGCACATTGCTTTCCATTTTCTCCTGTAAAAACGGAGGGGAAGGCGTCGAGATGGGTGCGATTACCTTCCTGGCTTAATTCTTATTATCCCAGGTCTGAAAGCTCCACATTTTTCTCTTGTTTTTGCAGGATGTCTGACGGAGAGCATTCCGTGAGAGGCGACTCCGACGAAGAACATGAGGCATATGACTATGCCCATGAGGAAGAGGATGATGACCCCTTTAGTCCCGAAATGTCCGCCGGGGTTGACCCGCTTGAAGAGATAGTCGGCGGAGAGGCCGCAGCTCGAGTGGGCGACGATCCTTTCGAGTTGGACTCTTTGTTCCCTGACCCCGTCCCGCGACGTAAGAAGAGTCGCATGGAAATGGCACGGGCCCAGGGGGCAAGCACTATCGAGGCTGGTGAAAGGGTGACGTCTGATATCGAAGAACAGCCCTCCGATCCTAGCCCCAGCGGCTCCGCTGATCATGACGAGGCGTATATTGAGGACGCCGCTCTGCATGAGCTAATGGGGTCGAGTGAGGACGAGAACGCCCCCTGCCTCGGAAAATTGTCTGGGAGCTCCCTAAAAAACCAAAGAGGTAGAGGGATCCTAAAATCACTGTTGGGTAGGCCGCTGCTAAGGCAAAGAAACCGACACCCAACAATCCCGAGGCGTTGAGAGAGTTCGCTATCCTGGCGGAGTATGAGAAGGCGTTGGAGAAGAAGTGGGCGCAGCTTCGTGACAGCGGTGATGTAAACAAATTTATCCGGCGCCGATTTAAAATTGACACCAGTATATACAGGTTCTCTCTGCTGGATTACTCGAGGGAGGAGGATAAGCTTAAGCCCGAAGACCGTGAGGATTACGTCTGCGCTCGCCGCCCAGACGATACCCTAATCCTACACTTTGATCATTTTTATGCGGGGCTCAGACCTCCATTCGATCCTTTCTTTGTTAAGATTTGCAGGTTTATGGGGGCTCTGCCTTCTGACTTTGCTATCGGGGCCGTCATTCAGATCATGGCCTTTATTGTGATGTGTAGGACAATGAAGATAGAACCCACGCTCACTTTGTTAGGTCAATTTCATTTGTTCTGCGGCACAGGCATACCGGGGCAAATATCACTGAGGACCAAGACGCCTCGCCTATTATTTCTGCTACCAAATATGATTCACAGATGGCATGAGCGGATCCTTAAGGTAGAATCCAAGGTTGGCTGGCCGTTTCCTAAGGCCGAAAAACGCATGGGAAAGTCCACCATTTCGATTGACGAGCCTTTAATATCAGAGCGGCGTCTTGTCAAAGGACTTATGGCGCTCATACAATCAGATGGAATCAAGGCTTCTCTGCGGAACGTTGCTTGGGTCGATTTTCTTGACCAGGCTCTTCCCCTGGCGCGCATGGCTGGCATTGCGGGCCCGGGTAAGGTGGAGCCATTGGTTGCCATAGTTCCTGAGGAGAGTGACCCTGACTGGGTAGGAGATTGCCACTTGGGCAGATGCTTTCCCTCTGAGTGTGCGGTTTGTGGAGGCTACCCGAGTGAAAGGCCGACTTGTAACCTTCCTTGCTATCTGTTTGCTCATTTCATAAATTGTCGTTTTCTTTCTTTTGGATCCATTTTTAACGAACCTCTTTTGCAGATATGGACGCCACCGAACGCAAGGCTCAAAAGCAAAGGCTCGCTGATGAGCAGGCTAAGGCCCGTCAGGTGGCCTTGAAGCAAGCTCTGGGGAAGGTCCCCCGTACTGTGGATGCATCCATTGTTGATGAGACATTTGATCCTACCAAGGCTTCGGCGGCGCCACAACCTGCGAGTTCAAGCCAGACCGTGGCCCAAAAAAGATCACAAGCTGATGAACAGGCCAAGGAGTCCCAGGTCGAAGCGATCCGAATCGAGAAAACCAAGGCTCGCTGGTGGTGCCGAAAAAGTGGTCGATCGCGATCGACAGCGAGCCAGCCGAAGCTATTGTGGAAGAGGTCCCTGAGGAGGTGGAGCCGGTGCCGACTGGGACGTTGCCCCGTGGTTACAAGGGGAAGGAGGCTGTGTGGCTGGATGCTAACTTTATCCAGGGCCTCGACATGAATAAGGCGAGCCAAATCAGGGAGGCTATTGCTGATGTCATCCCCTTGGGTCGCTTAGGATTTGAGTCACCGCCCGGTGTTCAGATGGAGATTGGGAGGGGAATCACTGCTCGCGTCGTGGTTCAGGACGACGCCCCTGCCGGTGATGAGGTCGCCGAGCTGAAAGATCTGTCGGGCCAATTTGGAATTGCCGCTTCTATGGTGAGTTTATAATTCTCTTGCATTTCCATTCTTTCATACTTTGCGTATCTAGCGGGCTCTTGACTCGTTTCTCTCTTTCAGCTTGGGACTCGTATAAACAAGGCGATTGAGGCCGCCGAGAAGCGCAAGGCTGAACTGAAGAAAGCGACGACGGCCCTTGGGGCCTCAGAGAAAGCCCGGATCACTTCTGAAAAGAAAAGCTCGGCGGCGTTGACAGAGGTTGAGCGGATGAAAAAAGCCATGGCGGAGAGTGCTGTTTGGATGTGGAGTTGAAGAGAGTGTCGGCTCACGAAGGAAGAAGCTCGCTTATCTCGCCGAGGAGATCGCGAGTCCGAAGGAGAAGCTTCAGCTGCGGAAAAGGCCGCCGAGGAAGCGGGCCGCCGGGCGTGGATGCCTACAAGCTCTCGACGAGTTTTTGCCTATCAAGAGGCGAGCTTTGATCAAGGCTTTAACCATCTTGCCCCCGCTGATCTGGGCCTACCATGGGAGGGAGAGCATTACCTTTGAGGAAATGCTCCAGTGGATTGACTTGTCTCAGCGAATTCCCGAGCTGTTGGCCCTTCACCCCGATATTCCTTATACGGCGGACCATATTGCTGCCATCCAGAATAACCAGATACAGCGTGGAGACCCTGTGTGGGATCCTCCTCCAGTGAATCCTGTGAACTTTTCCATTTTGAGAGCTCCTCTTGCCACGAGTGATGAACCCGGTGACAAGTATATTGACACTTCTGGCTCTGTTTAATTAGTTTTGGGCTTTTTCCGAAACATATCTGCAGTCTTGTAACGATTCAACTTTGCTTGTCTTTTGAACTATTTGGCGTCCTCGTTTGATGATTGTAATAACTTAGCTTATCTTTTTTCTTTCCGTGTTGACATTGTGGCCGCGTTTGGCTTGTTGGATTTCGTTTGTGGCCGCTTTTTGGCCCTCTGACTTTTTGTATTTGCATTTGTTTCTTTGATTTATTTCCTGCTTGTATTTTGTATGCGTATGCGGCCCCCTTTATTTGGGCGAGGTTTTTATGAGCTCGCCGAAATAACTAGAACGGACGAGCTGAGAGTTGACCGAGAATTGCTGATGTGTGCCTAAAATTTCCCCATCCCCCTTTGTTTTGGGCGAAACAAAACATCGTAGCAAACTCGTACAACCCTTGATTCGTTTGTTTGAAATTTTCTGGATGCGGCCCCCTAAGTTTTAGGCGGAGCAAAGGTTCGTCTAAAACTTGCGAGCTGAACCGATGGGCATGACTAACCTTTCTCGACTGCCGTGTTGTCGGGAATCCAGGGATTTGAATCGATTTGACAGCTCACTGGTAGCGCATGCGTGTTCAAAGTGGCCTATAATCTCGGGCTAGTAACTGTTGCGTGAATATAGGCTAGAATCTTGCCTTGATATCTGATATATATTATATGTGCACTTTGAATTTTGAATTTTGGATGAGCCGTGTGGAGGCCGACCGTAGGATTATGCTGATCGTGGCCGTCCCTTTTGCTGACCTTCACTATAAGAAGGAGGAGGCAGGCATTTGCTCAATCTCAACCCATTGCACATGTTTGAATAAGAAAAGCATCTGTTCGGGAAAACTTCCATTCTGATTTTTCTTTTGCATAAATTTTTGTTGTGAGAACCATGTCTCTTCCATCCGGAGAGGGTAGAGTGCGAGTTTGGAAAGCCCGTCCCACTCGTGATGTATCCCCCTTTTTCCTTACTTCCTCTCCTGTTGCTAAAGATCATTTCTGGCGCTATTTTGAATGGGCTGAGCCTGCGAAGGAGCAAGGTTGAGGGTGATGGCTCTCTGCTGCGGGTACGTTTCTTTGGGTGGGCAGATTTTGTTGCACCACCTTCATCAATACTTCCCAATCTTACATTGGTGAGGGAGTTCTACTCCATTTTATCTGAAGTTGCATCTGAAGGGGTTGTTAGCTGCATTACCCTTCGTGGTGTCGCGGTTGTTTTTACTCCGGAAGCTATTAATGGTGCCTTGCGTATACCTGCTATCGATCCCTCATCCCATTATGAGCTCGCTTGGAACCTTGGCGATGAGTCAAGTAAAGCAGCTTGCTTACGACGAGCAATCCGTATTTGTTTCCGGACTCAACGGCCTCGTGCCTGCGGGACTGCGTCCGCTCTTTCTCGCAGCAATCGTGAGTGGAAAAAGTTTATCAACTCACGCGCCTTTTTGTCTATAGACAGTGAGGCTGTTAGTGAAGCCGAAGCTTTGCTCTTGCACGCTATTCGCGATCATCAGGTTGACATTGATTGAGGGATCTTGATTCACCGCGAGGCGGTTAATTTTGCAGTTTCTATGGACCGCAATCGTCGCTTCCCCTTTGCTTCATTGATAACTAAGCTATGTAGTTTAACCAGGGTGCCGAAGCACACATTAGATCGTTATAGGTACACTCATTAGGCCTTCCTTTTTTTTTTTTTTTTTTTGGCCGCCCTCTTTATTTTGGCTAGATCGAAGGGCGTTGTAGGCCGCAGGTTTGCTGGAAATAATTGTACTCCCTTTATTTGAATGAAGATTTTCCTTTATTGATTTCATTCTCAGCATGCTTTGTTCGCATGCAGCAGATGCACGTTCTACATGTAATATTTTTTCAGATTATCGGCATGCCAAGGTCGGTTGTATTCGCGACCTTGGTTATCACTTAGCATGTAGGTACCTTTCTTGACTACTCGAGCGATCCTCACTGGGCCTTCCCCATTTTCCGATAGTTTCCCTTTCTTGGCCTCATGGCCCGTGGCTTGTCTTTTTCATAAAACATAATCTCCAATGGCAAAGTGATGGTTACGAATGTGTTTGTCATGGTGACGTTTCGCAGCTTGTTTGCAGTTGAGCAAACGACCATATGCCTCGATCCGCCGCTCCTCTGCTAAATCGAGATCAAGTTCCCTAGTGAGCGGGTTATCCGTCTCACTGAAATGTGCGACCCTTAAACTTGGTAGGGCCATTTCCACCGGGTCCATAGCTTCGGATCCGTAGGTTAAGGCAAATGGAGTTTCCCTTGTAGTTGTTTTCCACGACGTTCTAAGTGCCCATAAAGCCACGGGGAGGTGATCAGGCCATTTACCCACTTTTTTGCCCAAACTCTTTTTCAGCACGCTGAGTACTTGTTTGTTTGCGTTCTCAGCTTGACCATTTCCCTGCGGATAGCATACTGACGATTGCCAATGTTTGACGTTGTTCTCTCCGCAGAATGGGTCGAACTCCTCTCTGAATTGAGGTCCGTGGTCTGACACTATTACTATGAGGACGCCGAATCTGGTCCATATTTGGTCGAGCAAAAAATAAGTTATGTCCTTGGTATTGATTTTTACCAAGGCTTTGGCCTCGATCCACTTGGTGAAATAGTCCACGGCGACCACCACATATTCGCATCCAGAGCGGCCCTTTTTCAATGGCCCGATGAGGTCGATGGCCCACATGTCGAAGGGCCACGCGGCTACGACAATGCTTTGCTCAACTGATGGTAGCCTAGGAATATCCGCAAATTTTTGACATACGTCGCATGCCTTAGTATATGCCTTGGCGTCCTCCGCGAGTTTCGGCCAGTAATATCCTGCCAATAAGACCTTCTGAGCAAGGGTGCGGCTAGCTGGGTGGCCGCCACATATCCCTTCATGCAGCTCTATGAGGATCCCATCGACTTCTTCAGGTCGTACGCATCTTAGCAATGGTTTAGAGAATGATCGCCGGTATAAGATGTTGTTTAAGATGGTGTATCTGGCGGCTCTTCTGAGCAGGGCTTTTGCCTCGTTTGGCTCCTCGGGGAGCTTTCCAGAGTCGATGTATTCCCTCATGATATCAATCCAACATTGGTTGGTGTATTGCAAGTCCATTACCTCGACCCTGTCGATGGCGGGCCCTGACAGATACTCTACCATAATCGATGGGTTGCTTATCTCGTCCTCGCTGTTAGCTTGGATAAATAATCAGCCCTGTGATTGTCCTCTCGGGGGATGTTGGTAAACTGGCAGTATTTGAAGCTGCTTTCAAGCCTTTTGACGAGATTAATATATTTTTGCAAAATTTCGCAGTGGATGCCGAACGACCCGGTCACTTGATTGACAACCAACTGTGAATCGCAGAAAACCTGCACATTTTCAACCTTCATGGCCCTTGCGAGCTCCAGTCCCGTGACGACTGCCTCATACTCTGCTAGGTTGTTTGACGCAGTGAAGTTAAATCTCAAGGCTTTCTCAATTTCTTCTGAAGTTCCAGGCTCGAGTAAAATGATCCGCGCACCGCAACCTTTGAGGTTGGCGGTGCCATCGACATAGAGTTGCCAACAGTGACTTGGCCGCTGAGGCTTATCCGCTGTGGTACTTCTGTCGGGGCTATGCCTTGCATTGGTTTGTTGCGGGATATCTTCGTTGAAGCTCGTTTCGGCGATGAAATCGGGCAATACCTGAGCTTTGATGGCCTTTCGAGGTTCGTACCGGATATCGAATTCGGTGAGCTCGATGGCCCAGCGTAGCAAACGGCCTGATAAGTCCGGTTTGTGGAGGATCTGCCGTAGCGGCGCGTCTGACAGTACTATTATCGAATGCGATGAAAAGTAAGCCCTTAATTTTCGGGCGGCGATAACAACGCAGTAGGCTAACTTCTCGATATTAAAATAACGACTTTCTATTGGGCTTAGAGCCTTAGAAACATAATAAAAAGGCTTTTGCAAGGTACCCTCTTCTTTGATAAGTGCTGCGGCGACGGCCCTATCTGAGGCAGCCAGATATAATAGCAAGACGTCTCCGACCACTGTACTGGTTAGCAGAGGCGGGCTTGAGAGGTAGGCCTTGAGTTGTTCAAAAGCCTGAGAGCATTCCTTGGTCCATAAAAAGGTTTTATTTCCCTTTAGAATTTTGAAGAAGGGTAAGCTTTTCTCGGCGGATTTTGATATAAACCTTTCCCAGGGCTATCACTCTCCCATTCAGCCTTTGTACCTCCTTAATGTTGGTTGGCTCGCCCATGTTTATTAGTGCTTCAATTTTCTCTGGGTTTCCTTCGATCCCCCTTTGACTTACCATGAAGCCCAAAAATTTCTCTGCCTGGACCCCAAAAGTGCATTTGGCGGGGTTTAACTTCATCGAGTGACTTTTTACGTTTGCAAAGGTTTCACGAAGATCCACCAGGTGATCCTGGCGACTTGATTTCACCTCCATATCGTCGATGTAAGCCTCCATGTTTTTGCCTATTTGTGTGCTAAAAAATTTGTTCACCATCATTTGATACGTTGAACCTGCGTTCTTTAGACCAAACGGCATCATTTCGTAGTAATATAGTCCGCCGGCGGCCCTGAAGGCCGTCAGCTCCTTGTCTTCGTCAGCCATCTTCACTTGGTGATAGCCTGAATAAGCGTCTAGAAAACTCAGCGTTTCAAAACCTGCGATCCCATCGACCATTTTGTCAATTCGGGGCAGCGCGTAAGGATCTTCGGGGCAAGCTTTGTTCAGGTCGGTGAAGTCGACGCACATCCGCCACTTGCCATTATGCTTTTTCACCATTACCACATTTGCCAACCAGGAAGGGTATTGTAGCTCTTTGATAATGCCAGCTGTTAAAAGCTTTTCGACCTCATTTTTTAATGCGACCTCCTTTTCTGTAGAGAATTGGCGCGCACTTTGTTGGATCGGCCTAAAATTGGGGTCGACACTTAGATGGTGCAAAGCGATCTCCAACTCCACACCTCTCATATCTGTCACCTCCCAGGCGAAGGCGTCCAAGTTTGCCTTTAGAAGCTCGATCAGCCCTTCCCTTTCCTTCTCGGTGGTCTGCGATCCTATCTTGACTTTCTGATCAGGGTGCTCTTCATTTATAATAACCTCGACCAACTCGTCCTCGGCGATGAAGTCCGGTTCGTCTCGGATCTGTAATGTTTCAACCTCTACTGCTTCTTCTGGAACTTCCTTGACCGTGGCGATCTGATCTGTGGTCATATTAAAACCCTCTACTCTGGGTCGCTTGGAATCGACCCTATTCTTGGTCATGTATTCGAGGAAAAATCCGGGTCGGCTGATGGCGACCCCAATTTCATCCCCTACGTTGAATTTGACCCTTTGGTGAGGAACAGACGCCACCATTTGAAATTTCATCATAGCTGGAATTCCCAAAATCATGTTGTAGTACGAGGGGAGATCAATAACTAGGAAAGTGACTACCTCGGTTCGGCAGGGTTCGTAATCGCCAAGAGTGATGTTAAAGTCGATGGTGCCTTTGACCCGTACCGTATCATTGGTAAAGCCCTCGAGCACCTCAAGGTAAGGTTTCAGCTTGGCCTCACCGAATCCGATCTGTTTTAAATAGTCGAAATAGATGACGTCACGGCCAGCCCCAGTGTCGACCATTACTCTGTTGACGCCATGCTTGTCGTTCACCCCGACTTTGAGAATGAGGGGTATTTCCATGGGACCGTCGACCGTGGTCAGCTCACTTTTAGTGAACATGATTCCTTTCTCGTTTTCCCCCAACACTACCTGTTTTTCAAAGCCGCGCGTATTGATTTGATGTATCCGGGATTTCATTTGGTTGTTCTTTGGGAATATTCCCATGGATAACTTGAACTTCCCCTCCGATAGACGCGGGGTTGGCGAATTTCGCCCAGGACCGGTATTCCCGCCTTGTTTATACTTAGTCGGTCCTCGCAAATCAATCTCTCTATTTCTCGCCTCAATGTGAAGCATTCATCTGTGACGTGGCCGTGATCTTTGTGATAGTCACAGTATTTCGATTTATCGCGACTGTCGAGATCGCCCCTCATGGGCTTGGGTTGGTCGAAATGCTCACGAATCTCGAACAGTATCTGGGATGCTTTGGTGTTGAGCGGGGTAAAGTTATCCTTGCTGAACTTGTACGGTTTCTTTACCTCGCGATCGTGGCTAGCATCTCGCTCCTTTTCCCTCTTACGATCCTCCGTGCGATCCTCTTTATGTGGAGGTTGCTCTGTTTTGGGTTTGGTTTTCCCAGAGGATGGCGCTTCGCTGACTCCCATCATCCGGGCCCTTTCCAGCATTTCCCTGAGACCCGCTTTGGGGGGCCGCAGGTTAAATTCTGTCTTCATCGGACCCTTGGCGATCCCTCGTGAGAAAACATGTTATAATCTGCGTCATCCGGAATATTTCTTGTCTCGATCGTATATTCTCGATGAATCGCTTCGTAATATTCTTTCCGGACTCATGCCTCCCATGCGAACCTCATATAGGTCCTCTATGGTTTTCTTAGGTTCGCTTGCCGATTCAAATTCTCACGGCGAATTTTTCCGATAGTCCTCCCAACTTTTAATCGAGCCGGGAAGCGCGCGTATCAGTTGCGACTACGTCCTCATGCTACCGACTAAAGCGATGCACCAGCGGGCTTATTTTGAGTTGCTAAGGTGATGCTGCCCTGGAAAGCGGTGAGCCAGTCGTTCGGACAAGAGTTACCATTGTAGTAATTATAGCTGGGGTAGCTAACCTTTTCATTGCTGCAGGTAATGTCTCTGTGATTCTTTTAGCGAGCACGTCGATTCCTGAGACCGGTGCGGCCCTCTCGACTGGCCTCAACTTTTTCAACTCCGCGAGCTCACTTTTCATTATTTCCATTTGTTCTGCCAAGGCAGAGTCGAACCTGGGTCGCGACAGTGCCTGCTTATCAGCTTGTTCCTGCCCGCGTTCTGATTCCTCATAGTCTTGCGATCCCTCCTGGCGAGCTATTTTCTCCCTTATTATTACGCGAGCGTCCTGCGCGCTCCTATCTGGTCGGGGGGTATTCCTCCCCCTGGAAGGCTGAGACGACTTGGGGCCGAGGCCTTTTCCTTCTCACCCAACCTTTTGAAAGCTGATCCTTTTTCAAGTGTCTTTCCTCTCTGGTGGTCGTGATCTGGGAGTACTGAGTTTTGCGCAATTTCTTTCCTCAATCCTTTGCGACCCGATGCATGCACACTCTCCTCTATCTCGATTTCTTGGATCTGACTCTAGCGACCTTTGTTTATGGCCGCGGGAGCAGTTTCATTTCTAGGAGGATTCGGGGGTCGTATCGCCATTGGTGCCTGACCCTTCGCTACCAGGCGAGAGCTAGTTAAGTACATAGTTTCCGCATACCTTGCATATTCCCTCATTTCCGCGATCTCAGGGTCCTCCAGGGAGCCTGGTCTTGTCTTGGGGTCGACCTTTGACTCTGTTGTGACCTTGTTCTCTCTTTGCGAGCCCCATCTAACACAACATTGGCCTCCTTTGACTTGGCCTTTTGGTTAATGACATTCCGGGCGTCGCTAGGTGATAGGACCCCTCGTTGCGACCCTTCTCCTTCTGTGGGGAGATTGTCAAGTGTTTCTCCTACTCCCTCTCCACGAGCCTGATATTGCATGCCCCTCTTTGCAGGAGTTTTGGGAGTCAGATGCCCTTTACTTCCTGTCATTGTTCTAGTGACTTTCCGGGGAAGAGTGGTGACGATTTGTGTGTAATAACCCCGGAAAAGTGTCATTTTTCAGAAGTGTTTCGTTTAGGTGAGGGTTTTTCTGGGTATATACTTTTGAGGTGGAAAAGATTGTCCCTTGACGGTTCCCTTTTCTGGGGGGAAGGAAGCAAAGGCAGTTTTGAGGGTTTTTCTTTGTAAGATTACCTCTTTCTGGAACGCAACTTGGATGAATGAATATAGCCGGACGTTTCCTGACTGGCGGAGGTGAGATTCCTTCGATCCGCCGTGTGTTACCACTCTTCGATGATCTTCACGCCTGGAACTGTGAGCAAGTTGTTGCGAGAGTTCCCGGTAACGTAGCCAACTGAAGAGGCAGAAATCGTCACGATGGCGTGGCGGTGTTTGTGCTGTGGATATCTGGCTTGTTTGTGAGTAGTTTGTTTGTATATTAGCCGGAGATAGGTGGCGGCGAGAGGAGGATGGTGAGATGAGTTTGCTTTTACAGAGCTTTGGCCAGTTTTTTTGTGTATTAGAATGTCCTTGATTAGGTTACACAAGACTTCCTTTTATAGGAAGATTAGACTTAGGGGTGAAGCAAAAGATCGGCAAAGTCATGAAGCAGCTTAGTCACTAGTCTTAATAGTTAAGCAAATACTAAATATCTAACATCAAGTGGTTAAAATATCCAGGCGGCGACCCTTTGTGGTCGCCAAGGTCGCCAGCTTCGTTGTCTGGCCTTCGCCCCCTGTTTTCTTCTCAAGTCTTGTGCGGCCCTTAGAGAGCCTTGTGTCCATGGTCGCCCACCGGCCCCTAGCTCTGACGAAGCTCTAGGAAGGGTCGTTGGCGGCGACCTTGATTTTAATACCATTCGACGTCGCCGAAGATGTAGTCGCAGAACTTCCTCAGGCTGCTTCCGAAACTAAATGGTGGCGATATAATTTGTATCATCAATAAGATATTATTGTATGAATTAGATGTGTAGATATAATATGATCATATGGACCCCGATGGATAATGGACTCGACCGATAGGATATATTTGTATGATTTAATTTTTGTGTTGGTTTTAAAATTGTCCTAGGCCATTACGAAGAATGTGACCTTGTTTATTCTCTGCATTATCCCATTCCCGTTAGCTCCCCCGTGTGCGGCGGGTGTATTTATTTTATTAATAAAATTTTTGTAACAAGAATGGAGCGGAAGATGAAGACCAAAGAAAGACGAAAATAAAGATCCCATTGGAGAATTGAGCATTAAAAATCCTATTGGCTGTTGCAGCTACCTTTAGATTATAACCCGCGGTTTCGTCAGTTTGTATTCGAAACCGTACCGAGGAAAAATCCATGATCATACCGGTTACTTTACGCATTTATTCATTTTGTGCTTGTATTTATTTTATATGATACGATAGATGCATAACTAGGCACAATCTAGATGATTGTGTAGGATATATATCTATAGAGATAGATATATTTTTTATGAGACCATAATTAAATTAATTAAGAAATTTATTAATTCGACATTAATTAAGTGAATTAATTTAAAATTACTCCAACAACAAAAATCGAGTTATATTTGTCTCCTAATATTATAATGACGTTGAAGAGCCCTTGTTCGGATCCAACTGATCGGCCCTCGTCGGGAGTTGACCTACCTCGGTTATATCGTCGTTATCGAGATATGATCGTTATGAGATCTCATGAATATTTGGGTTATGACTCGACTAAGAATCTTGCGGTGATTGGCCCTCATCAGGACCGTCTGATTTTAGAGACAAGGGGTTGACTATCACATAATATGTGAATTGTCAAAGAGTTGACTAGTCAACCACCAACAGTCACATAGAGATGTGATTGGTAAAGTGTTACCTAACTTTTGAATTATTCCGGTTGATCGGCCCTCGTCGGGAATCGGGGTAACTAGATATGATCTTGGCCACTAAAGAATTTTTGAAAGATTCTTGAAAGTCAATTGGGAGTAGTTGAGTAGTGAGAACAAAATCATAAACCAAAAGACCATTTTTGATTTTGCGTGTATAACAACACTCTTTTATCTTTATTTTTATGTTGTAGTTTTAGCAAGCTTTATTTCTATGTTTTTATTCTCGATTGTTAAAAACCAAATTAATGACTGTTACCTTTTGAGAAACGTTCTCAAGTATGATTAAGTAATTTTAATCCTTTTAATATAAGCAATGACACGAGCAAGTACATTATAGTAGTTAAAGACAAAGAGACTACATAATTGATGTAGTGCTCTAAGGCTTTAATTATTAGTCAAAACGAAAGCTCACGATATGATTAAATCACTAGAAATTGGTTTCAACGAAACATGATCTTTCTGTCATACGATGACAATTAATTCAAACGTTGGATAAGAATAACCACATCGATTTTTGGAAAGGTCGTTTTCAAATTGAAAGATTTAAGTATTGACTTAATTCTTTAATCATTGCTTAAAGGTTAATTAGATAGTTAATGTTTTGAATACGATTCAAAAGCTTAAATAAACTATTTAATAAACTTTAGATTTTTTTTATGAAAGGAAATTAATGACATAGCTCTTGTGATCTTTCTTAAGTCTTATGAAGACTACACTAAGAAATATTTACAAGTGCTTAAAGGATTAAAAGAAAAGTTAGGGCATGTGCTTAAATAGAGAAATTATCGAAGTCTCTATTCTAGGCAAGTATGTTGAGATAAATCTATCTAAGTTCAAGTCAACTCTTGGATATATGATATCTTACGAGTATGATTAAATCAGAAAGATTAAAATACGGAATACACCAAGACACGAAAAGTGAGGCAAACATTGCAACATTTTCGGTTTTGTATTCTGAATCTAGTAAACTGATAAAGAACTAAATAAAAGTTATTATGTTCCGGTTCTTTTGAAGAATATATTTCAGTTATACGTTAGGATTTAATGGACAAATTCAATTGTAAGGAATAAATGTTATTCCGATAAGGTTGAATAGTCACTGAATCTAACATGCTAGATTATTGTCATTATATAGTTGATATGAGTGATGAAATCTCAACTAAACATTAATATGGTTGTTATCCTTGATTTATGTCTGTTCTAGACACAGTCTCTATGGAAGGGAAGCGTGTAATTAAACGTCATTCTAATGATGCTGAACCATAAAATTATGAATCATGTGGGTTATACGTATCTTATCTAAAGATGACTAAAATACCCTTTTATGAAAAGGTTATAGAATCTAGAAAGTTGCCTAAAGCCTAAACATACGGATGTTTGTTGGTTTATGACAATTAATGCCACAAATAATTGTTTATTAATATCTATGACTATTTTTAAAAATAGTTGAATATACTCGGTGAAGTACAACAATTCGGAAAGCCCGAAAAGTTTGAGTTAGTACGAATATGAGATTGATGAGCAACTTAGGAATTAATCTCCAATTGGATTGAAGCAATTAATACCTGAAGAGTGTTTCAGAAGGCGTCTGAAAAAGAATCAGATTCTCCCAAAAAGGATATCATTTTGGAGATACGCAATTAGATTGTGTTCCTTAAATGGAAACAACACTTTATATGATAAAGGTGTGACGCAAGCCATGCGAAGTATCCCTTACCCGTTTCGGGATAGTGCCCTTATACTTAACCAAGTTCCAAAGAATAAAGGTTGAATAAATTCCATATTAGATATGGAAGGGGATAATGTCGAATCTATCTTAACCGATGATTTGAAGTTGTCATAGGCAAAGTCAGAAAGGCATGGAGCCTAGTACGACATATGCAACTTTGTGGAATATCTTAGCAAGTACGCTAGATAATGTTTACTTGTTCGTGGAGCAAAAGGTGTTTGTCTCCAGACATGCTATCTTCTAGAGGAAATGATTCTTCCAAAAGAGACAATGGGAGTAAATAAGTTCTCAAAAGAGTTTGAGAACCACAAAGATACATTCAACCATTGGAACATGAGCAGACGCCACATAGTGATGAGGTGTAGGACACTGCTCAATGCACACAGAAGTTCTGTAAGTCTGTGGATAACCTCAAGCCTGAAAAGGCTGCTGGTATGTTCATCTTGAAGAATGAATATCTCACGACTTATGAAGGAATGTTTGAAAGGCTAGATTGAGAGATATGGCTAGGAGCCATAATATCTGAATTAGATCCCGTCAGTGACAACCAGGTTGTGAACCTAGTCTGTCTTGCCTAGAGGGAATGTCCCTGAAAGGCTGACATGGAAAGTAATATGATTACCATAAGGTTATAGTGACGGCTGAAGGGTACGGGGTGTAAACATTGTAATTATCTTTATGCTGCCAGCTGAGCCCTGTTCTATTCAGACTATGCTTGTTATAACTTCGTATCATGACTATATGATAGTGTTGAAGACGTTGGGCAAACAACTCGATGTTCATAGACGATAACATGATATGTGAGCCCATGAGATCCAGTTATAGACTAAAAAAATTTCTCTAGTTAATTTCTTTGTTTGATAATCAAAGGAGTTTGATTTAGTCAAAAGAAGGGATATGCCCAATGTGCAAGAAGGATAGTGGGAGTGTGTTATGATTTTTGAGTAAGGTATTGGATATTCTCTCAGGAATTATCACCCCCTGTCAGAGTCAATTAATGTTTGGTAGTTCAAGGCCATTATGAAAGCACTTGGATTAGCAGTTCTTATTCTTGAAATAAGAATCTATAGTGATAGATTTAACTGATGTTGGTTTATAGTTTACCTATATAGATGTGATGCTAAAAGAGTTTAGCATAGATCGCGACAGGAGATACTTCTAGCCGGTGTTCTCAAGATCTATCTATGTTAGGACATTAGTCCTAAAGATAAGGTGAAAGATGAAGCTTATGTAAGGTTTCCTTTGCTACTACGATATGAACCATCATAAAAGTAATGCCAGATGTTCATAGTCCATGAAGAGTCACGAGCAAGTATGAAAGTAGTTCTGGTAATGTTGAGAATATCCTTAAACAAGTTAAGGATGGTTTCCTTGTTTATCGAAACTTTGAATGATAAATGTAGTTGTACAGACGTATATCCTGAGTCTTATGAAGGTGAGTGGGAGCTACAGTCTAGGTTTGCGGTCGATTAAGTGATACAGTGAGTTGGAAATGTTCTTGGCTATGGGTCATTGTAGATTCTACAACTAGGCCAAAACACAGTATTGCCTTGGAGGCACATCGGGAGCAGTACATGGATCTAGTAGGTTCACCCTGAACCTTGTACGGTTCTTCTACCTTTTCTATATAGTTGATATAGTAAGTGGATTCATTGCTTGAGGCAAGGACCAGGGTCTCGTCAGAGATTCATGTGTATGTTGAGGCGGTTCCTTTGACTTGGTCATTTGAAGCATGATATGAAGATAGTCTGAGTCCCCATGGATAGCGATCCGTTCATGGCTAAGGCTGGTTGCGAGTGTTACGTGAGATTCTTGTGTTTCAACTTGGTCTTGTGTGTACGAGTGATTGGCTTTAGGCCAAGTGGGAGATTGTTGAAATAGTGTCCTAAACCCAATAGGGTTGGACCGGATCCGACCGGGTCGGATCATTTCTACTATTTCTTTATGTTTATACATATGTTAAATGGTTTTTCTGTTGTCATGTATTTGTTCTGTTAAAGAACCAATTGTGAATTGTTATATGATAACATCCTTAGTATTAAACTGTGATAGAGAAACCATGATAGGCGATTATGGTTGATGAGATCACTAATCACTTTAATAAGTTTGATACTTAAATGTCTCTAGGCTGATGTACTATTAAACGGGGAATTGATAGTACGAACAGGCTAGCACGTATTAGATGTCTTCTGTCTTTAAGGGCATGGATAGATCTCGTCTATCAAAGTGTAGAGACACTTGGACTGTACGTGGATGTGTATTAGAGAATGCGTACGTTAGATTGACCCACTTACACTGTTAAGTGTCACACTATGTGGCAGTTGTGTAATTATCCTTAGGACCGGAGTCTACATGGCATCACGGTGTTGATTGTCATGCTTTGACACTATTGAGGTTTCCCCTAGCCACGGGGCGATCATGCAGTAGTGATTGGGTGTGATACTGAAGCATGCAGAGTATACATGTTTGGTCGTCTGGGAATCGCATACCCTATCAGTAGGGGTGAATATCCGAAAGGGCCTTCTTATAAGGAATATCTTACTCTCGTGAATCTTTGCTAAGTGGAAGTAAATGAGTTACTTCGAGAGGGCATGATATCTAGATTATAAGATACGGTCATTGATGTTTGACAATCGACGTACGACCGTACGGATATTATTACAGCGATATGATTCTATTTACACGGTAACTGTTTCACATGAAATGTAGTAGTCATTGCATTTGACTATCCCGATGATTGGGGGTCACGGTGTGTTGCTAGACGTTATCCCGTGATCGTTAGGTATGAGGGCATTTTTCGTAATTTGCACTTTGTGTCTACGGCCAAGATATTCGGAAGCGTATTGGGTCACACACATAAGAACATCTAGCCGGATTAAAATGTGGTTAAAGTTGATAACCAAATAAGGAAAGAATTTGTCTCATACTATAAATGTTATAGTGGTAAATTAAAATGGTGGTATTTATTTATTATGAATAAATATAATACAAGATACTCCCTCCGTACCTATTTATCTGAAGCAGTTGCCAAAAGTCTAAGTGTCTAGGTACATTTAAATAACAACTAATCTTGAATTAAAAAGTGTCTAGATTCATTCAATAAATTTATGTATGAATTTTGGCAACTGCTTCAGATAAATAGGTACGGAGGGAGTATTAATTATGTTGATTAATTAAACATACATATGATGTATACATGTGTCGAAATTATTTGTGAATATTGATACACCTGTATTTTGAAAATTAATTAATCATAGCATTATATTAATTAAAGAATATTACGGATGCCAAAATATTGGCATAAGGGGCACATTTTTGAAGTGTATAAGATACACTTCGATTGTGCAATTTAATTAATAAGATTACCATAATATTAATATTGGATATTAATTGATTTTTTGGAAAAATAGATTATGGTAATAAGATAAAGATATATTCAATATAAGATATTGTCAATATATATATTGGAAATATATTTAATATAAGATATTGAATATTAAATGAGATAAATCAATCAAAGGGATTTTACTTATTTTATTAGGAAAGTGTTTTCTTTCTCATCAATCTATTAGAAGTTAATCCCAATCAGATTGGGAAGTGCATGGGGCGCATGTCACCCTATTTAAGGGAGGCTTGGCTAGCTCTTTTGTACAACACAATTCCAAGAGCTAATAGTTCTTGTAAAAAATAGAGATCTTCTGAGAGAGAGTTATAGAGAGAGAAAAGGACGGTCTAGCAACCGGATTTTTCTTGTAGCAATTCAATGGTAGATTCCGGCGGGTTGTTCATGTGGACTAGCGGTAGAGGTCGAACGCTTGGGCGGCTCCATGCACCACTACTCTCCTTAGACGGTCAAAGCGTCGATCTTTTAGATCAAGCAAGGTAATCACCATCTACTAGCTTTATGTGTTTGTTGCTTAAACGAAGTCGGTCCTGGTTAAAAGAAAATAATTTTTTGAATTCCGCTGCATTCCCGCGTAGATTTCCTAACAATAAAAAGGCACGAATCCATAAGGACAAAAACGTTTCTATAAAAATTCAACAAAGTAACAAAAATGAAGACATAAACGCCACACATACTTAATAAAACTAACATACATAGTTGAAATAATACTAACATACATGGTTGAAATAGATCAACCACCATATATTATATATGAAATACCAACATAACCTCTTGCAGCTGTATAAAACAACTTACCATTCACCACTTGATTTGTCATAGATTTGGACCCCTAACGGTGATCCTTGACCATTGCCACCAAACACATACTGATCAACCAGGAAAAAAATATACATAATTGACATTAAGACTCAAAAATTATATTATGTAAAAGTGAACCAATTTTCAAAGAAAAAGTGAATCACATCATCTAAATGGAGGACCTTACAATTTTTTTGTCAACATCCATTACTGTCTCTGAATCACATCCTTTTTTATTATCTCTTAGCAGATCATCGGTGACCAAAGCGGGAGCTTCCCCCTGCAAGTATTATATGATCCGGTGAAAGTGATTGCGATTTGTGCGATTTCTACTGGAAAAAACCCCCGCCTTTTTCAAGCATCAACGCAAGCGAGAAACTTAGTGAATGTAAATAGGAAACATAAGCAAGAAATCAAATTTAAAAAAAATCAAAAAAAAGGTAACGTATTGAGGAGAGAAAAAGCAATTACCATCTGAAAGTAAGGATTTTCGATGAGGCTTTCTCCACTTCAAAACCATAAATAATCCATAACCCTTTTAATCTAAATCTGCAGAAATAGCCTATGAATACAAAACGCATAAGCATAATGCACCAAATAACTCAATCAATACAAAACTCATAAATAGAATGCACGAAATAGCTCGATCAAGTAAATATCAACTAAAAAAATCATGTTTCTTATAACAAATTTGAGGGGAGAAGAAAATTCCTTGGAAAAAAACTGGAATTGGTTGCTAATGATAGGATAACGATGTTATTCGACCCTTCAAAATCTAATTTAAAGGCCGCAGATTGAGGGCATAAATTTCGGTAGACGCTGTTAGGATGTTTGTTTACGTTTTTTTTAACAACAATATTTATGGTTTATAAGTCAGATATCTCAGCAACGGATCAGATATTTTTTTAGGGTAAGAGCCGGGTATAAGCCGGGTTGAAAACGGGTTATGTGGGTAAAATCCGGGTAATTAGGTTAAATTCCTTCCTCTCTATATATTATATATATATATAGGGGCCTTGAATACTATGTTTCAATGATAAACATCAAAAGCAATCCAAATTTTACTCTTTGAGACATACAATAGAAAATTGAGCTTCATCACCAACACTCCATAACCATCTGATTGTATAACTTACTTGAAGTAGCAATTGACCTTTTGGTGTGATTCCGGATGGAATCAAACCCGACCTAGTAATCCAACTAAATAGTAGGAAGAGAACACCCAACAATTGTTCACAGTGCTGGTAAATTCTCGAAGGGTTGAACTTTCTACGACGAAGAAAATTCTCACTCGCAAGTGATGTTCAAGTCTCATGACTTGGTTGAGTAAAACTCAATAATCTGAATTTTCATACAATTTTCGAATTTTCGAGTTTGGTGTGTGTTGATGACTTTTACGACATCCTTCTGATTCGAGGACGAATCCTTTCGAACTGGGAGGGAATGATGTGATCCAGTCCAAGCAATTCAAAGACCAGCCCATAAAATGCACTATCTATATTATTAGGCTTGAAGAGCATGAAGATGGACTTGGATAATGTGGAAGAAAGTTGTTCATTTAATTATTGTGTCAATAAGGATGGCCCAAATGTGAGTGGCGCCATTAGTAGTTATTTGGATCTATTTTATTTTATTTAGCATTAAACTATGTTAATAAGTATCTTGTGTGCTTTGTGTCCCAAGAAACCCACCTGATGGCGCCTAGGGTTTTTATTTTCTAGCTAGGATTTTATTAGTTTTCATTCTCCCACATTGCTTAGGAGAGTGGGAAGTCTTTTATTTGTAGCCTGTAAATAGCATGCTACTATGATTGTAAGAAGACACAATTATGATATGAAAATTCATATTATTGAGTTTTGCTCAACCAAGTCGTGAGACTTGAACATCACTTGGGAGTGAGAATTTTCTTCGTCGTAGAAAGTTCAACCCTTCGAGAATTTACGAGCACTGTGAGCAATTGTTGGGCGTTCTCTTCCTACGATTTAGTTGGATTACTAGGTCTAGGATCCTTAGCTCGTCATTGTTCCCCTAGTTACTTCCTGAGCGAAACATCGGATTTGATTCCATCCGGAATCACATCACCTTTCAACCAATAACGTCCCTGCTAACAATGAATTTCAGAAACATTGATACTTCCTTATATCCTAGCTGGTATGTACAAGAAAACACTGAAGCAAAACAGGGTCAAAAGTGTTGAACTCTATAGTCTTGGGCCTATCTCTAATCATCCATAAAGTAATCAATACGATAAAAAAAAATGCTTTATCGTATTCCATAAATAGAAAAGAGAGTAATATGATGAGAAAAGAGAAAAGAGTAATAGAAAAAATGCTTTCTCTCTCTCTTGCACACTTAGATGGATTGAATGTCCATAAGCTCTCAGCGATATTCCATAAATAGAAAAGAGAGAAATATGATGAGAAATTAAAGTATGCATGAAGAGACCAATATTGGATGTGAAATTAAATGAAAAATGTGTGACATACACATGATATGTATCAGAACAAAACATCAAGTCATCTGCTTGGAGCAGTAAGTGATTTATCCAAATTTGTCATCCAAGAATAAAACCAAGTAGGGGACTCAAGTTGGAGGACCTTTGTTAAGGAGAACACAATCAACCATTGTGATTACACCAAGAATGGTTTATCTGGTGTTTTTGAAAAATCCAACCACCTCCAACAATTGAGGTAGATACGACTGCCGGCATTCCTGGTCCATCGCCTTAACCATTAAACAAACCACATGAGCCAACACCGCCGTCTTGCCTTCGATTGAAACAAACCTGCAATTAAATATCAGTGTGCAAATATGAATAATCAAAAAGCAAATACGTGAAATCAAAGTCGTTGATAGGTTTGAGAATGTGGGCTTCGAGTTTCTCTCCGCACGTTTACCGTTAAGCGGGATTCGTCCTAGGCATCTTGCCCTTATACCACACAACTATAGTATAAGGCCAAATATTTTCCCAATGCTTTCAGTAATATGAAGAACTAGTTTGGTTGGTTATTAATCCTTTTCAAATTATTGTATTAAAAACTATAGCCAATCACTAACAAACAATCCATTATGGCCATAAAACATGACAAACATAATCTAAATTGCACAAAATCACATGAATGAATTCATAAATAAAAAAAATGATCTCAAATATATCAAGATGGGGGACAACTACAATGATGGACCTAAAGATCCAACTACATTGGATTATTTTCATCATCTTATGCTTTGATTATAGCGTCGTGAATCTGACTGCATAATAACATAACCGATACAATAATAACACAATATGTACAGTACAAAAATGGAAGGACACTCCCAAAACAATTGTGTTGAAAATAGAAAAAAACTCAAAACATAAAAGAGATGTTCATGATATCCTTGATTGATGATGCTATAAGAAAGCAGCATGAGCAATACTTTATTGTGCAAGGGGAGCACCCATTGTCAAACAAAAATAATTACCGGTATTCTTATTTAATTGCATGTTTCTTATATACATCAAAACAAAGGAAATGGAGGATCAAACATTAAAAAGATCATAAGAAGAACATACCTCTATGTCTCCACTTCCGGGCTCTCAAGTCATTAATCAATGCAATTTCTACAACGACAGACAACCTGTAGATTTTTTTTAAGAACCAAAAAAAGCAAAATCGTTATAATCATATCATTTAATTGAAAAGATAAAAAAAAAACAAAGAGAAAAAAATGCAAATTGTGAAATTCCACTATGTGTGCAAATTGAACAAAGAAATGAAAACATCGAAAGGAAAAAATCGATCACCTCAGCTAATTAACGAATAGCGGGTATCCAACCACTAAAAAAAGTGAAAAGAAGCCGATTTGGATGCTGTGAATGCTTCAAGGTGACTTGATGCAAAAGAGCTGCACTAAAGGCATAGACACAATGATACGATCCCGAATGAGGTTCCGGACCCTTTGGCCCCGATGCAGCCGAAATATCATCTTGTGATTCGAGATGGGCCGATGACAAGGCTCCAAAAGAAGAGGACGCGTGAGGCTTTGAATAATCTGATCATAGATATTTATTTAGAGCAAGAGCAACCCAAGTCGGAAGATGAACAGCCCATAAAATGCACCATTTATGCAATTGGGCCTGAAGACAACAAAGATAGACTTGGTTAAATTGCAAGCATGTCTTTTAGTTATTTATTTTGTCAATAAGGCTGTCCATTTATGATGGCGCCATTTAGTAGGATATTTGGGCTTGTTTTATTATTTTGGTGTTGGATTTTATTTAGTAATTATCTTGTGAGCTTAGAAGACACAAGAAACACTAGAAAAGCCCACAAGTTGGGGCGCCTATTTTAATTACCTAGGATAGTTAGGATTTTATTTATTTTCCTTCTCCCATATTGCTTAGGAGATGGAACAGTCTTTTATTTGTAGCCTATATATAGGCATGCAACTATCATAATAAAAACACAACATTATTATTGAAATTCAATTAAACTTTTGCTTAAGTCGAGTCGACATAATTATTCACTTGCAAGTGAGTTTTCTCTTTGTCGTAGAAAAGGCACCCCTTTCAAGAACGAATCAGCGTCGCGAGCGAGACGTTGAGTATTCTTGGCCTCATTCCTAGGTCGGAGACGCGAGTTTTCTCTTTGTCGTAGAAAATACACCCTTTCAAGAACGAATCAGCGTCGCGAGCGAGACGTTGAGTATTCTTGGCCTCAGTCCTAAGTCAGAGACGCTAGATCTAGGTTTCCTTAGCTCGTCATTGATCCTTAGTCAATTCCTGGACACGATCGTCGTCGGTCGGTAGTAGCAGAAATTCAAATGACTAAGGTATCAAATATCCCCATTTTATTTTCTCTTGTTTAATTTCGTTTCCTAAATATAAAAAAAAATCTTTTTCTGTTCTTCTTTAGTCGTTTAGCATCAAAAAAAAAAAAAAAAAAACCTGTGTTGTTCGTCCTGTTCATCAATTTGCTGTGTTTGTTCTTTGTTTTTTGTTCCTATTCACTCATACTAGTTCAATCTGCAACATCTTATTGAAAAAAAAAAATTATGTTCTTAAATATATGTTCTTGCTTATTCGATCATCCTGATATAAAAAATAAAATAAAATAAAAAACTGACTGTTCTTGTTCTTTCCATTCGTCCATTAGCACAATTCGTCCTAGCCCATATTCTTCGTTGACTACCCCAATTGCCTTACCTAATTGTTAGCCAATTTGTCCGTCCAGCAGCTTGCCGTATTACACCAAAATAAACCTAGTTGACCTAATCTTGTTTTGTATTGTTTGCTTATTTAATTACAAAAGTCGGCCGAGTTATACATTCAGAAAAAAAAAAATCCCAGATCTTGTTTCTTTGCCCTAATTTGTGTCCAACTTGTAACCACATTTAGTGATAGTATCCAGCCGTACAAACAAAAGTAACCCTAGTTGATCAATTAATTTGTTTGGGGTCGTTTTTCTGCTATCGTAAATAATAAAAAAAGGGAGCAGAAATTACGAACACACCACACCTGGGTGTGAAAATTTTCACACCCGTAAGATATTGCAGTCATCCAATTTCACTCCTTCTTTCAAGTCCTTTCCTTCCATTCCTTTAATAATCGTATTTAGCAACTTTTCACACATTATTCCGCTTATTTCCATACCTTAAACCATAATTCGAACTGAACCCTAGTTGTCTAAGTCTAGGTTGTTGGTTTTTGAATTACTGCTCGTGTTGCTTGTTATTCTGATTTGTTTGCAAAGGTGACTCCTACGACTGAGAGAGAGGGAGAGTGCAAACACGAGTGTTGTGAGGATTTGAGCTTGTGGTAACAATGTCGTCGGATGGGTAAGATAGTGGATCACGGGAAATGTCTCTACGGAAAGTGTTTATTGAAAGCCAGAAACAGGTGAATAGGCGTAGTGATGAGGAACGAATAGAAAATACTTGAGACCCTATATGCCCTGATGGCACAATTTCAGGCATTCAATACACGGACACGGGAGGGTGCAGGTCAACAGGTTGTTCGAGGTAATGGGGCAAATAGGGCGGTACACAACCGAGTTATAATTGGGAACGACGATGCTGGTGTTGATGATGGGAATGATCGAGTTGATAACAACATGAAGCAAATAAAGATGAAATTGCCTTCCTTTTCTGTTTCTATTGATGCAGATGTTTATCTTGAGTGGGAGTCAAAGTTGGAGCAGATTTTTGCATGTAATAATTACTTGGAAGAGAAGAAGTGTAATCTTGCACAGCTATAATTTACGGGGTATGCTATGGTGTAGCTGAAGCAAATTAATTTTATGAGGCGAAAAAATGATGATAGGGCTATAAGTACATGGTAGGATTTGAGGCAAGAAATGAGGAAGCGTTTTGTTCCTCTTTCATATTATCGCGAGCAATCCCGTAGGTTGAAAACTATTCAGCAAGGAGAGCGTTCCGTGGATGATTATTATCAAGAATTAGTCTCCCTCTTGGCTAAGGCTAAGGTTGAAGAGGATGAGAAGATGACTATGCAGCATTTCTTGATGGGGTTACGATTGGATATTGCGAATCGAGTTGAGTGGTAATAGTGTACCAATTTGGATGATATGTTACATGCAGCCGTGACTCATGAAAAACAACTAAAGCGTCAGAAATCCGCCTACTCCAAACCGTCCGTCGGTAATGTTTCTGGTTTCCGTACTTTCCAATCTAAGTTTGAACCTTCTAAATTTTCCCAAACAGCCCCAAAACAGTCCGCTTTTCCACCGAATGAAGTATCTAGGACGAGGGAGAATGATAATGGGAAAAGAGTTGCAACAATCTCTAAGACATCTCATAAAATACGGTGCCACAAGTGTCATGGTATGGGCCACATTGCCGCCCAATGCCCTTCCAAACGACGCATTTTGGTAATTGGAGAGGCTGTTGATGAAAGGAGTTATGTCTCGGCTTCGGATGAGGAGGATGAGGTGGAAAGTGATGGTGCGGAAGATTGTGAGCAGGATCCGGTGGGTGGAGATGTATATCAGTCAGCGTATGTGATAAAAAGGGGCGTTAAGTAATGTAGTAAAGGTGGAGGATAACCTACAACGGGAAAATATTTTTCATACGCGGTGCTTAATTAGTGGCAAGGTTTGCTTGATGATTATTGATCTGGGGAGCTGTACAAACGTCATTAGTGCTGGATTTGTCTCGAGTTTGGCTATTCCTACGATACCCCATCCTTAACCGTATAAGCTACAATGGCTAAATGACGTCGGAGAAATTAGTGTGACCAAGCAGGCATTGATTTCATTTAATCTTGAAAGGCTGGATGACGAGGTTTTATGTGATGTAGTTCCCATGCATGTTGGACATATTCTATTGGGACGACCGTGTCAGTTCGATAGGAAGGTGATAAATGATGGGTATGCAAATACTTATACGCTGCGACATAAGGGGAAAAACATCATCCTTCGTGCATTATCACCGGAAATTGGGTGTGGGTCATGAGGCAAAAGAAAAAAAAAAGAGGGAGCTCAGTCGAAAAAAGATTAGAAAAAGTTGAGACGGGAGAGAAAAATAAGGAGGGTGTGCGAACTCGAGTGGAGGGAAAAATAAAAGTTGAAAAAAAGAAGAAGTGATAATGCCGAATATTATCACGGTGGACTAGCGGTGGCGACTGGTGTGGATATCTGGCTTATTTGATAGATTTTTTATGACGGTAGCCGGTGGTGCACGGCGGCGTGGTGGTGAGGTGAAGGGATGCTTGAGAGAGAGAGAGTGAATTTGACAAGAGCTTTGTTCTCTTTGTCTATTTTTTTTGCATATCTTTTGAAGTCACACAAGCCCTCCTTTTATAGGCAAGGAGAGGAGCTAAGGGCGCGGGATAGGGACAGATAAGCATAAAGTACAGTGATGTTAAGCAGACAACTCGGCGACATTGTTATGTGGTCGCCCGGCTCACGATCTGTGAGCTTGCTTCCTTTTCCTGTCTTGACTTCCCTTCCATTACTCCCTTCCATGGCTCGTGCGGTCTCTTATTGGTTTCTGACTTAGCTGGCAAGTCGGCCCCTTGAGCGACTAGTGACATTGGTAGGTGTGAACGCTCTTGGCGGGGTCACCCTTCCGCGACCTTAATCAGATGGTCGTTGCCGATGCTATGGCCGCGGTCCTGTTCTATCCTGGTGGTCAGATAGGTTGTTTCCGGGGACTCATAGGTGGCGGCATATGTAGACGTATCAATGGCCCCCTACTCTATGTCTTAGGCATTTTCATGGAGTTCCAAGCATAGAGTAGAGTGTGTACAAAGATCGCCTAGCTTGCTGGAGTCTTTCCTACCTCGGTTGATTTATGCGACCACTTACTTGGGATCACGCTATTAAGCGGATGACCTCAAAGTGGTTAGGGTCTTTTTGACCCTGTCGTCTGAAGCGACTTGTTCATTAAGGGCCGCGCTATTCATGCGTCTTGCCTCAAAGTTATTTTGGACCTATGGCGACCTTGTTGTCTGAAGCGACTTGTTCATTAAGGGCCGTGATAGCAAAATACTTAACCGCTAACTTTAACCGACAGAGTATTGGGTCAACGGTAGTATAGTGGCCTCAAGGTCGAATCCACAGGGAGTAATGTCTAAGTACCAAAGTCAACTTAGAACTTAGTTCAGGTCAAAATAGTTGTGGAGAGTATTATACTAATGCAAAAGTAAAGGTTATACTAACGAGTCTGCTTCTAAGTATTAAAGTGTATAGTCGAACTATGATCCCATGAGCTACTTTTGCCCCTAAGGAAGGACTTAACAGGGAGCGTGTCTTAACCGCCCTACCTATCCAATGTAGTTTAACGACATCCGCGGGTGCCAACTCCTAATTCTAGCGATTAAACTGAACAACTCGATCTAACCACCCTATGTGAAGTTAATTAATTCTCCCTTTAGAAAACCGATTAACCTAACATGATTAAGCTCTAGAGTCGCTCGAACAACGATGACAAACCTCTGTATTGGGTTCGGACCTAACAACTGGCCCGAATCTACGCAACGATCCTAAAACCCCTTATCCCGCATCTCACCGCAAAATACATCTATAAGTTCGATGTGTGTGACAGTGAACTAGGTGATCAATCTAATTCAAAGATGTTAAAATAAGTTTTAGGACATGGATTAATCGTTTAAACAATAATTTACGCACTACACAACTCCAAATCTCATCCCCCTTAGGGTTTTCGCTCGATTTCACATAATTCGACTACACATGAATTTAGCTACTCATAATTATGCTAATAAACGAAATAAGAATTGAAATCAAAGCAAAGACAATAAATGAAAGAGAAATCATTACCATATAATTGCAGAAAAACTGATCCAGAAAATACCAAAGAGAAAAGCGATCCAAAATCGAATCTTTGTTCTTGAAAAGTAAATCTAAACTATAAAGGTTGTGTAGAATCAAAGGAAGTTATCTAGGGAATCAAAGGATCAAAGGGTGATCAAACTACACTAAAATCGCCCCTAAATCGCCTAAGAAAAGTCTAAAGTCGGCCAAGTATGATATGGGGCTGAATGAGCTGCGTATTTATAGAGTAGGTCGAAAATCTGCTACTGTCGGTCCCGGACGCCCGTCCGGTCCATGTCAGACGCCCGTCTGCCTGGAAAATAAGGAGATATTAGGGTTTCGTCTTCAGTGGACGGGCGTTCTCATTCCTTTGAACGCCCTTCTGGTGAATCATGACTTGAGGCTTTTCGTACCCTGGACGCCCGTCTGGAACCCTGGACGCTCGTCTGTGTTGTATGAGCTTTTGAATAAGGCTGAACCTACTTAAACGCCCGTCTGGGGGTCTTTTGGACGCCCGTCCAGCTGAAAATCAAACTTTTTGAATGAAGTGTCAATACTGTGGATGCCCGTCTGGAATGGGCAAACGCCCGTTTGATGTAAGCTTCCTCCAGACGCCCGTCCGACTTGGCCAAACGCCCGTCTAGCTTGTCTTCAATCCAAACTTAGCTTTTCTTCCACTTTCATTCAACTCTCGGGCCACGAACATGTCCCTTAGTCCAAAACATCGCCTTCCGGGTCCTCGAGTCACCTAAGTCCTGCAATAAACACACTAACAAAACACCACGCATAATTCCGCAAGACAAAAGTGCTCGGAAAAGAGTCAAATATCGCTAAGAAGGCGGAGTTTACTATCTATATGACAGTTTAACTCCCCGTGCATATAAATCTCGATATTACACTCAAACAGGTCTATATCTACCCAAAACATGCCAATAAAGTAATAACCGGGGGTTAAACTGCATACCAAAGTACAGTGAAGTTGACTCCCATCAACCACCTCACACTTAGCCTTTGCTCGTCCTCGAGTAAATTAGGCGCTCTAAAACAGACCATGGGATCAACTTTACGACACATGCATAGCGCTCACGACATCAAGGCAAAGTAAGGTAGACACTGAACGTACACCGCTTGATCCTATCTTACCATGAAATCGAAGTGTGTGTGATATAGACCGCGAGCTACACTCAAACTGATCACCGGCTTTGAATACCGGCCAAATGACTACACACAGCTCATACCGGACTAGAATCTCCACTAATCGAGGCAACAGAGGCTAAATACAGTTAAGTAGGACTTGAAAGGTTATAATGTCAAGCTCGGGACGGGGTTAATCGAAGGGAAATTTTGGAATTGGAGAAAGAGAAAAACACGAGTGAACCTAATCATTTCATGTATTCTTGCCTTAAAAACATACCAGACCACACCAAAATGCTTTCGATTCTTTGTATCCTTATTGATAAAACAACCACAACTTTAACATCATACTTTCATCTTCTCAATACCTCCTCCCTTGACCTTGTTTCCAACTTTATTCAAAATCTCATTTTTTTCATTGTTTTTCATCTTTCTTCTTTTTTTTCTTTTCATTGTTTTTTCATTTTTTTTTCTCTTTTCTCAACTTTATATTTTTTCTCGAACCAACAAGCCTCACAATAGATTCCTCGAGCTCCTCCCCTTCATTATATTAGCTCGTACAAACCAACTCCTCTCAAAACACGCACCATCTCCCACACCACACTTGATTCAGCAAGTGTGTCTAAAGCAACGACTAAGTCCACTCGTAGGGTGATCAAAAGAAACGTGACCAATAATAAAGCTCAGGGTTAGGATAATACATGCTAAGTAACCAAAACGGCTCATCTTCGGACGGTGGTCAGACCGTCCTATCAAGGCTTAGAGGGGTTACGAGGGTAAAATGTTGGGATCTTGGCTTATTTGGCTCTGGCTCGGTCATAGAAGCGCCATGACTCTCATCCCGTATCCGGCCTAGGTCAACCTTTCTATTTCGCCTCAAAACTAGTGGTATAAGTGTGTATAGCAACCAGACTAAGTGCAACCAAGGTCTACGTGCATTAAAAAGGGTTCGTATCGTGACAAAGTAAAATCGCCCGGCATACATTACTCGACTACTAAGACATCTACCAAATCCATCGTGAGAAACATGCATATGACGCAGTGTCAAACCGTGAAAAGTTTTAAAATTTTAAGCCACGAACTTATTCAAAGATAAACATCAACTAAGCATAGTACGATTACCGGCACATTTAATTATCGAAACAAATTAAAGCTAAGTCGTATCCACCCCCCACTTCAAATGAAGCACTGCCCTCAGTGTGTGAATGAGAGAGAAAAGAAGACTTAGCTTTAGACCCGGCATAAAGGCGTGTTCGAATCCCGTAACAACCGTGAGAAAGCACAACCCGAATCCCTATACCAAGACAAAAACAACCAAAGCAAAGCATGCACGGGACATGGTCCTCGTGCGAAAAATATCGGGTAGGGAAGGGGATTAATAAGAAAACGGCCCTGTCACGTCAGAAAATTCGATATGCCAGTGTAAAGCACACAGTGGATTGCTATAGAGGTTTGACCCAAACGGGTAAAGCACAGAACATCTACCCGTAAAAGATAAAACCACAGAGGTTTGACATATATAAATGATCCACAATGTGTACACATAAAAATCAAAATCCAAACGAAAGTATGAATGTGCCTTAAGGCTTACAAAACCCATCATAAAAGTAGCCAATCAAATCCGACAGTAGCATCAAATAAAGTACAGATGTGTCAACAGAAAATGATAGCTCCTAAACAACCCTAACACCGGGCCCAGACGATAAAAAGAACAGCATAAAACAAAGAAAATCACATCCGGCCGGGTGCCACAGCATCACCAGCAGTGGTGGCACCGTCTGTAGGAGCATCAGTGGGAGCTCCGGTGTCGGCCTCCTCAGCCTCAGCCGTCTCCTAGTCAGATGACGATGCATCCTCCGCCACGATCTGTATGATGGCCCGCTCAATATCATCCGAGAAGTGGTAGTCCATGGTGCTCGGGGCAAAAGCTGCCGGATCCCTCGGTAGTCGACCCTCACTCATCAGCATTAGGAGAGTCCGCATATTCTTCTGTGTTTGCTGCTGATCCTCCATCCAGTTCCGGAAACTGTTAGCCATGCTCAACCTCATCCTCATGGAGGGGGAAATAGAAGGAACTGGTGGTGCCGGAGTTGGAGCCAAAGACAAACCGGGCTGCTGTGCTGCCATACGCTCTAGCTGGGCCGGGGTCCTAACTTTCTCTCTCTGCAACAACCGAGGATTCTTAGGCCGGTGATCCTCCTTATACTCCGGGACCCTAGCGTCTTGACACAAGCTATAAATCAAATGAGGGCAAATCAGACAGTTGGCGTAGACTGATGACAGTTAAAATATACCCATTTATGTCATCAATTATAACCTTAAATCGGAGTTAATTATATATATTTCATATTTAATCACGTGTTTATATTTATTATTTAATGATAAGTGATTATTAATATGATAATTGGTATTTAGCTATTTTTATTATAAAAGAGCAATTAATTGGGTGATAAATGCTGATTTTGCAGATCATGATAAATCGGGAAGATAATTATCACGCAATCGGGGAATCTCAAGATAAAAGAGAAGAAAATCGGAGCATTGAAGAAAAGATTAATCAGATCAATTCAAAAGCATGGAGTGGGGAACAAGTCAGACGAACCGAATTTGAAAACGCGTAAAGAGGGAGGCTCGGTCGACCGAGCCATGCCATTCGGTCGACCGAGCGTGTAGGTTCGGTCACCCGAGCCTAATGTGATAAATGCATGTCAATCTTCTTGATTCTCCCTATGTCGGCTACAACTCCTATATAAACAGCAGCCACGATGCTGAGAAAGACACACCACTACAACACAAAACAATTCATACAATTTTAGTTTTTAGTTTTATTTTCTTTATGTTCGTTCATTGTGGGTTCATCGGATTCTCCAATTAGGGAGCGCGTTAAGAGTGGGAGTCACTCTCGCCGTCTTGAGGTATGACTATTCAATTATGCAATCTTTATTTGTAGATCTGATGTATTTTATTATGGAGTAGTTTCTATTTGTATTGATTGCGTGATGTAGATTTATTTACGAACCCATGTGTTTAGGTTAGAAACGTTAAGAAGTAATCATGATTTGTTCCGACACAGAACTGTGTTCGGTCGACCGAGGCATGTCGTTCGGTCGACCGAGCGTGGTGATGTGTAGGGCAATATTATGATCGGCTTCGACTACGTCAGATTCTCTGAATTGGAATTAAAACGAGTAATTAAACCTGATCAACTTAATTATTTGTCATCATAATTTAACATGAAACCCAAAAAGTGATTGTTACATAGGATATAGATTGAATCGGCATCTAAGAAGTACGCCTTACCCTAGGAATGTTGTTTAGATGAGGTTACGGTTTATACCGGCATCCCTAGTCTCGTAATTGTGCCAGAAGTTATATGAGATGGAGGCATTAAAAAGCGAAGTCACGTAATGGAGGCACGATGATTTAGATGACCTAAACGGGGCTAAATCTACCTTAGGGGATGACTCCCGTAGTCATAATAAACAATCTTTAACGTTTGTTTTATCTCGTTATCATCCTAATTCACATGGGGGAGTTATAATCTACTAGCGTAGTCAATACTATTCATTTAGATAATATCAACCGTATTATCCGTGTTTTAGTAGTCTTTAGTCTGTCTTTGTGGTCTTTTGTGCCTTGTGGTTGTCACTATTTTATTTTCTGCATTTAGTTGGTCGTAGACCGCCCTTTCAATTTAGTTCTAATAGGATAAAGTTGTGTTTTATTTGTGCCGAGTCTCTCGTGGGATCGACCTCGACTCTATCGGCTATACTACAATTGAACCTAGTTCTCTTGCTAGTAGTGTGTTAGTAGGCATCGAGTTAATAATTTAACTTGACCTCCATCAAGTTTTTGGCGCCGTTGCCGGGACTCGAGTCATTAAATTAAGATATAGCTTATTTTGTTAGAACTGGATTCGTGAATATTCGTGAATAAGAGTCTGTATATTAAGCGATAAATAAATAAATAAATAAATAAATAAAAAAAAAGCGTTCGGTCGACCGAACCACACTCTCGATCGACCGAGAATTTATTTTCTTTTACATTTACGATTCGTCTTAGTTTTAAAACATTCTCGCTTCGTTTTATTTACGTTTTCTTTTCTCAAACTTATTTGAGTCTGTTTTATTTAGTTAGTTAAAGGCCTAGCCTTTACTAGTGATTAATTGTTTTATTGTTGTTTATTATTTTATAGTACGCTACTCGGAAATCGAAGGAACCGCTTGAGCCATATAATCCTGAGATAGAGAAATTTGCAAGAAGGAATAGGAAGTTAGCTAGGGAACTGGCTAAACAAGGAGAAGAGGATCCAAATCTTGAGGAAAGCGAGCAAGGAGTGGAAGAAGGACATACAACCGAACATTCTGAACATTCCGAATCTGAAACAGAAATGGAAGGCAATCCAGTCAATCCAAACCAGGTACCTAATCCTGTTATTAATCCTGTTATTAATAATGCCAATAATATGAATGCAAATGCTAATAATGAGAACCAAGCCCTAGTTCAAGGAGCGAGGCGTACTTTGCAAAGTTATGCAACGCCCACTATTGAACAATTCATTCCCGCTATCGTAGCACCGCAAGATGCTGCGGAAGTCTATCACCCTAGGCCTAATGTAATTCAAATGGTGACCAACTATTCCACTTTTCATGGAATCCAAAGCGAGGATCCTGGTGTTCACGTGGCGAATTTCTTGGAAATCGTCTGCACTGATGAAACTGAATTAATCCCGAGAGGTAACATTCGTCTTAAGCTTTTCCCTTTCACCTTGAAAGATAAAGCTAAGCAATGGCTTCTCTCTTTAGAGGTTTGGATCTATCACTACTTGGGAACAATTGTTGCAAAAATTCATGAATAAGTATTTCCCCTTGGGAAAAACCTTTAAGTTACGCCAAGACATCCTAGGATTTAAGCAACAACCTAGGGAGAGTTTTGATCAAGTTTGGGAGCGTTTTAAGGAAGCTATGAGGAAGTGTCCTCATCATGACATCTCTCTTTGGCTTTTAATGCAAACTTTTACCATGGGTTGAGAGAGACTGAGAAAATTAGAGTAGACGCCTCCCGGCAATGAGCGTTTGTTCTTTATCTCCGAGGAGGCACAAGGGAAGATGGAGCAAATAGCGATGAATAGCCAATGGGGAGGCAATGACATAGCTACGGTGAAGATGGCGTGACATATTTGATGATAGTGCATCTACCAAAATCTTAGAACAACTTTCATTATCAACAATAAGGTAGATGGGATGCAAGAGAGGATGACAAGAGTAGAAAGAATTTGGAATCGAGGTAGCACCTCAAAGTGAGAATGCTAGTACTGAAGAAGCCAATTATATGTTGTCAAAAAAAAAAGAAGCCAATTATATCGGGGGAGGGTACAAGCCTAATAATAACCATCCTGGATTCCGATATAGTGACATTAATGCAGGAGAAAGGCCTAAACCGCCTACCCCTTATGTACCATAGCAGACTAAAACTTTTGGTTGGGAAGCTGCGATAGAAAAACTGAGTAATGTCGTCACTGACAATATGGGACAACTTTCAAAATCTATGGCTGAATTAGCCACTAACTTTAGCCAATATTGTCAGAAGACCGATGCTAAGGTGACCAATCAAGAAGCTCTAGTCCAAAATCTCACGCACCAGGTAGGACAACTAGCTGAGCAAGTCTCAACTAGACCTCCTGGAGGGTTGCCAAGCAACACTGAGAAGAACCCTAAGGATTTGAATGCGATCATGACAAGAAGTGGAAAGGAGGTAACTCCACCATCCTTGCAAGAGAAAGAAAGAGTCACAAAGAATAAGGATGGTGAACCAAGCAATGAGACTAATACTTCGAGACTTTGCTGAGCAAAGAACGATAAAGAAACTCTTGGCCCTAGAGTTGAACTTTACGATAACAAGTATCCAATTTTCACCGATGTCGATCCTTCAACTCTACCTTATCCTCCACCAAAGCCGAAGCCTAAGTTTGATAATAAGAGGTATAAGAAGTTCGTGGATATGTTTAGTAAGTTACAAATCAATATACCCCTAGTTGAAGCACTAGCTGAAATGCCTGAGTACACCAAGTTTTTAAAAGGCGCCGTCTCAACTAAAAGGAAACTTCTATATTTAGAGACCATATGCCTTAATGAGGAGTGCTCAGCCATTCTTCAACATAAGTTACCCCAAAATGCAAAGATCCGGGAAGCTTTCTCATTCCTCGCACCATAGGTAACATATGTTTGAACAAAGCTTTGTGTGATCTAGGAGCTAGCGTGAACCTGATGCCACTATCTATTTTTCGGAAGCTAGGCATGAAAGATCTAAAGAAGACCTCAATCACACTGCAATTAGCTGATCGTTCTGTTAAAGAACCGTGTGGAGTGGTTGAGGATGTGCTAGTAAGAGTTGAAAAGTTTGTATTCCATGTCGACTTTGTGGTATTAGATATGGAAGCTAACTCACTGAAGTACCATTGATATTAGGGAGACCTTTCATGGCCACTAGTAGAACGCTAATTGATGTTTACAAAGGCGAGTTGGTGTTAAGAGTGAGCGAAGAGAGAGTTGCATTCAATGTCTTCGACACTATGAAGCAACTTTGATGATGGAGAGGATGCATGTTTCATGTTAGATTCCATTGATAGGATCGTTCAAGAATTTCAACAACATGAAAGTATCAAGGATTTCTTGGATCTTTGTCTTAGAAGAAGAAGATGAAGTCAAGCACGTGAGTAGTGAGGAGGAGAAGATGATATGGCCGGGATGTAGTAGAGGACCCCAAGACACAGAGAGGAAGTAAGTGTTGCGGAGATTGAAAGATTCTATCATAGACCAACGTGGCATAAGTACTTGAACTCAAACTCACAGTCAAAAGTTGAAGACATCTTTGGAAGAACCTCCCACAAATTTGACTTTAAAACCTCTTCCTGCGAATTTGAAGTATGTATTTCTTCAAGATGAGACCTTGCCACTAATTATATCTTCATCCTTGACGGATTTACAAGAGGAGAAACTAATGAGAGTTACGAGAGAGTACGCGGAGCATTTGGATGGACCATAGGCGGCGTTAAGGGTATTAGTCCTAGCGTATGTATGCACAAGATCTCCGTAGACCCGAGAAGAAAGCGGTTGCACAACCTCAAAGCGTTTAACCCCACAATTAAAGGGCGTGGTTAGGGATGAGGTTATAAAAATGCTAGAAATGGGAATTATATTTCCAATTGCTTTGATAGCGAATGGGTAAGCCCTATCCATGTAGTTCCCAAGAAGGAGGATTGACGGTGCAAGCCAACGAGTTGAATGAGTTAATTCTGTGAGGCTAATCACGGTCATCGAGTATGCATAGACTTTAGGAAACTAAATGATGCAACTCGTAAGGACCACTTTCCTCTTCCCTTCATCGATCAAATGCTCGAGAGACTGAGCGGGCATGCTTTCTATTGTTTTCTCGACGGATATTCGGGATACTATCAAATCCACATCTCACCCGAAGATCGTGAGAAAACAACGTTTACATGCCCATATGGGACATTTGCGTATAATCGAATGCCATTTGGGTTATGCAACGCCCCCGCAACATTTCAACGGTGTATGATGTCATTATTTGCGGATATGGTGGAAGACTTCTTGGAAATCTTTATGGATGATTTCTCCGTGTTTGGAGACGATTTCGATTCATGTCTCGCACATCTAGCACGAGTGTTGAAGAGATGTGAAGAGACGAATCTTGTGCTTAATCGGGAGAAATGTCATTTGATGGTTACGGAAGGTATAAGTCTTTGGGCCACCGTATATCAAAGAATGGTATAGAGGTAGATAGAGCCAAAGTTGAGGTGATCGAGAAACTACCTCCACCTACTAATCTTAAAACTTTGCGAGGTTTTTTAGGCCACGCCGGATTTTATCGTAGGTTTATCAAGGACTTTTCCTTAATCTCTAGACCTCTTACCGAATTATTGGCCAAGGATGTGCCATTCGTGTTTTCTAATGAGTGCATAAAAGCTTTCAACGAAATAAAAGCGATCGATTCGCACCCGTTACGGTCTCACCGGATTGGGATCTTCCGTTTGAACCCGATGTGTGATGCAAGTGATATCTGCTGAGGCGCCGGTTTGGGTCAAAGAAAAGATAAGATCTTCAGACCTATCTATTATGCAAGTCGGACTTTGAATGCTGCCCAAAGAAATTACGCCACAACGGAGAAGGAACTTTTGGCCGTTATCTTTGCTTTTGACAAGTTTAGATCTTACTTGGTGGGATCTAAAGTCACTGTGTGGACTGACCATGCGGCTCTTAAGTTTCTCCTAGCAAAGCAAGATTCAAAGCCGAGACTGTTGAGATGGATTCTACTGCTGCAAGAATTTGGCGTAGAAATCCGAGATAAGAAAGGAAGTGAGAACGTGGTGGCCGATCATCTATCGCGCTTACAATTAGAGGATGGTGAGGAATTACGAGATAGGAGAATCTTTTCACGATGAACAACTTTTCTCCATCACCACCATCGGGGACATGATGATTGTCTTTGCAGCTTTCTTCATGAATAGAGGTTGTGAAGGAAAAGAAGCAACCATGGTTTAGTTTGTTTGTCAATTATCTATCCATAAAGTACACGCCACCAAATCTCACTTTGTCCAAGAAAGGAAAAAGTTCTTTAAAGATCTTAGACATTATTATTGGGATGACCCGCACTTGTTTAAGCTAGGATCGATAATGTTTTTCGAAGGTGTGTGCGGAGGAAGAGTATAATAATATCTGAAGCATTGTCATTCTTGTGAAGTTGGAGGACACTACGGGGGAGATAAAACTGCGGCCAAAGTCCTCCAATGCGGTTTTTATTGGCCGACATTGTTTAAGGATGCACACCAATATGCAAAGGCATGTCATGCTTGTCAAATGACAGGTAATATTTCAAGGAGGAATGAGATGCCACTCAAGAGCATCTTAGAAGTGGAGCTTTTTGACGTTTGGGGGATAGATTTTGTTGGACCCTTCACTTCCTCATTATCTAACCGATATATCTTAGTTGCTGTAGATTATGTATCCAAATGGGTTGAGGCCATTGCTTCCCCTACTAACGATGCTAGGGTTGTGGTTAGATTCTTGAAGAAGAACATTTTTACAAGGTTTGGGACGCCGAGGGCGATTATAAGCGACAATGGTAGTCATTTTTGTAATAAACCTTTTGAACGGCTGATGATTAAGTATGGGGTTCGTCATAAGCTAGCAACTGCTTATCACCCCCAGACTAGTGGTCAGGTAGAAGTCACCAATCGAGAGATAAAGCGTATCCTGGAAAAAACTGTTAATACGACTAGGAAAGGATTGTTTTTGGAAAGGCATGTCATATACCTGTAGAACTGGAGCACCGGGCCATGTGGGCAACAAGGATGCTAAATTTTGATGAGACGTTGGCCGGTGAGAAAAGTATGTTAGAATTAACTCGCCTGGAGGAGTTTCGGTTGGAGGCATACGAGAATGCCAAGATTTTCAAGGAGCGCACGAAGAAGTTCCATGACAAAAAGATTCTGGAGAGGACCTTTCAAGAGGGTGATCTGGTTCTCTTGTACAATTCGCGCTTACGACTCTTCCCGGGTAAGTTGAAATCAAGATGGTATGGCCCATTTCAAGTACAACAAGTCTTTCCTTCTGGAGCGGTGGAGCTATTCAATTTCAAAGACGAGTCCAGATTTATGGTCAATGGACATCGTATTAAGCATTATCACGGGCTTCCGCTTTCTCGCTTGAGGAGGAGGTTTTGTACCTCGATGACCCTGTCTATGAATAAACCATCTTGAGCTGAGTCGAGCTAGCGACTATAAACTTAGAACTACTACCTATAACTATCTTTTTCGTTTTTCTTTTTAATAAAGTAGCATGCGCCTATCACGGTTTTTTTCATCTCGCCATGTTCCGAGTCTAAGTTCGGAATACACGAGGTTTTTTCCTTGATAGCCGTCATGTGAGTTTTTAGGTTTAAATCCCTTTTGGTCTTGTCCATGGCAGTATAAAGTAAAGTGGCTTAAACTGTTTTTAGATATCTATATCTAATTACTGCCACGTTACTTTATAACTTCCATAGACATGGTATTTGACGATTTCGTGGAGCTTGTTTGTTTATACAGGATGTGTCTGTCTCTCCACATTTGTGCCGATGATTACTCCGATAATGTTCCTTTACTTGGGAGCCGTTTCAGAGCTAAGTCTTTCATCTTGAACTCTCATTTATTTTTGTCATTGAGGACAATGCCATGTTTAAGTGGGGGGCAGGGGACTTAGCTATATATTGTGTTATATGTTGAAAAAGTCAAGGGGAACGGAATACTGAGACAATATTGAGCCAAATTTAAATTTTTTTATGGATAAATGCCAAGTTGTTTAAATCGTACCCTTAAACTTGTGAAGTCCTTATACTTAGAATTAATAGGAAATGAACCAAGTTGCGTGAGTACGTGGTCATATTATACTTTTGCGATAAATTTAAGGATATTCATGCCAACAATTGCAAGTAGTTAGGTATTGTTCAATTACTCAACATATGAATCGCTTAGTACCGTATGAGTTATAATAATTGAAAGAAGTATGTGTACATTGCTTAGATAATTGGTTATGAGGACCCAGTGTCGATATTTGTCGACTAATGTATTCTGATCTTCTAGCCAACAAAAGCGGAGTAATAAGCTTGGGACGTACCTGTGTTTTGACAATGCATTAAAACACTGGGCTTGTAGTAACATTACCAAAGTAGCCCCGCGCTTGTGGTAATATTCGATGCTATGCTTAATCTAAGATAGGGGGATACTCTATGAAAAGTTTTCTTCCTTGAGATTAGTAGTATTCGAAAAATATGCAAAAAATTGAAAAATTTTCGAATTTTTAGAGGCTTCGAGTAGTACTCGGTCTCCAAGTCCAAAAACCCTATAGATACGCTCTTGCTTATTGTTCTAGTGCTTTAACCATTGCGAGGCATAAGAAGTATGAATGCTGATGTTGGTGAATTTAGATATGAAGTCTGCATAAACTCTAATCTTGCTACATTTATATAAAACCAATGCACATGTACACAATCACTTCGATTCATAGCGAGTAGTGAATAATGCTTATCTTATGAGCATGACTGGTATGAGTTGACTCGGGTTTCTTGTGTAAGTATGAGTTGACCACAGAAAATGTTGTCTTGGGGAATAACTTGTTGATGCTTTGTTCGGGACGAAGCAAAGTTTAAGTGGGGGGGCATTTTGATGATAGTTAAAATATACCCATTTATGTCATCAATTATAACCTTAAATCGGAGTTAATTATATATATTTCATATTTAATCACGTGTTTATATTTATTATTTAATGATAAGTGATTATTAATATGATAATTGGTATTTAGCTATTTTTATTATAAAAGAGCAATTAATTGGGTGATAAATGCGATTTTTGAGATCATGATAAATCGGGAAGATAATTATCACGCAATCGGGGAATCTCAAGATAAAAGAGAAGAAAATCGGAGCATTGAAGAAAAGATTAATCAGATCAATTCAAAAGCATGGAGTGGGGAACAAGTCAGACGAACCGAATTTGAAAACGCGTAAAGAGGGAGGCTCGGTCGACCGAGCCATGCCATTCGGTCGACCGAGCGTGTAGGTTCGGTCACCCGAGCCTAATGTGATAAATGCATGTCAATCTTCTGGATTCTCCCTATGTCGGCTACAACTCCTATATAAACAGCAGCCACGATGCTGAGAAAGACACACCACTGCAACACAAAACAATTCATACAATTTTAGTTTTTAGTTTTATTTTCTTTATGTTCGTTCATTGTGGATTCATCGGATTCTCCAATTAGGGAGCGCGTTAAAGAGTGGGAGTCACTCTCGTCTTCGAGGGTATGACTATTCAATTATGCAATCTTTATTTGTAGATCTGATGTATTTTATTATGGAGTAGTTTTTATTTGTATTGATTGCGTGATGTAGATTTTTTACGAACCCATGTGTTTAGGTTAGAAACGTTAAGAAGTAATCATGATTTGTTCCGACACAGAACTGTGTTCGGTCGACCGAGGCATGTCGTTCGGTCGACCGAGCGTGGTGATGTGTAGGGCAATATTATGATCGGCTTCGACTACGTCAGATTCTCTGATTTGGAATTAAAACGAGTAATTAAACCTGATCAACTTAATTATTTGTCATCATAATTTAACTTGAAACCCAAAAAGTGATTGTTACTTAGGATATAGATTGAATCGGCATCTAAGAAGTACGCCTTACCCTAGGAATGTTGCTTAGATGAGGTTACGGTTTATACCGGCATCCCTAGTCTCGTAATTGTGTCAGAAGTTATATGAGATGGAGGCATTAAAAAGCGAAGTCACGTAATGGAGGCACGATGATTTAGATGACCTAAACGGGGCTAAATCTACCTTAGGGGATGACTCCCGTAGTCATAATAATTAATCTTTAACGTTTGTTTTATCTCGTTATCATCCTAATTCACATGGGGGAGTTATAATCTACTAGCGTAGTCAATACTATTCGTTTAGATAATATCAATCGTATTATCCGTGTTTTAGTAGTCTTTAGTCTGTCTTTGTGGTCTTTTGTGTCTTGTGGTTGTCACTATTTTATTTTTACGCATTTAGTTGGTCGTGAGACCGCCCTTTCAATTTAGTTCTAATAGGATAAAGTTGTGTTTTATTTGTGCCGAGTCTCTGTGGGATCGACCTCGACTCTATCTGGCTATACTACAATTGAACCTAGTTCTCTTGCTAGTGTGTTAGTAGGCATCGAGTTAATAATTTAACTTGACCTCCATCATAGACCTTCTGGTTCATGGCCAACTCGTCATAAATGGCCTGACCCACATCCACATTTAACTTTAAATTGAGGGCATACAGCATCCTTAGATCGCCGATGTGGAAATGAGTCAGGTTGTTCTTAGGAAGCAACCGGTTCTGGATGAACCGGCATTGAACTTTCCAATCCTCCGCCCATGTCGTCGTGACCAACTCCTTTCTCACCCCACCTCCTCCAAGAGTCCACGGTACATCCGGGCATACCAACAACCGGAGATTCCTCTAACGGGTCCTCACCCGAATCCTGTTTCGCCTTGATCGCCTCCTTATAATCCAAACCCTCGAATGGTGCCAGCCCATACTTAGCATTGATCACCTTGGCACTCAACGGAACTTGGACCCCCCGAACCTTAACCACCTCCATTTCGAAGCTCGATTCCGAAAAATTGGCGTAAAACTCACGCACCAAAGTTGCATTCACTTTCGCTTCCGGGGCTGTCATCAACTCTTTCCACTTCCTATCAGTTAGGTTTTTCACGAAGTTCTTGTCGATATTATACTCATGGAAAGCTCGCTCTGTAAGCATTGTGCGGGTCGGGTAGTGTTTGTTGTAAGCCTCTAAAGCCTTGGAATTGACAAATCTCCTCACAAATCTCCAGTTCCTGTTCTCTGGGTTCTAACCGGCTCCACAAGTGGCTCACCCCCTTCAACCCTAACCTCAGGCGTAGTCCTAGGCTCCCGTACCTCTTGCTCAACCCTAGGTCCCGGCTCAACTGTTCTCTTTCTCACTAACGGCTCATCATCCATCTCAGACTCCGATTCATCCCTCAAGGATACCCTAGCCTAACTCTGTGCTGCCCTAGGAGGGTTCTGTCTCTCTCGGATCTCAATCCCTCGGTTGGGATTGACCGGTCTAGGTTCAACTGTTTTCTTCTTCTTACCGGCATCCCAAGCTATCTCCTTCCCATAACGCTTCTGCCCTGAGGCCCCTTCTTTACCACCAGTGCGCACCATTATATCTCACACTAAACATCCATAGCAAACCCAAGCACAAACAAACCAAACCACAACCCGATTATCGTCCAAACGAGATTTCCCAACAAAACACCAATCAAACCACACCAAAACCGACCCACAACCGTAATGCAGACGTCCATAATCAATCAAAAACACCCCCAGATCATCATCAAAGCAGGAACAAAACAAAACACAGAAAAACAAGCCCAATCAGTGGCAGTTCGTTTAAGGGCCGACTCGAAAATCGAACCAAAAAAAAACATGAATTAAAACATGAAAAGCTTATAGATTCTTACCAGTGATGATGCTAGGGTGATGATGGAAGTGATTAGAAGCCCGAACAAAGCACGAAATGGCCAAAGTTTTGATTTTTGTAATTGAAAAACCGCCCTTTCTAGGGTCTCGAATCCGGCCAAAAGGTGTTTGTGGAAGGATTTGGGTTTGTGAAATGAAAAGAAGAGATCAAGAGGTGTTTGGGGACTTTGAATCGCTCCGATCGGCTTAAAAATGAAGAATCTAGGTGAAAAGGGCGTGAAGAGTCGGGGGTTCGAGTTTAAAATCTGATTTGAAATGAACTGGAGGGGCTGGGGTATTTATAGAAGGGAAGGTAGACGAGCGTCTGAGTCACTCGGACGGGCGTCTTCCTGGGTCTTGAAGAACTGGATGAGCGTTTAGGACACTCCAGACGCTCGTTTGACTTATCAGAAACACGTACAGAGTTGAGCCATTTTGGACGAACGAACGTTTGAATAGGTCAGACGCCCGTTTGATGGCCAACTCAAGAGGACGGGTGTTTGCAGAGGGTGATTTAATCAGAATCACCCTTTGGACGTGGTCTGATTAAATTAGATAGTAACTACCTTTGGACGCTCGTCCGACCCCGGCTTTGTGCAAAACACAGAATTCTCGATCCCTTTTGATTCTATCCTTTATTCCAACACCATTTATTATCAAAACCTCAGAAAGCTCAGAAAATGGTGGGTTGCCTCCCACCGAGCGCCTTTGTTTTACGTCATTGGCTCGACAAATGACTTATACAGTGCCGGTTTTTTTCAAAGTTATACTACCGGCACGAACGAGGAAGCGAGGATAGAAAGATGTGATGGTGGAATGATAATAGCAGAATCGTCAAAGCTTAAAGTCCATGACAAGACTCAGAGCAGATTGATCAAGGCTCAGGATCAGTCAAATACACAATCTCGAGAGCCTCATCGAATGGTAACTTCTCATACTTTTTAAGACGAAGGCCGTTCATGATGAACGTCCCGTGTTTCGGATGTGTTACCTTGATGGCTCCCGAGTCGAAAACTCGCAATACCGTATATGGTCCCGACCACCTCGAATTAAGTTTTCCTTGAAACAAATGGAGGCGAGTATTGTAGAGAAGGACCTCATCACCTACGTTGAAAACACGCGGTTTGATCAACTTGTCGTGAAGCATCTTGGTCTTCTCCTTGTACTTCGCCGAACAGTCGTAAGCTTGAAGGCAAAACTCATCTAACTCGTTTAACTGGGCCATCCTTCTCTCACCGATTAATGCGTCGTCCATGTTTAAATTCTTTATCGCCCAATAGGCCTTATGTTCCACCTCTACGGGGAGATGTCAAGCCTTGCCAAAAACAAGCATGTAGGGTGACATACCTATGGGTGTCTTGAACGCAGTTCGGTGTGCCCAAAGTGCATCATCCAACTTCTTTGACCAATCCTTAAGGTTGGAATTGACGGTCTTCTCTAGCATTCTCTTAATTCCTCGATTGGACACCTCTACTTGGCCACTAGTCTGGGAGTGGTAGGCAGTGCCTAACTTATCAATGACCCCATACTTCATTAAAAGCTTATCGAATTCTCTATTGGCAAAATGACTTCCATTGTCACTTATTATCGCACGAGGTACTCCAAACCGGGATATAATATGTTTCTTAAGAAACCGTATGACTACATGTTTGTCATTAGTAGGCGAAGCAATTGCCTCAACCCACTTTGAAACATAGTCACAGGCGACAAGAATGTACTTATTCCCGAAAGAAGACGGATATGGTCCCATGAAGTCCAATCCCCATATATCAAAAACCTCACACACTATAATCAGTTTCTGGGGCATCTCATTTCTCTTGGAAATCCTTCCCGAGTGTTGACAGGCGTCACACGGATTAACATACACATGTGCATCCTTAAAGATAGTGGGCCAGTAGAACCCACTTTGTAACACCTTCAATGCTGTTCTCTCACCCGAGAAGTGGCCACCGGCCTCTTTATCATGGCAGAACGAGAGAATACTCACTATCTCACTGTCATCAACACATCTTCTCAGGATTCCATCTGCACATAACCTAAATAGTAAGGGGTCTTCCCACACATATCGGTTCACCTCGCTATAGAACTTATTCTTCTGATTCTCATCAAACTCAAGATCTATGAATCCACACTCGTGATAATTAACAAATGGGGCATACCATGGATTCTCTTTCTTGCCTCTCTGGATAAAATTTCCCCGCTTAACCGGGAGCATCGTATCCACTACAATCAACTACTCATCCCTAAAACGGTCATCAATATCAACTTTGGTAAAACATCTCTCTTCACCCGGCTCCATCCTACTCAGATGGTCAGCTACTACATTCTCACAACCCTTTCTATTCTTGATCTCCATGTCGAACTCTTGAAGGAGCAAGATCCACCTCAACAGGCGTGGTTTTGCATCCTTCTTGGCAAATAGGTATTGCAACGCAGCATGGTCAGTGTGAACTATGACTTTCGACCCAACCAAGTACGACCGGAACTTGTCGAAAGCAAAGACAACAGCTAGAAGTTCCTTCTCAGTTGTGGCGTACTTTTGTTGAGCCGAGTTCAGGGTATGACTCGCATAGTAGATAGGTCGAAACAGCTTGTCGACCTTCTGACCTAGTACAGCTCCTACGGCATAATCACTTGCATCACACATTACTTCGAACTCCTTGGACCAATCAAGTGCCACTAAGATGGGAGCGAAGTAAGCGCTTTTCTTGAGTTCTAAAAGCATCTAGGCATCTTTGCATCAAAAACACCGGGGGCACCCTTCATCAACTGAAGAGTAAGAGGTCTAGAAATTTGGGAAAAACCCGGAATTAATCTACGATAAAAACCTGCATGACCCAAGAATGACCTTAGAGTCTTCAGATTTGTAGGCATAGGAAGCTTAGAGATTGCCTCTATCTTGGCTCTATCGACCTCTATTCCCTTCCCCGACACCTTATGTCCTAGCACAATCCCCTCAGTCACCATGAAATGACACTTTTCCCAATTTAAAACCAAGTTTGTCTCCTCACAACGCGCAAGCACTTTATCAATATTAGACAAACACTCATCAAAAGTATCACCAAAAACACTAAATTCATCCATAAAGACTTCCATGAAACGCTCTATCATATCAGCAAAGATGGCAACCATGCATCGCTGGAATGTCGCGGGGGCATTACAAAACCCAAACGGCATTCTTTTGAATGCAAATGTGCCATACGGACACGTGAAAGTAGTCTTATCCTGGTCATGTATATCGGTGTGAATTTGATAATAGCCACTAAAACCATCCAAAAAGCAGTAAAATGCATGACCACTCAGACGCTCTAGCATTTGATCAATAAAGGGGAGGGGAAAATGATCTTTCTTAGTCTTATCGTTTAGCATGCGGAAATCAATACACACTCTGTGACCGGTAACTATATGAGTAGGAAAAGGCTCACCTTTATCATTAAGCTCGACTGTGATTCCTCTTTTCTTGGGTACGACTTGTGTGGGGCTCACCCACTCACTGTCGGAGATCACATAAATTATCCCCAACTCCAGCATTTTTACCACGTCTTTCCTCACCACCTCTTGCATATGTGGGTTCAGCCGTCTCTGAAACTGCCTGACCGGCTTAGCACCCTCTTCAAGGATGATATTGTGTTTACAGATATCAGCACTTATCCCTTTTATATCAACCATCTTCCATCCGAAGGCCTTTTTGTGTTTCTTCAGAACGTGGATCAATTTAGCCTCCTGCAAAATGGTTAGTACAGACGAAACAATAAGAGGAAGTAGTTCATTAGGTTCTAAAAACACATACTTTAGATGCTCAGGAAGTGGCTTCAGCTCCATATCAGTAGGTGGTTCCTCGATTGACGGCTTTGGTAGCTTGCCAGTCAAACCGAGCTCTAGCTTCTTGTTCCAGCTTGCATCGACAAAAGGAGTTGCCTCCAAATGGTATACTTGAGCTCTCATTCGTGGATCATCATCCTCCGCGGTGCTTGACTTCATCAAGCATTCTTCCATAGGCTCTTTGTATCCCTGCAGGTTAATGTGCTCCAAAATACAAGGATATATAGCATCAACAGAAAAACAATCACTCTTCTCATCATCATGATGCTTCATTGCATTATAAACATTTATTGCTACACTCTCTTTCCCGACTCATAGTATGATCTCTCCCCTCTTTACGTCTATCAAGGTCTCTCATGTATTCCAGAAAGGCCGACCTAACAAAAGTGGGGTTTTGGCATCCATATCCATATCTAAGACTACGAAGTCAACGGGGAAAACAAATTTGTCAACCTGCACTAACACATCTTCTCGCTACCCCCATAGGTTTCTCCTAATGAGACCTATCGCCATCTGTAGGGTCATCCTGTTGGTTCTAACTTACCCAACCCCAACTTCTCATAAACTCCTCTAGGCATCAGGCTCTGAAGCCCCTAGATCACATAACACATTTTTAAACACAGTTTCTCCAATGGTAATTGGGATGGTGAAGCTACCTCTATCCTGCAACTTGAGGGGTATCCTATTCTCAAATATTGCAGAACATTCCTCACTCAAATGCACCATCTGTTGCATCCTCTCCTTACTCGACAACATTCCTTTCAAAAATTTAAAATATGGGGGAATGCTCGAATTGCCACTAGTAGGGGAATATTCACCTCTACCTTTCTTAAGAGATTCAGAAATTTCGCCTGACCTTGGGTCAGTATGTCCTTTCTGGGTCCCTCAGGAGGATAGGGTAAAGTATTAACATCAGAATCAGGGGGAGGGGGAGGAATTCTGTTTTTCTTACCTTTCTCTTTAGGTGGTGAGGCTTCTTCTTTGATATCCAAGACCACATAGTCTCTCTTCGGTGCTGCCCCTTCCACTGCTTTCTTGTTTGCCTCAGCCAATGCCTTTTTCGTGGCTTCCAATTCTTTCCTCATTGCAGCCATCTCTTTCTCTACACTGCCAATTTCCAAATCTTCAATCTCGACTTCACCATACATAGCCCCTTCACGGTCGACTACCTTCTCTTTCTCAGCCCTATCAGTTTCTGCTTTCTCGGCCCATAGTTCCTTCGGCTTGTCACTCAGCCCAACCTTTTTACCACTTCGTGTGAACACAGCATTCATACCCTTTGGGTTCCTCTCAGTGTTACTCGGGAGTCCACCACTCAAATTTGTCTTCAACGTGTCAGTTATTTGACCCACTTGGGTCTCCAAGTTCCGAATAGCAGAATGTGTGGCCACTTTTTGCTCTACAACGTTCTTGTTTAACTCGGACAGAGTTCTGTCTAGTCTTTCCAGGAGTATCTCAGAGGGTGTCTTCTGAACACCAGAATTTTTTGATTGCTGACTGTTTTGGTTGTTCTGGTGCAAATGAGCATTCGGGTGCGGATAGGTGCCCGAATTATTATTCCTCGATGGCTGGCTCGTTTGCGGATAGGTGCCCCAATTCCGCCCTTACTGTTGCTGTTGGCCTTGTGACTGAGATTGCAGATTCTGACTATTCTAATAGTAGCCTTGGTTACGATTTCGGTATAAACTCGAATGCAAAGTCCGATTCCAAGGTCGGTTGTATGAGCTTTGGTTTTGCCTAAAACCTTGGTTTTGATTATTGTTCCGATTCCAATTCTGATTCTGTCCCTGGTTCCAACCTTGATTCTGCTGATTTTGATTCCATTGCCCCTGATTTCATTGCCCAACATAATTCACATCATATTGTTGTGAATCATCACCCATACCGTAATCCATTTGCGGCCCTTGCTGATTATCAAAGTTCTGATTATCAAATTCTTGATGATACATATTTACCTGCCCCATCGAATAGACATTCATTCGTTGTTGGTCATTCTGATTGCCAGACTGCTGTTGTACTGGAGTAGGTGGCAACTGTTGTGGATAAGTGGGTTTTTTCGATGATGCATATTCCATGGCAGAATGTCCACCTCCACAAAGTTGGCATTGATGTGCCTTCTTTCTTTCTAATTCCATTCGGTCCATCTTCAGCACCATTTCTTGCATCTTGTCGTGCATGGCAGATTCTCGATCGAGTTCCTCTTTCAGCGACTTTACACTTTCCATTAGGGCTTTCTTCTTATTTCTACTCGACCCCCATTGTCCTTCTACATCTGCTGCATTCTCTATCTATCTCATAGCTTGTTCTGGCGGCAGATTCATAATATCTCTGCCACTTGCGGCATTCAGCTTGTTCTGATCCATTGGCTCTAAAGCCTTGAATAAAATAATAACTTGTTCCACCGTAGAAAAACCGTGTGGAGGGCATCTCTTCAATAGACCCCTAAATCTCTCATAAGTCTCTTTTAATGTCTCTCCCTCGAGACCGTCAAACGAAGAGATTTCTTCTTTAAGATCCAGAGTCTTTGCCGGAGGAAAATACTTCTTCAGAAACACTCTCGTTACATCTGCCCAGGTATGCAATGAATCATTGGGCAATGAATCGAACCAATCCTTTGTGGCTCCTCTCAGTGCAAATGGGAAAACTATCAGCTTTATTGCCTCGTCACTAACCCCATTATATCTCATCGTCCCACAAATTTGAAGAAAATGATCAAGAAAGCTGTTTGGGTTCTCAGTCGACTTCCCGTGGAACAGGGCATGTTCCCCCAACATATTCAAGATGTTCTGCTTGATATCCAAGTTGTTCGCATTAATCGGGGGCACTCTAATTGGATTGTGCCCTATAACTTCCTGTGGGGTGGTAACATAGTCTCGACAGACTCTCGGTCTCTGTGCCTCTTGAGCCATCTGTGGCTAATAGTTCTGTTGTTGTTGCTGCTGATAGAATTGTTGTGGTTGATTATATGGGTTATATGGGTTTTGGAACCCCTGTTGATTCCCCTGGTTCTCTAGCATCTGCAGCACTCGATTTACCGTCTCTTGGTCTAATTCGGGTCCGAAGTTCTGCGTATTCTGAGCATTTTGTCCTCCCCTGTACTGTCCAATCCCTGTCCTTTGATTAAACTGTGGAGTTCCCAACTGATGTAACACCGTGTTATCTTCTCTCAATGGTTCATGACGAGGGGTCCTTGGTGGAGTTTGCATAGGCAGTGTTGCATTACCACCAATAGTGGTCGAGGTTTTCCCTTGTAGGTTCTGTTCAACAATGGGATCTTTGCCGTTCCGTCTAGTAGTTATATCATCCATTTCTGCAGAGGACTCTGAGAGTGAGGGTAAGCTTTCTACTGTCCCCTCTTCTTCAAACAAAGGGTTAGGACTAGCAATCAGAGGTTCTCCTCGGCATTGACTATTTCTATGACGTGCAAAAGCTTCAATTTCTTCAATTGGCTCGATGAGTAGTTCTTTGGAGCTTCGGGTCATTCACTGACAAACAAGAAACAACAAGAAAACAAAATAAAAACGACCTAAGCCCAAGCTTTCGGTCAACTTACAAGATATCAAACGTTACTCCCCGGCAACGGCGCCAAAATTCTTGATAGCAAAATACTTAACCGCTAACTTTAACCGATAGAGTATCGGGTCAACGGTAGTATAGTGGCCTCAAGGTTGAATCCACAGGGAGTAATGTCTAAGTACTAAAGTCAACTTAGAACTTAGTTCAGGTCAAAATAGTTGTGGAGAGTATTATACTAATGCAAAAGTAATGGTTATACTAACGAGTCTGCTTCTAAGTATTAAAGGGTATAGTCGAACTATGATCCCACGAGCTACTTTTGCCCCTAAGGAAGGACTTAACAGGGAGCGTGTCTTAACCGACCTACCTATGCAATGTAGTTTAACGACATCCGCAGGTGCCAACTCCTAATTCTAGAGATTAGACTGAACAACTCGATCTAACCACCCTATGTGAAGTTAATTAATTCTCTCTTTAGAAAACCGATTAACCTAACATGATTAAGCTCTAGAGTCGCTCGAACAACGATGGCAAACCTCTGTATTGGGTTCGGACCTAACAACTAGGCCGAATCTACGCAACGATCCTAAAACCCCTTATCCCACATCTCACCGCAAAATACATCTATAAGTTCGATGTGTGTGATAGTGAACTAAGTGATCAATCTAATTCAAAGATGTTAAAATAATTTTTAGGATCTGGATTAATCGTTTAAACAATAATTTACGCACTACACAACTCCTAATCTCATCCCCCTTAGGGTTTTCGCTCGCTTTCACATAATTCGACTTCACATGAATTTAGCTACTCATAATTATGCTAATAAACGAAATAAGAATTGAAATCAAAGCAAAGACAATAAATGAAAGAGAAATCATTACCATATAATTGCAGAAAAAATGATCCAGAAAATACCAAAGAGAAAAGCGATCCAAAAGTCGAATCTTTGTTCTTGAAAAGTAAATCTAAACTATAAAGGTTGTGTAGAATCAAAGGAAGTTATCTAGGGAATCAAAGGATCAAAGGGTGATCAAACTACACTAAAATCGCCCCTAAATCGCCTAAGAAAAGTCTAAAGTCGGCCAAGTATGATATGGGGCTGAATGAGCTGCGTATTTATAGAGTAGGTCGAAAAATCACATCGCCGGTCCCGGACGCCCGTTCGTCCATGTCGACGCCCGCCTCGCTGGAAAATAAGGAGATATTAGGGTTTCGTCTTCAGTGGACGGGCGTTCTCATTCCCTTTGAACGCCCGTCTGGAACCCTGGACGCCCGTCTGGAACCCTGGACGCTCGTCTGTGTTGTATGAGCTTTTGAATCGGGCTGAACCTACTTAAACGCCCATCTGGGGGTCTTTTGGACGCCCGTCCAGCTGAAAATCAAACTTTCTGAATGAAGTGTCAATATTGTGGATGCCCGTCTAGAATGGGTTAACGCCCGTTTGATGTAAGCTTCCTCCAGACGCCCGTCCGACTTGGCCAAACGCCCGTCTGGCTTGTCTTCAATCCAAACTTAGCTTTTCTTCCACTTTCATTCAACTCTCGGGCCACGAACATGTCCCTTAGTCCAAAACATCGCCTTCCAGGTCCTCGAGTCACCCAAGTCCTGCAATAAACACACTAGCAAAACACCACGCATAATTCCGCAAGACAAAAGTGCTCGGAAAAGAGTCAAATATCGCTAAGAAGGCAGAGTTTACTATCGATATGACAGTTTAACTCCCCGTGCATATAAATCTCGATATTACACTCAAACAGGTCTATATCTACCCAAAACATGCCAATAAAGTAATAACCGGGGGTTAAACTGCATACCAAAGTACAGTGAAGTTGACTCCCATCAGGCCGCGCTATTCAAGCGTCTTGCCTCGAAGTGATTTTGGGTCTATGGCGACCTTGTCGTCTGAAGCGACTTGTTCACTAAGGGCCGTGCTATTCATGCGTCTTGACTCAAAGTGATTTTGGGTCTTTGGCGACCTTGTCGTCTGAAGCGACTTGTTCACTAAGGGGCACACTATTCATACATATTTCCACAAAGTGATTTGTGATTTTGGGTCTATGGCGACCTTGTCGTCTGAAGCGACTTGTTCACCAAGGGCCACGCTATTCATGCATCTTGCCTCGAACTGATTTTGGGTCTATGGCGACCTTGTCGTATGAAGCGACTTGTTCACTAAGGGCCGAGCTATTCATGCGTCTTTCCTCGAAGTGATTGGCTTATAGCCTGTTTATGCCACGCTATTAAGCGGACGGACTTTTGTTGGAGAAGACATGGTGGTGGCAAGCTTGAACAGGGCGATGCATGTCGTCAAACGTAGGTAGTGGAGTAGTTTATCCGTCAGATCGTGGTCCTTTCAGTTATAGGTAACTGCAGCAACGTGGGCACTAATGGCGTCTCGGTAACTACCCTGGTACTGGTGCAGTCATTGGTTGACGTGCGTTATTACGTGGGCATTGATTGACCCGCCGTAATGATGGCAATTTTGAAATTCGAAACCCCTCAAGGTAACAGCCCTAATCTGGATCGTTGGGTGGATCATATCCGGACCGCTCGATCAAATCCCCTCTGTCTATATAAAGATCCAAACCACACTCCTTCAGCATTTTCGCCCTTACTATTTCCTCCAAACTCCTCTCTCAATTTCGAGTGCTCTTCATCAGCGTTGAGTGTTTTCTGTTGAAGATTAGGGGATTCCGGCGGTGATTTTTGAAGCTTCAGGTTCAATTTAGTTACCGCGTTGAAGATTTGAAGTTTCCGGCGGCCAATCTTGAGGTTTCCGCTTGCTTTTTCCAGTTTCCGGCCACTCTTCAGCAGAAACGGGTCATTCCTCTTCAACTAAGCTTCTCCGATGCTTTTACCTTTCGTATTTCTTTTCATTTTTCAAGCTCGTTTCATCCCTTAGCATAACGTGCGGGATTCGGGGTGTTTGGGGAAATAAAGATCGAGTTTTTTTAGTGGGTTCCCTTTTTTTTGGTATGGTTTTATTTCAAACTTTTTTTCTTGACGATTCGTTGTGTCTTTCCTCTTTTTGTATCTCCTCCTTTTGTTGTTGCATTCTCTCCTACAGAACCAAAGGGAAGGTGTCGAGATGGGTGCGATCACCACCCTAGTGTAATTTTCATTATCCCAGGTGATTTAAAGCTCCGCCTTTCCTTGTGTTTTGCAGGATGTCCGACGACGATTTTAGCTTTGGTGGTGATTCCGAAAGAGATCGGGAGGTATATGATTATGCTTTGAAAGAAGAAACTGCTTCATCTAGCACTGAAGAGGTCACGCATGATGATTTAGAAGATGAGCTAGCGGCGAGGGGTGCTACGGCTCGCGATCCTGAGGACCCATTTGACCTGGAGAGCCTAATACCTGCTTTGGCGTAGCGACGAAAGAAAAGTCGCAAAGAGGTGGCTCGTAACCAAGGCGAGACAAGTACTAGCGGCCGTGGCGGCGACGATGACACCCTATCCGTGGCTGGTACAAGTGGTGCCGGGGGGCCTGGTGACGATATCTTATGCGTCGAGGATGCCGCTCTACGTGAGTTGATAGGGTCTATCGAGGTTGATGTTGAATCGGTCCCTCGCAAACCTTTGGAGCTCCCTAAGAAACCAAAAAGAAAAAGGGCAGATCCTACAACCATGACGGTGGGTGAGGCGGTGGCTAAAGGGAAGCCTCCAAAGCCTAACAACCCAGAGGCCTTGAGGGAGTTCGCCCCCATGAATTTGTATCAAAAGGATGTGGAGAAGCACTTGGAGCGAATTCTGAAAAGCAAGGACCTTGCACGGACTCTCCAACGCCGCTACAATATCGACCCTGCTCTTTACAAGTTTTCCTTGATCGATTTCAGGAAGGATGAGGATAAGTTGAAGCCTGTCAATTGAGAAGACTTTATATGTGCTCGCCACCCTGGAGACACCATAATCCTCCATTTTGATCACTTCTTTGCCGGTTTCCTGCCTCCTTTAAACCCTTTCTTGGTTAAGCTATTGTGTGAGCTGTGAATATTACCCTGTGACCTAGCCGTTGGGGCCGCTATTCAGATCATGTCCTTCATTGTTCTTTGCCGGACGATGAAGAGAGAACCCACACTTTCTTTATTCAAACAGTTTCATTTGCTCTGTGGTACCTCTTTTCCAGGGCAGGCCAACGTAAGGGCCCAGACTCCCCGTTTATTTTTCCATCTCCCTAACAAATACACAACTGGGGGGATCACGTCTGTAAGGTCGAGTCGAAAGTTGGTTGGCCTTTCCCCCACTTCGCTCCTCGTAAGGGGAAATTTTCTATGATTGGCTTTGATGACCCTTTCGTGTCTGAGTATCGATTCCTCAAAGGGCTTCTGGCGATCATAGACTCTGACGGAGCCACGCCCTCGAAGAGGAATGTGTCTTGGATCGATCTCCTGGACATGGCGGAACCGTACGCGAGTAGATCCGGAATTGTGGGGCCGCCGAAAGCCTAACCCTTGGTGTCTATTGTACCTGAGGAGAGCGACTCAGATTGGGTAGGGGAGTGCCACATAAACCGTTGCTTTCCCTCTGAATGTGCGGCGTGTCAGGGCGACCCTAACAAGAGGCATCGCCGTAATTTTCTTTGCTTTCTATTTCATTACTTTTTGCGCCTTATTGCTTCATTTTTTCCTTATTTGTCCAGTGTTTGATGAACTCTTTTTATTTTCAGTCAGTAAGATGGATTCTACTAAAAGGCAAGCTCAAAAGCAGAGGTTGGCAGATGAGGCCGCAAAAGGTAGGCAGGCGGCGTTGAAGAAAACTTTGGGAAGGATCCCTCGGACAGTCGACGCTTCGGTTGTCGATGAAACTTATAATCCAAGCCTTCAAGCTCAGACAGCGACCCTGGTGGGCACGGGCTTGAGTCAAACTGGAGGGGCCCAAAATAGGTTGCCAGCTGACGCACCTGCAAGAGAGGCCCAGAAGCCCAAGCGATCAAGAACCGATCCAAAGCTGTTGGTGGAGCTAGCAAAGACTCTGATCGCATTGATAAGCGAACTGTTATTGTTGCAGAGGTCGCCGATGTGGAGGGGGCGCTGCCAAGAGGAACGTTGCCTTGCGGATACCTGGGGAAAGAAGCCCACTGGCTAGACGCTGAGTTTACCCGTGGTCCGCTAGACATGGCAATGGCAAGCCAACTTAGGGAGGCTATTGCTGACGTTATCCCTCTGGGACGCCTCTCATGGGACGCGCCGCCTGGAGTGCAGATGGATATTGGCAGAGGAATTATTGACCGAGTGGTAGTTCGCGACGATGCCCCCGCTAGAGATGAGGTCGCAGAGCTGAAGGACCTTGCTGGCCATTTTGGGATCGCATCCTCCACGGTAAGCTATTGTTCCTCTATTTATTATTATTTGTTTCTTTTCTACGAGCTTATTCTTTTTTCTCTGTTGCATCTTGGAACCCGCATCTTGAAAGCTACCGAGGCCACTGAGAGGCGTAGTGCTGAACTGATGAAGGCGACGGAGGCCCTCGGTGCTTTTGAAAAAGCAAGACTCGCTGCCGAGGCCAAGAATGTCAAAACCTTACCTGAGATAGATTGCATGAAGAAGGCTATGGAGGCATGCGCGAAGATAGATGTGGAGTTGAAGCAGAAAGTGAAGATCTTGAGTGATCATTCTCAGAAATCTGTGGAGGCTTTAAAGGCCGTTGAGGATGAGGTTGTGAGCTTAAAGGAACCATTTGCTGCCGCCAACAAGGCCGCCGAGGAAGCTGGTCCTACTGCCATTGCGGCCTATCAGCGCTCTGACGAGTTCTTTTACCATCTGGAGGTGAGTTTTGATCAGGGCTTCAACCACCTCGCTCGATGCCTTTGGGCGTATCACAGTAGAGAGTCGGTTAGCTTTGAGGAGATGCTCCAGTGGGTTAACATGTCTCAGTGGAATCCCGATTTGTTGGCTCTTCATCCAGATATTCCTTATGCTCCGGATCACATTATCTCTATCCAAACTGGGCAGGTAAGGGATGGCGAGCCAGTTTGGGATGCTCCTCCGGTTATTCATGTCAATTTTGCTCTTTTGAAGAATCCTCCGACTGCTAGCAATCCAGATAGCGAGCCTGCGGGCACTGGAAATCATGCTGGCACTCCGCCAGGCCAAGATTAAAAATCGAACAATTTATTTGCAATCAGTAATCTTTCAACTTTGTTTTGTTCAAACAATTTAAATGCTTTTCTTCTGTCGTTTTATAACTTGACTTGTTTCGTGGCCGGGCTTTTGGCCTTTTGACTTTTCTGGGATCTCCCCTTAGGGCCGCCTTTGGCCTGATTTATGCATTTTTATTTGTCTTGTTTTTTTGATTTGTTGCCTTTTGCTCTTGTATGTTGTACATATGTGCGGCCCCTTTTATTTCAACGAGATTAAGACGGTAGCTCGCTAAAATAATACGACCCCTGAGCCCAGTGTAAATTGAAATTTCTGACGTGCGGCCCCCTTGGTCCGGTCAAGTATTTGTCGTGCTTGATTAGAACGAAGCAAAACTAGGCTAGCGGTCTCCTTGGACTTAGGGTTTGAAAACATTCCAGTATGCGGCCCTCTTGTTTCTACGGGGTCACTGCGGTCTTGTGTCGAATTGTTTTGAAAATTCTGACCTGTGGCCCCCTTGTTTGGGACAAGAGCTAAGGCGACCTTAAGGAAATAAGCTCTAATTTGAAAATTTCAAACTCCGGCCCCCTAGTTTTTTAGCAAGTCGAGGGCGAACATTGACTGGAACAAAAATTTGTCGTCCCGAGGTGAGCAGCGGGCGTGCCACTGAAAAGCTAATGTTTTGACTTGATTGGTCAGCTCCTTGATGGGCTTTTGACCCGTTCGGTAATTGCACAGTCTGAATAGCCTTGAATCTTGGGTTGCTCAACTGTCATACGTTTGACCACATTTTTGAATTTTAAATTTTTGATAAACCGCGTGAGTGCCGGCCGCTAATCCCGCCTGGAGCCTCTATAAGAGAAGGGGGTGACTCCTTTATTCTCCATTTTCGCTGCAAATATTTATTTTTGATCATGTCTTCTCGATCTGGAGAAGGTGGTTCCATATGTGTGTATGAGGCCCGCCCTATACGTGATGTTTCTCCTTTCTTCCTTACTGCTTCTCCCACCGCCAAAGATCATTTCTGGCGTTACTTCGATGTGGTCAAGTTTGTGAGGGAGAGAGGTTTGAACGAAGACAAGGTTGAAGGTGATGGCTCCTTGCTCCGGATTCAGCTTTCTGGGTGGTTGGATTTTGTTTCCCCACCTGGAATAGGCATCAATCTCACCATAGTGAGGTAATTTTACTCCGTTTTGTCGGAGACTTCTTCCGAGGAAGCTGTTAGTTGGGTTGTTCTCCAGGGCGTGTCAGTTAACTTTTCTCCAGAGACTATAAACGTTGTTCTCGCATTCCTGCCCTCAATCCCTCTGCTCATTATGAGGTCGCTTGGAACCTTGAAGATGAGGAAAGTAGGGGAATTCGCCTACGACGTGCAATTCGTGAGCTTTTCCCCCACCGTCAGCGCCCTCACACACTAGGCCCCGCGTCTGAGCTGTCATGTAGCAACCGTGAGTGGAAAAAGTTTATCAACTCGCAAGCTCTTCCATCTGCGGATTTTGAGGTGGTTACCGAGGCTGAGGCTTTCCTTCTTCATGCTATTCGCTACCCCCAAGTGGATATTGATTGGGGGATCTTGATCCAACGCGAGGTTGTTACATTTTCCATCTCTATGGATCCTAATCGCCGCATTCCTTATGGCTCACTGATTTCTAGGTTATGTACTGGTGTAGCCAGAGTGCCGGTTCATTCACTGGATCGCGGTGGGTTCGCTTGAAGTAGTTTAGAGTAGATCGGCTTTGTCGATGTTTTTCCCGCAATTTGAAATAATGTTTGAAAATTTGATGTTGCGGCCCCCTGTTTAAGGTTAAGCTTGCGGGATCTTTGTCCGTGGGCTTGCCAAAAACAGCGACGGGGTCTATTGTAGCTAAATTGTATTTGTCGAAACTAGCCTCTTTTACTTTCCTGAATAAATAGTTTGGGCTTACATGTAATATTTTTTCAAGTTGTCAGCATGCCAAGGCCTATTAGACTCGCGGCCTTGATTATCTTTCAGGACATAAGTTCCTTTCTTGATTATCTTCGCGACTTGAAGCGGTCCTTCCCAGTTTTCGGATAACTTGCCTTTTTTGGCCTCGTGACCTGTGGCTTGTCTTTTACGCAAAACGTAATCTCCTACCGTGAAGTGGTGGTTGCAGATGCGCTTGTCATGGTGTCGCTTTGCCGCCTGCTTGAAGTTGAGAAGATGACCGTACGAGTTGATTCTCTTTTCATCTGCTAAGTCGTGGTCGAGCTGTAGACTTAGTGTATTTTCGGCCTCATTGAAGTGCACGACCCTAAGACTTGGCAGGGCCATTTCCACTGGGGCCATAGCTTCCGACCCATAGGTCAAAGCAAAAAGGGTCTCCCCTATAGTATTTTTTCTCAACGTCCTGAGGGCCCACAAGGCCGTGGGTAAGTGGTCCGGCCATTTTCCTGCTTTTTCGTCCAAACTCTTTTTCAGCACGCTTAGAACCTGTTTGTTTCCGTTCTCGGCTTGCCCGTTGCCTTGTGGATAGTATACCGAGGATTGCCAGTGTTTGACGTTGTGCTCTTTACAAAACTCGTCGAATTCCTCCCGGAACTGCGGCCGTGGTCGGACACTATTACCCGTGGAACTCCGAATCTAGTCTAGACTTGATCTAGCAGAAAGTAAATCACATTATTGGTTTCGATTTTCACCAAGGCCATAGCCTCGATCCACTTGGTGAAGTAGTCCACTGCAACGACCACGTATTCACATCCAGAACGGCCTCGTTTCAGTGGCCCTATCAAATCGATAGCCCACATGTCAAACGGCCATGCCGCGACGACAATGCTTTGTTCAACTGATGGTAGCCTGGGGATGTCCGCAAACTTTTGACACTTGTCGCATCTCTTGGCATATATTCGAGCGTCCTTTTCGAGCTTTGGCCAATAATTTCCGGTGAGTAAAAATTTCTGAGCGAGCGTACGGCTAGCCGGATGGCCACCACACATTCCCTCATACAGCTCCGTGAGTACCCCGTGAACTTCTTCAGGCCGCACACATCGCGACAAGGGTTTTGAGAAAGATCGCCTATACAACACATTGTTCATGAGGGTATACCTGGCGGCTCTTCTGATCATGGCCCTGGCCTCTTTAGGGTCGGACGGTTGCATTCCTGATTCAATGTATGCTTTTAGCTCATCGATCCAACATGGATTGGTAGGTTGGAAATCCATGACCTCGGCCCGGTTGATGGTGGGCCCGGATAGATTCTCTACCATGATCGTGGGGTTGCTTATTTCGTCATTACCCGTTAACTTCAACAAATAGTCCACTCGGTGATTGTCCTCTCGAGGGATGTTGGTGAATTTACAATATTTGAAGCCGCTCTCGAGTTTTTTAACGAGATCAATGTACTTTTGGAGGATGTCGCAGTGGACCCCAAACGATCCCGTGACTTGATTGACCACCAGTTGTGAATCGCAGAATACTTCCACGTTTTCAACTTTCATGTCCTTAGCGAGCTCAAGTCCTGCTATGACAGCCTCGTATTCTGCTTGATTGTTTGAAGCGGTGAAATCAAACCTTAATGCTTTTTCGATTTCTTCCGAGGTGCCTGGCTCTAGCAAGATAATCCCGGTGCCGCAGCCCTTGTGACTAGCGGCCCCATCAACATAGAGTTGCCAATAGTGACTCGGCCTTTGAAGTTCGGATGATGGGGCTGCACTTGTAGCGGCATTGGGCGGAGAATCGGATTGTTCTTCCGTTTGTTCATTGAAACTCGTCTCCACAATGAAATCGGGCAAGGCTTGAGCCTTGATAGCTTTCTGAGGCTCGTATCGAATATCAAACTCTGTGAGCTCAATGGCCCATCACAGCAAGCGCCTAGATAAATCCGGCTTGTGTAGGATCTGGCGCAGCAGAGCGTCCGACAGCACAGTGATTGTGTGCGATGAAAAATAAGCCCTTAGATTGCAGGCAGCTATGACAACACAGTAAGCCAACTTCTCGATATTGAAATAGCAACTCTCAACGGGACTGAGAGCCTTAGAGACATAATAAACGGGTTTTTTGAGGGTGCCGTCCTTTTTGACAAGTGTTGCGGCTACAGCCCGGTCTGAGGCCGTGAGATACAAAAGCAAAGAATCCCCTAGGCTGGGACTGATCAACAGTGGCAAGCTTGACAGATAAGCCTTGAGCTCGTTGAAGGCTTGCGAGCATTCTTCTGTCCATGAAAAGGTCTTGCTTCCTTTGAGGATTTTGAAGAAAGGCAAACTTTTTTCGGCAGATTTGGAAATGAACCTTCCCAGAGCGATTATCCTGCCATTAAGTCTCTGCACCTCTTTCATCGTGGTCGGCTCATTCATGTTCATTAGAGCCTCTATCTTCTCGGGGTTCGCTTCGATTCCCCTCCGGTTTACCATAAACCCTAGGAACTTTCCTTCCTGAACCCCAAATGTGCATTTGGTGGGGTTGAGCTTCATTGAATGTTTTCTCACATTTGCAAAGGTTTCGTGAAGGTCCGCCAGATGATCCTGACGGCTTGATTTCACGACCATATCATCGATGTAAGCCTCCATGTTTTTGCCTATCTACGAGCTGAAGACCCTGTTTACCATCCTTTGATATGTGGATCCCGCATTCTTCAGGCTGAACGGCATCATCTCATAATAGTAGAGTCCGCCTGTGGCTCTAAAGGCGGTCATTTCCTTGTCTTCTCCACCCATTTTTACTTGGTGATACCCAGAGTAGGCATCCAGAAAACTCAGCATCTCAAAACCAGCGATCCTGTCTACCATCTTGTCAATTCGAGGCAGTGCATAGGGATCTTTGGGCAGGCCTTGTTTAAGTCGGTGAAGTCTATGCACATTCGCCACTTTCCGTTGTGCTTTTTGACCATCACTATGTTAGCCAGCCAAGTCGGATATTGAAGCTCTTTGATTATGCCCGCGGCTAGCAATTTATCAACTTCGCCTCAAAACTCTTATTTTTTGATTCAGGACCACGAGAGTTATTTCTTTCAATTTCTCTCTTTTTACCCGTCCTAAGTATTGGTATGTACCCGGATTTCATTTTTTTCACTGTCGTTTGACAGGGTAGAAATTATTCTATATAATTTTTTTCTAAATGGTTTTCATAACTAAACTTAAAAATACAATATGTGGAGAATTTCCGTGCTCGCTGCTAGATTGGTTTGAAGTTTCGGTCGATGCTCAGATAATGTAGCGCGACCTCAGGCCCCACACCCCTCATGTCGGTCACCTCCCAAGAGAAAGCGTCCCTATTTTCTTTTAAGTGCTCGATCAGCTCATCTCTCTCCTTTTCTGTAGCCTACGATCTGATCTTTACTTTCTGATCTGGATATTTCTCATTTATGACAGCTTCGATCAACTCATCCTTGGCCGTGAAGTCTGGTTGGTCTCGCACCTGCAGTGTCTCAACCTCTACGGATTTTTCAACGATCTCTTTTACCGTGGCGACTAGGTGGTATGGGCGTGGAATTCCTCGATTCTTGGTTTTTTGGAGTCGACCCTGTTCTTGGTCATGTAGTCGAGGAAGAATCCCGGTCGGCTCATGGTGACCCCAATATCTTCTCCCACGTGAAACTTCACCCTTTGGTGTGGTACAGATACCACCATCTAAAACTTTTTTCTGGCCGGAATCCCCAGGATCATGTTATAATAGGAGGGGAGATCGATGACCAGAAAAGTTATTACCTCTGTCCGTCAAGGCTCATAATCTCCAAGGGTGAGGCTGAGATCGATGGTACCTTTGACCCTCACAGTTTCGTTGGTAAAACCCTCTAACATTCCCAGACAGGGCTTCAGCTTTGCTTCTCCGAACCCGATTTGTTTGAGACATTCAAAATAGATTATGTCGCGACCAGCGCCGGTGTCGACCATGACTCGGTTAACATCGTGCAGCTCATTAACTCAATCTCGAGGATGATAGGCACCTCCATGACGCCATCTACCATTGTTAGTTCGCTCTTAGTGAACATGATTCATTTCTCTTTTTCTCCCAAGACTATCGGCTTCTCGAAACCCCGTGTGTTGATCGAATATATTTGTGATTTTAGATGACTATTGCTAGGAAGGCTTTCATGAATAACCTGGACCTCCCTCTGATAGGTGCGAGGTGTTCGCCCATTACTGGCACCAGCATCACCATCGCATTTATACTTGGCGGCTGGTCCCTCTCTTATCAACTTCTCGATTTCCCTTCTTAGAGTAAAACATTCGTCTGTAATGTGCCCGTGATCCTTGTGGCACTCACAGTATTTTGATTTATCATGAGTGCTGGCATCGCCCTTCATAGGCCTAGGTCTCTCAATTTGTTCGCGAATTTCGAAAAGTATTTGGGATGGCTTGGTATTGAGAGGGGTGAAATCATTTTCATTGATTTTGTATGGCGTCTTGGTCTCACGGTCTTGGTTCGCGACCTTACCGCGTTCCTTCTTGAGATTGTCACCGCGATCCTCTTTATGCGAGTTGTGCTCGGCTCTAGATTTTGATTTTCCCGTGGGAGACGGCGCTTCACTTACTCCCATCATTCTAGCCCTTTCTAGCATTTCTCTTATGCCCGCTCTAAGGGGCAGTAGGTTAAACTCCATTTTCATCGGGCCTTTGGTAATTCCTATGAGGAAGCAAGTTATGATGGCGTCGTCGGGAATGTTCCTCGTTTGATCGTAGATCCTAACAAACCGCTCGTAATAGTCCTTTCCCGATTCGTTTTTGCCCATGCGGACCTCGTAAAGATCCTCAATGGTTTTCTTTGGTCTGCTCGCTGACTTAATTTCCTTCACGAATTTGTCAGATAGATCCTCCCAACTTTCAATCGATCCACGAGGGAGCCCGCAGATCCATGAGGCGGCCCTGTCCTGCATACTTCCGACTAGAGCGATACACCAGGCGGGCTTATTCTGGGTTGCTAGAGTGATGCGACCCTGGAAAGCTGTGAGCCAATCATGTGGGCAAGTGTTTCCACTATAATAGTTGTAGCTAGGGTAACTGACCATTTCCTTGTTAGTAGGCAAAGTCTCATCTATCCTCTTGGTGAGCACGTCGATTCAAGAGATTGGTGAGGGCTTTTTGACGGGCCTCGACTTTTTAAGCTTAGCGAGCTCTTTCTTCATTATTTCCATCTGTTCTGTGAAGACCGGATCGTATCTCAGTGTAGGCGGGGGCGGGTTGGCCGTTAACTCAATCCCATGCTCTGAGATCGCTTGATTCCGTGACTCCTCCTGTTGGGCTCGCTTTTCCCTTATTATAAGTTGGGCATCTCTTCCATTTCTTCCTTCTTGCCTGGGTACTACGCCCCTCGCTGGGAGGCTTAGTCGGCTTAGGGCCCGACCTTTTTCTTTCTCACCCAGCCTTTTAAAAGCGGATCCTCTTTCTCCACTATTTTCCTAAGGATCCCCCCCAGTTGTGTATCCTTTTTCTTTCCTAGGGCTTTTCGACTCGACCTTAAAGACGCGATCCCCCCAGTTGTGTATCTTGTTAGGGAGATAGAAAAACAAACGGGGAATCTGGGCCCTTACGTTGGCCTGCCCTGGAAAAGAGGCACCACAGAGAAAATGAAACTGTTTGAATAAAGAAAGTGTGGGCTCTCTCTTCATCGTCCGGCAAAGAACAATGAAGGACATGATCTGAATAGCAGCCCCAACGGCTAGGTCGCAGGGTAATATTCGTAGCTCACACAATAGCTTAACCAAGAAAGGGTCGAAAGGAGGCCGGAAACCAGCAAAGAAGTGATCAAAATAGAGGATATGGTGTCTCCGGGGTGGCGAGCACAGATAAAGTCTTCTCGATCGCCAGGCTTCAGCTTATCCTCATCCTTCCTGTAATAGATCAAGGAAAACTTGTAAAGAGCAGGGTCGATATTATAGCGGCGTTGGAGAGTCCGTGCAAGGTCCTTGCTTTTCAGAATCCTCTCCCAGTGCTTCTCCAATCCTTTTGATAAAAATTCATGAGGGCGAACTCCCTCAAGGCCTCTGGGTTGTTAGTCTTTGGAGGCTTCCCTTTAGCCGCCGCCTCACCCACCGTCATGGTCGCAGGATCCGCCCTTTTTTTTCTTTTTGGTTTCTTAGGGAGCTCCAAAGGTTTGTGAGGGACCGATTCAACATCATCCTCGCTAGACCTTATCAACTCACGTAGAGCGGCATCCTCGACGTGTAACATATCGTCACCAGGCCCCCCGGCACCACTTGTACCAGCCACGGCTAGGGTATCATCATCGCCGCCACGGCCGCTAGTACTTGTCTCGCCTCGGTTACGAGCCACCTCCTTGCGACTTTTCTTTCGTCGCGGCGCCAAAGCAGGTATTAGGCTCCCCAGGTCAAATGGTTCCTCAGGATCGCGAGCCGTAGAACCCCTCGCCGCCAGCTCATCTTCTAAATCGTCATGCGCGACCTCTTCAGTGCTAGATGAAGCAGTTTCTTCTTCCAAGGCATAATCATATACCTTCCGATCTCCTTCGGAATCACCACGAAGGCTAAAATCATCGTCGGACATCCTACAAAACACAAGGAAATGCGGAGCTTTAAATCACCTGGGATAATGAAAATTACCCCAGGGAGGTGATCACACCCATCTCGACACCTTCCCTTTGGTTCTGCAGGAGAGAATGCAAAAACGAAAGAAGGAGATACAAAAAGAGGAAAGATACAACGAATCGTCAAGATAAAAACCCAAATTTTTTTTCCCTCCCAAAAAATGCCCAGCTTGTGTTTGAAAGAAAACCATACCAAAACAAGGGCACCCGCTCAAAAAACTCGATCTTTATTTCCCCAAACACCCCAAATACCGCACGTTATGCTAAGGGATGAAACGACCTTGAAAAATGAAAATAAATACGAAAGGAAAAGGCATCGGAGAAGCTTAGTTGAAGAGGAATTACCTGTTTCAGCTGAAGAGTGACCGAAAATTGGAAAAAGCAAGTGGAAACCTCAAGATTGGCCGCTGGAAACTACAAATCTTCAATGCGGTAACTAAATTGAACCTGAAGCTTCAAAAATCACCGCCGGAATCCCCGAATCTTCAACGGAAAACACTCAACGCTGATGAAGAGCACTCAAAATTGAGAGAGGAGTTTGGAGGAAATAGTTAGGGCAAAAAATGTTGAAGGAGTGTGCTTTGGATCTTTATATAGACAGAGGGGATTTGATCGAGCGGTCCGGATATGATCCATCCAACGGTCCAGATTCGGGCGGTTACCTTGGGGGGTTTCAAATTTCAAAATAGCCATCATTACGGCGGGTCAATCAATGCCCACGTAATAACGAACATCAAACAATGACTACACCATTACCAGGGCAGTTACCGAGACACCATTAGTGCCCACGTTGCTGCAGTTACCTATAACTGAAAGGACCATGATCTGACGGATCAACTACTCTATTACCCACGTTTGACGACATGCATCGCCCTGTTCAAGCTCGCCACCACCATGTCTCCTCCAACAAAAGTCTGTCCGCTTAAGAGCGCGGCATAAATAGGATATAAGCCAATCACTTCGAGGCAAGACGCATGAATAGTGCGGCCCTTAGTGAACAAGTCGCTCCAGACGACATGGTCGTCATAGACCCAAAATCACTTCGAGGCAAGACGCATGAATAGCGCGGCCCTTAGTGAACAAGTCGCTTCAGACGACAAGGTCACCATAGACCCAAAATCACTTCGAGGAAAGACGCATGAATAGCATGGCCCGTAGTGAACAAGTCGCTTTAGACGACAAGGTCGCCATAGACCCAAAATCACTTCGAGTCAAGACGCATGAATAGCGCGGCCCGTAGTGAACAAGTCGCTTCAGACGACAAGGTCTCCATAGACCCAAAATCACTTCGAGGCAAGACACATAAATAGCACGGCCCTTAATGAACAAGTCGCTTCAGATGACAAGGTCTCTATAGACCCAAAATCACTTCAAGGCAAGACGCATGAATAGCGCAGCCCTTAATGAACAAGTCGCTTCAGACGACAGGGTCGAAAAGACCCTAACCACTTTGAGGTCGTCCGCTTAATAGTACGATCCCAAGTAATTGGTCGCATAAATCAACAGAGGTAGGAAAGACTCCAGCAAGCAAGGAGATCTTTGTACACACTCTACTCTATGCTTGGCACTCCATGAAAATGCCTAAGACATAGAGTACGGGGCCATTGATACGTCTAAATATGCCGCCACCTATGAGTCCCCGGAAACAACCTATCTGGCCACCAGGATAGAATAGGACCGCGGCCATAGCATCGGCAACGACCATCTGATTAAGGTCGCAGAAGGGCGACCCCTCCAAGAGAGTTCACACCTACCAAGGTCACTAGTCGCTCAGGGGGCCGACTTGCGAGCTAAGTCAGAAACCAATAAAAGACCGCACGAGCCATGGAAGGGAGCAATGGAAGGGAAGTCAAGACAGGACAAGGAAGCAAGCTCACAGATCGCAAGCCGGGCGACTGATGAGAGTCAACCCTCTTATGCATTTCGAACTTAATTCACTCAGTTTTATAGCATTTCGGGGCATGTTTTTTTACCATTTAGATGCTACATCACGCTTATTACCACTCATTTCTCAATATTGCACTTAATCGAAAATCTAATATTTATCGTTGAAATGTGGATATTTTTGTGGCACACACGGGGTACCACGATACGATATAAGTCAACCAAATAATATATTTCACTCCATTTTTATCACATTTTAGAATTATAGCAAAGTTTTGCATCAATAATAATAATTATCGTAGTTATATAATTTATTTCAAAATATATATATATATATATATATATATATATATATATATATATATATATATATATATATATATAAAATAAATTTCTAATAATCGTAATTAATTTAAGATATATTTAACTAATTTTGTTATCGATTTACTGTGGTTTTTCTCGTTTTATTTAAATGCGAGATACACCGTGATGAAATCCTGAAGTCACAGCATAAAACTCCGCAAAATGGATTTACCAATATCAAAATCTTATTATTCTACTGACCAAGATCGAATATTATTAATGATTTGACAAGACCCGGTGCAGACCGGGTGTCTACCGGTCTACGCCGGAATATTTGAAGATTTGGGAAATTTTGAGCATTTAAGACGCATTAAATGAGTCTGATAGCCCCTCCACATGCCAAGATTCCAGCGCAGACCGGGGAAATACCGGCGCACGCCGGATGGACAAGCCTTGAATTATTATTTTTACTATTCACATACAAAGACGGTTCCTATATATATACCACAACAAAAGGGGAATGGAGGCAAGGAATTTTACTCCCATCTTGGAGACAAAAAAAAATTATAAAGGCTCATATAGCCAAAAACTAGTAATATCACTTATAAATATTTTTCATCCCCATCAACACTTAGAATGTGGACATCAAGTTATGATAGTTGATAAGTAAATGCTAGGCTGTCGGATGCAAATCAGTTGATGAACACCAGAGATGCAAGCAAGTTGTATATTACTAATTCCACGGTTGTACCGGTAACATTCTAGTATTATTTTGTGTTGTTAATCTGATTATTATGAATGTTAATTTTAATAAGTTAGTATTTATAGTAATGAGTGGCTAAACTTATAACTAGTCAGGGCAATGTAATTGAATTATTTTGATCTCTTTTGGTTAAACGGATGATGATTATGTAATGTAAATTTTAATTTCGATTGTGTTGAATCTTTTTCTACTTATATTAATTTTTAACCTGTATTGGAGTAATTAACCAATATTGGAACACACACACGTTATTGATACCGAACGGAGATATTAGGTGTGAGAACGAGGTAGAAAAACCAGAAGGTAAAATTGGCCGTTTATCGGAATCCTATTTCTTATCCGGGGAAAGATTAGTTGTACTCGAGAGCATATCATGTCAAATCATTAGGTTTAGGGCTCTTAAACCAAGGAGGAGGCATAGAACAATTTCGTACACTCGTATTCGGGGGAATTGTTAGAATAGGAGTACACTGTTTCACACAATTGAATACCCTTAATAGGCCGAATTAATCACATTCTTAAAACTAACAAAGACTGTAGTTCAATGAAATTGTCTTGGTTAGTATCTTTATTATTAATCGCTAATTTTATTAGTAACGTAAAACTATCACTTTTATGTTAAAACTGCGACTTAGATCAAGATAATAATAGCTAATTGGTGTTTAACCACACTTAAATTGCATCGTGTTCCCTGAGGAGACGACCTTGATTCACCAGACTAGACTATGATTTGACCCGGTACACTGCCGGTTAGATTGGACCGAAGTTTTAGCCGATCAAGTTTTTGGCGCCGTTGCCGGGGACACGCCAATTTATTGTGTTATTGGTTACTACTTGTATTAGTTCAAAATTCTTGAGGATAAGTCAACACTTTTCTTAATCTCATTTGTATCTTTGTTTCTTTGGTACTTACCTCATTGGTAAGTGGCCAGGTGTTATTTTATTATTTTCTTGTTAAATCTATCTGATAGTTGATGACCCGAAGCGGTAAGGCCCCACTCACTCCGTCAAGCCCGACATAAATACTTACGAAAGGCAGTTGAGAGTAGATAATAGACGAGGTCAAACCAGCCAAGGACATCTTGGTGAAAAATCTCCCCAAGAATCATCAAATCAAGAGACAGAAATGGCCAAAGCCAGTGATGAAACACCACCTGAACAAGGGCTTGCTCATGCCCAATGACATGGACAAAACCCCAATAATCCTAATCCACCATTGCAAAATCTTCCTCCACCACCAAATCCCAATAACCAGAATCCCAATAATCGGAATAACCAAAACCGAAACCAAAATAACCGTAATAATAATAACCCACCAAACCCAGACCCATTTGTGATCAAACCTTAAGAAGAAACGAGACCAACAATCCAATTCGTTTACCCAATGATGGAGCAAACAACTTTGAAATAAAATCCCATCTTTTTGGTTTAATTGACACAAGAGCCCAATTTTTAGGTGAGGATGACGAGGACTCGCATCATCACCTATATCTTTTTCAAGAATTGTGTAACACGGCCAAAATCCAAGGTGCTCATCGTGAATTGACAAGAATGTCAATGCTTCCCTTTTCTTTAAAAGAAAGGGCACGAGATTGGTTTATGTCTCTCCCACATCATTCCTTGACAAGTTGGGAGGACATTCAAACTGAGTTCTTGAAGCAATACTTTACTCCGGGTAGGAATTTGGAGTTGAAGGTCGAAATTGCTAATTTTAGACAAGGATCCGAGGAAACACTTGGAAATGCATGGGAAAGATTTAAGAAACTGTTAAGAGCATGTCCCGATCATGGTTACTCTCTTGACATGCAAATTCAACTTTTCTGTCGGAAATTGAGAAAGGACTCACGTTCGGATGTTGATCATGCATATGGTGGTTCTTTGATGATAAGTGAAGCACAAGTTGTTTATGATGCTATCGAGAAAATTTCTAAGAACAATAGGATGTGGGAAACTGGTTCTAGCACAAGAAAAGTAGCTTTTGTAGGAGAATCGACGTCAAATGCAGAAGTTTTAGCACACTTGGAAAATCTGAGTAGGAAGTTTGATGGCTTGCAAGGAAGCAAGAATCTAAGCTCGGAAGGTAAGATATCGAATAAATATTCAAATGACGGTATGAGAAATGATGACAATGTGTCATTAGGAATGGAAGAATCCGAAGGATATTCGAGGGAAGAAGTAAGTTTTATGCAACAACATAGGAATTTGAATAACGCTTACTCAAACTCATTCAATGCCATTAGAAGATATCACCCTACTTTTCGTTGGTCCGAGAACCCAACTAAGCAAGGACAACCACCCTATCCAACTCAGTACAAAAGCTCGTATAATGCGAATACTCAAAATCAAGGTTACCAAGGAAACACCTCGAGCCAAAACCACCAATCACCACCCAGATCATACCCACAACACACCACTCAAAGTATACCAGTTACACAAAGTTCCAATCCACCGGTAGAAGGAGTTGATAAGTGGGAAAAATTAATGGAAAATATGATGGGTGTGATGTCTACCCAGGCTCAGAGTATGGAAACCATGATGACTTCTATAGGCACAGTCACTAAGAATATGAGTACTTTAAAAACATCCATGAGTGGACATGACACGAGGATGAGAACCATAGAAGCATCTGTACGAAATATGGAAGACCACTTGAGTAGAGAAGGAGAACGGAAGAACAGTAGACCTCCAGGAGGATTACCTAGTAATACCGAAAGAAACCCGAGAGAGGTGAACGTAGTGATTACCCAAAGTGGAAGGGTATGTAGAAGTAATGGAGTAGAAAACTCCGGGAACAATGAAGTAGAAGATGATTTGGATGATAAATTCGAAAAAGAACTGGAAAATAAGGAAGAACCAGAATTCAGTAAAGAAGAAGAATTCATTGATGATTTCTTGAGACGTGATAGACATGTTGAAGCAGAAAGCGAAGATGAGGAATGGATCAAAGTCCCGAGAATACTGAAAAATCCAAGGGCTAGCGATCTAAGGACCTTATTTAATGAACATGTCAGAAAGGATGAGGTTACTGATAGTACAGTCCAAGTGGGAAATAACAACTCTCAAACAACAGAACAAGTGAAGAAGAACTCAGGGCACATTTCAATGAAAGTAGTACAGGATCAGGACACGTGGCGACCAGTACTAGGCCTGTAAACGAGCCGAACCCTACCGAACCCTGGCAGGGTTCGGCTCGGCTCGGTGTGTTCAAACCTTAGGCTCGGCTCGGCTCGAAATGGCCGAGCCTTATATTTTCATTATTCGGCTCGGGTTCGGTCTGGTATTTAGGGAAAAAAGCTCGGCTCGGTTCGGCTCGAACATGTCGAACCGTTCGAACATGTTCGGCTCGAATCTGGTTTTTAAAAAATCGTAACATGTTCGCTCGGTTTTAAAAAACATGTTCGGCTCGAGCAAAGATATGAATTTATGATATCCGAGCCGAACATGTTCGAACATGTTCGGCTCGACCACCGAATATCTAATTTGTAAGGTTCGGCTCGAAGTTCGAATCCACGAAACGAGCCCGAATCGAGCTTTTTCGAGCTGAATACTCCAGATCGAATCAAATACTTAGGTTCATTTACAGCCCTAGCGACCACCAAATGCTCAAACGTTCAAGGAAGCAGCACCGTCACCATCTAAGGAGAAAGGTAAGGGAGGCATGACTTCAGATCCAAAAATTATTGATCTTAAATCTTTACCTTACCTACCTAGAGATCAAATTAAAATTTTGAAAATGGATAAAAAAAAAGTATGCACGTTTCCTTGACACATTTTGTCACCTTAATGTCAATATCCCTGTCATTGAAGGCACTAATCAATATGCCCACATATGGAAAGTTTCTCAATGATATCCTCTCAAACAAAAAACGTTTAGAAGAATATGAGAACATCTGCCTTAATGAAGAATGCTCCGCAGTATTGCAGCACAAGCTCCTGCCGAAACTAAAAGACCCCGGTAGTTTTACCATCCCATGTGAGATTGGGTGATTTTTTTTTAAAAAGGTACTCTGTGATCTCGGAGCCAGCATTAATCTCATGTCTTACGAGAATTATAGGAAACGAGGAATAGGAAAGCTCAAAAACACCGAGATGATTCTCCAGATGGCAGATAGGTCTATTAAACGTCCTAAAGGAGTCATCGAAGATGAGTTGGTTAAGATAGATAAGTTTTACTTCCCAGTTGACTTTGTAGTTATGGAAATGGAAGAAGGATTTTCAGCACCTCTCATTCTTGGTCGACCATTTCTAGCTATGGGAAGAACCCTTATTGACGTTCAAAAGAGTGAGTTAATTTTAAGAGTCAATGAAGATGAGGTCACTTTTAATATCTTTAAGGCTATGAAAAATCCATACAAATCACAGGAATCATGTTCATTCATAGATACTATGTCATCTATTTGTATAGATCATGCTGAATTACAAACTTTTGAGGATAAGCTCGAAGAATGTTTGGCCTTATCTATCTATGAAGGAGATGACTAGGAAATGGAAGAAGTCATCTTTCACCTAAACACAGGTAGATCTTTTGAAAGATGACCATGGCATCGTTATTTAGACTTAGAACTGGATGGCCCAGTATTGAAACCTTTGGTGAAAGAGCCACCAAGGAATCTGGAACTGAAACCTCTCCCTTCAAATCTTAAGTATGCATTTCTTGAAACTGGTAATTTGCTTCCTGTTATTATTTCATCATCATTAACTAGTTCACCGGAAGATCAATTGTTAAGGATGCTGAGGCAACATAAGAAAGCATTTGGATGGACAGTGGCAGATATTCAAGGAATAAGTCCTGAGATTTGTGTACACAAGATCATCTTGAATGAAGGAGCTAAGCCATGTATCCAGCCACAATGCCGCCTCAACCCGAACATGCAAAAAGTGGTCAAGAAAGAGGTTATTAAACTACTAGAGATGGGGATCATTTTTCCTATATCAGATAGTAAATGGGTAAGTCCCACCCAAGTAGTACCAAAAAAGGGTGGTTTCACGGTAAAAGAAAATGACAACATGAGTGGATTCCGACAAGAGAAGTCACAGGATATCAGATGTGCATTGATTTTCGTAAACTGAATGAGCACACTAAGAAAGACCATCATCCGCTTCCGTTCATAGTACAAATGTTGGAACGGTTAAGTGGACATAAATTCTATTGTTTCTTGGATGGCTATTCAGGCTATTTGCAGATATTTATCGCAGCAAGGGACAGAGAGAAAACGACTTTCACTTGTCCGTATGGAACCTTTGCATACAAAAGAATGCCATTTGGCTTGTGCAATGCTCCAGCTATGTTTCAGCGATGTATGATGGCAATATTTTCAGACATGGTAGAAAATTTTTTGGAATTATTCATGGACGATTTCAGCATTTTTGGAGACTCTTTTGGAGAATGTCTCACACACTTGGAACGTGTTCTGAAACGCTGTGAAGACACCAATTTAGTTCTATACTGGGAAAAGTGCCATCTAATGGTATCAGATGGTATTGTTCTAGGTCATAGAATTTCTGAAGAAGGTGTTGAGGTAGACAAAGCCAAAGTCGAAGTAATTGAAAAGTTACCTCCACCAGTAAATCTGAAAAATCTGAGGGGATTCCTTGGACATGCTGGTTTCTATAGAAGGTTTATTGCAGATTTTTCCCGCATAGCGAAACCTCTTAGTCATTTTCTTGAGAAAGAGGTGCCGTTTAATTTTGATGACAAATGTATGGAAGCATTTGAGACTCTAAAGGCACGGTTGATAACTGCACCAGTGTTAGTGGCACCATATTGGGATCTACCCTTTGAGCTTATGTGTGATGCAAGCGATCTGGCGGTTGGGGTTGTTCTAGGTCAACGCCATAACAAAGTACTTAAGGCAATCTACTACGCATCCCACACTTTAAACACAGCCCAGCTTAATTATACCACAACAGAAAAGGAGCTACTTGCCGTAATCTTTTCTTTGGACAAATTTCGTTCTTATCTCGTTGGTTCTAAGGTCATTATCTACACTGATCATTCAGCATTAAATTACTTGTTGAGTAGGAAAGATGCAAAACCTCGTCTTCTCAGATGGATTCTGTTACTTCAAGAATTTGACATTGAAATTAAATATAAATAGGGTAGTGAGAATGTAGTAGCAGACCATTTGAGTCGTATGGAGTCTACCGAAGAAAAAGGAAAGAGACAGGAGATCAAAGATGCATTTCCATATGAACAGCTCCTCATGGTTGATGCTCCTCCAACAATGCAGCTCATTAAAACTAGTAAAACACCGAAGGAGAGCTCACCATGGTTCGGCAATATCATTAATTATTTTACTTGTGAGTATATTCCGCCTCATTGGACATGGAAACAGAAAAATAAGTTCTTTTATGATTTAAAATTTTATTATTGGGAAAAACCGGACCTCTTTCGAAGATGTTCGGATGGCATAATTAGGAAGTGTGTGCCCGATAATGAAATTTTAAGTATCTTATCTTTTTGCCATGGGCTGGTGGACACCATGGAGGGTGGAAAACCGCCTACAAAATATTGCAATGTGGTTTTTACTGGTCTGCACTGTATAAAGATGCACACCACTATGCACGATCTTGTGAATCATGCCAAAAATGGGGAAACATTTCTAAAAAACACGAGATGCCTCTTCAACCTATATTGGAATGTGAATTGTTTGATGTTTGGGGCATTGATTTTATGGGCCCTTTTCCTCCATCCTTTGGTAAGAAATTCATCTTAGTAATGGTCGATTATGTATCAAAATGGGTCGAAGCCGAAGCTCTTCCCACTAATGATACCAGGGTAGTGCTAAAATTCCTTTAAAAAAATATATTTACGAGATTTGGCACTCCTAGGGCCATCATTAGTGACAGAGGGTCACATTTTTGTAACCGACCATTTACCAAGTTGATTGAGAAATATGGTGTAAAACACAAGCTTGGAACGCCATACCATCCACAAACTAGTGGCCAAGTTGAGGTGTCTAATAGAGAAATAAAAAGAATCATTGAAAAAACTGTCGATTCCAACCGAAGGAATTGGGCAGAAAAATTAGATGATGCACTCTGGGCATACCGAACAGCTTTTAAAACACCGATTGGTTGTTCTCCCTATAAACTAGTTTTTGGCAAGTCTTGTCATCTTCCGGTTGAGTTGGAACATCGGGCTTTCTGGGCTATTAAATTTCTTAACTTTGATCCTAAGGCCGTGGGTGATCATCGATTACTCCAACTCACGGAACTTGAGGAGTTTCGCCTCGATGCTTATGAGAATGCTCGAATCTACAAGGAACGCACGAAGTCTTTCCATGATAAGAGAATCTTTCGTCGTGAGTTCCTAGTGGGGGATCGAGTGCTCTTGTACAACTCACGTTTGAAATTGTTTCCAGGTAAGCTTAAGTCTAGGTGGACAGGTCCATTTTTGGTAACTAAAGTACATGCATCTGGAGCAGTCGAATTGACGGACGGAAAAATGACTTTCATAGCCAACGGTCACAGAGTGATGGTTTATGTAGAAGAGGAAGGAATCCCTCCAACTCGAGAGGTGATGTCCCTTGTTGACCCCCCGGTAAATTAAAACAAAAGATAGTCGAGCTATATACTATAAACTTAGCAGTCATGGGTACTATCCTTCTAATTACTTCAGCATTTATTTCCAGTTGAAGGTATATTTGGCTGCTGCATGCTTGGTGAGTAATTATTTAGAAGTACCCCTTTTGTTATAAAATGTAAATCAACTATCGTCATTTTAAGATGTAAAAATAAAAATAATAAATTAAAAAAATAATTATATAAATAATAAATAACAAGGTATCTACCTACATACTTTCAATAAAACTTGATAGTATAAAATAAAATAAAATAAAAATACATACATACATATATATATATATATATATATATATATATATATAGAAATGAGTTCATATACATACCTATTGATCCATGATTACCGTACATACTACTAAAATAGTGCATCTTATCACTATTTTAGTGCACCTGGTTATTGTTTGAGTGCACCTAGTTAATGAAGCGGGGAAATCTGCTATTAGGTAATACTAGAAACCTAACTAGAAACATGCTCCTCAATTTGTAGTTGCAATCAAACAATAATAACCAGTGCACTAAAATAGTGATCGATGCACTATTTTAGTAGTATGTACTGGTAAGCATGGATAGTATGGTATGTAGGGAACCCAACCTATATATATATATATATATATATATATATATATATATATATATAGAAATTTTGTATAAACAGGCTAATACATAAATATTTATAATAAAACTTAATAAGTTAAAAAGTATTAATTGTGAAAGAAACCGTCTAGTTTTATCCGGCGTACGCCGTGTGTAAGTACCGGTCTACGCCGGCTTTACCCGGTCTGCGCCGGCGTGCACAGATTAAAATAAGAGGGATTCAATTTTCCTCTCTCCTCCTTAACTCCCTCCCTCAATTATCGGCCCTCTTCCCTTCTTCCCCATAACCTCTCATCTTCTCCACCAACCCTCAAACACCTTAACTCATCCATCTTTTTAATCAAGCCTCCAACCATCCCCCACAATTTACCTCACACCTCTTCTTCCCAAAAGTTGTATTTATTTTAACCACCGAGGAAACACACCACTTTAAGTGAAGAGGCGGCTCCATCTTTTCCGGCGAATCTTCACTAATTCCGGCCACCAACCATCTTCCAGTAACATCAACACAAAGACAAGGTATAAAATTTGATCTCTTATTCCTAATATAAGTTTATCTTGCTTTTTAATTAAATAAATTTTATTCTCATTTTGTAAATTTTATCTTGCTCGTTTTATTCATACCACCCTCGTAGATGGCCGAATCCTCAACCCCTCGTAGGAAAAATGCCGGTAAAAAACGTAAAACCGATACCCCAGTTGTTGTAGTCCCAGTTCATGAGCCCCGCCCTCTCACTGCCGAAGAGGAGGCTGTCTCTTTAAGAAAAAATGCTACTCCAGTTGCCATCCAAGTCTATGACACGTATTTTCATAATTGTAGTCTTCTGCTTGAGCGTGGTATAGAATTTAGGTCTCTACGCACTGAGTTTAGACAAATTTTTGAAAAACGAGACTGGTTAGAAATTGCCAAAGAACGCACTAATGCCACTATGGTAGCCGAATTTTACTCATTCATTTCAGCCTATGAACCTGTTGAAAACGGACCACTCACCTCAGTTTCAATCTGTGGCACCATCATCCTCTTTACTCCTGAAATTATTAATGCATTTTATAGAATCCCTGAGATTCCTGTCGAGCAAGATTATTATACAGTGTGGAATCTTGATCAGCCAAATCTAATGCTCATTAAGTCTCTCGAGGCTCAGCACGCTTCCGATCCATCTGCCACTTGGGTCGAACGAAGGTTTAAGTTTGGTGGATGTATCAAGGATGTTCGAGCCCTAAAACATTTTCTAGGCCATAATGTGAGTCCCTCTAGACGTCTTAGTGCGTTTGGTTCTGATGATGTTTGCATTGCCTGGACAATCGTTCTAGACGTACCAGTTAATTTAGGACGCCTTATCTATTTTAAAACTCGTGATTTTGCTAACAGTCGTTTTAGGAGTGGCAATATGCCTTTTCCTAATTTAATTTTTGCACTCTGCATTCGAGCCCAAGTCCCTGTCCTTCCATCTGACAGAATTGTATCACCCTCTGCGCCTAAAATTGGCCTTCGCTTGGCTGAACTTCCAGCTGGTCGCTTAGACTACAACAATCCCGCCCGAACTCAAGGATTACCTGCTAGGTCTTCTCAAACGTCTGTTCCACCTTTGTTTTCTTCCCCAAGCATGCTTCCTGTCCAGAACCTTGCTCAGAAAGCTCGGTTTGACTTCATAGACTCTACACTAGATACCATTTTAAGGGGCCAAGCCACAACTGATGCTAACATGGTCTCAGGCTTTGAGAGAGTTCGTCTTTGGGCTGAGGATATCCGTGTTGGTCTCAGGGGTCAACGCGCTTTTTTAAGATCTTTAAATCCGGCGTATGAATAGATTTCTGATAATCAGCCCCAGTGTCAAGCAAATCCGTATACCTTGCCTACCTGGATCTCTCAGGCACCTACTCATACCTCCTACCAGACTTTTCCTAGGACTACTATGGCCCCTGGTGGTATGGCTGGTTTTGTGTCTACAGGTGCAGGAACTACTGCTGATTTTTCTTCTTTTGGATTTGGTGTTCCGTCTTCACTTTCGTCTGTTACTGCTGGCTTGGGCAGTATGGGTTTAGAAGGATCAGTGGTTATGTCCACTAATGCTACTGGTGCTCGTTTAGATGCTTTAGCATCCGCCGCCGCCTTCTCAGATCCGCTCCAGTACTTAAACATTCTGAATCCGGCACATTTTCACGGAGCAGGTCTTATGAGTCCAATAAGCTTTGCACCAACGGGAACGATGTCCATGCCTAGTGCTAATTTTCCGGGACTTATTCGAGACATCGAGATTGAAGAGTCTGAGACAGAGTCAGACGATTGACAATTACCTAAAAACTATTTCTTAGTATTTTGAGTTATTATGTTTAAATAATGTTAACAGTATGTTGATTCTATGACTGTTTTTTTTGTATTATGATATTTTGGTTAATGCACTCTGTGGGTAGTGCACATTTTGCATTTTATTTAGCATGACTTTATTTAGTATAAATTTATGTTGGCTGCTAAATCTTTGATTGTAATTTGATAGAATTTGGTTCCAAAAGTTGTTTTGAACTCCGTATGTGAATTGGAGCTATCCGGTCTGCGCCGGCCCTTAACCGGTCTGTGCCGGCTCCTCAAGTTGCACACCGACCTGACTCCCCTATGGCTAGAAAAATGATCATTTTTATTCTTTTGGTGTCAGACGTTTATTCTTATCCGGCGTGCGCCGGCTACTATCCGGTCTGCGCCGGATGTGTTATTTCTGGACCGACCAGAAATAACTCCAAAAAATCTCCACTTCTATTTATAGCAACTTTTCAACCTAATAAATTACACCAACTCTTCTTTCTCTTGAGTCTTTTATAGCAAATATGTCCACTTCATCACCCCCCTCTGTAAACTCCATTTCACCTCCTTATTCCCCCGATTCAGTTGTTTAATAATATGAAGTCCACTATAACACTCCCACCATAATCAATTACGCTACTGAAACAGCCAGAGATCGATACTTTTCGAATTTTTTTCATTCTCCTATTTTGGTCGAGAAGGGTTTGAATTTACGCAAACTTAACGAATAGGGGGATATACGTATCCTTTTGGGCGGATGGGATCGTTTTGTTCATACCCCCCGTGGACGAATTAATATAACCATGGTTCGTGAATTTTACGCCATTCTCTCTGAAACCTCTTCGGTTGAAGCCACTACTATTGTCCACATTCGTGCTACTACAGTCCCTTTTACACCTGCTATTATAAACCAAGTTTTTTCAATCCCTCCAACACAAACTACTCCTCACCAGCATTATGAAATAGAATGGCAGTTGGATACTGTTACGGGTATCATTAACAAATGCACTGAAGCCTTCAAAGTTCTGTTTCCTAATTATGATCGTGATCGTAACGTGTCCACTTCTGCCTTGTTACCTCACTTGCGTGCATGGAAACACTTTATTAACTCATGAATTTTCCCAACCAATGACTTTTCTGAAGTCAATGATGATGAAATGCTTTTGCTTTACGCCATTTCTGTTGGTGCAATAATTGATTGGGGAATTCATATTCATCGCACTGCTGTCAATTTTGCCCTGGCTCGTAGAAACTTTCGTCAGCCTTTACCATTTCTTTGGATAATTTCTCGACTCTGTAATCATGTTGCTGGTGTCCAAATGTTTGGTACTGATGAGGTTTTTCCTTGTCGTCATTCCCAAGTTGCGTTGTTACCGGTAGACATTCCCGGTGGCTCATCTTCTGCTGAGGCGGGGGATACTGACTAAGCTGGTTTCTATTTTAGCATTCCTTGAGGGTTGATCTAGTAGTTTTTATGGTTGGTCAAGTTGGGTGGTTTCTATGATATTGTGCTATTTTTCTTGGTTGTTTTTCAGTTTGTAAGATAACAAATAATGCTGTTGGCGTGTTATGACTTTCTACCTTGTATAATATCTATATGAAATAAATAAATCAAGGCTGCTATTATGTATTTATATTATTGTTCAATTACTATTCTGCACTTTATCACGAACCTCTCTGACCATCTTTTCAATTATGGTCTATACTAGGATTGAAACAATTCACGCCATGTTATTTTTACACTAACCAGAAAAATAAAATAATAAAAAGTTAAAAAATAGTTTCCTCCTTATTTTCTAACAACTTCTTTATTACTCACTCGCCATCGGGTCGATGCCAGCTCGTAAGTAGGGAGTAGAGCCATAGTTAGTCAATAAAACGGAAACATTATAAAATATTAGAAAAACACTTTCTTTTTAATTATCCTTAAGTATTCCAAGCATGATAAATTATAATTGATACACTTGATGTAGTGTATTTGAAAGAATAAGTTTTTAATAAAGTGAGTAAACACGATGCATTATGATAATATAATATTTGTCTATCTTTGACTGTAATCTGATTTTTGAGTACGTATAATTAAATAATTTTTGTCAAATATTTTATTGATGAAATTAGACAAGTATACCTGCAATTATAGTTAACTTTTAGAAATGCTTTCTTTCAAGACGAATCATGGTTCTGGAATCGGATTAGGGATGACAATTTTTGGCATAACTTTGACTCGACCATAGCCAAATGGCCTACCCGAACATAATTTCCATTTTTGTCCCCATCTCAGCCTTGTAGAGTGGCGAGACCCCACTCGAACTAGCCATTGTAATTAGCTACATTATAACCAACCCTTAGCCTAAGTTGGTCTACATTCCCTTGGCATCCCGCAAGTTTAGTATATACTTATGGATAGCGGTGACGACATCGGAACTAAGTATCGATACATTAGAATGGCACGAGTTGAGATTGATACATTGTTATTTGGAGGTCATTTAGCCAAATTATTTTGATTTCAAAAAAAAACCAAAAATTGTTTTTTTTCGAAATACGAAAGCTTTATTAAAATCAGACAAACCGAACTTACAACACGGTAAAACCCGCACTACAACGCGGCCAAAAACTGCACTACAACGCGGTCTAGCCGCACACAAAGCAACCTACAATAAAACAAAGCCGAGCAATAGGTCGAAATCGAGGGTGCTGAACAGAAGGAAATTTTCCGAAAGAAATGATTCCGTAAGAAGGCGTTCAGACACATGGATCCTCTCGTCAACCTATTATTTGACAAACACTTACAAGGAACTAAAACAACATTTATAAAAACCAACTAAAATAATATTAACAACGTGCTAGCAGCGCCGCCGAAGTGCAAGACAAAGCAGCAAACTAAGGCCAACGACCAAGATAGACGCCACAAACCCCATCGTCATCGACCGCCACCCCCAGGCGGAGAGCGAAGCCCGTAAGAGATGACTAACGCCTCCGCCAAAAGAACGACTACCATAACCGCCAATTAAGAGCCCGAAGCCTTAACGGTGTTATGTAAGCCACACAATAATGAGTAGCTCCATCCAATAGGGAACAGTCATGCCGCCCGTCTCAAACAGAAGCGAAGAACCAGCAGAGGGGAGGGACAGTGAACCGCCAACGAAGACCGCAACGAGAGACGACTGCCACCGGATCGCCGCCGGACCTCCACCAGGAACCATCGCCTCCAGCACCAGATCTAGGCAGAGAAAGCCACAGATCCGTAAAAACCGCCCTACACCGTCAACTACCGACAGCCCAAACATCGATCTTCACCATCGAACTCGATGCAAGCTACGAAAGAGCTTGGAAGCGGAGATCTAAGCCTGCTTCCAGATATTGAAAGGTGGAGGCGGGGGAAGCACAGAGAGGGAACATAAGAAGAAAAGAAGCAAAAAGACTAGATACAGTGGCCGGACGCCGACAGCCTAGCGCTACCGGCGCCGGAAAAGATCAATAGAGCTTAGGCGGAAGTCAGGACAGAGGGAAGAAGAAGAGAGAAGCCTTATTACAAAGTACTACGCTTTTTTTTTTAGTCCCAAAAATTGTTTGTAAAATGTTGTTCCAACCAATAATTTAGGAACCATTTGTATATATGTGTGAGACATTGGAGGCGATTTTGCGAGTTTTTTAGACTGTATCAGAATATTACTAATCGAGGTATTTTTTTTATCAAGAAATTGAAGGTGTAAGTAAGTACGACTTGTTTTTTTCTCTTGATTCTTCTTTTTTTTATCCTTTCGATTAGCCAACACCCTGAGCCTGAACGTTACAAGCCACTTTGCCAACTACTTGACTTAGTCTTTGATTCCGGTTATTCATGAGTGGCGATTAAAAGTATTTCTAAAACTTTAACTATATCTAGTACGTAATGCATGTAGAATTTCATTTAAATAATGTTTGATAACTAATTTAATGGTTATACATACTTTCTTCCATTAAACTCTTAGAAAGACAAAATCATTATATGATCTTGATGATAACTAAAGTACATCACTGCATTAGAATCTTAATCTAGACAATTACATTGACTCCCTTGTGTCCTTATAATTTATCGCTTAGTTTGCTCGAGGATGATCAAAAGCTAAGTAGGGAGTAGTTGATATAGGTCAACCAAATAATAAATTTCACTCCATTTTTATCACATTTTCGAGAATTATAGCAAAGTTTTGCATCAATAATAATAATTATCGTAGTTATATAATTTATTTCAAAGAATATATATATCCAATAATCAGAATTAATTTAAGATTTATTTAACTAATTTTGTTATCAGATTTACCTGTGTTTTTTCTCGTTTTATTTTGTACAGATACACCGTGATGAAATCCTGAAGTCACAGCGTAAAACTCGGCAAAATGGATTTACCAATATCAAAATCTTATTATTCTACTAACCAAGATTGAATATTATTAATGATTTGACAAGACCCGGCGCAGACCGGGTGTATACCGGTCTACGCCGGAATATTTGAAGATTTGGGAAATTTTGAGAATTTAAGACACATTAAATGAGTCTGACAACCCCTCCACATGCCAAGATTCCGGCGCCGACCGGGGAAATACCGGCGCACGCCGGATGGACAAGCCTTGAATTATTTTTTTTACTATTCACAAACAGAGACGGTTCTTATATATATACCACAACAAAAGAGGAATGGAGGCAAGGAATTTTACTCCCATCTTGGAGACAAAAAAAATTATAAAGGCTCATATAGCCAAAAACTAGTAATATCACTTATAAATATTTTTCATCACCATTAACACTTAGAATGTGGACATCAAGTTATGATAGTTGATAAGTAAATGCTAGGCTGTCGGATGCAAATCAGTTGATGAACACCAGAGATGCAGGCAAGCTGTATATTACTAATTCGACGGTTGTACCGGTAACATTCTAGTATTATTTTGTGTTGTTAATCTGATTATTATGAATGCTAATTTTAATAAGTTAGTATTTATAGTAATGAGTGGCTAAACTTATAACTAGCCAGGGCAATGTAATTGAATTATTTTGATCTCTTTTGGTTAAACGGATGATGATTATGTAATGTATATTTTAATTTCGATTGTGTTGAATCTTTTTCTACTTCGATTGATTTTTAACATGTATTGGAGTAATTAACCGATATTGGCACATACACACGTAATTGATACCGAACGGAGATATTAGGTGTGAGAACGAGGTAGAAAAACCGGAAGGTAAAATTGGCCTTTTATCGGAATCCTATTTCTTATCCGGGGAAAGATTAGTTGTACTCAAGAGCATATCATGTCAAATCATTAGGTTTAGGGCTCTTAAACCAAGGATGAGGCATAGAACAATTTCGTACACTCGTATTTGAGGAAATTGTTTGAATAGGAATACACTGTTTCACACAAGTCTAGGTTTCCTTAGCTCGTCATTGATCCTTTAGTCATTTCTTGGGCACGTATCGTGTCACACAACAGAAAAGATCATGTGCTTTTGACAATCAGATCATAAAAAATTAAAAAAAAAAATAAAAAAAAAAGTAGAAACCCAAATAGAAAAAAAAAAATTTAACCCAAAATTTAGAAATACTACCTTCATTCACCAAGTTCGATTTTGCTGCTACATGTATTGGAACATCAACAAAATCCTTGGGATGCCGGGACAATGTCTAAGGGAATCGGCTCATGTGGCTGATGATTGACAGCAAAAGTGCAGTACAGATGTGCTATTTTTCTGAACATGTAGGATATCCACCCCTTCCAAGAGGTTTGATCAGCGAGTGGCATTCTGCCAAGTTCCATAAGCGAGGGTTTTCTGCTTTGAAACCGGGAGTTCTTCTTCAAGACCTGGGCAAAACTTAACCGTGTGATCGATTAAACCATAATAGAAGCAACAATTTGGAAGACGTTCATACTGAATAAGGCCCGAAAACTTCTCATCATCAATATCGATTTGGACAAGGCGGCGTAAAGGGGCGTTTGTCGGAACCCTAGCCCTCATACGTAAAAAACGATGTCCGGTGTTTAAGTCCTCCCTGATCTGACCTGCATATACCTTATCGAAAGAGCTTGCAATATGACGGCAAACAGAGGGGATGTTCCTCCCGATGTGCACCCATAACTCCTTCTCTATTTAGGGTTTGGAGAGGCGAGCCGTTCTAACAGAGAGGAAATCCCGGGGGGAGAATATCCAACATATAACGTCGTTATTATTATTATATTTTTTTCCAGGAATTTTTTCCGGGTTTGGGTCGGGTAATTGAAGTTGAATGGGTTAAATCCATTCGTGTATATATTATATACAAGAGGTTTGATCGGCGAGTGGCATTCAGCCAAGTGCCATAAGCGAGGGTTTTCTGCTTTGAAACCGGGAGTTGTTCTTCAAGACCTGGGCAAAACTTAACCGTGTGATCGATTAAACCACAATAGAAGCAACAATTTGGAAGACATTCATACTGAATAAGGCTCGAAAACTTCTCATCATCAATATCGATTTGGACAAGGCGGCGTAAAGGGGCATTTGTCGGAACCCTAGCCATCATACGTAAAGAACGATGTCTAGTGTTTAAGTCCTCCCTGATCTAACCTACATATACCTTATCGAAAGAGCTTGCAATATGACGGCAAACAGAGAGGATGTTCCTCCTGATGTGCACCCAGAACTCCTTCTCCATTTAGGGTTGGAGAGGAGAGTCGTTCTCACGGAGAGGAAATCTCGAGGGGAGAAAATCCAACGTATAACGTCGTTATTATTATTATTTTTTTTCCAAGAATTTTTGCCGGGTTTGGGTCGGGTAATTGAAGTTAAATGGGTTAAATCCATTCGTCTATATATTATATACAAGAGGTTTGATCGGCGAGTGGCATTCAGCCAAGTGCCATAAGCGAGGGTTTTATGTTGGTAACCGTAACCCCCGGAACTTCTTCGTAGTGACTCCCTTCCATGCCCCATTTTAGAGGGAACCTCGAAGTGGCTCTATCTCATTCTATTCCATCCATATCCCAATTCCATTCATTTACTATTAATATCCCTTTAGTGTCATTGACATAACATATGTCGTTTCTAGTCTATCTCTTTCTATTTCTTTTCCCGTAGAGGCTGGACATACCATTGTGATATTTCTTAATTCTAGTTGACGATACGCCACCGCTTACCCATGTATGGACCGACATGATCACTACGTACCATAAGCGCCACTATTAGATGGCCCTCATAGAAGATCTTATATGCCTTTTAAGTGCACAAGTTAAAAGATTAGCTTTAAGCCTACAAATAGCACTCTGGGCCCTACCCCAACAGACATATTTATATGGACATATCCGCCACCCGCAAGGTTTTATGATACGAAAGCAGGAGTTCTTTTTCAAGACCTGGGCAAAACTTAACCGTGTGATCGATTAAACCACAATAGAAGCAACAATTTGGAAGACGTTCATACTGAATAAGGCCCGAAAAATTCACATCATCAATATCGATTTGGACAAGGCGGCGTAAATAGGGCATTTGTCGGAACCCTAGCCCTCATACGTAAAAAACGATGTCCGGAGTTTAAGTCCTCCCTGATCTGACCTGCATATACCTCATCGAAAGAGCTTGCTATATGACGGCAAATAGAGGGGATGTTCCTCCCGATGTGCACCAGAACTCCTTCTCCATTTAGGGTTTGGAGAGGAAAGCCGTTCTCATAGAGAGGAAATCTCGGGGGGTGGGGGAAATCTAACGTATAACGTCGTTATTATTATTATATTTTTTTCCATGAATTTTTTCCGGGTTTGGGTTGGATAATTGAAGTTAAATAGGTTAAATACATTCGTCTATATATTATATATAGATAGATATATATTCTAATCATTGTTCTTTTTTCCGGCGCGTTGTTCTTTTCACGAAAAAAGGAAGGTATTTTTTTTATTTTTTTTATTTTTTTATCTTCCATACGTGAGTAATAATGGCAACATGTTTGCCTTAAAATTAGGAGAAACAATACGGAAATTTTTGCAACGTTAAGCATCAACTACAGTATATCGCTGAAAAGTTTAAATAGAATTCTAAGAGGCACTTGAATAATTCAGTAATAGTATAAACCATTATTAAACATCCCAATATTAACTACCACTTAAATGTTTTAGAATAAGTACTTATTTATTTTAACAAACGGGCCTTGGAAGAAGGAAGGCTTTCAAGCCCTTCCTTCCACATGGCCAGCCAAGCACTTAGGATTCCTGCAAATAAAATATATATATTTCCACTGTTCATGCTTTGATCCAGCCCAAAAATAAATAAATGGCCTTGTAATGATCAGCCAACTTTTATCCCTGCTATAAAAGAGTATCATGAAACCCTAGATGACCTTCTCCTCAATCACTTTTGTCACCAACCTCAAAAAGGAACGAAAGAAACATCAGCAAAAAAACTACCGCGAACATTAGCAAAAACTATAGGGAAAAAAGATCCTTTAGCAAATCGAACAATGGGTTTTATATCTTGTGATAATACAATGGGTTTTCTTTCGTTCCTTTTTGAGGTGTACTCCTATTCTAACAATTGTTCGGATAATTATTTTCTAATTTGTATGCCTTTTATCTTGCTGCTTCCTTTTCCGATCCTCTGTTTTCCTTCATATAGGTTCATTATCCGGATAAATTTGAGGTAAATATTATACCTTCATTCTCAGTTGTGATGTGTACAGATTTCTGTTGAGTGATTCTTTGTTTTCCCTTAAATAGGATGATAATCAGACAGCTTTGAGGTAAATATTTTACTTTTATTCTCGTCTGTAGTGTGAATGGATTTCTTTTGAAATGCATGCATGTACCCATTATCCGGAGACTTTGATGTAAACATTTTACCTTATGATTCTCATTTGTCATTGTTTCGAATTAGGTTGATATACGACATAATCATTCTTTTGTCTCTTAATATTTAGTGGACAATAATGATTTTTTAGTTTATTCTTTTTGTAGTATATGCATTTTTTCGTTGCTCAAATAGAATGCTTAGGATTTCTTATAGAGGATGCCGAGCAAGTGCGAGAAGAAATCATCTGTTCATTTTGCTTGGACAAAAAAATCTTCTGAAGTATTGCATTTGCTTTTACGAAAATGACATTTATTGATACAATTTTAGAAATCAAAGGCTTACAACTATGTTTCTTGGATATTGTTTGTGGTGTTTATGCTTTTGTATTGTCATGCTTAAGTGGCTTTCATGTGGCTGCGATTGGATTATCTAATTCTGGAGAACTTGTTATAGGTGAATCATAATATTATACTACTATGGTTGAGAAGCAATGATGTAAAGAACGACAAAAGGGAAATCCTTCCAGTAATGAAGAAGCACACCAATATTCGTCAAAGGTTCGTATTTGTAGTCTCTTGTATTCTGAGAAACAACAATGGTTGATCCTGTAAGTGTATCTGGTCGGCATGCTTTTAGGGTAAGTGTAATGGTGACTTAAACTATGCTACCGAGTATGGTACTCTGCTAAGTTTGTGTATGGAAATCGTGATCTCGTCAAAGACAAAGATTGGGGTTTGTCAAGTCTGGTGTTCTCATTGAATGAAGTCGCACCAGATGATCATCTAGCGATTTTTGGTTTGCTGAGTTTGTTCACATCTTTTCTTGGGGAACACGTCTGCATGGTTTTCGATTCGGATAAGGTTACTTCTAGAGTATTTCAGTCATTTACCGGGTTGGCTGTTAAGTCGGTTAGTGTTGGATTCCTAAGGCTATAAATATCATATTTAATACATGTAAATTGTAACTTTCTCGTGATAATAAAAGAATCCTCGTTTGTCTGTGGAGTAGTTGGCACATTGCTGGAAACCACGTTAAATATATGTCCTTGTTTATGTGTTTGTTTACTTGTTAATTGTTTATCTTTACTCACAATCACCATCACCTCTTGATCGATCCGTCATAACAACCTGGTATTAGAGCGTCCAGGTTCATCAAGAACTTTCATCAAGAAATCTGTTTATCTGTTTGAAGCAAGGTAGATTGGCACCAAGGTCATAACTAACGCTAGGATTTAGGATCTACGCAACCTTTTCTGGTGAGAAAGATGTTTGCTTTAAACGTCAAGATTGACAAGATTTACAGGAAGGAACAGTTTTAGTCTATGGCAGATCAAGATCCGTGCTTTGTTGAAACAACAGGGATTATAAGGCCCCTTGTCTAAATCAACAGAAGGAAGTGCTGCTGAGAGAGTCAGTCTGGAGGAGAAAGCATATTCAACAATTATATTGTGCTTGTCAGATGATTTTATCACAGAAGTTGTTGAACAGGACACAACATACTCTACAACATGGAGATTCACATTTATTAGATGATAGTATTGCATATAGAACACTGGTGGGTAAAATTATATACCTTACTTTCACCAGACCTAACATTTCTTTTGCAGTTCAGCAGTTGAGTCAATTTTTAGACACACCTACTGAAAATCATATGAAAGCTGCTCACAGACTGCTGATATATTTGAAGGCTGATCCAGGACAAGGCATCTTGTTCCCAGCAGAGAAAAATCTTATTTTGAAAGGCTTTACTGACAGTGACTGGGCTGGTTGTCATGAAACCCGAAAGTCAGTTTCAGGCTATATGATGTTCTTGAGAGATGCTCCTATCTCTTGAAAGGCAGAGAAGCAGACAACTATAGCACGAAGCTCTTCAGAGGCTGAGTACATGGCTATGGCTAATACAATGTATGAACTTCAGTGGCTAGTTTATATTCTACAAGATTTGAAGATTCCCATTAAATTAATTGCCTTGTTGTTCTGTGACAATGTCAGTGCTATGCACATTGCTCATAACCCTGTGTTCCATGGAAGGACCAAGCACATTCAGATTGATTGTTATGTTGTAAGGGACAAAGTCAAATCAGGTCTTGTCAAATTCCTTTCTGTCAACACTAAAGAGCATAGTGATGACATTCTTACTAAAGCTTTAGATGCACCAATCTTTTCTTATCCGTTGGACAAGTTGGGGATTTCTAAGATATTTCAACCAAGTTCAAGTGGCTAAAGGAAGTTCTGAGTGTAAAATGTTTCATGTATCACTCTCAGCTTGAGAGGGGGGTGGGGGGTGTTACAGTATATAGTGTAGCTGAAAGAAGTGTTGAGTGTAGTCGGTTGATCATAGAGCTGAGTACACCCAGCTGACATAAGACTGGACAGAGTGCTGAATGGTCAGCATGATAGTTTGATAGTTAGGACGGTTATTGTGTTGTAATCTGTTATAACAACTTTGTAACTGCTCTTAACTAACTTTCATTGGTATCTTATTTCTTCTTATTGATTACAATGGAACACGCGTATTTGCATTGAAGTTTTATTTATACTTCGCTATTAACTAAATTCATAGTAAATTATTATCTTTTAATGTGTGTAAAATTGTATATCTATAGATAAAAAGAATTGTACTAAAGTTATTTAAGTAAAAAAAAAATTGAGATTAACTTATTTAATCAGACGTCCCCTACGGAAGTTACTACTGCTCCTTATTAGAAAAGTTGAAGCCTGAAAGCCCTGAATGGTAAATACAAAAATCTAAAGTTGGTGGTATAAATGAGAAGGAAGGCGTGGGCTGGCCTTAGCAATTAAGGGCTGGGCCTTGGGCATGGTCATCCCATAAACTTCGTTCGTATCAATGTCTTCGGGCCTTAAACCATCAGGTGGGCTCCAATCAAAGCAATGAAATAACCGAGCCAAGCCCATTAGAACCATCGTTACACCAAGCGGTGCCCCGGGACATTTCCTCTTGCCAGCACTGAAGGGCAAAATCTTAAAATCGTTTCCATGGCTTATTTCAACTCGACTAATCCCATCAGTCGGCCAATGCCTCTCCGGTATGAATTCTTCAACATCATCCCACACCTTGGTATTCCGGCCAAGGCCGTGCGTGTTGATGAAGACACGTGTCTTTACCGGTATGTAATAGCCGTTAATGGTGGTTGCTTTGACTGATTCGTGCGGAATCAGAAATGGTCCAGCTGGATGCATCCGAAAGGTTTCACGTACGACACATCGTAGGTAATTAAGGTTGACTAGATCAGCTTCAGAGACCATTCTGTCCGGCCCCACCACCGTATCCAGCTCTTCTTGGATTTTCTTGAGGACACGTGGCTGTTTGATCACCTCTGCCATTGCCCATTCATTGGTCACTGCAGATGTATCTGTGGCTGCTGCTATCATATCCTGAAAGAGAGTACACATAATAAATATATCTGAAATTTTTTCTACAAAAACCTATATATATATATATATATATATATATATATATATATATATATATATATATATATGATAATTAAGTTGAAAGTTGAAACCGTTTGGCTTACATAAAAATACATAATTCTTTCACGATGATCAATGGGACGGGTTGTTTATATTATAATCAGAGACGGATACACGTTCTCGGATAAGGGGCAATAAAAATTTTAAAGACAAATTAAAAATTTAAAAAGGGCAAACTAAATGCATAAGTGTATTTTTTTGGATCGAGGGTAACGCTTCGTTCAAACTCGAGTATTTTCAGAAAACGGACCGTTCGGCTTCGTCCTACGAGACTTTATCTATCTCGAAACATGGCCGAACGGTCCGTTTTCTGAAAATACTCGCGTTTGAACGGGACGTTATGAGAAGCACAGATTAACCTTGTTGTATGTAGGTCCGCCGGGTTACGTACCTGTATTAATGCTTTAATATCTGTATCATTCAAGTAGGAATTGCCATCTTCACCTGGCAAAGACAACAGAACATCAACAAAGTCCATTTCTCCATCTCCATCACCATTAATGCATTGTTTCTTGTTTCTGTGTTGTTGGATGATCTTTTCATGAAATTCATCAACCCTCTTCTCAACTTGTCTCATTTTCTTTTCACACCCATATGGGTCAATCCACCTCCACAAAGGTATGTAATCACCTAAGTAAATCAACCCAAGAAGCCAAAACAGTTCATGTGTTATGTGCATGAACTCCATGGCTTCGTTCGGGCCGGTGGAATCATCAACCCCGAAATACTGCTTACCTAACAACATTCTTGTCACATTGTTCATAGAGAATGTTCCAAGAACTTCCCTCAAATTGATCTCACAACCACCATTAATATGTGATCTTAACCATACATCATGGACTAGATGTCGGGCCTCGTCGGCTCGATGCTTACCAAATGATTCAAGTCTCTTTGTAGTAAGTAGATGCTCCATGCAAATCCGCCTCATCCGCTTCCATTTCGGGCCTAGAGGGGCTAACGCCACGTCACCACACCCGTAAGCCAGATGAACGGCTGCCAAAGTCCGAGGTCGAGAAGCGAAAACATCGTCTTGTTGTAACAGAATCTCTCGGATAACGTCGGGATCATCGGTTGTGATTGCATCGACACTTCCGAGACGTAGGTAAACCAACGGCCCGTATTTCTTGCATAACGAGGCCAAGTCCCTATGAGGTAGTTGGCTCAGCTGGAGAAGATTGCCCACTACGGGCCATCCTCGAGGTCCCGGGGGGAGTTTCTGACTACCCCCACGAAATCTTCTAAACAGAAAAACAAGATAGGTTAAGATGAAATAAACTAAAACTGTTAAATAGAAAAGGCTCAATGAGTCCATCATTAATTCTTGCTCCAAGCTGAAAGGTATATATTTGTATTACAATAAGTGGTGTTGAATTTTTTTCTAATTTATACATATCGTCTTTGGAATGAACGCCCATGATTTGCTAAATCATGATCTTGATGTGCTTTGGAGTAAAGTTTGGGAAAGGCAGTCATCTTCTTTAGCATCTTGTTTTTTATTTGGAGTAGATGTATTCTTGCTTGTAGCAATAACATTTGTGTGATAGATTAAGTTAGGTTAACATTTGGTTGTAAGTGATCAGACTTTTTTTTATTTTTTTTATTTTATAATTTTACCTATAATATAGACCGAGAGTAATTCCCAAAGTTAATTATAAATATCATGATAATGATGCAGATGCACATTAGTGAGTAATACCATTTTAATTATAGATATCATTGTCAATGATGTAAATGCGCGTTACGCTAATGATGCAAATGCACATTCGAACTACATCCAAAAAAAAAAAAAAAAAAAAAGTGTAATTTATCGGCTATTCCAACGGCAATGCAGTCATGCGAAGAAAAAAGAAAACTAATTTATATCGGCTAGATACTACCCAAGTCAATGTAATTCATCACCATACAAAACAAACAATTGGCCTTGGTGCATATCGTACTCTGTTCCATGCTCAAAGATACATATCAGAAACCAAGTGTTGTATATCAATCAGAAATCAAGTGATGCAATTCAACATAATCAATAGAAAGCCACAAGAAGAGGCAAGACTCTGTTATTCTTGTTATACTACCAAGAAAAAAGACCAAAAGGAAAGGGGCTGAACAACTTCAAGTGACACCTTATTTTTTACCAGTCACACCAGCAACCACCTGCAAAGAAGCAAATGAAAATTAACCAATCCAGCTCGAAGGGTAAAGCAGTTATGTTGCACTTAAAGAGCCCAAGGCATCGTGGAAACCCATAAAATCGTTTAAGGTATGAAGGGAAGCAAATGAAAGCCCAAACATCGCAAAAAAAAAAAAAAAAAAAAATACTACAAAGTAGTGTAAGCAAATTAGCTATGGGTGGTCTTTGCTCCCTTTTGTGGCCTTTATTTGATTTATTCTTCTATTGAGATGCTGGCTGGGTCCAGTCAGCTTCACGTTTTTCAGGGTCATACATGCCCGGATTGGCCATACATCTTTTTGCTTGGGAAAAAGGGATGAGATCACCTGTCCAAGTTGTGTGTCTAATTTCGGTGTCCACGCCATTTTATGTGTATTTGAATTTTTGAAGAAAAACAAAAAAAATAAAACATAAAAATCAAATACACATGAAACAGCGTAGTTTTTACTTGGGCACCGAACTTAGACACACAACTTGGACATGTGATCTCAAGCCCTTTTTCCTAGAGGCACACTTCAAATTTTTTGAGGGACATCAAATAGACATCAAGTGCACAAGGCCAAACTTTTTTTCGGACTTACAAACCAGGACAGAGAGATGGATTGCTTGTTTCTTAGCTCTGTGTTTTGGATTTCTTAGCTTTGGATGAATAGGGATCTTTTTTTATCTTTTTACAAGGGCATAGGGTGTTGTGTTCTTTTCCATATGAATGGATTTTCCTACATATGGCAAGTGTACAGAACTCTAAAAAAATAATTGTTTCAGTGACCAAGATACATGCAAAACAAAGATGTATATAGCAATGTGGCACATCAACTTGAATCTTATCACAGAATCAGGAGGCTTGGCCAACATAAGAAAGAAATCACTAAAACAGATGCTATGAATTCAGAATAGAGACAAGTTGATCGCTTGGTAACTTATCCATATCATCATGTACAAGCAGCAAAACTAACATGGAAGAAAACACAACACAATGGAATTGTGTACTTACATCATCCAATGCAGGTTGAGGGACTTGCTTGGATGATTCAAATGAGTCAAGTATAGGTCTCACGACTGCTGGAAGAAAGAGACCTGAGAACACAAGGCAATTAAAACCAAGCAACGAAGTTCCGAATTGTACTTCTGGTCAGAAAACAAGAATATTTATGATTAGTCTCTATGATACACATATGATTCTAACTCCTGTAGATGGTAACAATAAACACGGATGCCTCCACCAGCATCGTGTTTTAGGTCTTCCTGAAGTCGTAAACCAAATCAATAGAGTGATAAATCCTTGTGAAAGCCTAATAAGCTATCGAAACAGATGACAATAGGCAGTGTCACTGTCATCTGACAAATTAGATGTGTCAAAAGTTAAGTATGCCTCTATCTTTTCAAGCTAAACTCAGAATATATTCGTAAAGAAGAAGGTATCCGATCCAGCAATGCAACAACATTTTCTTGATAAACATATCTCAAGAGTCCAGAGTATTAAGTAATTGTGCCATTATTTCCTCTTTCTGGATGTACAGCAAGTTTGTTAGCTTCAACTATTCATGCGATACACTTTGTACAATATAAACCTGATTCTTGTTCTCTGTAATACCTCGAAAAAATACATGGGCAATACAAAAAGGAAAACAATTGAATTTTAAGACACTCATGAAACTGATCCTATTGTAGCTCGGGGAATTTTCGATCTTTTTATTGGCCAGAACAATTATGAGCACCAAAATCCAAACATTAAGAATTCACCTCTAAACCGCTTTGAAAATAAACGAAAACCACAATCCACCTCTCTGATTTTACATTATAACAAACTAGTCTCATTTTCAACATAAACTTCAATACTCAAGGATTCATGTGAAAAGAAAACAGCTGAATTAGAATGAGTGAATGGAAATCAAGCGAATCAGCAAATCCTTCCGGGAGCCATTAATTAGGGTTCTGAAACGTTCCAGAAATCAGCATAAAAGAGTACAACAAAATAGAATCAATTACAAAGAGAAAGTATACAAATGAGAAAAAAGAAGGGTGTACGGACCAAAGCCACCGATAAGGCAAGAGGCAGCGACGACGGGCTCCTGAACTATGAGCATTTTCAGCTTCTCCATCACCGGCATTTTCGCGTTTATTTTCCTCTCAATCCTCGATCAAAGGGGGAAGGGACGGGAAATGATGCTGGACTGAACACTCTTCATTTGGACCTTTCAACTTGTTCACTTTGTTCACAAATAAAATGGGCCGTTTCTAGGAAATTCAGAAATCGATCACGACATGATTTTTTTTTTTTTTTTTTTTTTTTTTCACGAACGAGCGCGATATTAATAACACCGATATTCATATTGGGACATACCACCACCACTGCACCAACGCACTCATGTCATGATCGATATTTTTAGGTGGTTCTATTGGCACGACACTTTTTACTATCGACACCTTTTTACTTCAAGCAGTGAAAGGGCACTTAAAATAACGTCGACGGCGTTCTATCAAAACAAAGTCGTCGCCGACACCGACGCTCATTTTCACAAGAACGCCGCAGCACCAACGTTTAGTTTTAAAAGTGTCACTACTTAGTGGGAAATTCTCACCCGCATTCTCCTCGCGTGCACCGATTCCTTGGATGCGCGACATGTGTACAAAAAAAAATTAGTATATGTCTTCTTGTACACGCGTTATGATCTAACAGGCGATCGCACACGAGGACTCCGGTAAGAATCTCCCTACTTAGTAAATGTGTACGCCTGGCATTTGTCGCTTAAGCACTGCTCCCAAATCGCGCCTTTTTGAAGTTTTTTTTTTTTTTTTTTAAAAACATACTTATCGCGTTTTTAACATCCGTAAATACAAAATTCAAGTTATTTGTTAGATATTTTATTCACAAAGTCTGTTTTTATTTTTGTTTTGAATGTGTTATTCAGCTCACCGAGTCGCGACAGTGTCGCCTTAAAAAAACGGGTTCGACGACACACCATTTCATGTAAGAGATTTTTCATTGGGACACATCATTTCGGTTGTGCATGTTCATTGAGACACATCATTTGAAGACGAACTGGTTTGTTCTTTCGTGAAGAGGTCTGATATTTTTTGTCTATATATATAGAGACATCAAGATTCGTGTGAAAGATAATGAAGTTTTCTTAGAAGCATCATCAAGACAAACATATTGTGTCTCTAAAGTAAGACTCATGAATCTCGAGAGAGATCTTAAAACATCTCTTTAAAGAAACGTTTTATACGCGCTTTGAGATCATTCAATTCTGTTTGTTTTATCACATTTTTGTAACATTATTGATACTTCAAAACACGCCTACAAAGTAGTTTTTCTAAAGATATATTTAAACAAAACCAAATTCATAACGATAGATAAAACATACTTACATATTACTATTTTTAAATCGCTCTTGCAACACATTTAGAGACAAAATCACTAATCAAAGTAGAATTGTCAATTTCATTAACCATATTCTTCTCAATTGAGAATTTGAGAATAGAATTTATCGTTTATGAATGGGAAATTGAAAGAAGAAAGGAAAACAAAACAAACAAAAAAAAAATCAACAATTTTGCCGCGAGGATTTGGGAAACGGGCGCAGGATCGAAGGGAGGGGCGGAACTTAGGAGTGAAAAATGAGTTCTATCTATTTTTGTTTGTTTTATTTATTTTTATGTGTGCTTTTTTTTAATATAATATAGATATATATATAATAAATTAATAATATAGATAAAGTCATAAAACACAAACAAAAACCTGTTTGTATATATCTATTTTTTTGGGTCAAGTAAATTTTCTTATTGGAAAAAAAAATTTGGGCATTATCAAAAAAGAAAATTAACATATTATATTATGTTAGATCGGATTAAATCTACACGAATTTTTTTTTCTTTTAACTAAACATTGCATAGTTGGATCCTCCGGCATAATCGCTTAAGACAGGGTCGCGCTGGCCTTAGATAGGGCCGGCCCCCGCTTAGTAACATCACTCCATTGACATTGATATCGAAAAGACCGACATTAAGGTGTGACGCTGGAAGTAAAAAATAAGAATATATGTGTGGTGCCGGAAGTAGAAAAAAAAAAAAAAAAAAAAAAAAAAAAGAGTGTCACTAATAAAAACGGTGATGCTTTTAGAACCCTTCTATTTTTAGAGGTTTCTAACATAACCCCATTTTTTACTTCCGCCACCCGTTACTTGATTTTTTTTTTCTTTACACACACCACAAATTTAATTCATACACCACATAAAAAAACAAATATGACATAACTACATTTTAGTCCCTTGACTTTTTAAAACATTATAACAACTACTTCTACTAAAAAAAATATAATTTATAACCCCATTTTACTAAACAATAAACAACATTTAACTAAACATTATTTCACTCCCTATTCTATATTTCAAAAACATCATTTCCCCTCTTTAGCGTATTATGTTTCAAACAAAAAAAGAATTGCAGCAACCACTTGAAGAACGGGAACGGCATGAAGAAGGGGAGAAGAGAAAAGTGCGGGAAGAACGGAGAGAATTCATAGGAAAAAAACTTTAAGATATGTTTTTTTTTTTTTGGTTTCAATGCAATGGGTAATAGTTTTGTGTTGAAATCGGCTTCAAATTGTTACCATTACCGTCGATTATTTTCGTTTTTGCGTTATTCCGGCCATTTTCCGATCGAATTGTTCGGGAATATGACCGGGGCTGGAAACGTCGGTCACACTGTCTTCGTTATGCATAACCAACGTCAGTGAGGCTGACGTCTAGGTCACAATCTCCCAGTAGGGTTACGTACGACGTCCTAAAAAGGTGACGTTGTTTGGGAATAGAAACATTGCTGTGGATGACGTACTGTACAACTTCAACCGTGATGATGTTGAAGGTACACGAGGAATGTAACTTTCCGTAACATTTCTGTCTCACCCTGAACGTTGTCCAAGCTAACGTTTCTTTACAGACTATAACGCCAATGTGGCTGACGTTTCTGCACAAAATGGTTAAACTGGTTTGTGTCCAATCTGGTTTATTATATATTTTGTAATAGCCATTTGGTGTCATAAATGATGTTTGGTTTTGTAAATACTGTTATAAAGTTATCATATGAAATATTAGATTTCCTTATCATTGTTTTGGGAGAAGTTGACAATTTGCTTGATTGATAAAATGAATGAGTTTAATCTTGTTGTACGCCAATTCTTCATCATCCGTTTCTTGTCAAAATTCCTTGTAGCTGTATTGGTTGAGAAAAATGGGTATGCAACGGATTTATGATTAGTCTGTTTTGATGAGTTTGTTATGTGCCTAAGTAACACCTAAGTATGAGTTTATCTAGCATTGAATATGAGACTGTTAGTAGTCTGCTTTGTTGTCCTTGAAACTACTTAACTGAATTCTTATATGACGTTTATAACATGTTCTGTTGTTTATCAAAATAAAGTTAATGTTACCTTATATGAGGTTTATGGCATGTATATGAGCTTTGTTTATGTATTTTGACTTTCTTTGTTTGTTGATTACTTCATTTGAATGACAATTCATTTCTTGTCTCATGTGTAGGAAATTATGACTAAGACGAGGTCTGGTAAGAAAGTACGCGTTGCAGATAGTGATAATGTGACTGATGAAGGTACCGCAGTGGATCAAGGTGGTGCGGAAGCACCTGTCCGAAGCTCATGTCCAGCCTAGTGATATTTCTGAACATATGAGTGTGCCATATAAAAGAACTCGGAAACGACAAAAGAATGCTCAAGTACAAGAGACAGTTATTAGTGCCGGAGCACTTGAGACACAAGAAGAAGGTCAAGCATTGACAATTGAGGCAGTTGAAACAGGTGTAGATTTGAGTTCTAGGGCAACTACAGACACAGTTGGGAGTGCAGGGGCATTAAAGGAGACAGATGTTATGCCGGGGCACTTGAGTCAGTTGAGACTCAAGAAGAAGGTCAATCTGTGACAGTGGAGGCAGTTGAGACAGTTAGAGATTTGAGTGCCGGGGCCAATTGTCGGGGCTACGACGGAGGCAGTTGTTAGTGTGGGGCCATCAGCAGAGGCAGCAAAGCAGTTGAGGCCAGGGGCGGACCAACATGGGCATGAGTGAGGTCCCCCACTCAAATTTTCGTGCGAATTTATTAATATACCCCTCTAATTATGTTAAAAGTTTTGTATGTATATTATATCAGACAATTTTTATTGCAATTGTTCATTTAGTTCAATTGGTTAGAAGCTTTATCATTGACCCTTAGGTTAAGGGTGTTCACGGATATGGATTATCACGAAACCGAACCGAATTGTAGCAATTCGGTTCGGTTCGTTCGATTAATGAATATCACCGGTTCGGTTTTCGTTCATGTAATATAAAAACCGTAAAATTCGGTTCGGTTCGGTTAATGAATATCACGGTTCGGTTTCGTTCATGTAATATAAACCGTAAAATTTGTTCGATTTACGGTTAATGCCGAAAATTAACCGTATCCGAACCAAAACCGAACCGAATGAATAACCGAACCGTTAACCAACCAATATAACCGAACCGTTAACCGAACAAATATAACCGAATCGTGATACCATTACCTGAACCGAAAATTATATACATAGTTAATTTTTTTCTTGTTTTTTTAGGAAATATATTTAAATATTTAAGTTTAGTAATTAATTCTTCAAGGGCCTTAACAGAACACGTGAAATGCCAACAAAGCAACATGGAAGAATCTGATTGGTCAACATACGTGGCTGAAACACGTAGCTGCCAAATAAGGAGAAAATATAAATAATTTTTCCCAATTATTGTAAATTTGTAATTCATTCTCTGAATATCATCTTTCATTCTCTAGGTAAAACAAAAAAAACCTAGCAGAATCCACGCCGCCGTCAATGGTGTTTCTTCTGATTTCTTATTTCAATTGTTGATCTGCCACTATCTTCTCCTTTTCTTTTGTTTGATTGTCTTTTATCCACTCGATTATTAAGTTTTCTCTGATTCGACTTCGGTTCAGTTTCTCCGCGAATGATTGCGGCAGGCATCTTCTCCGGCAAATAGTGCTAGTAAGTGTCAAAAGACTGCATTTTTCGTTTTGTTTTTGTATTGTTTCGTCATCTTCTTTTAAAGCGGTAGAGCTCAAAGGAGTTTCTTATCCGGTAAGAGCTCGAATGAGTCGATTTCTTCAAGCATAGATCCGTATTCTCTGTTTTTGTCTATGTATGCTAGTTTTGTTGAACTTGAACTTGAACTTGAACTTGTTATGTTAACTCAAACAACAAGAATATACTCGTGGAAACTAAAGAAGCTGTTTCTAAGTTCAAGAAACTGAAGAAAGTTGTTTCTATTCTCTATTGTTATGAAATCATCTCTTATTTTGGTGCATACTCTTAATTCTAAAAAAATCCTCTATTTTTTTTCCAGCAGTCAATGTCAAGTATGGGTGAGGCCGAACAAAATCCGAGTCAAGGGCTTGATGCAACAATGGCAACTAGTGTCACAGGTCCTACAAATAAGAGAGAGAGATCAACCATATGGCAATACTTCACAAAGATTTTCATCCAGGTTCGGATACTCAATACAACTGTAATTTGCAACCATCGTGTAAGAGTCAACTTAAATGCTCTTCGTCAAATGGAACTAGTTCATGTCGCAATCATGCAAAGAGGTGTAAGCTCAATCCATTTTATGAGGTTCCAAGTAATCAAAGTACACTCTCTTTTGGAAAAAAACATCAATAATGAACCTGGTCAGGTGCTTTCATGGAAGTTTGACCAAGAACAATGTAGGCAAAGACTAGCTAAGATGATAATAATTGATGAGTTGCCATTTGTGACTATAGAGCGTCATGGATTTAGGGGTTTTGTGAATACTTTTACACCCTAAATTTAAGATGATGTCTCGTTTACTATTGCTAGAGATTGCTTGAAATTATATGCCATTGAGAAGTCAAATCTAAAGGAGTTCTTGAAAAACAATGTTCAAAGAGTGTCATTGACTACAGATTTGTGGACCTCATTGCAAAATCAATCTTATCTTTGTCTCACCGGGCATTTCATAGACACTCAATGGAACTTGCATAAGAGAATTCTAAATTTTTGTGTTATTGGTGATCATACCGGTGACTCTATTGGAAAGATGATTGAATCATGTTTGAAAGATTGGGGTATTGAAAGGGTTTGCACGATTACAGTTGACAATGCTAGTGCTAATGATGTTGGAATTGCATATTTGAGAAGAAAATTGGTTCTTAGAAATAATGCTTTGCTTGATGGTGAATATTTGCATGTTAGATGTTGTGCACATATTTTGAATTTAATTGTTGGGATGGCCTATTGGAATGTGATGAATCATGAAGCATATTCGTGCCTCGGTTAAATATATTATGAGCTCTCTAGAAGACTTAAGCATTTTAACACGTGTGTTAACCAAGAGTATGAATGTGCACCTAATAAATTGATATCATTAGCCCTAGATGTTCCCACAAGATGGAACTCGACCTATATTATGTTGAGTAGTGCTTTGAAATTCGAAAAGGCAATTAATAGGATGGCAATTGAAGATATGTTTGAGGATCTTAGGGATGGGCCTCCTACGGCTCTAGATTGGGAAGCAGCTAGGATATTGGTTAAATTTCTCATTATTTTCTATGATTGTACAAAACGTTTATCTGGTACTTTATATGTGACTTCCCCTCAGTATTTTCAAGAGGTATGTACGATCAAAAGTGCAATTATGGAATATGGAAGGAGTAGTACTCAGGATTGAGAGGTAATGGCCATGAGGATGATGGAAAAATTTGAGAAATATTGGGAAAACCTTGATAAGGTGAATGTGATGTTGATGGTTGCTGCGGTGTTAGATCCGTGAGTGAAACTAACAAAACTGGAATTTTTGATTGATAAGTTGAAACGTTCTGGGGAGAATTGTGAATTGCTAGTCTCGACACGTCAGACTTTGAAGTCATTGTTTATGTTTTATATTACCGGCACCGAGGCATCTAGCTCGGTTAGTGGCTTAGGTCATTAGTTTGAAACTCGGCAACTGAGTTTTCTTTTAACTTTTTCTTTTTTAATTTGGCCCCAATTGAAAAAAATTTCTGGGTCTGCCACTGGTTGAGGCTGTGAAGGAGTTGAGTGTGATAGATGTTAATATTACTTCGAAGGAACAACAGCCAATGAAGCAACTGAGTGTTGTGAATGATTGATAACTCCGATATATTTTTTTTTAATTTTTCCCCCACTATTTTTTTTTTTTAATTTGGCCCCATTAAAAAAAAATCAGGGTCCGCCACTGGTTGAGGCTGTGGAGGAGTTGAGTGTGATAGATGTTAAGATTACTTCGAAGGAACAACAATCAGTGAAGCAACTAAATGTTGTAAATGATTGATAACTCGAATAGTGAAGCAGCTGAAGGCTGTCAAAGACTATTGTCACTATTGTAACGATGTAACAAAGCTCAATAGTGGATCCCTCCATATCACCGAAGAAGCGGGGACGTAGAGGATTACACCACCTAAAACCTCGATAACAGATCATTGTGTTCTTTACTTTCAGCATTCACATTAGCTTTGCATTTATTTTGAGTTAGCATAGTTTTGAAACAAGTTTAAAAGGCTTTTATTCTACTGCATACTCTGATAAATATGATTTAAGTAAAAGAGATTTAAAGTTAAACTTTAACAAGTTCATTCACACCCCCCTTTAAATACCAGCGTTTCTCATTGTATCAACCTAAAGATTGAATGTATTCTTCAATAAAATACTGGAAGGAGAATCATTTTGAAGGGGTAAAAAAAAAAAAAAAAAAAAAACCATTAGCAATCAGTATAACCTTCAAGCTAATAACTCTCAAGTAAACTTCAACCACCCAAAAACATATACACCCACACATAATCAACATTTTATGTTCACCTATACACATAGCAGCCTTTATCATATTTTCCAAGGTAAAGATCCAACTACAATATCAAAGATAAATCTACATAGGTAAATTGATGCAACCCTATCCATGAACTATCAAGCATTAGACTAAAAACCATACCAAAAAGAAAACGGGGGAGTCAGAATGGCGGTAAGAAACATCCTAATGTCCATCCCAAGAGCAAGCCTGCACCAACAAGACTCAGTCCTAATGCAATAGCAACTGCACAATTAGTCAGGGAGCAGCCACCGCCCCCGACCTTACTATTATGCCCGGTTTTGACACGTTTGCCTCGGTTACTACCTTTCTGCCAATTCTTCTTATGTAGTTTTCTAGGCATTATTGTATTATGAGGTGTCCAAGGCATCATTAATGGTAGAAGCGTGGAGATTGGCTCGTTTTGGCTATGCTTAATCTGGTTGTACAGATTCTCCAGCTGCAAAAGATGGAACCACTGCTTATAGGCAAAAGTTGTGATGCCTGCCGGAAAACAAGTTTCATAATATGCTCTTTCTCTGCATTTGCTTCCTTTGCTGCTCTCTCGGCTTCCCTTGCACGTGTTTGAGAATGGCATAATGCCTCCAGTAGATCATTTTCACCCAAATTCCTTTTTGGAATAGATTCTTTCACAGTACTGCTATCATGGACATATTCATAAGCAGTATCAGCAGATTAAACACGCGTACACACACACACACACACACACACCTGTCACTCAAAGTGACACACAAGTACTCAATGAAATATAGATGTGTCTGACCTTAAGTGATTAGTGGCAAAGGACTGCAAAGGCGGCACATCAACTGGAGCTGTGAATCCCTTATCGCGGATGGTACAAGCTTGATTGACAGAAGGGTATTTTGGAACTTTCAGGGGTGGGAGGGTATCGTTGTCGCGTTCAAAGCAGCAAAAATCAGCAAAAGCTTCTCCTTTATCAAAAGTTTTTTGTGGTTGAGGAAGATCACAATTCTCGACAAGGCCATACGATCTCTTAGACACCAGTAATGCCAATTCATCTCTATCGGTAGTACGCCACCATGGCTCGGTTTTCTCATTCATATCCCAAGGAGAGCCAGAATCATAATTATCCTTTGCATCTCCAAGCTCGGCTAAATCTTGAAAATTCTGCTTATAACTAGGATTTAGATCTTGCTTCCCATATTAAATCATTTACACAATTAAGGGTTCTAAAATCTGAATCATATAAGAGACACTTTTCATCATCACAAGATGTAGAGCTTTTATCATGTTCAGACATGTCCGTTTCAGACCCCACAGAAAGTGATTTGTATGCACAACTGGGTTGAAACTGCAGCCACCATCTTGAGTCTGGAAAGACATTTGAATGCGAAGAGTTCCTAGTGTAAGGTAAAACGGGACCAAATGTGGGAGCATCTACTGAGTCAACCCTCCTTGTAGGTTCTACACCATCCTGTTGTGTCAATGGGGATGGACAGCAAGCTAGTTTCGGAGCTCTTTTAGCATCTTCTTGAACCAAGCACCGATTAACCGTTCTTTGCCAAGCTGCCCTTGCTTCTGCAACAGCCATCATTCCCCAAAATCAGACCATTTACGTTCCTGAAAACGAGAACTCATTAGAAATGGAATGGCCCCAAGAGTTCTAATTCACAAGGTTTTAATACTCATTGATTAACAAGTAACCACCTTGAGGCAAGAAGGTTTATGTTATTGGTTTTGCGTCAAGGCAAATAACCCGTCACTATATCCGGGTATTATTGGCAGCCAAACATTACATCTTAATTGAATCAGAGAAAAGAAAAAAAAAAAACCAGTCAAGTAATTCTCTACATCATGTCCACACAAATACATTTGCTCCAGTGCAATTTGGAAACAAATCAAAGCAACAACCAAAGAATTGCAGCACAGGTAGAAAACTTTGTGGAGATCCAATCCATATAAGTTGAACATAAATTTGCAAGGGCATCATTTCATTAGGAAAAATCAGATTAATTAAAGATTGGCAAGCAAAATATGATCTCCTCACTCAACAAAAGAATTAGATCATGTACAAGAAATGAGGATACATCATTGTGCCACAACGAGATGTCCCAGTGAGTTGGGCGATAGGCAATGAAGATGGCCATAATGGCCACTAAAACCACGCTATTTGCACACTCACCAGTACATGTTTTAACATCAGCATGTTCCAGCAGTAGTACTAAATCCATAATGCGATATACGAATCACTTAGCATCTAGAAATGAAAAGATCAACAAGAATATGATGCTTATGGAAACAACTAGAAATAAGGTTTCGATCTTGTAATTTGACACCAAAACATGAAACCAAAATCATTATGAAACTATCATAATTTGATCAGCCAAATGCAAATCTAAAAGACCAACACCTCCATCATTCCTTCCTTTCCTTTTCGATTATTCTGTGGTTCATTAACAAAACTAACCGAACTTTCTGAATGACATTAACTTAGGCATCAATTCAGATTTATACCGAGTCCATTCTTTCAATTGCAGTGGATTCTCGAAAACGCAGATCAATTCACCATAAGATCAGTTCACTAACTACAAACCATGAATAGAAGAGAAGGAATCAACAAGGTGAACCCACAAAAAAACAAAAGCAGTGACATATATCAACAATATCATTCTGCTTAACAAACCAGTTACAAACACCACTCCAAATTCATGAAAGAGTAACTGCATGAACATCAAATCATATCAAACACCATAGGCGGAAAAATAAAAATAAAAAAGATCAGAAGCTTAATGCTGTAGTCAATCATCACATCTCTGTTTCAGCAAGATCATATATATCTGGGATGTCGAAGAAGAAAATATTTAATTATTACAAACTTTTAAACTAATATGAAGTTACATAGTCCTTGTACAACCGAGTAAAATCAATATTTAGTTCCAAAAGGATATAATTGCAATCAAGCACCATAATTACTGCTACAAAACTAATTTTACAGAATTATACCTCGGTTCATGGGACGAAAGTTTACAAAGAAAGAGCGAAGGAGATACCTGAAAGAGAAAGAATCAACAGAAGAATATTATAGAATGGAAGTAAAAAGGAAAATGGGAAAGTGGATATGGATCAGATTCAGTCCTCATCAGCAATGGTTTTCAAAAGATTGAGATTTTTTTTATGGGGAAATCAGTTATTACTATTTGTTTTGGAAATGGAGTTGTGAAAAAAGGGTTACTACAATTTCTACATTTTGTATTTAAAAAAAAAAAGAAAATTGTTTAAGAAATCCTAAATCAAACTTTTCCCCTAATTCCCTTCATTTGTGGTTGATTTCCTAATTATCCCTTATCCCTAACCAAACACCCCAACTTCCCCATCCTGACTTCATAAACCGACTGATTTCCCCCTTCTCCATACCTTCTCCATAAAACTGCTTCTTCCTCTTCCCTGTTCGAAGCCCCTTAACTGCTTCTTCTTCATAGCCGTTCGAAGCCCCTTCTCCCCTTCATTTTTCATTCACACAGCCGGAGATTACCAAACCCCGAAAGAAGTCATACAAACTGATTTCCCCTTTCTTTATCAATTTTATCAACCCATTTCACAGTAATCAACCCCTTTCCAATCCCAATCAGAGGTGATAGCTTATCTTGCCGGAAATTGGGTAAGGGAAGAAGAAAGAAAACTGAAAGAAGAAAGAAGAAGGGAAGACAAGTTCGCATTAATTCTGAAAACTGAAAATTTTGTGCCCAATTTCGAATTCGAAATTTCAAACCTGAATTCTACTCTGACAAGGTACATTCACCAAATATGATTGATCACTCTCTCATCTTTTGCATTTCCCCGCATAATTATCATTTTCATTGGCATTCATGCTTGTGATTTTTGTTTGATGGTTTTGTGCTTTGTTCATGATTTTCATTTATCATCACTTTCTGTGTTTGGCTGTGATTCTTGCTGTTGTATTCGTTAAAATCACCTCTTTTTGCGTCTTGTTTAGATAGGCATTTTCGTTTTATGAGGTTGTGGGTATTCAATTAGTTGAAGGACGATGAGGTTGTGGGTATTCAATTAGTTGTAGATTGTTTGTTGGATTGTAGATGCATTTTGAATTTTTATTGTTAAATGTGTGTTTATTATTATTGCAATTGATGAGTTTCACCATTTTGATTGTTGTAGTTTATCAATTTGAATAATATATATAATGGAGCTTGCTTATAAACTCACCCCAAAAGCCCGTACAAGAAAATGTGAAATTTGCAAAAATGATCTCATGAAAATTGTTTCAACGGTCTACAAAAATTAGATGACATTCATAAAGAATTATTTGAACAGAGTGCTTTGGTAGCTTATTAGATGTGAGAGAGATTCAAGCAAAGCAATTAGTTCATCATTTGTTGATGAGAGTGTTGATTTACAAAGATAATGAAAATGAGAGGAAAAGGAAAAAGAAAAAGGAAGGGAAAAGGAAAGGTAATTGAAACGGAAAATGATGAATTAAGCGATGATGGTGTTTGGTTTAAGGTCGGTGGTAAGGCGTTGAGATTTGGGATCGAAGAATTTGCTCTAGTTACTGGATTTATGATCGGTAGTGATAGTCATTACGACAAGACGAAAGGTAAAGAGAGTCGTCTTGTGACTCGATATTTTGCAAATATGAAGACGATAAATAGGAAGGAGTTGATGAATGTATTTGTTGGTAGAGTAGACAATGAAACGGATCGTTATAAGTTAGGTTTGATAGTTATTTTAGCATATGTTTTGTTGGGGGCGGAGGAGTGCAGAACAATGGAATGGTGGTGGTTCGAGTTGGTGGATGATTTGAAATCATTCAACCGATATCCTTGGGGAGTTTGGCTTATCATAGCACAGGTACGAATCTTCAAACGGGACATGTCAGCATGGTTTAGTGACGACGTGGAGAAAATACAATATTCATTGTATGGGTTTCTTGGCTATAATGGTATGCATTCGTTTGTTCTAATTTGTATTTGAGATAATTGTATTTGTCCTTAGATGTTTATAGTTTATGTGAAATATATATATAAAAAACTATGTTTTATTTGCTTTAGGTATGGGCTTTTGAAGCCATTCCATGCGTGGGCAAGCTTTGTAAGTTAATAAACAAAAAAGCTATCCCTCGTATGCAAAAATGGGAATTGAAAAAGAGTCTTTCATCGTCCAACTTGGAATTTACATTGCAAGGAAGAAAGGTTTAGTGGTTTTTTGTTTTATTTATTTCATTATATTTTTTTTGAAATTGTAGGTTGACGTTTTAAAATTAATTAAGCTGATGTCAATGCAGTTGGAGATACATCCGAAGCTGCGTCCCACTGAACTTGAAAGACAACGATTATCGTACCTGAATTTCAGTGAAGAAGAGGACAGTTCACCTGATTTCATTGTGGATGATGACTCGGAGTTTGATGAGCCAAACAACTCCGACCAAGTTGGAATAGATTATGAAAAGATCAAAGAAATGATAAGAGTTGTGGTGAAAGAAGAGAACCGAGAAATATACGCTGCTATTGAAAAACTTCATAGTAAATTGGATTTCTTGGTCGCTCAATCTAGTAATCCAAGAAATGATGAAAATGAAGAGATTGTACAATCTGATGGAGGCAATGATGTGACGATGGAGGAGTGTGATGAAGAGACGATTGTTTCGAAAAAAAGAAAATTAGATGAGGTGGATGGCAAGAAAGAAGAACCGAGTGAGGGTATAAATATTGTTTAAAAAATTCAATATTTTCAGTTTTTACTTTAAAGTTAATTATTATTAATTATATACGTTGTCAATTTGTTGTGTAGGGAGGCCGATGAAGGATAAAGGGAAAGATCTGAAAAGTGAACGGGAAGAAGTTGTTTACATTCCTGATGCGTTACCTCTTAAAATTCGGAGGGGAGAAAAAGAAATCACCAGAAAAGGAAGTTGTGAGAGGAAGCCATCTGTTTTGAAAGGCAGAAAATTAGAAAATGTGGATTGTTTTGATCCTTACGAGAAGCGAGATCCCGTTGTGATGGATTACGTGGAAAATGTTCTAAAATCGGTTGATGGCAATGTATTAAATTCGTATGGTTCAAGTATTTTTGTATATATTTTATTTTTTGCGTAATAACTATAAGTTTTTACAATCTCATTTTGGATTTAGTGTTGATGTGAGGCTTCTTGATGAAGAAGTAAAAGCTTTTGAACTCTGAAAAAAGTTGTTGAAGGTGGATGGTTGCAATCAAGTGTAAGTCCACTTTGATTTCACTTACGTGGTTTATGAATGTGTAGTTATTCAATGCTTCAAACAATTTGTTTGCATGTTAATCTGGTAAGTAATGAATCGTCATTGTGTCAATCCGCGTCGTATGATAGTGTATCCGCATTTATTTGAGGAAGGTCTGTGGTGTACTTGATCGTATTTCACAAAGTTTATACATCTTTGAGTATGAAAAGGAATCTCAAAAAGTTGAAGGATCATAAGTTTTCAAAAGCGTTGATGAAGTATTTGAATGGTGATAATCCTAGTTATGGGAAACCGTGGTCCGTGGCTTAAAACTTTATATGTGCCTGCAATTGAGAGTGATCATTTCATGTTGTTGCGAATTGATATCGAAAAAGGACAAATTTTGGTGTATGATAGCATGCCATCACATGTGCGAAAGGGAGTGCTAAATAAGTTCTTGACACCGTTTCAAGTTGTTATTCGAGTATGTTAAAGAGATTTGTAGTGGTACGAGAACTACAGATTTAAAGAAGCTTATTGTTGAGAAGGTGGAAGGTTTGCCTATTCAAGACAACGGGTATGTTGTTACCAAATACTAAGCATCGGTTATTATTATGTTTGAGTATTTTGTTAAATTGTTTGATTTAATTACTAACTCTCTTTTTGATACTTTTGGTAGGAATGACTGTGGAATGTTTGTCCTAAAATACGTGGAGTTCTTGACGGGCAAATTGGATGTATGTTCCATGCAAGTTAACAAGATGAAATATTGGAGGAAGAAGTTGGTCGGTGAACTCCTTGCTTGGGATTTCGATCCATGATCATTTTTAAACTTGAATGTGATTGTACTTGAATTTGATGGGTGTTAAACTTGAATTTGATTGTACTTGAATTTGATGGGTGTTAAACTTGAATTTGATGGATGTTAAAGCTAATTAACATGGTACCATACGTATCAATGAGAATGTTACAATCCTACAAATTGTTTCTGTAAAAACAAGTAGTAGTGTGTTTTAAGTGTGAAACTAACTTCAACTTGTTTTTGTTACTGAAAGTTATAAATTTGGTGAATGATTAGCTTAAAAACAAAAGTAACCATATCCAAGGTTTACATTACAAACACAAACAAATCAACCATTACAAGTTTACAACAAAACCCATGGATAATAAGTTTACGGAATACGGACCATAACTCAAATTCATGTCTACGTTACACATTAGCAAATAATTACACCTTCGGAGTCCGAAGAGTCGACTTCATTTCCACACGAATCATAGTAATACCTATATTGTGCGGGCCTTTGCCTTCAAACTTCTTCTTCCTCTTCCATTTCAATTGCAATTTTTCTCATCGCCTCAAAATCCTCCATTTCCTTAATCCTTTCGTATTGTTTACGAAGAATATCTTCAAGTTCCTTAATCTCTTTCATCATCTCTTCATATTCTTGTCGTTGAAGATCTTCAATCTCCTCAATACTCAAATACACCATTCTCATCATTCTTAGCCACCAATCCTTCATCCAAACCAATTATACTATTACTATAATTATCGACAAATAAAAAAATAAAAAAATATCACTTAAGAAATTAATTAGCACATAACAAAAGAAAGAAATAACCATCATCTATTCATTTCCAACTCATACACAAGTCAAGGATTACAACAACCTAAGATTTTGCAGGAATAGATGAAAAATGACATCAATACCCCCCATAACAATTGAGGTTCATAAATAGGATAATAATTTACAAATTACAACAATGCCTTTGTTCAAATCATGATAATATATGCACTAAAGAGGAAAATTCCTTTGTAGAAAAGTACTTATGAATGTGATGGCATAAACTCACATTAGACTCAAATATCTTTGCCAGCCAAATTGCCATGAGTGAAGGCATGAGTTATTGAGTTCCATAAAAACAAAATTACCATAAAAAAAACAGGATTTTGATTCCAAAGAGAGATGGCCCAACAACATATTTCACATATTTCCCCACAAGAACAAACACCCAGACATACCGTTAAAAACAATGAAGAGAAAAAAACGCAGCAAGAGTAAAACGCAGAACAATCGCACCAAGACAGAGAACAAACACCCAGACATACCCAAATATCAATTAAGAGCTGCAGAATCACCTAGTGAAGCTGGTGTTGGGAGGAGGAGAGAGGCTGATTTTGGCGCTGGTTTGGGAGGCGAGAGAGAGGCGATTTTGGCGTGGCAAGAAGGAGAACGACAAAATTAGGGTTTTGGTTTTTTTGGGGGGTGTGTGATGCTTTATATAGGGTGCCAAGAACGAGCTCAATTATCAGACGAATCGAGTTCAGTCTTGTCATAACGTCTCGAAATGAATGAATCATATCACGTTCGATTGACTCGGATTACCGTAATCGCCTTAATCGAGCACCGATTTAACGTGGGAGATGAAGTGTAATTGCCTTAATCAATCAAGATCACAGTAATAGCCTCGATCAAACCTCGATCTATCGTCTTATTAGTGTGATCCGAGTTGATCAATCATAATAAGATGATAGAACGAGGTTCGATCAAGGCGACATCGTGATTAGGGTTGATTACACATAATAAGATGTTAGATCAAGGTTCGATCAAGGCGACATCGTGATCAAGGTTGATTACGCATAATAAGATGTTAGATCGAGGTTCGATCAAGGCGATTACTGTGATTAGGGTTGATTAGACATAATAAGATGTTAGATCGAGGTTCGATCAAGGCGATTACTGTGATCAAAGTTGATTACGCATAATAAGATGTTAGATCGAGGTTCGATCAAGGCGATTCATTGTGATCAAGGTACATTACACATAATAAGATGTTAGATCGAGGTTCGATCAAGGCGACATTCTTGTGATCAAGGTTGATTACGTATAATAAGATGTTAGATCGAGGTTCGATCAAGGCGATTCTGATGATTAGGGTTGATTAGACATAATAAGATGTTAGATCGAGGTCCGATCATATCAATTCATTGTGATCAAAGTTGATTACGCATAATAAGATGTTAGATCGAGGTCCGATCAAGGCGATTCATCGTGATCAAGGTTGATTACGCATAATAAGATGTTAGATCGAGGTTCGATCAAGGCGACATTGTGATCAAGGTACATTACACATAATAAGATGTTAGATCGAGGTTCGATCAAGGCGATTCTTGTGATCAAGGTTGATTACGCATAATAAGATGTTAGATCGAGGTTCGATCAAGGCGATTCTTGTGATCAAGGTTGATTACGCGATAATAAGATGTTAGATCGAGGTTCGATCAAGGCGATTCATCGTGATTAGGGTTGATTAGACATAATAAGATGTTAGATCGAGGTCCGATCATATCGATTCTCGTGATCAAAGTTGATTACGCATAATAAGATGTTAGATCGAGGTCCGATCAAGGCGATTACTGTGATCAAGGTTGATTACGCATAATAAGATGTTAGATCGAGGTCCGATCAAGGCGATTACTGTGATCAAGGTTGATTACGCATAATAAGATGTTAGATCGAGGTTCGATCAAGGCGATTACTGTGATCAAGGTACATTACACATAATAAGATGTTAGATCGAGGTTCGATCAAGGCGATTACTGTGATTAGGGTTGATTACACATAATAAGATGTTAGATCGAGGTTCGATCAAGACGACATGTGATCAAGGTACATTAAACATAATAAGATGTTAGATCGAGGTTCGATCAAGGCGATTCTTGTGATTAGGGTTGATTACGCATAATAAGATGTTAGATCGAGGTTCGATTAAGGCGATTCATCGTGATCGAGGTTGATTACGCATAATAAGATGTTAGATCGAGGTTTGATCAAGGCGATTCATTGTGATCGTGGTTGATTACACATAATAAGATGTTAGATCGAGGTCCGATCAAAGCGACATCGTGATCAAGGTACATTACACATAATAAGATGATAGAACGAGGTTCGATCAAGGTTGATTACACATATTAGTACCAAAGTTCGTTTAATTAATTCTTCGATCATAGTAAATACACAAAAGTCATACACATTTTAATGCCAAATCTCGTTTAGTTAATTACTTGAACATAATAAATACACAAAAGTCATAATTTTAATGCCTAACCAAAAGCCATGTACATCAATACACATTAACAAGACATCATCTTCCATTTTGAAGCAAAACAATCGTAGAATCTTGCAACATCCTTCATAATCACTTGAACATCTGGCTTTCACACTATAAATTTTTAACCTTCAAAAGAAAGAAAGAAAGAAATACATTTACCTAAGGGAATCACGTCAAAATAGAGTAGCATCTTTTTTTCTTGCGTTTTGTTGCTTTCACCGTCTTTGGCGATCTCCGGCAGATGGGATTCTCTTATTAGATTTAGACGCCCGCTTTGTCGCTTCTCCAACAACGGCGGCAACACCTTCATGGCAAGCACATCATCGTGAAATTCACAATCCGCTACATTTGGCAAAGGTAACACACTTTTGGAATAAGCTGTCTCCAACATTCGGTGCCAAAATACCAACCGCAATACTCAGATGCGTGTGCTCTACTCTTGTTCTTAGTCACAATTTCATCGCATGGTCACATGGAATCCGATCTAAATCAAATTTCTTACATGTACATGTCCGTTTGACTAAATCCACAATGTAATTCATCATCGCATCCAAGTCAAGTACATCATATCTTTCTTGGACAATTAGACTAATGAAGAAACTTGAAACAAACTTGTATTTATTATTCACTAATGCTTGAATTTTTGGAGTGAGAGGAGTTGAACACATCGCAGACTTCCGAACTTCTTTTAGCAAACCATATTTGCAATACATCCCGAATATATTTAAGCAACCCAACTATAGAAAACTCACGCGCACGCCTTAGCTTCTTGTTCAATGACTCGGCATTGTTCGTTGTCATTATATTATAACGTTCTCCCGGAAAATGAGCTCAGACCATAAAGGAACGATGCTTCATCCAAATACACAGCCAATATCCTTAGTCGGATCAGATTCTCAGACTTCTCAAAGATCCCTACATTTCTTACATAGCGCTTGAACTTCAATTTAAATGATCGTTCGGTATATGCATGTGCTTTTAATAATAAAAGACCCGTTAAACCGCGTCTTGGATAATGAGTCCTCAAGTTTTTTGCATGTGATAGATACAATGTCCATGATGCGCTTGCTTGTACACTTCTTTAAATCCATGCGTAATACTTTGCCCGATCGAAAGTATCACTAAATCCTTGGTGTCACCTGTAATGCGTTTTAATCTTTGAAAGAACCATGTCCAAGATAAATTGTTTTGGAATCAACAATAGCCCATGCAAGCGGAAATATTTGATAATTACCATCTTGACATGTTGCAATAAGTAAAGTCCCTTTGTAAATAGATTTTAAATGCGTGCATCGTCCACGTAAATTACTGGCGCATTGATGATTGAAAACCATGTATACTTGCACCAAGTGCCATAAAACAATACTTGAATCTATGGTCCCCAACGGTGTGAATGTCTCATCCTTTGTGTCGGGTTTGTCTTCTTCAATCTTTGAAAAACTTTGGCAACTTACGAAACTTTTGTGTGGATCGCCTGAGATTAATCCAATTGCATAATTTCTATTGAGATAGCCTTGGGATAAGATATCTCGCATTTAAACTCTCGATTAAAATTTGCGATGATATCATTTGCAAAGGAAAACACATTCGCACGTACATAGTTCGGAGAATAATACCTTCCAATTAGCTTGTACGAAGCATGTCTATGATCCTTTCGATGGACAATAGGTAAGCAAGTATGCTTACTCGCATACCTTTGCACTTCAAAGCATTTAGATGTATCGACCCTAGTTGCCCTCAAACGCCAATTACATTCTTTCGAGGCACACACCACTACATAAACCATGGTATTGGTAGTCGAACATCAAACTCGAAATGGAACTTCACACCAACATCTCAACTTTATATTTCAACAAACCTTTTTTGGCAAACGGTCATTCACAAGAATGTCTTCATTATCGAGGAATGCTCACTATTGTTTCTTCATCAAGACCAATATCATGTTGGATTACATTACGGTTACAATCAACTCCGATAAATGTATCCATGTTTGGGGATTCTCGATCATCACCCGTAAAAGTATCATCGACCGACAAACCTTCATCCTTCTCATTTAAATTACCATCATCAACATTCAATGCACGTGGCGAGGCCGTTTTTACAAAACAATCATCACCCAAGATGTCCAATAGAGGATCTTGCAAAAATTGTTCAAACATGTCTCTTCAATGGGTACACTTGAAAGTACACTTTGACTAACAATATTATCATCGAATGTGCATTGACTTACCGCTTTTAAATGCGTCTCTTCCGGATATGGTTCTTTTAAATGCATCTCTTCAAGATATGGTTCTTCAATGGGTACACTTGTTAGGCACTTTGACTAACATTATTATCCTCCCATGTATCTTGACTTACTATGTTCAAAGGTGCCTCTTCAACATATTCTTCTTCATTCACAATAACATCATCACGGTTTCTTGCTTCAATTTCAATATACATGTCGAAACTTCTTTTCTTTTCAAAGATACTAATAAAGCATCTTTCTGGGATCATAAACCAACAAGAAATGTCTCATTTGCTTATCACAAGTAATTACCATCGGCAAAGCTTTACCTATGGGGCCATCCATTTCATCTCAAAATCATAAATACTTGTGTCAATTCCCAATTCAACTCTCAATTTTTCACACAACTCACCATATGAAATATTTTTTTCACAAATACGGTCGTCGATCGCTTTTCTACTTCATGATTCACAAATGACCATGACCAAACACCATCCATATTCTCCTCAAACCCAACCGGATAACACACAATAAACCAAGCTTCATCTTCATCAACCATGGCACATCTATAATTCAAATTAATAGTCATCAGTATTCATCATTAACATTAAATTTGTCATATCCAAGAGTGTCTAAAACCATTATAAAGAGATGCAACAATAAGTTCGAATTTAAGAAACAGGTTCTAAGTATCTTTATACTACAAAACAAGTTTATGTCTTTCAAAAAAAAAAACCAACAAAAAACAAGTAGTGCAGTGTTTATGATCAAAACAAACAAAAAGTTCTACTTTTTTATTGCTTTCTAATCACAACTTGTCAACCAGTGAATCGCAATCGCAAATTTAAATCCTTCTGAACCAGAATTTGCTTTCAAACACAATTTATTTCAAGCAGATCAAACAACTTGTGGCAATCCCATTTCTTCAATAAAGCAATTTAATCAATCAAGATACACTCCATTAAACACTATACAAATTAAACAATATCATTTAATCAAGAAACAAATGGGATCAAACCACACAAATGGGGCTTCTAACGAGAAGTTAACTCACCAAAATATATGTCCTCAAATAGGCGAGAATGACCAAAAATCGAGCTCAAATGAAAGTGGAGGAGAACGGAGGACAACCAGACGTTGAAGTAGAGGAAAAACCACCTTTGGATGATGGGTCAATCGTGATTTTCCGGCAATGATTTGGCGGGTAGGCCTTCTTTCCGGCGTTGATTGGCGGTTATCTCGCTTTTCCGACAGACAGCAAAGTAATTTCCGACATTGAATCGGATTTGGGAGAGAGATAATGACCAGAGATTAATTATGGGATAAGATGGATATAAGGATAATGAGGGTAGAATAGGTATTTTGAAAAACACCCTTTTAACTCATTTTTTTACAACAAAACCTTTTACATAAGCTTTTGCGTCAAACACCCTTCTTTACTCAATGCCCCTTTTTTTATCATCTCTTTGTCAGAGAGAAGAAAAAGATAGAGACAAGAAAGAAAAAAAAAAAAAAAAAAAGGATGTGTGACTGTTTTGTCTATTACTGTTTAGTATTGTGGGTTGATATTGACAGAACAATAGTGGTCCAACCAGACCAATATTTATTGAAAGGACAATAATACCCTTTGTTTTGTTTATCTTCCCCAGTTATCATTGTCTTATGGGTTGCAGAACAAGTGCATTTTAATAGTTAATTATGTACAAGAAACGTGACATAAATGTTACAAAGATTAAAAAAGCAAACGTTATATGAAAATTACATATACGACATCAATTGGAGAGTTTTATTTTTGGCGGTGAATTAGGACAGGGGTAAGAAAGGTATTACAGAGGCAATTGCTATGTTTTCGCTCATAATGTTTTTTGATCAAGTGCCATTAGTATTTATTTTTCAGTTTTTTTCTTCCCGTGGGTTTTGAAGGAATCAGGGATGTGGTATTGCTGTTCGTCCCACGGTTTAGCTTATGGTTATCAAAATTAAAGTATCCCAAATTTAGAGGTTTCTTTCTCTCTTTTTCTTCTTGTTTTTATGGGATGGAATAAGGCACTTTTCGAGGGAAAATTATGATACAGAAACTTCCTGTTAAGGAAAGCCGTCGGTTGACTATAATGTGTCGAATAAGATAAAATTGTTTTTGTATGTATGTACATGTGGCTATAATGTGACCGGCCGTTCTAATAGTGTTGGAAATATTATTTGTGTTTTGATGATGATTAAATCAATATAATTAGCTAGACAAATCACTTACAACCTATGATGATCAAATCAGAATTAATCGTTATAGTGCTTAATGAAAGAAGAAGCAAGAAATGGTCTACAGAGATAAATGTATAAGTTCTATCTGAAGTCCGAACTTTGTATAGGTTATTTGAGCATAAAGATTGTAATAGAATCAGAACTAAGCGTAACAAATTTGAGTCACAACAAGAAAATCGAGTTATAGCAAGAAACTCGAATATGCACATAAAGAATCGAGGTTCAAACTCGGTTATGCAAGAATCAAGAAGATAAGTTCGTTGAGGGACACAGATCTCGCTTGGCTTATCTAGAAGATCAAGAACCGGGGATACAGACTCGGCCATGAAGATTGAAGAACCGAGGTAGCAAACTCAGTTAGAAGTCGATTAAGTCATGACTATAAGTCGATTCGAGCAAGTCTGTGGTGACTGAATCGAATTGTAGATCATGTAAAACCGAATAATCTTGGGGACGAAGATTATCGATTAATGAGATAAGAAGAAACTGATGGTGTACTCTGACTTAGTCAATTAAAGTCAGATGTCAAGTACACAAGGCACTCGATTTTGAAGAAGAGTAGAAAAGCGAGTTAAGGCCTTCTTGAATTTAAGCTGACAATTCGACAAAGATCGTATATATGAACGTTGGCTAAACGACAAGTGTAACGGCTACAAGAGCTAGTGACCGTTACATCAACCCTATAAATACACAAGAGAATCACTTGAAGCAAGGAGAGAGGAGGATCAGAAAAAGAGCATTACAAGCACATATTCAAAGATCCAAATCCAGATCCACAAAATCATATCATATATATCTAGAAAAAGGGGAAGCCAACGGAATTGCCTTGAAGACTTCAAAGAAAGATCCAAGAACCCATTGAGGGGAAAGAAGGCATCTGGAGCTACAAAGCCGGATTCGGAAGAATCAGACGACTCATTTGAATTAATCCTTGATTAATTCTAAACCCAACCTTTGTGAAAAAAGGTTGGCTGTGCATAGTTTGAAGAGAGCAATTCTACCTTTCTTCATACGGTTGCAACTTGGTTGCCACAGCTGTTGGTGCAGTCTGTGGAATGTGTGTTGGTGTTAGTGGTGAGCTGGTGAAGGAGCAATTCCACCTCCGAAAGATCAGTGTGCAGAATGAAGGGAGCAATCTTACCTTTCTTCACTATGTGTAGACAGTGAAACTAGTGTGTCGTGAAGGACTGTCATAGTGCTAGGATTTTGTAACAGTTATCTCAAATTCTAGTGATACCTCCCACACCACAGGAGAAGGGGAGACGTACGGGATTACACCACCCGGAACTTCCATAAACAAATCTTGTGTTAATTTACATTATGTATTTGTGTTTGTTTTATTTATTGCATTATCACTCAGCAAACACCAGACACTGAGTTAGCACAGAATTGATACATAGAAGGTCTAGATTTCTATTTACACATCTATTGCACTAAAGGCTATTATTTATCCGCTGCCAGTTAACAAGACTAAATTTAAGTCAACATTGACTTATACTCAGTTGAGTTAGCTGAACTCCACACAAGTTAAGGGATAGGAACAAAACTGAATTGGAGATCATTTTGAGTTTCGAAGAAACTCAGTCCTGGGGCTTTTCCAGCTTAGGATAAGTTTTGGTGACAAGTTTATTCACCCCCCCTCCTCTAAACTTGTGTTAGCCTTTCCAAGGGACCAACAATTGGTATCAGAGCAGTTCTTCCTTCTGGAGGAGATCTGAGTTATTACTGCTTAAGTTATAAACCAGTTGTTGAAGACTCTTCACTGTATCAGTTATGGAAGCACCTAGTTTGATTTCAATGACTACATCTAGAGTTAGAAGTTGGCTTACTCACCCCCTGACTAATTGCTTGCAAAATGTATCTGATTTTCAGGATCAAATGTTTTAAAGGTTCAGTGCGACAAATTTACATACAAATCCAGAACCTCAACTCAGTGATGATGTGGACACAAACTTCAATGTTCATATTAACGAATCCAGAGGAGTTCCATCACTAAGAGACCTCCCAGAAGAAGAAGAAAAGAAGTTGTTGCAAGTCACCATTGAAGATTCATTAGAGCAACAAAAGGATGTACACTCAGATCTCAAAATTATATCAAACCATCATGAAAAGGTACATTCTTCAACTCAGTTATCATTCGCTGAACTCAGTAAAAGAAACTCTGAACTTGTCAAGATAACCGAAAAACTTACGTTAGAACTGAAATTAAAAGATGGAGAACTTGACAAAGCAAAAGATTGGAATGAGTTTCTTGAAACTGTGTTGTCAAATCTAGCTGAAAGATTAATGTCTAGTAAATTTGACAAAAGCAATGATGACCCCCCACCCCTACCCAGTCTTGAGATTTCAAAGAGCATAAACTCTAGACATCAAGTTACTGGAAGACCTAGTGGATTACACAAAGACATTAAAGTTGAAAGATCTAAAAGAATCCTTGTGAAATCAACTAAGGTTGAGCGTAATGGTTTATCTAGAAAAGAGTTGAGAAGGCTTGATTTTCTCAACAGAGAAACTGAAAATTATGCTTCAGTAACTAATCCAGTTGGACCCAAGAAGATATGGGTACCAAAGAAAACTTAAACTGTTTTGCAGGAAAAGTCAGTTTACATTATATAATCTTCAGAAAACTGACTTCTAGACAAAGCTGATGGAGGACAAATTGGTCAAAAGCAGAAAAATTTCCAGCTACCATCTGACATTTGGGCTGACATGACAAATCACTCGAAGCCACGTGTCAATCTGAGAAAACGTAGATGTACATCCCTACAAAATCCCATTGATTATGACACGACTCTTATTTGAAAACGATTGCAAATCAAAATCTTGATGAAATCCTGCTAATCCAAATTGAAAGCATTCAAGATCTTCAAGAAGAATCCCTAATTCAAAAATCATGGATCGTTACAACACCGACAAAGGAATCACCACGAGCCTGGATAATTTCTGTCAAAGATTCTCACACTCCACTCTCTCAACTCGAATTGTTAGCAAAATCAAAAAGATTCGGGGACTCGAAAACCTGTTTGATACAAAGGTCGATGCTTTATGCCCAGATACCATCAGAGACTTCTACAAGAATGCAGTAATCACCAACAATGGACAAAGCTTCAGGACAACTGTTCAAGACAAAATTATTAATGTTGATGAACATTTGCTTTCACTAGTCTTTGGCCTGGACATACTTGGAGGATCTTCATCTTTCACCTTTGGAAATGAAGAAAAAGATAAGCTTTGGAACGTCACTGCAATCAACAAGAATGAGAAGAATTTCATCGGATCCGTCTATCAGCAGAAACAAGAGTTTGTGTTCCTGACGATTCTACTGACCAAAAATGTCATCGGTCATGCCAGGAATTTCTACACTCTCTCAACAGACAAACTTAAGCTGATCTATGCCATCTGGTTTGAGGAAAGATTTGATTGGAACAAGTTTGTTCTCAATCATTTGATCAAACAGATTTCGGACGAAAAGGAGAAAGCACAAGGAAAGAAGCCTTCGAGAAAAGTTCTTCATCGAAAAGGGTTACACCTATCTAGTTCAAAGGATACTAGATCATCTCTCCATCTCCAAACCCACTCAAACAAAAGTTGAGCAAAATGTGTCCTTTGGGACAAAGAAAAGAAAAATCATTGAAAGAAGAAGAATGAAGTGAAGTTTTGGACTCAGTTCAAGTGGAACCGTGAATCTGTAGGCGAAAGAACCCTGAGAAGGCAGAAGAGGATGTGGAACAAGCTTCAGTCAAAGAAAACTGAAACTGAGAATGTAATCTAGATTAAGGATGAAACTGAAGAGAGTGAACATAATGAAGATGAGGAAAGTGAAACTGAAGAAAATGAAGAAATTAAAGAAGATGATGATGTTGATGAAACTGAAGATAGTGAATCTCCAACTGAGTTGTATGGGAAGTACACTGAAAAGCAGAGAGAAGCTGTGGAAGACGCTGAATTTTGTGAAGCTGAGTATGAAAAGGAACTGACAGTTCATGATACTCATTTTTATCTTGAAACCGGTTCCTCATCACTAGTTCATGAGGCATCTACAAGCAGATCGGCAACTGAAGAATCTCAGCATCCAGAAATTGAAACTGGAGAAAAATTGAAAGGATGGGAAGAGATCATTGAAAGTGTGATGCAAACTCTACAACAGCAGCTCTTTGACTTACATGATTTCATTGGAAGAACACATTACTCAGGTCTATACCAATATTCCAACATCATCACCTTACTTAAATTATTTGAAGAAAGCTTTCACATATCTTCAATTAAGGGGGAAGAGAAGATTGAAGGTGATGCTGGCAATGAAAAGAAAATTGAAGGTGATGTTGGTAAAGCTGACAAAGAGAAATCTGAAGAGGCCTATATCAAACGTCTGATTGAAGAACAAGATGAACAAATAAATGCTGATCTACAGATCATTGATCTACTGTCTATTCAACAGAATGAAGAAGCAATTGATATTCTGATCGAGGAGTTGATCAAAGAAGAGACCTTCACAGAAACGAGAATCAAGAAGAGATGAAGAAACCTCGAGTTAAAGTTGTGCTAAGTATCGAAGAAACTTGCAATCAGACGATTGAAAGAAAGTCTAAAAGCAAAGAAAAGATACATGGACAAGAACTGAGGGGGAAAGGACTAAAGGGAAAGAACCATGCCTTATTTCAAAGGAAGAGGAGAAAATGATGAGCGAAGAAATCAAGGAAATTTTGATCAAACTCAAGAAACAAGACAATGAAGAGGCTAATCAGTTGATCAGTGAGTATCTGGAGATCAAGCCTAGAGATGGTGAATCAGTTGCAGAAGGGAAAGAAAGAAGACTTCTGGAAACCAAAAGAGCCGTTTTTCTTGGAGAAAAGGTGTTGGCTTTTGAAAAAGAAAAGATGTAATCTATTCGCTTTTTAACTCTCGCTTTGTTTCAATTTGAATCTTGTAATAAACTTGGTTGTTTCTAGTTTGCTATCTTAATTTGTTTTGTTATGATTTCTTGCACTATTCTTTTATTATTGTTTTTAGGGAGGGTTATGATACATCATCAAAAATGGGAAATTGTTGGAAATATTATTTGTGTTTTGATGATGATTCGTCAATATAATTAGACAAATCACTTACAACCCATGATGATGAAATCAGAATTAATCGTTATAGTGCTTAATGAAAGAAGAAGCAAGAAATGGTCTGAGATAAATGTATAAGTTTTATCTACAGAGTCCGAAATTTGTATAGGTTATTTCAGCATAAGCATTGTAATAGAATAGAACTAGGCGTAACAATTTGAGTCACAACAAGAAAACTGAAGTTATAGCAAGAAAATCGAATATGCACATAAAGAATCGAGGGTTCAAACTCGCTTATGCAAGAATCAAGAAGATAAGTTCATTTGAGGACACTGACGCAGCTTGGCTTATCTAGAAGATCAAGAATCGAAGGACACAGGACACATCGAGCATGTGAAGATCAAGAATCGAGATAGCAAAACTGGCTTGGAAGTCGATTAAGTCATGACTATAAGTCGATCGTGCAAGTCTGTGGTGACTCGAATCGAATCAGTAGATCATGTAAAATCGAATAATCTTAAGGACGGAGATTATCGCTAATGTGATGATAAGAAGAAATCGAATGGTGTACTCGACTTACTCAATTAAAGTCGATGTCATACACAAGGCACTCGATTTTGAAGAAGAGTAGAAAATCGAGTTAATGCCTTGCTGAATTTAAACTGACAATACGACAAAGATCGTACATATGAACGTTGGCTAAACGACAAGTGTAACGGCTACAAGTGCTAGTGACCGTTACATCACCCCTATAAATACACAAGAGAATCACTTGAAGAGAGGAGAAAGGAGGATCAGAAAAAGAGCATTACAAGCACATATTCAACGATCCAAATCCAGATCCACAAAATCAGATCATATATATCAAGAAAAAGGGGAAGCCAACGGATTTGCCTTGAAGACTTCAAAGAAAGATCCAGTAACCCATTGAGGGGGAAAGAAGGCATCTTGGAGCTACAAAGCCAGATTCAGAAGAATCAGACAGCCCACTGAATTAATCCTTGATTAATTCTAAACATAACATTTGTGAAAAATGGTTGGTTGTGCATAGTTTGAAGAGAGCAATTCTACCTTTCTTCATACGTTTGCAACTTGGTTGCCACAAATTATGTTAGTGCATCGTGAATCGTGTGTTGGTGTTAGTGGTGAGCTGGTGAAGGAGCAATTCCACCTCCGAAAGATCAGTGTGCAGAATGAAGGGAGAAATCTTACCTTTCTTCATTATGTGTAGACAGTGAAACTAGGGTGTCGTGAAGGACTGTCATAGTGCTAGGATTTTGTAACAGTTATCTCAAAATTCTAGTGATACCTCCCACACCACAGGAGAAGGGGAGACGTACGGGATTACACCACCCGGAACTTCCATAAACAAATCTTGTGTTAATTTACATTATGTATTTGTGTTTGTTTTATTTATTGCATTATCACTCAAAGAAACACTTATTAATCGAGTTAGCATGCTGAACTGATACATGTAAGGTCTAGATTTCTATTTACACATCTATTGCACTAAAGGCTATTATTTATCCGCCGCCGCTAACAAGACTAAATTTAAGTCAAGATTGACTTATACTCATTGAGTTAATAACTCACACAAGTTAAGGGATAGGAACAAAACCGAATTGGAGATTAGTTTGAGTTTCAAGAAACTCTGGCCTTCTCGGGCTTTTCCACCAGATAAGTTTTTGGTGACAAGTTTATTCACCCCCCCTCTAAACTTGGTTGACAAACCCTCGGGCATGGCTTTCAAGTAGGTTTTTTATTCCTTTATTTTCAAAAATCAATTTTAGTGTTGATGATCTTAGTTGAAGTCTTCTGATCGTAGTTTTAGTACTTTAAATGTACCATACGCAAGGGCGGATGCAACTGATAATAATTGGGGTCCGCGAACACCGTTAAAAATAGGTAAAACGTAGAATATTTCGGACCCCGTTAAAAAAATATTCTCATTCAAAAATAATTACGGACCTCGTTAAAAATATTTTCTGGATCCGCCACTGACCATACATCTATATGTGGCTATAGAAAAATATAAATTTTTTCTGCTCTTGATTATAACGTGTTGTTTCTAGCTTTTCTACTGAAACCCTATGAAAATATAGTGGTGAATAAGTTATATTTTGATATAATATCTCCTGTATATATATAATGGCCATCCATTTGTTGAAAGTTGTTTCCATGTATACAAATTGACTTGATGGATGGATGGTGGATGAAATGTTGGTGGGCTTTATGTTGTGCACTTTTGATCTAAGGATATAAATATGTTCAAATTAAGGTTAAGCCTGTTTAGATAGAGAAATTGGTAATATTGATCGTGTTATCACGCCAGGATAATTGTTTTTTCCCTTTGTATTTCAAGGTCTTCTTATAAACTTGACTTTCATTTTCATGTTGAAATTTGCAGACTTACGGTTCTCCAACACCCAAATTACTGTCTCATTTGATATTCTATGTATTAATACGATTCTGGGCACCTTGAGTGGTGCTTCATTTAACATTTTTTCTCTTGGGTGTCCACCCATGCAGTAGAGATAAACGAAGGCTTTGAAAAGTATAACAAAAAAACGAAGGCTTTGAAAAGTATAACAAAAAAACAAAAATCCGGGAATCTAAATGACTTTTTCAAATAACACACAATGGCCGGGTATATGCAAGATGTGGTGTTGAGGTGAAGATGGATGTCGAAACTATGATACAAAACAAGGCATTTGGTTGTGTTGGATGGGTCATCTTTACTATAGCCGTAAATTTGAAAACGACCAATGTTATTTGTTGCAGGAGTCATACAAGGATTGCATACACAAACCTTTATGAATTCACTTATATGTTTCGTACTTTTGATTGTTTTGTATTTTCCTTTAAAATTTAGTACATGATCCAAATCACCGTGCACAGGTTTTTATAACATCAACTTTATATTTATCAGCAAGTTAACATTTCATTGATATCTTATTTCTTCATATTGATTACAATGGAACACAAGTATTTGCATTGAAGTTTTATTTATGATTCGCTGTTAACTAAATTCATAGCAAATTATTATTATTTCATGTGTGTAAAATTGTATATCCACATTATAGATCCACTTATTTTTAATCTCTCCCTCCGTTGCACGGGAGAACATGAAAAAGGTCAAATATTGGGTGATTTGATAATATGTTTGTTAACTTGATTACTTATGTAGGGTAAGGTAGGTTGGGGTAGAATAGGGTAATGTAGGTTGGGGTAGTGGGTAAGGTAAGGTAGGGTGGTGTGATGGGTAAGATATGGTAGATTCGAATGGTGGGTAGAGTAGGTAATGATGGGAAGGGTTTGGCAGGGTAAGGTGAAGTGGTGTGTAAGGTAGGTTGGTAGGGTAGGTTAGGGAGAGTAGTAGGGTTGGGTGGTAGGTAGGCACGATGGGGTTGTGGGTAGGGTCGGGTAGATAAGGGTGGGGTGGTGGGTAAGGTAGGGTAGTATAATGGGTAAGGTAGGGTAAGGAAGGGTCGGTGATAGTGAGCAGAGAGAGAGTGATGGGTTAGTAGTAGGTAGGATGTCGAGGTTAAGATATGGTGATGTAGGTAGAGTTGGATATGGTGGTGGGCAGAGTATGGTAGCGTTGGGTGGGGCGGAAGAGAGGTAAGGTGCAATTGGGTATGGCATAGGGCTACCCACCCTTCGCCTTTATCCTAATTATATGTGTGCCCGTGCAATGCACGGGTTATTGACTAAGATGTATGTGTGTGTGTATATATATATATATATATATATATATATATATATATATATATATATATATATATATATATATATATATATATATATATATATATATATATATATATATATGTATGTGTATCTTGAGCCATGTGCTTACCTTGATCATGTGTCACTTTCTCTTTCTTCCATGTGACACATTTTGTTCTTCTCAAGACTCTATATGACTGTTCATCTCTCTGCACCACTTTATTTACATCCACAGATTTAATGTTGTTGTTTAAGTGTGCAGGTCACTTTAGTAAAACTCAAAAGAGCCGTTGGATGCAAAAGATGCTTCTGCAAAGTTGGACTACAAAGTTGTACCTGTAAAAGCTAAATGGACCGTTGAATTAAAAAGACAAAAGTCGGTATGTAAGTCGATCGCTTCTATTTGCAAAAGCAGCTGGAAAATAATTGAGTAATATATATACACTACCTCAGCCACTTCAAAAAAACAGAACAACCTCTCCATTCAACAACTCCTTCACTAAATCTCAGCTTCATTTTCTTATACACTTGTATTCTGAAATTAGTTTTATTTCTTGAGTGTTAAAAGAAAAGTGAGGTGTAAGTAGAGTGGTAAGTGTAGAGGAAAAATCTCTACCTTTTGTTAGTGAGTGTTAGTTGCAGTTTGAAAGTGTTCTCCACTTGTTATTGAGGAGCAATAACAAGGGCACAAATAAGCTAAGCCGTGGTTCAGATTCTGGTTCAGATCTATTGAGATATGATTCAAGGAGCTGAATTTGGGTGACGAATTCACGGAGCTGAATTCGTGTTCAAGAATCCAGGCAGTGATTCTTGGTAAGTATTCCTTTGGTGAGTGTGTTGTGTTTTGTACAAATATGTTAAGTGTTGTTACTAAGGATTTAAGACATCTTAGTGTTAAGACTAACACTAATTTGGTTATCTGTTAGTAACACTTTAACAGTGAAAGTGTTGTAAATTTTCTTTTTCTTTTTTTTTTGTAATTAAACTCAAGCTACATCTAGTGAAAACCTTTGTGTGTGGGTGTGATCTCTAGTAGATCACACATATGTGCTTTAGGTAGTTTATATCTTATTGACACACCTTAGAATTGCATGTTTTAGGACTAACAAGATAAAATCAATTATCTGCAATTCTATGATTTTTTGCTGAACACTTAGAAGCTGCATGTTATAGGTTAAGAACAAAAAATACTGAACTTATAATCTGTCTAGTTGAAGCATGCAGTAGTGTTTCAGCCTGGTTCACCTTTTAGTTGAGCTTCAGTTCTGTTTTACACAGCTTTACCTTAACAAACTGAACTTGCTTTAGAAACTCTTCAACTGAAGTTAACTTAGGTTCCTTTGGTTAATCAAAACTAGATCTTCCGCCTAGGTTCGTTAACTGAACTAAGTTAAGTATACTCCGATTTTGACTATTAACCACTGTTTTGTTTTAATCTGCATAAGTGCTTTGAAATGTGGTTAAAGAATTTTTAAAAAAAGTCCATAATACTCTATTCCCCTAGAGTATTTATTGCGCGTTCTCGATCCAACAATGGAATCTATTGTATTTCCTCCTTCAAATTAGTATAAGGGAACTGATTGAGACAAAATTGTCTCCCTTAATAAAAGGGGTATCGTGTGGTTTGAAACCACTATGCTAAATCCTTCCAAAATTGTACCGATACAGCCATTTTGTAACAATCCAATAATACCTCGAGAAGACTCCCGAACCCGGTGTATCCGGATCTTTAATACAAAAGAAGTGTCACCAAACCTTTCATCTCAAATCCGGACAAGTGAAAGGATTTAGTTTCACACCCAAAATCTATATCGTTACTAGCAAGAAGTATATGATCGGCTTATTAGACTAAAAATATGAATTTGCGTCACCTAATGTAAATTTTTCTGGCATATGTATTTCTCATTAATGTCCCCATTAAGAAACTCTGACTTTGCATCCATCTAATGTAACTCAAGATCCATATGACCAACTAGAGCCATGATTATCCTGAAAGAGCCTTTCAAAGAAACCAAATAGAAAGTCTTTATATAATCAATGCATTTATGAGCAAAGCCCTTAGTGGCATGACAAGCCTTATATCTTTCCACGTTACCATTTGAAATTTTCTTGGTATTTCATATCCATATGCAACCAAGAGGTTTATTTACTTCTAGCAATGGTAAAAGATCCCAAATATCATTGTCCTTTATGGACTTCAACCATATTGCATAGTCTCGATCCACTTAAGAGAGTCAAAGATTTCCATGCCTTGATTTAACGGTAACCGGATCGCCCTCCATGATACTGGATCCTCATGCTCAACGAGATAAACAATGTAATTGTCATGAATTGTTGATCTCCTTCTCTAGTGGAGTGCCTAATTTATGGCACCGCTGGTTCCTCACATGGTACCTCATGTTGCTCCTGTATGGGTTTAGGAGGATGTTGAGTTTTCCTTATATAAAGTTCAAGAATATTGTCTTGATCTATATTTTCCAATGGTATAACATCCTATTGGGAATCAAATTGTTACCCACCACCACTGTAGGAAGAGTCATGTTATACTTTTTTTCAAAGACAATATTTAAACCATATCTTCCCCCCAAGCTCAATATCCTTAAAAACCTTATCCCATGTAGTTCTCGTCTAAAGAAAATAATTTGGAAGTAGTATCATAGAAGTTAAGCCTGTGGATCTTTTAGAATACCCCATTAAATAGCAGTTAACCTTTATTGAGTCCAATTTTCTTTCATTAGTCCTATAAGGCCTTGCTTTAAATGGACAAACCTTAATATGAAGATACCAAATACTAGGTTTTTTCAGTCCATAATTCATAAGGGGTTTCGGTTAATGCTATAGTGGGTTCACTATTTATTATATGTAAGCTGTTAACTTTAGTTTTCATAATATATGACATCTCATTTAATAGATACAGATAATCATATTGCAAATAATTCTCTATGAATTTGATACAATATTGATGACCAATCCAGGATACCATAGGGAATGGACTTCAAATGTTCGTATGTATCAATACTAAGACGTCCTTAAAGTAATAATTACCTAATCTCCTTATATTGGTTTGTTATCCCTTAATAGAACCTACACGGATAAAACAATCTGACATATCAAAGGGACTAAACGTTCCATTTGACACAAGCCTTTATATTCTCTTTTGAGAAATGTGACTTATATGCTGATGTCCTAATCTATAGGAACCCTTATTAAATGACTTTGTTTTGTGCCAAGATAGCTTACATGCAGAGTTTCATCAAAAGAGATATTGGTATCCATTAAATTCAGATTATCACTGAAAGACGAATAACTAAGACCAATGAAATATGGATATTGAGAAAGACTAAAGGTAACATCTCTTATTGAACAAGAATATCCAGACTTTGTCCAATAAAGAAATGGAAACTAGATTCCGCTTTAAAGACGGCCTGATAAGTCTCTTTCAAATCTAGAAAGTGTCCAGTCATCATTAATAACCCAACGTCATAACCTTCGCAACATCACCATCACCCATATATATGTACCTTTAAACATCAATTGATAGTTAGTAATGCTAAAACCATGCATAAACACACTATGTGAACAGTAGCACATGAATCTATCTACCAAGTGTGTTGAGGCACAATATTCAAATAAACTCTTAAACAAACCAAAGCGAGATGCATAACTTCAATTCATTCGCTCCCCAAGTTTAATACTTAGCAATCCTTTATTGTGTTCCATCCTTTGGCAAAAGAAACAACAAACAACCTTATGTAGTTTTATTTGCCCTTGATGTGGAGCACAAGCAGCTTCCTTAACCTTAAACTATATTTTTCCCTTAGCTTTAGAGGTGACTATATGTAGCACTTGTTGGTTGCCCATATCTCCATCCTTCACTTCCTGTACATAGTGGGATCAACTCCCACTGTTCCTTATGTCAGTTATAAATGACCTTTTCATGTACCGTATTGTGCAAGAAGAGAAAGAAAGACAAAATGCACCAAAAGGCATCGGTGATGTCCAAATTATAATCCAAAATTTTGAAATTATATGAGCCATTTCCAGAATGTGCTCTCTTATGTTGCATTTTCCCAGGTACCTTATAGAGAATAGCTTGCTAACGATCTAGCATTTGGGGTTGATAAATGATTTTAATTACGATATTAAGTGATTGAATATCAATGATGTCTATATAAAGTAATTGAAGTGTTCAAGGATGATTATTATAGAAATTGAAAAACCAGATTAACTAATTAAACCGATCAAACCGATTGAAAATGACAAACTACGCTTTATAATAGTTTTTTATTGTAAAAAATCGAACCGTAAAATCCGCTTTGGTTTTCGGGTTATAATGAATTAAATTGGTATTCTCTCAGATGAAAACGCCTCGATGGTTGAGCTTAGCTTTTGATCTGAGTATCCGGATTGGCTTCCTTCAAGATCACAAGACTCTACATGCTGATCACTCACACTTATCAAAGTACACATTTTGATCACTTGTACTATCCTACTGAGAGAGGAATGATCGTGTCTAAATTCCAAGTCTACATCCATGATGACAAGGAAAAGCTTAGCTCATCCTCTTGAAGTTATAGGCCATAAGTGGAGGAATAATACTTAAATGAGCAGATACATATTGAAGCAGAGTTTAAAACCAAATACATAAAACAACAAATTAGCCCTAAGCTCACATGTATATATAATCTGAAGAACAAACATAGTCAAACAAAGGTATATGATATGTTCCCATCACAAGATACCGGACACGATATTAATATCTTGTCTTTGGACGACAATATTAACTCGTAATTGGCATCTCAAAGCAGCAATCAAATAGTGACAATAAATCCTGTCAAACAATAGACCAATCTTTGGACTGCATCTATTATTCACATGGAACCAAATAATTGTCACGTACTTATCACCACAGTTGTGTTTATAATTATGTCGAACAATATCCTTCTTTGGGCCAAACATTGTCTGCATGAATTTATAAACTCAAACATTTTACATCCATCGGTAAATCAATTTCCAAAGAAGCAGTCAAATTGTGACAATAAATCAATTTTGTCAAATAATAACCAATCTTTGGACTGTGTTTATTACTCACATGAAAATCAAATAAATGTCACATATTTATGAGTATGCCTATAATTCTGCCAAATAATTCCTCCCTTTTGGACCGAATACGATCTGCATGAATTTATAAATACACATTGCTTTAAGCAATTCACTTCAGGACATAAAATAAATGAAAATGCCAAAGTATATCAATGTTTGAAAGCACTATAATGACTTTTAAAAATGGGTCTACTAAAGTTGGGCTGTAATTTCATTTATTTTAATTACTTTCAAGCGATTACATAAGACTTTATATGGCTCAAGTATTAATAACTAAAACCACATATAGAATAAATGCCCAAAAATTTTACTGCTATGATATCGTTTTTTCAAGATATTTATTATTATTTTTAAATACAGAATTGCCTAGCTAGATTTTCATCAGAAAACCTCAAGTCATTGATGCATCTGCCGAACTGGATCCGTAATAGCATATGAGACCAAATCAATGATATAAAAAAACTAATAATAAATAAATATGACGGACCAATGACGATGTTGGATCTTGTCTGTTAATAAATCCAGATCGATTACCTTTGTGATAAAGATCTTAAACCCATAGAACCCTAAATCATGTAAAAGAGGGGTAGGTGTTTTGGTGTATTTTAGACTGAACTCTCGAGTTATTTCTCATGAGTTGCCTCGTATCCAACAATTGAATTGGAATCAAGACTTTCATAGTTCCTTAGGGTTGTTTATATAGAGGATGATTTATCCCTTTCCTTGTCCTGCAAGGAATTGCGTCGTAATTATCATTATTATTTCCCTAAGGATATACATGCCTAAATCCCTATGATTTAGAGATAATTATGGACATATTTAATGTCAATATCACAGCATTTATGACTGAGGATTCTCTCATCCTTTATCTCTAAGTTCCCATCGTGTGGAATAACAGCCGGGGTTGTTCTAAGCGTCCTGCGCTGAGCCCCCAAGGCCATTATGGACGAACTAAGCAGCTCCTCTTCATCGAGCCTTAGCCGACTCATGCGGTGGGTGGAGGAGGAGCGTATGCCGATCTCCCACCTGGGGTCGAGACCGCCTGGTATATCTTTTGGGACTCTTGGCCCTTAATACCCTTCATTTAGGGGCTAATCACTTATTACATGTCCTGATAGGACGACACGTGGCATAGTTCGGGTCGGCTACCATCATAAGCCCCCCAGATCTGACATTGCTTGTTAGTTGGTCAGATCTGCACTTTTTGGCGGTTCGGCCAGACTTGTCCGACCTCGCTTTTTGAATTCTCTGAATGCCAGATGGCAGTCTATTAAATAGATCATCATTACTTTTACGGGATACGAGGCGTGTTTCCCTCTTTCCCACAACTGACTTCGGCTATACGTCTGGGGGGGTTATAACCTGTCTTTTCATATTAGGCTTTTTTCACTTCTCCACCCCTGCTTTTAAATCGAAGATTTCCATTCCTCAAGACATTTTGCATTTTCTCAAGTAAGCATTTCTTTTCTTCTCTCTGATTTCTGAGTTTACATTTCTCTTCTTCTTCTCTGTTTATATTTTTCCAGTTAATGAGGGCGAGAACTGCATCCAGTAGTTCAATTGAGAAGGAATTCGAATCCAGTCTGAATCTGAAGTGGATTCTTCAATCTTGGGCTCATATAGATACACATGCCTTTAATCTTTTGCCTGATCATAGTGAATTTGAGCAGTTCGTTGTAGATCCCCAGCCTGCTAACCCATCTAGGCCCCGTCCCTCTTTCGGGTTTTTCTCTTTGAATCAAAGCATTAGGGCACATATGACTTCTAGGTCAGCCGTAGGCTATTTTGGGGTTAGATCCAAACTTACAAAGGAAGATATCCTGCAAATCTGTAACTAATATAACATCGATATGGACCAATACTCTCCCCAGCTGCCCGGGGGTGTAAACTTGTACGCCCATCAACCCCCTGAGGGGTATTGTACTGTATACAAAGAGCAGTTCACCTGTGGACTTAGAGTCCCGTTCTGTCCGGCCTTCCTTGCCGTTCTGAGGCATTACCAATTGGGATCTGCCCAGATCGCCCCTAATGGGGTTAGGACGATTATCGGCTTTGCGATATTCTTTAGATTAATGGATACGGAGTTCACTGTAGACCTATTTAGGACCTTTTATCAGCATAAAAAGTTAGGAATCGCAACGGGTGGTACTACTTTCCACGCCGTACGGACCACCGAAGGGGGATCCCCATAATGTCTAAGGGGAAGACCTCTATCCATGAGTGGAAGGCCCATTTCTTCTTTATCCACCACGACGGACACCCTGAGCTGAGAGGTTGGAACTTTTAACTTCCAAATGCCAGTGTGCCCCATCAAGTTAGCGAACGCTTGTTGGAAGATATTGCCGGGTCGGGTATCTCATTGGATCATGAACAGTGGCCCCCCCACACTAATTGAGGCAGCTCTCCTGGCCGATTCCGGACATGAGCCTTATGTGAGGCTTACTCAAATGGAATTTGATAATTGTAGGAATTTATCCTTGCTGTTATTTTTTTAACTTTTCACATGTTCGTTGCTTTTGCATTATTCCTTATCGTACTGACATTATTCATATTTTTCTTCTCAGTGGCCAACTTTGCAAAAATATTTGATGAAGCCTTTGAAGAGGAAGTTGTGCCTGAGCACAACGATCAGGTTGTAAACCCAGATGCTTCTAGGGCCGCTGACGATCTGGAGGTTCCTGCAGTGAACCCTAAGCTAAATACTGAGGACTTTCATACTGAGGAAGGTCTTCAGCAAGATGAACTGACTGCACATACACAGTGTATAGACGATAGCCTGATCATTCTAGATGGTTCTGAATCCACCGCGGGAGGAAGACAGACTCAAGTGTGCTCCCGGTCTAGGCAGAAGAGGAGGAGGCCTGATCGGAGTGATCATGATGTTTCTGGGGGGAGTTCCATTCCCCAAGTTGAGTGTATGTTAGATCTTCCGGACAAGGATCTGGCTGCTGTGGTGAGCTTTTCTTTGCCTTACTCTTTATTTCTTCCTTGTGTAACTACCTTCTGATGATACTTACTCCGGTATGGCTTTTTTAGGTTATCAAGGCTGGGAAAGAAGTTTTGACCAGACTCAACTCCTTCTCTTCCTATAAGAGTTCTTTAGAGAAACGGATTGCTGACCTTTCAGCCAGCCGTCAAAAGCACAAGGACGAGTCCCTGGCCAAAGACCAGCAGATTGCTGATCTAGAGGAAATAATGCATACTCAGCAGGCCGAGTTACAGGAGCTGCGAACCGCTGGTGCTGAACGGAAGGAGGCCATAGCCAAACTCCGAGCTAATTATGAAGGACTTGAGGCCGTGATACCTACGCGGATCTCCCAAGATATCCATGAGTATAAGAGTTCTGCTCACTTTACTGGGGCCTTAAAGGTTCTACTTGCCCAATCTTAAATCATGGGTACACCCTTGGTGTGGATCAAGCCAAGGAGCAGTGTCCTCAGCTGGTCATCGAAAATCTTCAACATGGGGGACTTCGCAAGCCCAGCGGTAACAAAGTCTATGAGGCTAGACTTAGAGAATTTCAGGCTGGTGAGGATCTGGCCAAGAAGTATGCCCGCAGACTGCGCTGCTCAAGCCAAGCCAGGCCCTCACTCAACCTTCCAAGATGCTTCTTCCGACCAGCCTCTTCTCAACATGACCCTCGATGCCGATTCTTAGGCTTAGGCACTTGTCTTTTGTTGAAAAATTTGTAATAATTCTCAACCTTTTCCTTTATTCTCTGTGTTTTGACAATACATGCCTTTTAGGCATTTATTTTGTAATTACTTTATCCGGCTTTTAGCTCATTATGGATTTCTTTTGGTTTTTGATTTAGCCTTTTGGTTTTCAATGGTCTTCAAAACTCAGGGTCATTTGTTCTTGAAGTACATCATTTTACAAGCTATGCTTTTGAGTGATGTATTTCAATATAAGCTATGATGTTTAAGCTCTGATCGTCTGTCCTGCAGACTTAGAAAGTTTTATTATTTCGTAGTTTCTAAGTTTATATTAGCTCTGATTGTCTATTTTGTAGTCAATTTTGGTTTGGGTATTTTATAAGTCTACTTTGTAGCTCAGTCGTGTGGTATGTCCCGCAGACTAGTTGGGTTTGTCTTTGCAAACATTTTTGAGTCCGACTCATGCTCGGGCCAGATGGTCTCGGTCCCGGCAGACTTATTGAGTTTGTCCTTTGCAAACTTTTTTATGAGTTCGACTCATGGCTTAGTTCAGTATGGTCCGTCCCCCGCAGACTTATAGAGTTTGTCCTTTGCAAAATTTTTTCGAGTCCGACTCAAGGGCTTAGTTCGTATGGAGTTTGTCCTTTGCAAACTTTAATCAATCATAAGAGATAAATAAGGCACATATGCAAAATAGGAATTTATTTAATAACCAATGTTTGAATACATCTTATTAAGACACATAATTTAATTGAAATAATGCATAAGTAAAGTCCGGAACTTGTCCTGACATAAAACTTCCTTAGGTTGGTCGCATTCCATTGTGGTGGTACGGTCCCGCCGCTTGCATCACCAAATTGATATGCTCATTTCCCATGTACCTTGACCATTTTGTATGGGCCTTCCTAGTTCGGGTCAAGTTTTCCGTCCTTGTCTGGCCGACTATTCTTTTTCTAAGCACTAAATCTCCTCCTTAAAGTATGAGTGTTTAACCCGGGAGTTATAAGATCGAGATAAGCTACTACTGCTTATACTTGGCCATTCTAATGAAGGCCACATTCCGAGATTCTTCTAGGTCATCTTTTGAGTTCTTAGGCTCACCAATTGTCGTTTTTTGAGTAGTAGCGCCACGCTCGTGGAGATGGAAGGCCGATCGGATGGAATTATGGCTTCATGCCTATATGCTAAGTCGAACGGAGTTTCTCCCGAGCCGAGTTTGGTGTTGTTCTCAGACGCCCACAAGATATTGGGCAAATGCTCGGTCTAGTTCTCTCCTTCTTCTTCTAGCGCTTCTTCACCCCGCTTTTGATCGCTCGCTGGTCCTGCTCGACCGACCATTAGCTTGATGGTGACCATGTGATGTAAAGCGTTGAGTTTTGTGTAGTTCGGCACACCACTCCTTGTCAACTTTGTCTTCGAATTGAGTCCCATTGTCTCAAAATAAAGTTTTCGTGGATTCCATACTGTGATACTATGTTCTTCCACGTAAATTTCTACATCCGCTTTCCGGTTATGGTAGTCAATGGTTCGGCTTCAACCCACTTGGTGAAATAGTCTCATCGTTACTATAAAAATCAAACGCTGCTAGAGCTCGTGGAAGTGGTCCCACTAGGTCTACCCTCACCGATCAAAGGGCCATGGAGAAACCACAGGATCATATCTTGAGATGGTCGATGTGATGATTATCGTGCACCTGGCACGATTTACACTTTTCCACCAACTCTTTGGCATCTTCCAGCATTGTTGGCCAATAGTAACCGAACAACCTGCACTTTCTTGCAAGTGTACGAGCTCCGGGATGATTTCACAAATTCTTAAGTGTATTTCTCTGAGGAGGTAATTTCCTTCTTCACTTGTGGCGCACCTAAGCCATGGTGCAATGTACGACCTGTGATAAAGGACGTTCTTGAACAAGGAGTACCTTATCGACATGAATTTTTTGCCTTTCTAGCCTGGACCTTGTCCTGAGGCAAGATGTTATCTCTGAGATTGGACACAATGTGGTCCATCCACGTACTCTCCTGCCTGATCAGCTGAACATTCTTCTGATCGTAGCTCCTTTCTTTAAGAAGCTCCACTAATACCTTCCCCGCCTCGACACAAAGTTTGACGCCGCTTTGATAACCCGACTCCGCTTCTTCTCGTCTCTCGTTTCTGTGTATTCGGTCAACTCGACCCGCTGAAAATTTTCTAGCAGAGTTCGAGCCACTGTTAAGTATTTCTTCATTGGCTCTTCTTTAGCCTCACATTCTCTATTAATGTGGTTTACAACGAGTTGCGAATCGCTGTAAACCTGCAGACCATCTGCTCCAAGCTTGCTCGCCAACTTGAGACCTGTAATTAGGGCTTCATAATCAGCTTCGTTATTAGTGTCTTGAAACCCACACTATAAGGCGTTAGGGAACTCTTCCCCTTTCGGACTGATGAGCAGGAGTCCTGCCCCTGCCCCATATTTGCTCGCTGCCCTATCCACATATAGTTTCCACTTGCTTTCTTCCTGTTTAGGCTGATCATCCTCTAGGAAAACAACGATCCCTTCTGCAAGGAAGTCATGCTAAGGCTTGTGCTTTAATGGTAGTTCTGGGGTGAAAATCTATATCGTACTCTGCCAGCTCGATGACCCATTTTGCTAACATTCCTGAGGTTTCTGGTTGCCCTAAGATTTCCTATAGAGGCTGATCGGTGATTACCGTGATGGGGTGTGCCTGGAAGTAGGGTCTTAACTTCCTGGAGGCATGCACCAACGCCCATGCTAATTTCTCTGCATTTGAATATCTGACCTCTGGTCCATGGAGTGCCTTTCTTACAAAGAAAACCGGTAACTGTTGTCCGTCTTGCTCCTTGACTAGTACACCGCTCAGTGCTTCTTCACACATTGCTAAATAGACGTACAAAGGTTCTCCTTCCTGATGAGCCGTCAATGTAGGCAATTCGGCTAGGTACAACTTTAGTTCTTTGAAGGCCTTCTGACTTTCCTCATCCTACTGGAAAGGACTTGCTCTTCTTAAGATTTTAAAAAATGGTAGGGCACGTTGTGTCGATTTGAAGAGAAACCTGTTCAAAGCTGCTGCTCGTCCCGTTAGCCGTTGTACTTCTTTGATGTTTTTCGGCGGTGACATAGTCTTCAACACATCAATCTTATCCGGATTTGCTCTAATTCCCGCTTTGGATATCATGTATCCTAGAAATTTTCCGATCTAACCCGAATGTGCATTTTTTGGGTTAAGTTTCATCCGAGTTCTCTCAAAACTTTGAATACTTCTCGACATCATTTAAGTATTGATCAAGAGACATGCTCTTGATTAGAGAGTCATCCACATACACCTCCATACGCCTCCCGATCTGCTCGCTAAAATTGTGTTTACAAGCTCTTTGGTATGTTGTTCGCATTCTTCAAAGCCAAAGGGCAAAGTGACGTAGTTGATATATGTCAAACTTTATAACTAAAATTTATAAACATTTTATACATATTATTATTAATTTTATCTAAATATCTTAAAAAAGTATTAATATAACTTATAAAAATCTAATAGTTACAAATAAATGTTGTAGTATAATTTATAACTTTTGTTATCGATTTACTCTGTGGTTTTGTTGTTTTTGAATTATGCAAGTATTATGTGATATAAAGTGGAAGAATCGGAATCAAAAATATAAAAATCTAATCAAGTGGTCGATATTTGTCAAATCCGTGCAAAGCCGGAAGAAGCCGGTTCACGCCGGATTGTGTGATGATTAAATCATGTTACTCCACATGCATCCGACAAGAAGTACTCAAATTCGTTAATCCGCGATGCCGGATCGTAAAACTCACCTTATGATAGCCCTCATTTATGAATAAAAAGCACTCAATATATATATCTCTATATAATATATATATATATATATATATATATATATATATATATGCTTATCTACTCTGTAAATATTATTTCAAGAGGGCATCTCGCCATAAAAAGTAGTTATAGTATCGTTGTAATGTTTAGAGTAATTATCAAGATTGTTGATTTCATAGTCAGTTGTTACATTCAGAGGATAAAAGCTCAACCTCAACAATTGTATTCGTAATATTCTAATGTTATTATGTTTGTTATTTATATAAGTATCTTTATATTAGTATTAGTAATGACTATAGGCTAATTATACAACTAGCCAAGACATGTAGTTGAGCTATTGTGATCTTTTAGGGAAATGGATGATGACTATGTTAAAATTTGATTAAAAATTGAATATGATGAATCTTTTTCTGTTTGGACTAATTGACAGCCCGTATTGACGTAATTAACCAATATGGACAGAAACATAACCTAATCATGAACTAACCAGAGACGTTAGGATATGAGAAAGAGTAGAAAGACTGGAAGGTAAAATTGGCCGTCTGACAAACGGGACCCTCTTTTTTTTCCAGGGACAGAATATTTATACTCGAGAGATTATCATGTCAAATCATTAGGTTTAATCGAGGTTTTACCAAGGAGGATACATAGAACAAATTCAAGCACTCGTATAAGGGGAAATTGTTAGCTGAGGAGTATACTGTTTCACATAATCAATTACACCTTAAAACAGGAAGTTCGATCACATCCATTAAACTAAAGAGACCATGGTTCAATAATATTGTCTTGGTTAGTTCGTATAACTATTTATATTAGTATTTATTATATTGGTATATATATATATATATATATATATATATATATATATATATATATATATATATATATATATCTAATTATTTATTACATTAGTATCATATTAATAACCTTTATGATAAGGATTGCAACTTAGATTGAGATAATAACAGTTAATTGGTGCTTAACCACATTTTGAATTATATTTTCATTTCCCTGAGGGATACGACCTTGATTCACTAGACTAGACTACAATTTGACTCGGTACACTGCCGGTAAGATTGGACACTCAGTTAGGCCAGATCAAGTTTTTGGCGTCGTTGCCGGGGAAACAACGTTAATTCATTTTGTCTGTGGTTACTACTTGCATTAGTTCAAAATTCTTGAGAATAAGTCAACACTTTTCTTAATCTCATTTCTTTTTTTTTTGTTTCTTTGGTACTTACCTCATTGGTAAGTAGCCACGTGTTATTTTTATTGTTTTCGTGTTGTTTTCCATTTTGTAGTTGATGACCCGAAGCGGTAAGGCCCCACTCACTCCTTATAAGCCTGATATAAATACTTACGAAAGGCAGTTAAGAGGAGAGAATAGACGTGGTCAAACCAGCCAAGGACATCTTGGAAACAGATCTCCCCAGGAATCATCAACTCGAGGTACGGAAATGGCCGAGGCCAGTGAAGAAACACCACCTGAACAAGGGCTTGCTCATGCCCCAGGACATGGACAAAATCCACCATTACAAAATCTTCCTCCACCACCAAATCCCAACAACCGTAATCCCAATAATCGGTATAACCGAACCGAAACTAGAATAATCATCATAATAATAACTCCACCAAACCCAAGGCCTATTTGTGATCGACTTGAGAAGGAATGAAACTAACAATCCAATTCGCTTACCCAACGATGGAGCAAATAATTTTGAAATAAAATCCCATCTTTTTGGCTTAATTGACACGAGAGCCCAATTCCTAGGTGAGGATGATTTAAGATCCGCATCATCACCTATATCTTTTGAAGAATCAGGTAACACACCCAAAAGCCAAGGTGTTTCATCGTGAATTGACAAGAATGTCAATGTTTTCTTTTTCCTAAAAGGAAGGGCAAGAGATCGGTTTATGTCACTCCCACATCATTCATTGACAAGTTGGCGTGACATTCAAACCTGAAGTTTTAAAACAAAGATTTTACTCCGGGTAGGAATTTGGAGTTGAAGGTCTAAATTGCTAATTTTAGACAAGGATCCGAGGAAACACTTGGAAATGCGGGAAAGATTTAAAATCATAAGAGCCTCGTCCCGATCATGGTTACTCTCTTGACATGCAAATTCAACTTTTCTCGTCAGAATTAAGAAAGGACTCACGCGGCCGATGTTGATCATGCATGTGGGGGTTCTTTAATGATGAGTGAAGCACAAGTTGTTTATGATGCTATTGAGAAAATTTCTAAGAATAACCGAATGTGGGAAACCGGCTCTAGCATGAGGAAAGTAGGATTTGTAGGTGAGTCTACATCAAACTCAGAAGTTTTAGCACACTTGGAAAATCTTAGTAGAAGGTTTGATGGCTTGCAAGGAAACAGGAACCTAAGCTCGGAAGGAAAGTTGTCGAATGAATATCCAAATGATAACAATGGAATGGAAGAATCCGAAGGATATTCGAGGGAAGAAGTAAGTTTTTTGCAACAACATAGGAATTTGAATAATGCCTATTCAAACTCATTCAATGCCATTAGAAGAGACCATCCTACCTTTCGTTGGTCTGAAACCCCAAGTAAGCAAGGACAACCACCCTATCCAACTCAGTACAAAAGCTCGTACAATGCTAATGATCAAAACCAAAGTTACCAGGGAAATTCTTCAAACCAAAACCATCAATCACCACCCAGATCATACCCACAACACACCACTCAAAGTATACCGGTTACTCAAAGCTCAACTCAGCCCGTAGTAGGAGTTGATAAGTGGGAAAAATTAATGGAAAATATGATGGGTGTGATGTCTACTCAAGCTCAGAATATGGAAACTATGATGACTTCTATAGGTACAATCACTAAGGATATGAGTACCTTAAAAACATCCATGAGTGGACATGACACGAGGATGAGAACTATAGAGGCACTGTACGAAATATGGAAGATCACTTGAGTAGGGAAGGAGAGAAAAAGAATAGTAGACTCCGGGAGGATTACCTAGTAATACCGAAAGAAACCCGAGAGAGGTGAATGTCGTTATTACCCGGCCGGAAGGGTATGTGGAAGTAACGGGGTAGAAAACTCCGGAAACAATGAAGTAGAAGATGATTTGGATGATAAATTCGAAAAGGACTTGGAACACAAGGACGAACCAGAATTCAGTAAAGAAGAAGAAGAAATCATTAATGATTTCTTAAGTCGTGATAAGCATGTTGAAGCCGAAAGAGAAGAAGAGGAATGGATCAAAGTCCCGAGAATATTGAAAAATCCAAGGGCTAGCGATTTACGGACCTTATTCAATGAACATGTCAGAAAGGACGAGGTTACTGATAGTACAGTACAAGTAGGGAGTAGCAACACTCAACCAACAGAACAAGTGAATAGGAACTCAGGACAAATTTCAAGGAAGATAGTGCAGGATCATGACACATGACGACCACCAAATGCTCAAACATTTAAGGAAGCATCACCATCTAAGGAAAAAGGTAAGGAAGGCATGACTCCAAACCCTAAAATTATTGACCTTGAGTCTTTACCTTACCCACCCAGGGATCAAATTAAAAAGTTGGAAACGGATAAGAAGTATGCACGTTTCCTTGATACATTCCGTCATCTTAATGTCAATATCCCTGTCATTGAAGCACTAATCAATATGCCCACTTATGGCAAGTTTCTTAAGGATATCCTGTAGAACAAAAAACGTTTAGAAGAATATGAGAACATTTGCCTTAATGAAGAATGTTCCGCAGTATTACAGCACAAGCTTCCGCCTAAACTAAAAGACCCCGGTAGTTTTACCATCCCATGTGAGATTGGGGGTTTTTTGTTTAAGAAGGTGCTCTGTGATCTCGGAGCCAGCATTAATCTCATGTCTTATGTGGATTATAGGAAACTCGGAATAAGAAAACTTAAAAACACCGAGATGACTCTCCAGATGGCAGATAGATCTATTAAACGTCCTAAAAGAGTCATCGAAGATGTATTGGTTAAGATAGATAAGTTTTACTTTCCAATGACTTTGTAGTCATGGAAATGGAAGAAGGATTTTCAAAGACTCTTATTCTAGGTCGACCATTTCTAGCTACTGTGAAGAACCCTTATCGATGTCCAAAAAGGTGTATTAATTTTAAGAGTCAATGAAGATGAGGTCACTTTTAATATCTTTAAGGCTATGAAACATCCATACAAATCAGGTGAATCATGTTCATTCATAGATACTATATCTTCCATTTATATGGATCATGCCGATTATGCTTTTTTGAAGATAAGCTCAAGAATGTTTAGCCTTATCCATCTATGAAGGAGATAACCAGAAATGAAAGAAGTCATTTTTTATCTCGACACCGGAAGTTCTTTTAAGAAACGACCATGGCATCGTTATTTGGATTTAGAACTGGATGGCCCAATATTGAAACCTTCGGTAGAGGAGCCACCAAGGAATCTGGAATTAAAACCTCTCCCTTCGAATCTCAAATATGCCTTTCTTGAAGCTGATAATTTGCTTCATGTTATTATTTCATCATCATTAACCAGTTCACAGGAAGATCAATTGTTGAGAATGTTAAGACAATGTAAGAAAGCGTTTGATGGACAAAGGGCGTATATTCAAGGAATAAGTCCCGAGATTTGTGTACACAAGATCATATTGATTGAAGGAGCCAAACCGTATATCCAGCCACAACGCCGCCAACCCGAATATGCAAAAAGTGATCAAGAAAGAAGTTATTAAACTATCGGAGATGGGAATAATCTTTCCCATATCATATGATGAACGGGTAAGTCCCACCCAAGTAGTACCAAAGAAGGGTGGATTCACGATAAAGGAAAATGATAAGCATGAATGGATTCCAACAAGGGAAGTCACAGGATATCGAATGTGCATTGATTTTTCAGAATCGAATGAGCACACTAAGAAAGACCACCATCCGCTCCATTCATAGTATGTATGTTGGAACGGTTAAGTGGACATAAATTTTATTGTTTCTTAGATGGCTATTCAGGCTATTTACATATATTTATTGCAGCAGGAGATAGAGAGAAAACGACTTTCACTTGTCCATATGAAACTTTTGCTTATAAAAGAATGCCGTATGGATTATGTAACGCACCACCACGCTTCGTAGATGCATGATAGCAATATTTTCGAGATATGGTAAAAAGTTTTTAGAAATCTTTATGGATGACTTTAGCGCTTTTGGAGATTCTTTTGAGAATGTCTCTCACACTTAACGTGTACTAAAACGCCAGTGAAGACACAAACTTAGTTTTAAATCGGGAAAAGTGTCATCTAATGGTATCGATGGTATTGTTTTAGGTCATAGAATTTCAAGAAGGTGTTGAGGTAGATAAAGCCAAAGTGGAAGTAATTAAAAATTACCCCACCAAGAACTGAAAACTCGAGAGGATTTCTTGGACATGTCGGTTTCTATAGAAGATTTATTGCAGATTTTTCACGCATAGCGAAACCTCTCACCATTTGCTTGGAAAAGAAGTGTCATTTAAGTTTGATGACAAATGTATAGAAGCATTTAAAGCTTTGAAGGCACGGTTGATAATCGCATCAAGATTTTAGTAGCACCAGATTGGAACTTACCTTTGAACTTATGTGATGATGCAAGTGAACTCGGCAATGAGCTATTCTAGGTCAACGCCATAACAAAATACTTAAGGCAATCTACTATGCATCCCATACTTTAAACGCATTTCACCTTAACTATGCAACAACAGAAAAGGAGCTACTCGCTGTAATCTTTGCTTTAGACAAATTTCGATCTTATCTCATTGGTTCTAAAGTCATTGTTTATACCGATCATTCGGCATTAAAGTACTTGTTAAGTAAGAAGGATGCGAAGCCTCATCTTCTTAGACGGATTCTGTTACTTCAAGAATTTGACATTGAAAGTAAAGATAAAAAGGGCAGTGAGAATGTAGTAGCAGACCATTTGAGTCGTATGGAGTTTATCGAAGAAGAAGGAAGGAGACAGGAGATCAAAGACTCATTTCCAGATGAACAACTCCTCATGACTAATGCCCCTCCAAGAATGCAACTTCTTAAAACTGGTAATATACCCAAGGAGAGCTCGCCATGGTTCGGTAATATTGTTAATTACTTTACCTGTGAATTTATTCCATCTCATTGGACATGGCAACAGAAAAAGAAGTTCTTTTATGATTTAAAATTTTACTATCGGGAAAACCGGATCTTTTTCAAAGTGTTCGGATGGCATAATAAGGAAGTGCGTGTCCGATAATTAAATTTCAAGTATCTTATCCTTTTGCCATGATCGTGAGGTCGAGGCCACCATGGAGGGTGGAAAACCGCTACAAAGTTTTGCAATGTGGTTTTTATCGCCTACACTATATAAAGATGCACACCACTTTGCATGGTTTTGTGAATCATGCCAAAAATGGGGAAACATTTCTAAAAAGCATGAAATGCCTCTCCAACCTATATTGGAATGTGAACTGTTTGATGTCTGGGGTATTGATTTTATGGGCCCTTTTCCTCCATCATTTGGTAAGAAATTCATCTCGATTATGTATCCAAATGGGTAGAGGCTGAAGCTCTTCCCACTAATGATTCCAGAGTAGTGTTAAAATTCCTTAAAAAGAATATATTCACGAGATTTGGCACTCCTAGGGCTATCATTAGTGACCGAGGATCACATTTTTGCAACCGTCTATTTATAAAAATAATTGAGAAATATGGTGTAAAACATAAACTTGGTACACCGTATCATCCACAAACAAGTGGACAAGTAGAAGTATCTAATAGAGAAATAAAAAGGATCATTGAAAAAACTATTGATTCAAACCGTAAAATCAAGCGTAAAGACTAGATGATGAATTATGGGCATATAGAACAGCCTTTAAAACACCGATTGGTTGTTCTCCTTATAAATTAGTTTTTGGTAAATCTTGTCATCTCCCTGTTGAATTGCAACACCGAGCCTTTTGGGCTATTAAATTTCTAAATTTTGATCCTAAAGCTGTTGGTGATCATAGATTACTTCAGTTAACAGAACTGGATGAGTTTCGTCTCGATGCTTATGAAAATGCTCGACTTTACAAGGAACGCACGAAATCTTTCCATGATAAGAGAATCTATCATCGTGAGTTCCATGTAGGTGATCGAGTACTCTTATATAATTCACGTTTGAAGTGGTTTCCAGGTAAGCTTAAATCAAGATGGACAGGTCCATATGATGTAACAAAAATCTACAAGTCAGGAGCTGTAGAATTAACTGATGGGAACACGAATTTTATTGCCAATGGCCACAGAGTGAAATTATTCGTAGAAGAAGAAGGAATACCTCTAACAAGAGAAGTTATGTATCTTAGCCACCCTCCCACAGATTAAAAAGAGGAGTTTTGCTATCAACTACAAACTCAGCTGATTACGGGTACAATCTTTCCTACTTACTTTTTAAATGCATTTTAATTAGTTTAGTCTTTTACCGGATAGACATTAAAGAACTGGATGTCTTTTCTAGATAGAATAGGAGTTTTTCTGTTACTTATAAAATAAGGTCTTGATAAAGATGTCGCGTTTAAGATAGAATATATAGTTTTTAAAACAAATAAGAAGTTATTGAACGAAGCTAGAACGAAAGCAGTATGCAATGGACAATTAAGAAGTGCAATGAAAAGAAAGGCAAAGTTCCTAATGAGGTGTAGAATCTGTGGAAAGAGTGAACACAATGGAAGATGTTCAGAAAACACAACCAAATCCCAGGATGAATGTTTGAATGTCATTAAAAAGGGAACGATTAGGTGGTTATCCGAAAATCCCGATGGAGATCAAAGAAAAATTCAAATGCATCATTTCTTGGAGAAAGGTTGAGAGAACGATATGAGAGAACTCTTGAGGATCTAAGGATAAGAAGTTTCGATTCGACATAATTATCGAAAGGTTTGAAATTTTCTTTATTATTATAAAATATTTTAAAAGAATTTTATAAACTATATGATATTTTATAAAAAAAATTTATATCACTTATAAATAATTTTATATATATATATATATATATATATATATATATATATATATATATATATATATATATATATATGATATAACTTAGGATAGTTATAAAAAAAAAAAACACATTTTAATGATCCGGCGCATACCGGATTTATCCGGTTTACGCCGGAATCAACTACACAATACCCTAAGGTCTTTTTTTTTTTTTTTTCTCTTCTTCTTCCCCAAAATTTTTTTTTTCAGCCGCCGCCCCTCCTCCCATTTTCCCCCCACCTCTTCACACCATAATTTTACCTTTTTTCTTTTCTAAATTTCCTTATTTCAACACCTCTTCTACCAAAAACACTATAATTTCATTCATTAAACCGAAAAGTTTCGTGGTTTTTGACATAAGTTCGCCTCTACAACAACTCTGGCAAATTTGACATTTTTTCCGGCCATCTCACTATTTTTCTACATCTCTCCCATATCAAGGTAATAATCTATTATATTTAATTATCATTTTAATTATTTTCTTTTAATCATTATCAATGTTAATTTGTTATTTTAATCATTTTGTTATCAATGTTAATTTGTGGTTGTTTTATTTTGTTGTTAATGACACCACATTCATAGATGGCCGAATCATCGTCTACTCGTAAAAAAGGTACTAAGAAAAGGAAATCCGATCTACCTCCTTTAGCACCTGTACTTGAGCCTAGGCCCCTAACACCGGAAGAAGAGGCTATATCCTTTAGGAAAACTGCTAGTCCTGCTGCCGTAGCCGCTTATGATAGATATTTCGAAATGCGCAGTGTTACTAGAGTGTGGCATAGATTTTACTGCCTTAGGACCTGAATTGAAAGCAATTTTTGAGAGTAGAGGTTGGATGGAAATTTCCCATGAGCGTTCTGACCCTGTTAATGCCACGATGGTATCTGAGTTCTATTCCGTTATCTCTGCTCATGAGACTATAGATGATGGCCCTTTGAGTTCTGTTCCTCTTAGAACTGCTACCATTCCTTTCACACCAGCAATCATTAATGCCTTTTATGCCATACCTGATGTTCCTGAGGAAGAGGATTTTTATTCTGTTTGGAATTTGATTCAGCCTAGTGTTTTGCAAAAAAAGCATATGAGGCTCAGCAAGCCTTTGATCCAGTTGCAACTTGGGTTGATAATAGGTTCAGTACGGAGGTTGTATTAAGGATGTTAGAGCCATTAAGCAGTTTCTGGGCCATAATGTTAGTCCATCCACGCATGTTAGTGCTTATGGCAGAGATGATGTAGTTACTGCTTGGGCTATAGTTAATGATGTTCCAGTCAATCTAGGAAAGTTGATCTATACAAAGGTTTGGGATTTTGCTTATGGCCGCACTCCGCAAGAGAACATGCCCTTTCCGAATCTTATTTCTGCCTTGTGCCAAATGGCGAGAGTCCCGGCCCTACCCACTGACATAATCGTCTCTCCTGATGCCCCAATAATAGGCCCTAGACTTGCTCCACGTCCTTCTGGTAAGCTTGACTATAACAACCCTAATCGTCAACAGCACCAGCCACCCTCTCGTACTCGAGTTCCACCCCTATTCGGTTCTTCCTCTAGACAACCTGTACACAATCAGGATAGGGATAACCAGTCTGATGCCATTCTCAGTGCAATTAATCAAGGTCAGGCCAATATGGTGTTAGGATTTGAGAGAGTCAGGCAATGGGCAGACGACATTAGAGTTGGAGTTCGAGGACAGCGGGCTTTATTGAGAGGTCTAGACCCTGCCTATGAGCAAATCTCTGATGATCTGCCTCAGTGCCAGGCAAACCCCTATACTTTTCCTGCTTGGATCCAGCCTATCCCACCACCTCCTACCTTTCACTCTTACACTCAAGCATCTTCAGGCCAAGCTAGTATGCCAGGTGGTATGTTTACAGGTATTACAGCTGCTGCTTCGGGATTCGACGGATTCACTTCAGTCTCAGCTGTTACTACATGTTTTGGCTCACTTGGTTTAGAGAGTTCGGTTGCTATGTCCACCATGCGCTCACAAGTTCCATTTCATACCACGACTTCAGCTCCTGATTTTGAAGCAGTACCGACTCAATCCATGTCACATCCACCTCATGACATGTCTTTTGAAGATTTCGAATAAACTAATTAAACTTTTATCATTTGGAAACATTTGTATTGTTATAACTATTTACTTTTCTTTGATAATTCGGTACTATCACTTTACTTTGACGGTTATTTTGTTTTATTTTGATGATGCACTCAGTGGTTAGTGCACTTTTTCATAAGTATCCCCGTTTGTAGTAATTTATTTGATGAAAATTTTATTAAAATTTTGCATATATGCATAAGTGAGGAAAAATTTTGGCCATTTACCCCTCAAAATCAACTCGTTCAGAACAGTGAATCCGGCGACGCTGGTAATCGTCGGTTTACGCCGACCATCACCGACGACCGCCTAGATCATAGGGTAATTAATTCGCAGACCATAAATATTTTCCGGCGTAGGGCGAACATCCCGGTTTACACCGGAATATCTATTTATGGGCCAGGAAAAATCTTTTCCTCTTCTGCTCGAAATTTATGCTATAAATAGCACCCCACCAGCTTCTCATTTTGTACACCTTGATTTCTCCCCTCTACTGCCTAGTAAGTTACGGTGCAAAATGTCCAATCATTCTTCTCCGTCAGTTAACAGTTATTCTCCCCCGTTTTACCCAAATGTTGAAATTCCGGATTATCAACCCTTATTTTTCAATCCCAATGATTATCCGAACCAAACAGCTCAAGACCGTTATTTATCCAACTTTAGTCAGTCCCCCATTTTGCTTGAAAAAGGTCTTAACTTTCGATAAATGAACGAGTGAGGATTTTTGCGTATCGAAGGTGGTGGATAGAACCGTTTTGTTCGAACACCAAGGGGCAAGGTCAATGTTACTCTGGTCCGAGAATTTTATGCAGCGTTGTCAGAATCTATTTCTGTAGAGTCTACTCGTTTTGTACGTATTCGTGGTTGTATTGTACCATTCACTCCCTTTATCATTAATCAAGTTTTTCATATACCCCTTGTCCAGACTACCCCGAATAGTCATTACGAATCGCAATGGCATTTGGACACTGTTGATGGTGTTATTAATAAGTGTGCCGAAGCTTTTCAAATTCTCTTTCCGAATTACAACCGTGATCGTAATGTGTCCACCTCAGCTTTGCTTCCTCATCTTCAAACCTGGAAACATTTTATCAATTCACGAGTTTTTCCAACTTTGGACTTTTTAGAAGTTTCAGATGAGGAGATGTTGCTTCTTTATGCTATTACGATTGGCGCTATTGTTGATTGGGGAGTCTTAATCCACAAGACGGCCATCAACTTTGCGCTCGGTCGACGAAACTTTCGTCAACCGATGCCTTATGCATGGTTAATCTCTACGATCTCAGGTATGCGTTTGCTTCGAGTTCCGTAATCAAGATCGGATGAGGTTTTTCCATCTCGTCAACCTCATCTAGGATTACTCCCAGTAGATGTACCCCGTGGTTCATCTACAGCAGAAGAATAGAGGAGTAGTTTAACTTGTGTGCAATGTCAGGAGATAGCATTGCTGGTTTTAGTTGATTTGAATAAGTTGTTTTAACTCTTCAGTTGATTAGTTTCTTTAAGTTGTTTTAGTCTTAAAGTTTGCTTCTAGTAGTAACTTTGTTTAATTATGTTTTCATATCCTGTATAATATTAATGTTTGTTTTTTCTAAAATGTTATGATTTTCTGTATTATTTTCTTTTATAAACGATTAATAGACAAACTCGTTATTACATTAAATAAAAATTCCTTTTATTTTCTACCTAACTTTTTTCACTCACTTATCATCATGACGATGACAGTTCGTGAGTGGGGAGTAGAGTTAGGTTAGTAAATAAAATGAAGTTATTATATCAAACACTTAAACACTTAGTTTAATTATCCTTTAGGAAATAAACATGATAATATATAATTATTACAATAAAGATAATATTTTTGGGAAAGAATAAGTTTCCAATTAAGTAAAATAAACTCGATATATTATAATTATATGCCTATCTTAAATACGATTCTAAGTATGTATAACTAAGAATTTTTTATCAAATAAGTTTTTTTCATGGAATTAGACAAGTATACTTATATTTATAAATTAATGTTTTAGAAAAACTTTCTTTAAAGACAAATTATGAGTCTGGAATCGGATTAGGGATGACAATTTTTGGCATAACTTTGACTCGACCATAGCCAAATGGCCTACCCGAACATAATTTCCATTTTTGTCCCCATCTCACTTTGTAGAGTGGCGGACTCCCACTCAAATTAGCCATTCATTATTAACCTCATTATAACCGACCCCTTAGCCTGGTTTGGTCTACATTCCTTTGGAATCCCATAAGTTTAGTATGTACTTATGGATAGCAAAGAACGACATCGAACCAAGAATCGGCACATTAAATGGCACGAGTTGAGATTGGTACATTATCATTTTGAGGTCATAATGTTATTATGTTTGTTATTTAATGTTAAAATATATATATATATATATATATATATATATATATATATATATATATATATATATATATATATATATGTATGTATGTATGTATGTATGTATGTATGTATAATTGGTTCCAACCAATAAACTAGGAACCATTTGTATATATGTGTGAAATAAGAGTTATTGAAGGCAATGGTGCAAGCTTATTAAACAATATCAGGATTGTTACCGATCGAGATATTTTTGATTGAAAGATTGAAGGTATAAGTACGTACGACTTGCTCTTTCTCTTTTGATTTTTCGTTTTATCCTTTCGATTAGCCAACACCCTGAGCCTGAACGTTACAAGCCACTTTGCCAACTACTTGACTTAGTCTTTGATTCCGGATATTCATTAGTGGCGATTGGAAGTATTTCTAAAAATATTTTATAGTTATTAAGTAAAGCATGGAAAATTTCATCTAAATAATGTTTGATAATTAATTTTATAATCTATACACACTTTTTATTTTTTTAAGAAAGACAAATATAATATGGTTATAATATTGACAGAGTACTTTACTAAATTAGTAACCTAATCTAAACAATTATATTATTTTCATTGTAATTATATAAATTATCGCTTATTTTGCTCGAGGACAATCAAAAGCTAAGTGGGGAGTAGTTGATATATGTCAAATTTATAACTAAAATTTATAAACCTTTTATACATATTATTATTAATTTTATCTAAATATCTTAAAAAAAGTATTAATATAACTTATAAAAATCTAATAGTTACAAATAAATGTTGTAGTATAATTTATAACTTTGGTTATCAGATTTATCTGTGGTTTTGTTGTTTTTGAATTATGCAGATATTATGTGATACAAAGCGGAAGAATCGGAATCAAAAATATAAAAATCTGATCATGTGGCTGATATTTGTCAAATCCGGTGCAGGCCGGAAGAAGCCGGTTCACGCCGGATTAGGTGATGATTAAATCATGTTACTCCACATGCGCCTCGATAATGAAGTACTCAACCCGGTTAATCCGGCGCGACGCGGATCGATCTGGCGCGACGCCGGATCAGTCCTGGCGCACGCCGGATCAGAAAACTCAGCCTATAAATAGCCCTCATTTATGAAGGAAAAAAACCGTACCAATATATATATCTCTATCTATCTATATATATATATGCTTATCTACTCTCTATAAATATTATTTCAGTAGGCATTCTGCCATAAAAAGTAGTTATAGTATCGTTGTAATGTTTAGAGTAATTATCGAAGATTGTTGATTTCATAGCTGTTGTTACATTCAGAGGATAAAAGCTCAACCTCAACAATTGTATTCGGTAATATTCTAATGTTATTATGTTTATTATTTATATAATTATCTTTATATTAGTATTAGTAATGACTATAGGCTAATTATACAACTAGCCAAGACATGTAGTTGAGCTATTGTGATCTTTTAGGGAAATAGATGATGACTATGTTAAAATTTGATTAAAAATTGAACATGATGAATATTTTTCTACTTGGACTAATTGACAGCCCGTATTGACGTAATTAACCAATATGGACAGAAACATAATCTAATCATGAACTGACCAGAGACATTAGGATATGAGAAAAGAGTAGAAAGACTGGAAGGTAAAATTGGCCGTTTGACAAACGGAACCCTCTTTCTTATCCAGGGACAGAATATTTATACTCGAGAGATTATCATGTCAAATCATTAGGTTTAATCGAGGTTTTACCAAGGAGGAGACATAGAACAAATTCATGCACTCGTATGAGGGGAAATTGTTGGCTGAGGAGTATACCGTTTCACATAATCAATTACACCTTAAAACAGGAAGTTCGATCACATCAATTAAACTAAAGAGATCATGGTTCAATAATATTGTCATGGTTAGTTCAGTATAACTATTTATATTAGTATTTATTATATTGGTATCTATATATATATATATATATATATATATATATATATATATATATATATATATATATATATATATATATATATATATACACTATCTATAAATCTAATTATTTATTACATTAGTATCATATTAATAAACCTTTATGATAAGGATTGCGACTTAGATTGAGATAATAACAGCTAATTGGTGTTTAACCACATTTTGAATTATATTTTCATTTCCCTGAGGGATACGACCTTGATTCACTAGACCAGACTACAATTTGACCCGGTACACTGCCGGTAAGATTTGACACTCAGTTAGGCCAGATCACATAGCAGTATGTCCCAAACTCTGTTATGAAAGAAATCTTTTCTACATCTTGAGGATCCATTCCGATCTGATGATAACCTTTGTAAGCATCTAGAAATGCAAATACTTCAAACCCCACTGTTGAGTCTACTAGACGATCGATCTTGAGCAATGCATAACAATCTTTCGGACATGCTTTGTTGAGATCAGTGAAGTCAACGCACATCCTCCAACTCCCATCTGGCTTCTTGACCAGTACTGGGTTCACCAACCATTCTGGATATGCAACTTCTTTGATTATGTTGGCCTGCAATAGTTTGGTTACCTCTTGCTTAATTCTTCGAGATGCGCTCAAGGGCAAAATGCCTTTTCTTTTGTTAACAAAGCTTCCTATTCGGATCTATATTAAACCTGTGAACCGCCAGATCTGGAGATAATCCTGGCATGTGCTCTGCTCTTCATGCGAACACGTCTCTGAATTCTTTTAAAAGGTTTATCAGAGACTCCTTATGTGAGGCTGGAATCCATGCCCCCACAATAACTGTTGAGTCCGCTTGTTCGTCCCATAGACGAACAGCCTCTGTGATGTGATCCCACTGAAGAAAACTTTATTAAATTTAGTTATAGTCTTTTATTTATTTTTTAGTTATGTTTTATTATCCCACATTGATTAATTAGTCTTTTATTTTTTGCTAGTATTTTTATTTATAGTTATTTTGTCCCACATTGCTAAATTAGAAATTAGTCATGGAGTCTGTAGCCTATATAAAGGCATTTAGAGTCATTGTAATCATCAGACAAATTTTGATAAATATATTTCATTTGAAGCTTTTAAGCTTTGGTGAGTTTTCTCACGTTGGTGTTTGCTGGATTCCAGCACCAGTGTTTGGTGGATTCCAAACGGGACTTATTGAGGTTGTGAGCGAACCTTGTGGGTGTCCATTTATACCAAGGTTTTTGGCTACATGTTAGCCAAGAGTCGCGGTGCTCATCTTATTTGTGCCTTCAGCCAAGTCCTCGGGCATTTTCGGATCTGATTCGTCTACGGATCACATCAGTTGGTCGGTATCCAAATATCCATTTTTATTTGTTTTAATTTCCTACGTCTTTTTTATCCCTATTCTTCAATATTGAAAAAAAAAACCATCAAATTCCCAGCCATATTTTTTCCTGCGTTTTGCATCTTTCTTAGGAAAAAACAATTGTCCTAAAATTGTTCCTTCTTTTGCTGTTGTTATTTATCCTTCTTGTTCTTATTTTTCTATAAAAAAAAAATCCATCTTGTTCTCCTTTTTTTTTTCTTTTGTTCTTTCGTACCTATTAAAAAAAAAGTCTAGCCCAGTTCTCCATGCTTCCGTAACTTTCTTGCATAAAATAAAATAAAATAAAGAGGATCAGCTTTTTGGTGTTGTACTTGTTGCAATTTCATGTTGAGAATTATTATTGTTGTTGGATTTATTGGTGAATTTAGATCCTTAGTAATGTCAAAAGAGAGTCGTATAGATACTTGTGTTCGGATATTCACGGAGACACAAAAAATTGTGCTGGGTCGAAATTTTGAGCAAATGGAACGACATTTTAATGATCAGATGGATAGAAAATTTGAAGATGAAGGCTCAATTGCAAAACATGTTAATAGAAAGGGGTGGTGGTAGAGGTAACCGTGGTGGTACAAATATAGTTAAAAAAACTTCTACAGATCTGTTTTCTGTTTATTGTGGTCATTGTTACGGGAGTGATCATCACTATTATGATTGCCCTAATCTATGGCAAAAAAACAGGTAGTTTACGTGAGAAATCTCTTAAGGATGACCATGTGAATGTCAGTATCCCAGAGAAGATGGAAGAGAAAATGTAGAGCTTGTTAACACTCCAGAGGAGGAGAAGAATGCAGATACCGCATTAGTGGTGGAGAAATTGACGGAGGTTGTTGGAGCAAAATTGGTGGAGGTAGTCCAAGAGTCAATTATGGAGGAGGCAATCACTGAGGAGAATGAAAAAGTGGTGGAGAAAATCGAGGCAGATGAGGAAGTTAGTACTACTACACCGACCACTTGTGCGAGTCCTATTTCCTCTTATTTGCAGGTTCCTGAAGAGCATTTACTTGGTGGCAAACCGGAGAACCATTTCATTGATCCATTTTCTAAGTATGTTGTTGTCTGTCCAGCTGCGAATTGTTCTCGTTATATTGCTATTTTTCCAGGATTTCTCCAAGTTGTTAGCATGTCGGAAGACTTTTTTGAAGTTGCATTTGTGATGCTTGGTTCAACATCAAACCATACCATTGATTTGAAGTGGTCTGTCCACCTTGTATTTGATCCGGGCATATCATTGATGTTCGTTGTTGGTTCGACTTGTTTTGTCCTTGATGCTGCATTTTGCGACATTCTTTTGATTCGAGGACGAATCCATTCGGAGCCGGGAGGGAATGATGTGATTCCCACTGAAGAAAACTTTATTAAATTTAGTTATAGTCTTTTATTTATTTTTTAGTTATGTTTTATTATCCCACATTGATAAATTAGTCTTTTATTTTTGCTAGTATTTTAATTTATAGTTCTTTTGTCCCACATTGCTAAATTAGAAATTAGTCATGGAGTCTGTAGCCTATATAAAGGCATTTAGAGTCATTGTAATCATCATACAAATTTTGATAAATATATTTCATTTGAAGCTTTTAAGCTTTGGTGAGTTTTCTCACGTTGGTGTTTGGTGGATTCCATCACCGGTGTTTGGTGGATTCCAAACGGGACTTATCGAGGTTGTGAGCGAACCTTGTGGGTGTCCATTTATACTAAGGTTTTTGGCTATGGGTTGGCCAAGGGTCACGATGCTCATCTTATTGGTGCCTTCAGCCAAGTCCTCGGGCATTTTCGGATCTGATTCGTTTACGGATCACATCACTCTTTCTGATCTTCGGATGACCAGTTCTCTTCGTCTCCAGGGAGTAGCTCTTCAATACTCACCTGTTGAACCATCATCTTCCCACTTAACGTTGATGTGTAACAACTCCTAGCTGTTTCCACATCGCCTTTGATCTCTACGGAGCCGTCCCCCATAGGGAATTTCATGCTAACATGAGCTGGTGAGATTACAGCTCGAAGATCAATAAGTGTTGGTCTTCTCATGATCACATTGTACGCTGAGGGTGCTTTAACCACTACATAATCCACCATCGTGGTCCCGCCTTGGTTCCTACTCCGAAAGTAATCGGGAGTTTGATCACACCAGTGGATGAGCGGAGGTCAGGAAAGGGTGAACAAAGGAGGCGTCTGGGGTTAGATCGGCATCCTCAATTTCATCTCTCTAAACACATTGTAATAGAGGACGTTCACGACACTGCCTGTGTCTACACATATTCGCCTTGTCAGATTCTTACTGATCACTGCTTCTATTACTAATCTTTCATTGTTGATTACCAAAGGTAGAGAATCCCTAGGACCATAGGTCACTTCTCGACATTTTTTGTCGTTTATTCGATTGAGTAAGAGGCGATAGACATGCTCACGCTGTGCCTTCGATTCGCTATGCGTTGTTCGGCCCCCCTGAGATCGTGTTGATTGTGTTCATAGGGCGGTTATCCAACTGACCATCAGGGTCTAGTGAGTGGTCTCTTCTTCTTCTTTGAAACTCATTCCAGTTATATCTGTCGTTATTTCTATGCCTGAACTCACGTCGGCCACGCGGTTCAGCCTGATGAGACCGATCTACGACCTCATCCTGCTTTCTTTCCATCACTGATGCATCAATATCTCTGATCAGATCCCGGCATTGCTCGGAATCATGACCAACATCTTTGTGGTACTTGCAGAATTTATTAGGGTCCCTCTTTTCTCTGGGCCCTCTCATCGGTGGTGGGACCTTGGCTATCCCATTTCTTTCCATAATTGCGAGGACCTGCTCACGAGATCTGTTCAAAGGGATGAAGTCTCTATCATGAAGAGCTCCTTTTTTGCCCAGCCGATATGAGATTGGGGTACTCTATCCCAAACTGACTTCTTTTTCTTGTCTAATTTATCTTCAGACTTGCTTTTTTTTTCCACCTCTTTCCATCTCTCTCTTAAGCCTGTTTGCTTCTTCTCCCTGACAATGTTTATAGACCACATCCTCCACTGTCTGAGGGAGTTTATTGTTCAACTTAGCGTGCAACCGTCCCTCTCGTAGACCTGCCATGAAAGAGGCGACCAACAATCGATTATCTGCATCCCGCACCTGTACGGACTCTTCATTAAAGCCCTTTATAAAGTGTAAGACGGACTCATCATGCTTCTGCTTCAGAGTTAGGAGGTGAGTCTGATTTGGAATGGACGAGCTGCGATGAAATTATGGACGAAATTCCGAGTTAAAGTCCTGAAGTTGGAGATCGACCTAGGGGGAATCTTGTTGAACCACTCCGTGGCTCTGCCTGTTAGCAGTGCTTGGAAAGCTTTGCATTTCATCTCGTCTGAAGCGTTGTACAAATTCATATGTGAGATGTACTGATGCATGTGATCGAAAGGATCCTTAGAACCATCATAAGACTCAATTTTAAGAATCTTAAACCCCGCTGGTTGGGGTAGTTGTCGATGTACTCGGTGAAGGGCCACGCACAGAGCAGTTCGTCTGATCGTCTTCCGAGCAAAGCGAGTTTGGCCTTAGCCGTATCATCAGGGTTTTGGGCATTTTTCTGTTTCGTGTGCCCACTAGACTCCACAAACTCATGCTTTTTATGAGTTTTTGGATGAAAATAAGTTTCTGATACTTCTGGAGGATTCCTTCCTTTGAGGTTTCATCGAATATGACCTTGAGTGGTATTGTCCATGTTTTTCAAGGCTTCCATCAATACTTGGTTGGCCGGATCTTGAAGAAATTTGGATGAGGTGATTCTCCACAAGATCTCGCTACTTTTTGTGTGGCCGCATCCTGGCCTTCCCGCAGCGGTGGTAGCTCCACCTTGTTGTGTCGGATTTGCATGACTTCTTGCCGGTATTTTTCAATGGTATGATTAATCACAAGAATGCAGGGTTGTTTTGATCGCTTTATCGAGAAAGAGGCCCTCATTGTAGCACCAATTGATGATTTGGATCTCAAATGCGTTAATAAATCCGGGTCGATTACATTTGTGATAACGATCTTAAACCCCAAGAACCCTAAATCGTGTAAAAGAGAGGTAGGTGTTTTGGTGTATTTTAGACTGAGCTCTCGAGTTATTTCTTGTGAGTTGCCTACGTATCCAACAATTGAATTGGAATCAAGTCTTTCGTAGTTTCTTAGGGTTGTTTATATAGAGGATGATTTATCCCTTTCCTTGTCCTATAAGTAATTGCGTCGTAATTATCGTTATTATTTCCCTAAGGATATACACGCCTAAATCCCTATGATTTAGGGATAATTATGGACATATTTAATGTCAATATCACAGCATTTATGACTGAGGATTCTTTCCTCCTTTATCTCTAAGTTTCCATCATGTTGAATAACAGCCGGGGTTGTTCTAAGCGTCATGCGCTGAGCCCCCAAGGACATTATATGGCCGAACTAGGCAGCTCCTCTTCACCGAGCCTTAGCCGACCTGCTGTGGCTGGAGGAGGAACGTATGCCGATCGCCTCACAGGGTCGAGGGACACCGCCTGGTATATCTTTTGGGACTCTTGGCCCTTAATACCCTTCATTTAGGGGCTAATCACTTATTACATGTCCTGGTAGAACAACACGTGGCGTAGTTCGGGTCGGCTATCATCAACCAACATAGAAATTTCTGGCAATTACATGCTTACTATCGGGGGAGTACACGGTTCGGTTTGGTACGGTTAATGGCCTTACCTAAACCGAACCGAATTTTTCGGTTAATTGAAATTCGATACCAAAACCGAACAGTTTGTTTTAGGTTATCAAATTGAACCGAACCGAAATATATGGTTTGATTTGGTTCGGTTAACCAAAAATTGAAATAAAATTTAATCATTCTACTACGTTGTAAACAGTTTGGTTTTCATTCGATTTTTTAATTCGGTTAAAAAATTGTTCGCACAACGGTTGAGTTATAAGCAATTTTTTATAAACGTTAATAATATTTTGGCTAAAACTAGTTATATAGGTTAATTATAAGTACTTCGGTTACGGATTTCTATTTAATTTCGGTTAACGGATCCGTTTTTATTCAGTTCGGCTTTCGGTTCGGTTACGGATAATTTATAGAGTTATCCATAACCGAACCGAAAATTTCGGTTTCCATATAATACTAACCGAAGCCGAACCGAAAGCAGTTATTAACCAAACCGAATTGAACCAAATAACCTTGGTTCGGTTCGGTTTTCAGATAATCCGTATCCGTGTACACCCCTACTTACTATCCATATGAATACTTAATTTGCTTAATATTTTATATTTCTTTCCGAGCCTTTAAAAAATAAATAATTTTCCCAAAAAAATAAAATAATAAATAGAATAGAAGCCTAAATACTATATTGGCGTTGGAAAACATGAAGGCCGGTGCCGCCGAAATTGCAGTCGAATAAGAAGAACAAAAGCATGGCTATTAATTAGTTCTTTCTCAAATACTGTACATACTATTAAGCATATGATTATTATCATTCAAATGACTATAAAACAAATATTCTGCAATGCTATATCATGGATCGGCCACTCACATATATTTACGGCTTCGTCGGAAAGTTGGAAACCTTTTATTAACGAAGCCCTCTACCCTTTAATAAATATTAACCTGTCACTGATACCAATCTTTATATGATATAATCATTAACCTAGGATATCGCTCATCTTAAATCAATGAAAGTAATATGGAAATTAAACCGAAAGCATACCTGGATCCGTCAAGAAGATTGATCTATATCGTACCAAGACAACACACACCAAACCCAAATCCTTCTGTAGATGGGAACAGAGAAGAGGTATTTATAGTTGTAATTTCTAATATCGCCATCATAATAATCAGAAATTACACTTTTGATACCTACACTTTAAGTCCACACCAAATAAAAATAGGGAAAAATTAGGTTATAGTCCACTTTTCTTCCATTATTTAAGTGTTAATCCACACTTCAAATAAAAGTTGCATTAAGGACAGAAAATATTGGACCGGACTAAAATACCCATGTTTATAATAATAATAATAAGAAAATAAAACTGGAAGTTACTACTTCAGCCGGAGATTTGACGTCCAAATCGGAAGAGAAGCTCTTTAAAGGATCGGCTATGACTAAGCGCGGAGCTTATGCTGCTGTCTCCTACATGACCTGCACTAGTATTCATTTCTCAATTCTCTTTTAGTTTTCACTCCCTTTATAAATTCAACTGGTTTCCTAATTTGATTGTTCCAATGGTTGGATTATTGGCCATGGGGATACCATGAGCCTATTCTCGCTTGACCCCCCCCCCCCCCCCCACCCCCGCCGGCATGGTTCCTTGAATAGATTTTTCTTGCTAAATATTCCATAAATTCATCGGGCAAAAGAGGGAGGCAGACAGAAAAGTGAAGATGAGAGAAAGGCTTTGAAGGAGAAGATGTTGAAGAAAACAAAATTTGGACAATGATAGAAGGTTCTCTTTTGGAAGATGCTCGACAAGAAAATGGTGTAACCTTGGATTTTGATCTGTTTTTTGGTGTGCAAGTTTTTCGATTACAGAATACAAGAAAATGGTGATGAAGTTATACAAGCCTTCATAAGCCTACTCGCAACTCTTACAAAGAAGAAGAAACAAAAGGTTGCAATTACAGATTATGGAATTCAAAGGCGGCAAAATTGTCGAGTCTAGATACCTTGTTAAAGAAACTCGAGCCTCACGACGGAGGTAATTCACCAAACGAAAACGGTAATAGACATGCCTCTTCGGTTCGGATGATGAAAGAAACATGGGAACGATTGTTTAAGGCTTATGTCTGCTTTGCAAGAGAAAGCCGAATGGCATGGTGGCCTAATGTGATTGAACCCAAGAACAAGAAGAGGCCTAAAAGAAATGATCCTAAAGAAAAAGTAGTATCGAAACATGCTCCGAAAAGAAGTAAATATGAGTGCTTGAACTGTAAGAAGACATTCAGTTCATATCAAGGACTTGGGGACATAGACATTGGAACAAAAATCGAAAGGAGAGTCATTTTGAGCACGATCATCGATACTCTGACATCGATACTTCGACATCGACATCGCTGACATCGACATCACTCGATATCTTGTGTGCCTTAATGCAATAGATAGGCCTAGTTCATAGGCTTACTATGTGCCTTGGTGTGCTGAGGTTTTTGATCTACATTGTATCATCATGTAATAGATAGGCCTAGTTCATTGGCTTACTGAACTTGTAATTCATCACCTTGTGAATTCCGGGCATGATAATTTAGTTCTTTGAACTTGAATATCCTTCTTATAATTTGGCTAATAGTTTGATCGTTTTGGACTTGTATTGTTCTTCTATGTATTACCTTTTAGTCTGATGTACCTATTGTACTAAATCTATAGTCTGTTGTATTGATCTTCTATGTATTACCTTTTAGTCTGATGTACTTTTTAGGCTTAATTCAAGTGATTAACTACCGAACCTGCATGTTATAAACACCACACCTTAATTAAGTTAATCTATGCTATTCCTTTTATCAATCAAAACCACATAAACTTGACATAGGCTTAATAGTTGTTAAGGGCTAAATTGTAGTGTTTTTACATATATTTTCTATATCAATTTCCCCCATATTCGGATGATTTTCATAGATATTGAGCGTTATAGTTAAATATTGAGTAAATGAGGCTTTTCATAGGTAATTTGCAAAACGTATCAATTTATACGATTATTTGATTGTTTTATGTGGTTTTGGATATTGTTACGTTTTTGTGGTGTTTGGATGCAATGTAGATACATGTTTTTGACTTGGAAGAGGATAAAGATGGAGATAAAGCTTGGAATGAAGCATTCAAGAAGCCGGACTTCTGACGCAGTTCTTGATAGGATATACACTGATTTGACTCTCGACCGCAAGAGAAGAGTTGTAGGGCTTGAAGAGAGGATTCTACAGGATCTTGAATCACTTCATTCCGACCTATGAGGCCCGAGATATGAGCGTTACAAGTTTGGATAATGATGCTGTGGTATTGGAAAAATCCCGAAAACGACTCGTAATACGACGGGCTAGTCAAAAAGGCGTTTTCTGAAGAAGAGTCCTTAATGGAAGTTGTAGAGTTTTCCGAGAGCTTAATTATGACATTCGGATCATAATTTTTGGAGGTCTACAACTCAAGATATGAATTTTAGAAGTTTGAGTCCAGTAACTCTAAACGGGCGTCCATAAGGTCGGACGAGCGTCCGGGAACCGACCTTGCCTTTGCCGACTTAAGTTTTTAGCCGCATGTGTAAATCCTAAATGGAAAAGGAATTAGTACACCGCGCAATATTCAAGAATAGCAAAGATGCAACCCTAATTAAATCCCATAATTTCACCCGCATATCCCATATATTATTCCACCGACCCCAAACTCTATTTAAAAACAGTAGCTTGTTAACAATAATTCACACAAATATTCGGCCGCATAAAAAAGCAAAGCGTTAGCCGCAAATTTTCGAGCTTCAAGGCGGTCACCCGAGCCTTGTGCTCGGGTGATCCGGGGTTAGATTAGGTGTAGTTTTCTTACTTTTTCGATTCATGAGATCATCAATGTACCAAAACTATGTGAGTTTTTATAAATTTATTCAATTCTGTGTTCGAGCTTTTGTGATCTTTAATTTATTTTGTATCTTTTTATGATTATGATGCTATGTGTGAATTGAATCGGAAGATCGTTTACGATTGATAGTTACAACATACGAGAGTTGCGTAACCTAGATCACCATAGAAAGATAGGATTTTTAGTCGTTAATGATGACAAATTAATCGATTAATTATCTAGGTTGTTAGGTTCTAAAATACGGAAGTTAACTTGAATCTACACCGAGTTTTGTATTGAAAATCAGTCTCAACATTCGGAAGATGAGAGATTGATAAATTGGATTTACTAAGGAATTAGGAATCCGTAGCTTGAGAATAAATTCACTAAGGAATTAGGGGTTTATGTCTCGTGAAAAGGTGAAACCACAACTTGAATTAGAATCATGAGATGAACTAGGATTGAGATCACATAGGTTTGTATATTGGTTGTTCCCATGTCTTAGATTAGTTTGTTTATTTTATTTCTTAGGTTAGATTACTTGAATTATTTTCTGTTTTTATGTTTTGTCGTTCGTTTATTTGTTTTCCTAGAGTAGCAATTGGTAGGATTAATAAGATTAGATTCAATATCCCTTTTCCCTGAGGATCGATACCCGTACTTATCCAACTTTACTAGCAACTACCCGGTATTCGGCCGGTTAGGAGGTAGTTTTGCATGGTAGTTAGGGTTTATAAATTTTCTTTTGTTTAATGATGCAAAATCCCTCCAACAATAGTTAATCACTTGAATTAAGCCTTAAATGAGCCTTATATGAGCCAGCTATGTGTGCCTTGAAGTAGTCACTTGAATTAAGCTTTAAATGAGCACGATCATCTTCGATATTGATATCGATCATCGATCATTGTGTTGGTGTAAATGCTGCGATTAAACTCGGCTTTCAAATACTACGTCAAAAAGGTATCAAACGCGGTCTCAAAATGAAGATAAAAAAAATAAACTTTGGTGAAACAATTTTGATGATCGGTGTTCTAAATCATAAGTTACGGTCGTTTATAAGAAAAAGCACTCTGGTTAATACAAATATTTTTTCGTCTTTCAAAATATACGTCGGAAGGGTATCGTATTTGAGCTCAAATTGAAGAGCAAAAAAAAACATGAATTTTGGTGAAAAAATTTCGATGATCGGAGTTGTAAATCAAAAGTTACGAGTGTTTGAAAAAAGAAAAGAAAAAACATATAAATAGCTACAGTAAAATATCATATATGCAAACAATACCATCTTTGAAGCTGCTGGCGTCATAAAGGGTAATTTTGTCCGTCTGAAATTATTTATCCTTTTTGCAACTAAAAAAATGTGTGTGTCCCATTTATTCATTTTGTGCCAAAAAAAGGACTTTTGCCTCTTTATCTCATAAAAATACTTATAATCCAACCCGAACAGAATGACCACTTTTATTAGGATTCTATAATAGCGAATACCGTAAATAAATATATGTAGACCCACAATTATATTATTAATTATATAAAATAACCAACATTGTACTCATAACATTGTGTTAAATCAATGAAATCATATTATTTTGAATCATGTTATGGTGTCGGTGCAGGTCGATTTTTCTCTCTCTCGTATTATGCCAAAAATCCTAAACCCTAACCTTCTTCTTTAGTAAGCAGCCCGACGGCTTCCTCTTCCTCCCTCCCCATGTCGGAGCTTCTTGAAACCACCGGCAAAACTGTTGCTCCTTCCTACCCGATTCTCTCCCCTTCTTCTATTAATATTATAAATCTTGCCCGACAAAATTACCAAGGAGCAACCCTGCCCTTTTATCTTTAAATCATTAGCTTAAGATACTCAAAATAATCAGGTGGCCTTGTCTTGCTCCTCTGCAACTTAACTCATGTGATGAAGTCGGGTAGTAGCCTATTGGCATTGATTTCCGTAGATTTTATTATGCTTCCCTCATATAGATTCCGACCTGTTGGTATGCATTCGGTGTGCCCGACACGCGGGTCTTTATTTTAGCTGAGTTGTTTGCCCTAGAATTTGGGTCTTATCTTCCATTTTCCTTAACCCTATAAGGTCTTAAGTGCCCAAATTTGTGGGTCTTTCGATTGCCTATATATGGGTCCTTTTTGTGCTCAAACCCGTAGATATTTTTTTATGTTGGATCGAATGTGCTCACAAGAAGTTAGGGGTAGTGAAAAACTTGTATTTTTTTTTCTTGAATTTTAATTTTTAATCAGAGTTAACTACATGAATCCGAAACAACTAAGCTGCAGAAGAAAAACCTAGTTGATTATTGGAAAGGCATTGTTTTTACCTATGCGATCAAACAAGTTATTTGTCAGCAAAGTGTGACTTGATCTCTAATCTGGTGGAACTAACATGTGATGACGTGGTCAAGTTAAACTATTAACTCGATGCCTACTAACACACTAGCAAGAGAACTAGGTTCAATTGTAGTATAGCCAGATAGAGTCGAGGTCGATCCCACAGAGACTCGGCACAAATAAAACACAACTTTATCCTATTAGAACTAAATTGAAAGAGGCGGTCTACGACCAACTAAATCTGAGAAAATAAAATAGTGACAACCACAGACACAAAAGACCACAAAGACAAACTAAAGACTACTAAAACACGGATAATACGGTTGATATTATCTAGACAAATAGTATTGATTACGCTAGTAGATTTTAACTCCCCATGTGAATTAGGATGATAACGAGACAAAACAAGCGTTAAAGATTAATTATTATGACTACGGGAGTCATCCCTAAGGTAGATTTAGCTCCACTTAGCCCCTACAAACCATCGTGCCTCCATTACGTGACTTTGCTTTTTAATGCCTCCATCTCATATAACCCGACACAATTACGAGACTAGGGATGCCGGTATAAACCGTAACCTCATCTAAGCAACATTCCTAGGGTAAGGCGTACTTCTTAGATGCCGATTCAATCTATATCCTAAGTAACAATCACTTTTTAGGTTTCATGTTAAATTATGATGACGAATAACTAAGTTGATCGAGGTTTAATTACTCGTTTTAATTCCAATTCGAGAGAATCGGCGTAGTCGAAGCCGATCATAATATTGCCCTACATATTGCCAGGCTCGGTCGATCGAGCGGCGACCTTTCAGGCGACCGAGTGACACGTCTAGTCGACCGAACACGATTCAATGTCGGAACAAATCATGACTACTTCTTAACGCGTTTCTAACCTAAACACATGGGTTCGTAAATAGATCTACATCACGCAATCAATACAAATAAAAACTACTCCATAATAAAATACATCGAGATCTACAAATAAAGATTGCATAATTGAATAGTCATACCCTCGAAGGCGAGTGACTCCACTCTTTAATGCGCTCCTAATTGGAGAATCCAGCGAATCCACAATGTACGAACATAAAGAAAATAAAACTAAAACTCAAAATCTAAAATTGTATGAATTGTTTTGTGTTGTAGTGGTGTGTCTTTCTCAGCATCGTGGCTGCTGTTTATATAGGAGTTGTAGCCGACATAGGGAGAATCCAGAAGATTGACATGCATTTATCACATTAGGCTCGGGTGACCGAACCTACGCGCTCGATCGACCGAATGGCATGGCTCGGTCGACCGAGCCTCCTCTTTACAGCGTTTTCACACTCGGTTCGTCGACTTGTTCCCCACTCCATGCTTTTGAAGCGATCGATTTATCTTTTCTTTAATGCTCCGATTTTCTTCTCTTTTATCTTGAGATCTCCCGATTGTATGATAATTATCTTCCCGATTTATCATGATCTGCAAAATCAGCATTTATCACACAATTAATTGCTCTTTTATAATAAAAATAGCTAAACACCAATTATCATATTAATAATCACTTATCATTAAATAATAAATATAAACACGTGATTAAATATGAAATATATATAATTAACTCCGATTTAAGGTTATAATTGATGACATAAATGGGTATATTTTAACTGTCATCAAAATGCCCCCCACTTAAACTTTGCTTCATCCCGAACAAAGCATTAACAAGTTATTCCCCAAGACAACATTTTTTGTGGTCAACTCATACTTACACAAGAAACCCGAGTCAACTCATACCAGTCATGCTCATAAGATATGCATTATTCACTACTTGCTATGAATCGACGTGATCGTGTGCATGTGCATTGGTTTTATATAAATGTAACAAGATTAGAGTTTATGCGGACTTCATATCTAAATTCACCAACATCAGCATTCATACTTCTTATGCCTCGCAATGGTTAAAGCACTAGAACAATAAGCAAGAGCGTATCTATAGGGTTTTTGGACTTGGAGACCGAGTACTACTCAAAGCCTCTTAAAGAGTTGAATATTCTTTTCATATCTTCATATTTTTTGAGATACTATCAATCTCAAGAAGGAAAACCTTTTAGGGCATCCTCATCTCGAGGATCAAATACTAGCATCGAATATTACCACAAGCGAGGCTACTTTGGTAACTTACTACAAGCCCAGTGTGTTAATACATTGTCAAAACACAGTGCGTCCCAAGCTTATTACTCCGCTTTTGTTGGCTAGAAGATCGAGAATACATCGATCGACAAATGTCGACACTGAGTCCTCATAACCAATTATCTACGCAATGTACACATACTTCTTTCAATTATTATAATTCATGCGGTACTCAATGATTCACATGTTGAGTAATTGAACAATACCTAACTACTTGCAATTGTTGGCATGAATATCCTTAAGTTTACTTACAATTTATCGCAAAAAGTATAACATGACCACGTACTCACGCGACTTGGTTCGTTTCTATCAATTCTAAGTATAAGAACTTCACAAGTTTAAAAGTGCGAGTTAAACACTTGGCATTTATCCATAAAAAAATTTAAAATTTGGCTCAATATTGTCTCGAGTATTCCGTTCCCTTGACTTTTTCAACATATAGCACAATATATAGCTAAGTCCCACGCCCACTTAAACATGGCATTGTCCTCAATGACAAAAATAAATGAGTTCAAGATGAAAGACTTAGCTCTGGAAAGCGGCTCCCAAGTAAAGGAACAATATCGGAGTAATCATCGACGCAGCGTGGAGAGGCAGACACATCTGTATAAGCAGACAAGCTCCACGAAAATCGTCAAATACCATATACATGGAAGTTATAAAATAATGTGGCGATAATTAGATATAGATATCTAAAAGCAGTTTAAGCCACTTTATTTTATCTTTGCCATGGACAAGACCAAAAGGATTTAAACACAGATAAAAACTCACATGCGGCTATCAAGGAAAAACCTCGTTTATTCGAACTTAGACTCGAACATGGCGAGATGAAAAAAACCGTGATAGGCGCATGCTACTTTATTAAAAGAAAAGCGAAAAGGATAGTTATAGGTAGTAGTTATAAGTTTATAGTCATTAGCTCGACTCGGCTCAAGATGGTTTATTCATAGGCAGGGTCATCGAGGTACAAAACTTCCTCCTCGGCCCGCAGCGGATGCCCGTGATAATGCTTATCGATGTCCATTGACCACAAATCTGGACTCGTCTTTGAAATTGAATAGCTCCACCTTGCTCGGAAGGAAAGACGTGTTGTACTTGAAATGGGCCACACCATCTTGATTTCAACTTACCGGGAAGAGTCTTAAGCGCGAATTGTATAAGAGAACTAGATCACCCTCTTGAAAGGTCCTATCGAATCTTTTTGTCATGGAACTTCTTCGTGCGCTCCTTGAAAATCTTGGCATTCTCGTATGCCTCTAAGCGAAACTCCTCCAGCGAGTTAATTCTAACATCCTCTTCTCACCGGCCAACGTCTCATCAAAATTTAGCATCCTTGTTGCCCACATGGCCCGGTGCTCGAGTTTCTGGTAGATGACATGCCTTTCCAAAAACAATCCTATATGGTGACATTCCAATCGAGGTTTTATATGCGATCCTATAAGCCCATAAAGCGTCGTCTAAGCGTAACGACCAATCCTTTACAGTCGTATTGGCGATTTTCTCGAGGATACGCTTTATCTCTCGATTGGTGACTTCTACTGTCCACTAGTGCGGGGTGATATCGATGCTAGCTTATGTCGAACCCATACTTAATCATCGGCCGTTCAAAAGGTTTATTACAAAAATGACTACCATTGTAAACATAATTGCCCTTGGCGTCCCAAACCTTGTAAAAATGTTCTTCTTCAAGAATCTAACCACAACCTAGCATCGTTAGTAGGGAAGCAATGGCCTCAACCCATTTGGATACATAATCTACGACAACTAAGATATATCGGTTAGATAATGATGAAGTGAAGGTCCAACAAAATCTATTCCCCAAGCGTCAAAAGCTCCACTTCTAAGATGCTCTTGAGTGGCATCTCATTCCTCCTTGAAATATTGCTGTCATTTGACAAGAATGACATGCCTTTGCATATTGGTGTGCATCCTTAAACAATGTCGGCCAATAAAAACCGCATTGGAGGACCTTAGCCGCGGTTTTTCTCCCCATAGTGTCCTCCAACTTCATAGGAATGACAATGCTTGAGGATATCATTATATTCTTCTTCGGCACACATCTTGAAAAACATTATCGAGATCTAGCTTAAACAAATGCGGTTCATCCCAATAGTAGTGTCTAAGATCTTTAAAGAATTTTTTCCTTTCTTGGACAGTGAGATTTGGTGGTAGGTACTTTGCGGATAGATAATTGACAAACAAACTAAACCATGGTTGCTTCTTCTCCTTCACAACCTCAATTCGCGAAGAAACTGCAGCACAATCATCATGTCCCCTGATGGTGGTGATGGAGAAAAGTTGTTCATCAGGAAAAGATTCTCCTATCTCAGGTAATTCCTCACCATCCTCTAATTGTAAGCGCGATAGATGATCGGCCACCACGTTCTCACTTCCTTTCTTATCTCGGATTTCTACGTCAAATTCTTGCGGCGGTAGAATCCATCTCAACGATCTCGGCTTTGAATCTTGCTTTGCTAGGAGATACTTAAGCCGCATGGTCGATCCACCACGGTGACTTTAGATCCCACTAAGTAGGATCTAAACTTGTCAAAGGCAAAGATAACGGCGAAGTTCCTTCTCCGTTGTGGCGTAATTTCTTTGGGCAGCATTCAAAGTCCGGCTTGCATAATAAATGGACCTAAAAATCTTATCTTTTCTTTGACCCAAAGAGGCGCCAACAGCAGTATCACTTGCATCACACATCAGTTCAAGCGGAAGATCCCAATCCGGTGAGACGAGCGGGTGCGATGATCGATCTACTTTTATTTCGTTGAAAGCTTTTATGCACTCATTTGAAAACACGAATGGCACATCCTTGCCAATAATTCGGTAAGAGGTCTAGAGACCAGGGAAAAATCCTTGATAAACCTACGATAAAATCCGGCGTGGCCTAAAAAGCCTCGCAAAGTTTTAAGATTAGTAGGTGGAGGTAATTTCTCGATCACCTCGACTTTGGCTCTATCCACCTCTATACCGTTCTTTGATATCGCGGTGGCCTAGTACTATACCTTCCGTAACCATCAAATGACATTTCTCGATTAAGCACAAGATTCGTCTCTTCACATCTCTTCAACACTCGTGCTAGATGTGTGAGACATGAATCGAAATCGTCTCCAAATACGGAGAAATCATCCATAAAGATTTCCAAAAACTCTTCCACCATATCCGCAAATAATGACATCATACACCTTTGAAATGTCGCGGGGGCGTTGCACAATCAAATGGCATTCGATTATACGCAAATGTCCCGTATGGGCATGTAAATGTTGTTTTCTCACGATCTTGAGCGAGATATGGATTTGATAGTATCCGAATACCCGTCAAGAAAACAATAGAAAGCATGCCCGCTCAATCTCTCGAGCATTTGATCGATGAAGGGAAGAGGAAAATGGTCCTACGAGTGGCATCGTTTAGTTTCCTAAAGTCTATGCATACTCGATGACCGGTGATTAGCCTCATAGGAATTAACTCATTCAACTCATTGGCTTGCACCGTCAATCCTCCCTTCTTGGGAACTACGTGGATAGGGCTTACCCATTCGCTATCGACAATTGGAAATATAATTCCCATTTCTAGCATTTTATAACCTCATCCCTAACCACTTCCTTTAATTGTGGGGTTAAGCGCCTCGAGGTTGTGCAACCGCTTTCTTTTCAGGGTCCACGGAGATCTTGTGCATACATACGCTAGGGCTAATGCCCTTAACGTCAAACTATGGTCCATCCAAATTCTCGCATGTACTCTCTCAAAACTCTCATAAGTTTCTCTTCTTGTAAGTCCGTCAAGGAAGAAGATATGATCGATGGCAAGGTCTCATCTTGAAGAAATCGTACTTCAAATTTGCGGGGAAGAGGTTTTAAAGTCAAATTTGTGGGAGGTTCTTCCAAAGAGGTCTTCAACTTTTGACCAGTGAGTTTGGGTTGAAAGTACTTATGCCACGTTGGTCTATGATAGAATCTTTCAATCTCCGCAGCACTTACTTCCTCTACAGGCCTTGGGGTCCCTCTACTACATCCTGGCCATATCATCTTCTCCTCCTCACTACTCACGTACTTGACTTCATCTTCTTCTTACAAAAGCGGTATCCAAAAATCCTTTATACTTTCATGTTGTTGAAATTCTTGAACAATCCTATCAATGGAATCCATCATGAAACATGCATCCTCTCCATCATCAGGTTGCTTCATAGTGTCGAAGACATTGAATGCAACTCTCTCTTCGTTCACTCTTAACACCAACTCGCCTTTGTAAACATCAATTAGCGTTCTACTAGTGGCCATGAAAGGTCTTCCTAATATCAATGGTACCTCGTAGTTAGCTTCCATATCTAATACCACAAAGTCGACAGGGAATACAAACTTTTCAACTCTTACTAGCACATCCTCAACCACTCCACACGGTTCCTTATGAGCGATCAGCTAATTGCAATGTGATTGAGGTCTTCTTAAGATCTTTCATGCCTAGTTTTCGAAAAATAGATAGTGGCATCAGGTTCACACTTGCTCTAGATCACACAAAGCTTTGTTCGGACATCGTTACCTATAGTGCGAGGAATGAGAAAACTTCCCGGATCTTTGCATTTTGGGGTAACTTATGTTGAAGAATGGATGAGCACTCCTCATTAAGGCATATGGTCTCTAAATCTAGAAGTTTCCTTTTAGTGGAGGCGGCGTCTTTTAAAAACTTGGTGTACTCGGGCATTTCGACTAGTGCTTCAACTAGGGGTATATTGATTTGTAACTTACTAAACATATCCACGAACTTCTTATACCTCTTATTATCAAACTTAGGCCGGCTTTGGTGGAGGATAAGGTAGAGTTGAAAAGTCGACATCGGTGAAAATTGGATAATTGTTATCGTAAAGTTCAACTACAGGGGCCAGTGGGTTCTTTATATGTTCTTTGCTCAGGCAAAGATTCGAAGTATTAGTCTCATTGCTTGGCTCACCATCCTTATTCTTTGTGACTTTCTCTTGTAGGGATGGTGGAGTTACTTCTTTTCCACTTCTTGTCATGATCGCATTCAAATCCTTAGGGTTCTTTTCGGTGTTGCTTGGCAGCCCTCGGGAGAGTCTAGTTGAGACTTGCTCGGCTAGTTGTCTACAGTGCGTGAGATTTTGGACTAGAGCTTCTTGATTGGTTACTTTGGCATCTGTCTTTTGACAATATTGGCTAAAGTTAGTGGCTAACTCGACCATAGATTTTGAAAGTTGTCCCATATTATCGGTGGCGACATTACTCAGTTTTCTATCGCGACTTCCCAACCAAAAGTTTTAGTCTGTTTGTGGTACATAAGGGGTAGGTGGTTTAGGCCTTTCTCACTGCATTTATGTCACTATATCGGAATCCAGGATGGTTATGATTAGGTCTGTATCCTCCTCCGACATAATTGGCTTCTTCAGTACCCAGCATTCTCACCTTGAGGTGCTACCTCGATTCAGCCCCTTTCTCTACTTTTGTCATCCTCTCTTGCATCCCATCTACCTTATCGTTGATAACAGAAAGTTGTTCTAAAATTTTGGTAGATGCACTATCATCGAATATATCGGTGGCCATCTTACTTGATAGCTATGTCATTGCCTCCCATTGGCTATTCATCGCTATTTGCTCCATCTTCCCTTGTGCCTCCTCGGAGATAGAAGAACAAATGCTCCATTCTTTGGGGCGTCTACTCTAATTTTCTCGGTCTCTCTCAACCCATGGTAAAAGTTTGCATTAAAAGCAGAGAGATATGTCATGATGAGGACACTTCCTCATTGCTTCCTTGAAAGCGCTCCCAAGCTTGATCAAAACTCTCCCCAGGTTGTTGCTTAAATCCTAGGATGTCTTGGCGTAACTTAAAAGTTTTTCCTAAGGAAAATACTTATTCATGAACTTTGCACCTTGATTGTTCCCAAGTAGTAATAGATCCACCTCTAAAGAGAGAAGCCATTGCTTAGCTTTATCTTTCAAAGTGAAAGGGAAAAGCTTAAGACGAATGTTACCCTCCGGGATTAATTCTGGTTTCACTGTGCTAACGATTTCCAAGAAATTCGTCACGTGAACACCAGGATCCTCGTTTTGGACTCCATGAAAAGTAGAATAATTGGTCACCATTTGAATTACATTAGGCCTAGGGTGATAGACTTCGCATGACATCTTGCGGTGCTACGATAAGCGGGAATGAATTGTTCAATAGTGGGCGTTGCATAACTTTGCAAAGTGCGCCTCGCTCCTTGAACTAGGGCTTGGTTCTCATTATTAGCATTTGCATTCACATTATTGGCATTATTGATAACAGGATTAATAACAGGATTAGGTACCTGGTTTGGATTGTTCTGAATGCCTTCCATTTCCGTTTCAGATTCAGAATGTTCAGAATGATCGGTTGTATGTCCTTCTTCCACTCCTTGCTCGCTTTCCTCAAGATTTGGATCCTCTTCTCCTTGCTTAGCCAGTTCCCTAGCTAACTTCATATTCCTTCTCGCAAATTTCTCTATCTCAGGATTATAAGGCTCAAGCGGTTCCTTCGATTTCCGAGTAGCGTACTATAAAATAATAAACAACAATAAAACAATTAATCACTAGTAAAGGCTAGGCCTTTAACTAACTAACTAAAAGCAGACTCGAAATAAGTTGGAGAAAAGAAAAAGTAAATAAAAGCGAAGCGCGAATATTGTAAAGCGACACACGTAAGCGTAAAGCGAAGAAAACAAATTCTCGGTCGACCGAGAGAAATTTGTGGTTCGATCGACCGAACGTTTTTTTTATTTTTTTTTTTATTTTATTTTATTTTTTATGACCTTTGTTTAATATCTGAGACTCTTATTCACGAGAATATTTACGAATCGAGTTCTAACAAAATAAGTTATATCTTAATTTAATGACTCGAGTCCCGGCAGCGGCGCCAAAAACTTGATGGCGTGGTCAAGTTAAACTATTAACTCGATGCCTACTAACACCACTAGCAAGAGAACTAGGTTCAATTGTAGTATAGCCGAGATAAGTCGAGAGTCGATCCCACAGAGACTCGGCACAAATAACACAACTTTATCCTATTAGAACTAAATTGAAAAGGCGGTCTACGACCAACTAAATGAGAAAATAAAATAGTGACAACCACAAGACACAAAAGACCACAAAGACAAACTAAAGACTACTAAAACACGGATAATACGGTTGATATTATCTAGACAAATAGTATTGATTACGATAGTAGATTTTAACTCCCCATGTGAATTAGGATGATAACGAGACAAAACAAGCGTTAAAGATTAATTATTATGACTACGGGAGTCATCCACAAGGTAGATTTAGCTCCACTTAGGCTCTACAAACCATCGTGCCTCCATTACGTGACTTCGCTTTTTAATGCCTCCATCTCATATAACTTCCGACACAATTACGAGACTAGGGATGCGGTATAAACCGTAACCTCATCTAAGCAACATTCCTAGGGTAAGGCGTACTTCTTAGATGCCGATTCAATCTATATCCTAAGTAACAATCACTTTTTAGGTTTCATGTTAAATTATGATGACGAATAACTAAGTTGATCGAGTTTAATTACTCGTTTTAATTCCAATTCGGAGAATCGGCGTAGTCGAAGCCGATCATAATATTTGCCTACATATTGCCAGGCTCGGTCGACCGAACGACGACACTCTGGCGACCGAGTGACACGTCTGGAGTCGACCGAACACGATTCGTGTCGGAACAAATCATGACTACTTCTTAACGTTTTAACCTAAACACATGGGTTCGTAAATAGATCTACATCACGCAATCAATACAAATAAAAACTACTCCATAATAAAATACATCGAGATCTACAAATAAAGATTGCATAATTGAATAGTCATACCCTCGAAGGCGAGAGTGACTCCCACTCTTTAATCGCTCCCTAATTGGAGAATCCGGCGAATCCACAATGTACGAACATAAAGAAAATAAAACTAAAACTCAAAATCTAAAATTGTATGAATTGTTTTGTGTTGTAGTGGTGTGTCTTTCTCAAGATCGTGGGCTGCTTTGTTTATATAGGAGTTGTAGCCGACATAGGAGAATCGGAAGATTGACATGCATTTATCACATTAGGCTCGGGTGACCGAACCTGCGCTCGATCGACCGAATGGCATGGCTCGGTCGACCCGAACCTCCTCTTCTGGCGTTTTCACACTCGGTTCGTCGACTTGTTCCCCACTCCATGCTTTTGAAGCTGATCGATTTATCTTTTCTTTAATGCTCCGATTTTCTTCTCTTTTATCTTGAGATCTCCCGATTGTATGATAATTATCTTCCCGATTTATCATGATCTGCAAAATCAGCATTTATCACACAATTAATTGCTATTTTATAATAAAAATAGCTAAACACCAATTATCATATTAATAATCACTTATCATTAAATAATAAATATAAACACGTGATTAAATATGAAATATATATAATTAACTCCGATTTAAGGTTATAATTGATGACATAAATGGGTATATTTTAACTGTCATCAATATGTTAGTCAGCTGAGTAAGTGTATTCAATATGTGGAAGTCAGACAGTGTGAAACTTAATAAAGTAAACGGGTCAGTCTAACGTACGCATTCTCTAATACACGTCAACGTACAGTCCAAGTGTCTCTACACTTCGATTGACAAGATCTATTCCTATCTTCATAATATAGAAGGCATCCAATACGTGCTAGTCTAATCGTACTATTAATGTCCATTTAACAACACATTCGACTAGAGACATTTAAGTATCAAACTTATTAAAGTGATTCGAGATCTCATCAACCATAATCATTATCATGGTTTCTGTATCACAGTTAAATTCTAAGGACGCTATCATACATACAATATCATAATTGGTCCGTTAAACGAACAAATATAATAACAGAAAAGCCATTTATTGTATGTATAAACATAAAGAAATAGTAGAAATGATCCAACCTGGTCGGATCCGGTCCAACCCGATTAGGTTTAGGACACTATTTCAACAGGACAAACAGTTAGGCTGTTGGACTAGTAGTCAGAAGTAGCAGTGGGAAAGAACATTTACAGAAGAAGAAATCCAAGAAATCTGGGTCCAAAGGTCCTAAGTCCACAGATATATGTAATTACTACAAGGAGCAGGGACATTGGAAGTCCAATTGTCCAAAGAAGAAAAGGCAGCAGAAGAGCCATTCTGACACAACAGCCGTGGCTGTTGAGCACTCAGATGAGGATCAAGTTCTGGTAGCTGGGGATTCAGCACATCATACTGATGTTTGGATCCTAGATTTTGAAGAATCCTATCATATTTGTCCACACAAGGAGCGGTTTTCTACTTATGAGCAGATAGATACAGGAAATATATCTATGGCCAACATCAAGGTCTACATGATAGTGGGAATTGGCTCAGTTTAGTTGAGGACAGAGGATGGTAGATTCTTTACACTAAAAGATGTTAGAACTGTTCCACAGGTGACCAAGAAGACATTCAATGCGTGCTAGTCTAATCGTACTATTAATGTCCTATTTAACATTACATTCGACTAGAGACATTTAAGCATCAAACCAATTAAAGTGATTAGAGATCTCATCAACCATAATCACTATTGTTGGTCTCTTGAAAGGATTTGGTTAAGTTTAGAGGAAGGGGTGAATAAACTTAACACTTAAAACTTTTTGGAGTTTAATCAAATCAGCTGATATATAGTCTGCAGACTATAGGGTCTGATGAGTCTGGTGCGGCAGAATATTAAAAGGTGTCCTAAACCCAATTGGGTCGGACTGGATCCAACCGGGTCAGGTCATTTATAGTCTATTTAGTTCATGTAATAACTTTATTATGATTAATAAAAGCACTTTTGTTATTATATATTTTGTTTCTCTTAATGAACCAATTATGTTGTTGAATATGTAGTAACGTCCTTAGTATTAAACTATGATAGAGAAACCATGATAGTGATTATGGATGACGATATCTCTAATCACTTTAATAAGTTTGATACTTAAAAGTCTCTAGTCGGTTGTACTGTCAAACAGGACATTGATAGTATGATTAGACTATCACGTATTGGATTTGTTCTATCTTACTGAAGATAGGGGTAGATCTTGTCTATCAAAGTGTGGAGACACTTGGACTGTACATATTTTGTAATCGACTCTATACTTTCTTCAATAAACGCTGGTTTTTCGATCAAGTTTTGAAGACGTGTATTGGAGAATGTGTACGTTATACCGACCCACTTACAATAAGTGTCACATGATGTGGCATTTTTGTAATTATCCTAAGACCGGAGTCCACATGGCATCACGGTGTGGATTGTCATTCTTTCACGCTATTGAGGTTTCCCCTAGCCATGGGGCGATCATGCGGTAGTGGTCGGGTATGATATTATAGCATGCGTAGGATACATGTTTGTTCGTCCGAAAATCGCATATCCTATTAGTATGAGTGAATATCCGAAATGTTGAATAGGTGTCCTAAACCCAATCGGGTTGGACCGGATCCGACCGGGTCAGGTCGTTTACAGTCTATTTTAGTTCGTGTAATAACTTTATTATGATTAATAAAAGCACTTTTGTTATTATATATTGTTTATCTTCATATTATACGATTGTATATATAGTAACGTCCCTAGTGTCAAACTGTGATAGAGAAACCATGATAGTGATTATGGTTGATGAGATCTCTATTCACTTTATTGAGTTTGATACTTAAATGTCTCTAGTCGTATGTACTGTCAAATGGGACATTGATAGTATGATTAGCCTAGCACGTATTAGATGTCTTCTATCTTATTGAAGATAGTGATAGATCTCGTCTATTGAAGTGTAGAGACACTTGGACTGTATGTGGACGTGTATTAGAGAATGCGTACGTTAGACTGACCCACTTACATTAAGTGTCGCACTATGTGGCAGTTGTGTAATTATCCTTAAGACCAGAGCCTACATGGCATCATGGTGTGGATCGTCCTGCTTTGACACTATTGAGATTTCCCCTATCCACAGGGTGATCATGCGGTAGTGATTGGGTGTAATACTGAAGCATGCGGAGTATACATGTTTGGTCGTCCGGGAATCGCGTATCCTATGATTGGGAATGAATATCCGAAATGGCCTTCTTATAAGGAATGTCTAGCTCTCGAGAATCTTTGCAAAGTGGGAGTAAGTGTGTTATTCCGAGAGAGCATGATATCCAGATTATAAGATACGATCGTTAATGTACTGACACTCGAGATACGATCGTATGGATATTATTTCAACGGTAGGATTGTAATTTACACGGTAACTGTTTCACATGAAAGGTAGTAGTCATTGCATTTGACTCTTCCGATGATTGGGGGTCACGATGTGTTGCTAGACGTTATCCCGTGATCGTTAGGTATGAAGGGCATTTTCATAATTTGCACTTTATGTCTACGGCCAACATATTCGGAAGCCTATCGGGTCACACACATATGTATATCGAGTTGGATTAAAATGCGGTTATAGTTGATGACCAAATAAAGAAATTTTATCTCAAGACTATAAAGGTTATAGTGGTAAATTAATATGGTGGTATTTATTTATTATGAATAAATTAAATACAAGATATTAATTATATTAATTAAAGAATATTCCGGATGTCATTTATTGGCAATTTGGGGCGCCACATTGATGGACCTTTTCTAGGTGTTACGATCCTTACCGGCAGTGTACCGGGTCAAATTGTAGTGCTAGTCTGGTGAGTCAGGTCGTATCCTCAGGGAAATGAAGATCTAATTCAAAGTGTGGTTAAACACCAAGAAGCTATTATTAACTCGATCTAAGTCGCAGTTTTATCAGTTTTATCGGGTTAGATCGTTAGATTAGTTAGATGTTAGTAAAACAGTAAATATAATATATATATATATATATATATATATATATATATATATATATATATATATATATATATATATATATATATATATATAAGTACAGATATATATAGATATTTTTGAGATCTAGCCAAGAATACGTTACTGAATTACGATCTCTTTTTAGTAGAAATAAATGAGACAGATCTTTTCCTTGATGCAAGGAGGTCAATTATATATGAACCGGTGTACTCCTAAGCTAGACAACTCCTCCTCACACGAGCGTATGAAATTGTCATATGTCAAATTGTCATTAGTTTAATCTCCACAACTGCCCCATGCTAATCTCAGTTAGTCTGAACAGGTACCGAGTACAAATCTACCCCGGATAAAAGAGGTTATTCCGTTTGTCAGACGGCCGATGTTATTCAAAAGGCTCCGGTTGTCAGGCGGATCGATTTAACTTTCCGGTGTTAGTTTCAATTAAACCGTTGATTTTAACATTATTACGATCTTGAGCACAAATTTAATAAGATTCATCTTTCCCAAGACAAAACCGCCTCGGGTAGGAAATAGGATTCCGTTGTCACGTTTTCACTCGGCCATTTTTACCCTCCGGTTTTCTACTTTTTCTCATATCCTAACTTCACCGTTTAGTTCGTCATTAGGTTACGATTCTGTTTATATTGATTAGCTATGTCAATATTAACGTTTCATTAAGCTCAGATAGAAAAAGATTCATTATAATTGGTTTTAATCATTATTACCAAAGTCGATCATCCATTTTACCAAAAAGATTAACTAATTCAGATTTATATCTTGGCTAGATATATTTTTAGCTTAACATAGTTATAATAAGTAATATATAAATAGAAATAGAAATAGTAAACATAATAATATTAGAATATATTACCGGTTACAACTGTTGAATCGGGGTCGTTTCCACCGGATGTAGTATAACAAAGCTTCGATTTTAACAATCATCGATAATTATTCCGTCATTACAACGGTACTATAACTACTTTATTTATATATATAAAAACATATACATACATACATAGACATATGTATATATAAAGGCCCGAAAATAAAATAAAAGAAGGGAAGAAGATGAAAGGAGATATATAGATATATCATATATATTTTCATACATAGACATATATATATATGTGAGGTGTGTGTGTATATATATATAGGTAGATATAGCATGTGGGAGGATTTTAGGGAATATTGATCATCATTGCAAGTAACATGCATCAAATTGGGCAAAAATCTGCATTTTTCCCGCGTGCGCCGCTAAAGGCCCGGTTTGCGCCGGTAAAAGCTCTTTTGCGACGTTTGACGATTTATAAAGATTCTTCACAGCTGTTTGGTAAAACGACCATAACTTGAGTTGTAGACCTCCGATTGACATGATTCAAAATGCGTTGGAAAGCTCATTTGAAGATCTAAACTTTCATGAAGAAGTCCTTCCCATAAAATGCCTTTATGTTGGGTCAAATGTCTGTCGTAAATATTTTACGGTAGAAGCATTCAGGACAATTGATCCGTTTGAACTTGTTAGCTTATGGCACATTCTTCCATCCTTAAAATACATCTTTTTAGACCTCAAAACCTGTCGTTACGTGGGATAATTTGATGGCCTTGGGCTCCAAGTATTCCTTCTTGATCAGGCAAAACTCGCGTCTCGTTATCCAGTCTTTAGTTTCGTCTCGCATGATAAATCTTATCTTTCTTACTCGAATACAAAAAACGAACATGAGTAAATCGACAATAAAAGTTCATAAACTGCGTTGAATTTTACTGACTCTTTTTAGGTTAATATTACAGTCTTTAGTTATGATATTTTTAGTTTTAACATAATAGTGAAAAATAAAATGTTTATAAAATATAGTAATTTTTATCATATTTTTATCACATATCACTAAACCGGTATAAAACCTATAAAAATACGATATTTTATATAATAATTACTACTTATACATTTGGATAAAATTAAGTAATTATTGACTTAAATTGGTACAATAATGCTCAAAGTGGTATCAATATTGGGGTAAAATGTCGTAATAATGATCATTAATTTGTCTCTCATCACAACTCCCCACTTAGCTTTTGGTCGTCCTCGAGCAAACAAGCGATAAAACAAAATGAATGAGAGATAAATTCATGAAGATATAAGATATAAGGGACAACCAGATAATACAACCATTCGAATTACAACCAGGCGTTAACCTTAATATAAATGTATAACAGAGTGTGTGTGACAAGCCTTTTCAATTTCCACTATCCTCTCTTGAATAATTCAAGCAAACGCACAAATATCCATTCAGACAGTCCTAATGACTTTCCTAGGTATAAGCAGTAACATTTCCACACAAAGTCCTTCCGTGTACTTATTAGGATAATCTCTAAAGCATATCATTCAGTTTATACTGGGGATAGTCAGAAGATAACTAAGTTTTCAACCATTGTCATTTTTTTCTTTTTTAATTTCACATTTGTAGCATATGCCTTCATTCCCAGCAATAGGACGTTTCGTGATAACACTCTAGCTGGACTACTATCATCAGGCAGTCGGGAGCTTTTAAACCTCATAGTGATATAGGACGTTTCGTGATAACGCCCTACTGCACTCAAATCATTGGTAGCTACAACCGATATATAGATAGTTCATCGTAATTTGGTATTCTTCTTTAACTTATATCCTTCCTATCACATTCAAACCTTCGATATTCACAAGACACATTCAAAAGTTAGGTACTAAGTTACCGCAATTATCTATAGAATAACCACTAGGATACTGAATGGATATAGTTTAAAATTTTCCGCTTCAATATCAAAGGCTTTACGTGAAGGAATTCATGTTACACAAAAAATATTTGGAATTACAATGCACTTACGGTTCACGTTGGTTATATACATCCAAATTGATCATTATATCTTCAAATCCATGAAATATATACCTTATACAATTTATTTTAATCAACTAAATAATGCTCGAAAAAAATCGAAAACTAAGGGATTTATTGATACAAAATAAACATTAATTCCATTGCTAGACCAACGACTCCACTCCCCACTTACGAACTTACATTGTCCCCAATGTAAAGTGAGTGTAAAAAAAATTGTTGGGAAAGCAATGGTGTACTAAAACAAGTCAAAACAAATACTCGGATGATATTAAAGGGTGGGTGGGTGGGTTAAAGTTATGACCTCCTCAATTCCATAGTATTTGAACTAATACATGTCACACGTTATTTGAAATTTAAAACAGACAAGATCATGAAATGTAATGTATGGCAAAGTATTAACTCTGAGTCTTTTATACCCAGATCCTCAAGGGTTATTTCAAATCGTTCGAACAACCTAAGTCCAAGAAATGACGATTTGAATTTTCTCTTTTTTTTCTCTATCGTGATTTTCGGATAACCACCTAATCATTCCCTTTTTTTTTAATGACATTCAAACATTCATCCTAAGACTTGGTGAAACAAAATGAAAACCAATCCGAAGTATTCGCAAAGTATCATCCAAAATATGAGTAATTATTATATTTAACATTTTTACGGGCTGCCTCCCGGTAGCGCTTTTGGTTAACGTCGTTTGCTCGACACTTAAACAACCATAATGATGATGATTAACTAATATAATATACTAAACAAAATGGGATACTTCTAACAATTACTCACCAAAGCATGTAGCAATTAAGTACATGAGCCAACGAGAAATAAATGCTTAATGAGTAAATAGGAAGGATAGTACCCGTAATTTACTAAATTTATAGTCTATAGCTAGACTTTATCTTGCTTCGGTTTTTAATGCACCGGTGGTGGGTCATCCTCACGTACCGCATCCGTCTTTAATACCGGTCTCCAACATAGAGCAGACAATTTCCACCAATCCAAGCGATTCTTGACCTTTTCCTTTGATTTTCGAGCTTTGGGTTTGCGAGCTTTCACATTATTCTTGAAGTCATCTTCTTCAATTACTGCGTGTTAGTACGATCCACAAGAAAAGAACACAAAGGGTCCACACAAGAACAAGATTCTAGTGTAGTGCATGGATATTTCAATGAATTGTAAATGTTAAAGACAACGCGCTCATCATTAATTCCCAAACTAAGCTCTCCCTTATAAATATCGATGAAAGGGCTATTAATTGTTAAGTGCCGAAAAGTGTCAAGAAAATGTGCATACTTCTTATCCAACTTCATTTCTTTGATTTCCTTTTTTGGGGAATGGGGGAGTAATTCAAGATCAATTAAAGTAGGGTTAGAATGTATACCTCCCTTACCCTTGTCGTTAAACGAAGATGGTAAAGCTTCCTGGAATGATTGTGCATTTTGAGGACACTGTGTGTCATCATTCTGTACCTTTTTCTTCAAAATATGCACTGGATATGGTGTTTCCCTATCAGATTGAACCGAGGTGAATTTGGGTTGAGCCGGATAAGGTTCGGTTGAATTGGCCCTTTCAAACTTGATTCCTTTTTAACCTGCTCATTGAACAAGGTCCTACCCATTCTTGGATTTTTCAATATTTTAGGAACCTTGACCCATTCCTCATCCTTACTCTCAGCGGCCATTTTCTTATTTCGATTTGAAGATGATCCTTGGTCAGGATTTCCCTGACTGATATGACCTCGTTTACTCTCTCGCTCTTAATCGCCTTTCGTAAGTGTTTATGTCAGGCTTATAAGGAGTGAGTGGGGCCTTACCACTTCTGGTCATCAACTATCTAAAATAGAAAATGCTCGAATTTTGTAGAAGAAGAAAATTGGTAACTAAAAGAAGGTAGGTACCAACGGAAAGTAAAAAAGAAATGTGATAAGAAGAGTGTTGACTTATCCTCGAGAATTTTGAGCTAATACAAGTAGAAACCATTCGAACACAATGAATTAGCGTCGTTTCCCCGGCAACGGCGCGCGGAAAAGTCGACGGACCTTTTCTAGGTGTTACGATCCTTACCGCGTGTACCGGGTCAAATTGTAGTGCTAGTCTGGTGAGTCAGGTCGTATCCTCAGGGAAATGAAGATCTAATTCAAAGTGTGGTTAAACACCAAGAAGCTATTATTAACTCGATCTAAGTCGCAGTTTTATCAGTTTTATCGGGTTAGATTAGTTAGATGTTAGTAAAACAGTAAATATAATATATATATATATATAAGTACAGATATATATAGATATTTTTGAGATCTAGCCAAGAATACGTTACTGAATTACGATCTTTTTTTAGTAGAAATAAATGAGACAGATCTTTTCCTTGATGCAAGGAGGTCAATTATATATGAACTGGTGTACTCCTAAGCTAGACAACTCCTCCTCACACGAGCGTATGAAATTGTCATATGTCAAATTGTCATTAGTTTAATCTCCACAACTGCCCCATGCTAATCTCAGTTAGTCTGAACAGGTACCGAGTACAAATCTACCCCGGATAAAAGAGGTTATTCTGTTTGTCAGACGGCCGATGTTATTCAAAAGGCTCCGGTTGTCAGGCGGATCGATTTAACTTTCCGGTGTTAGTTTCAATTAAACCGTTGATTTTAACATTATTACGATCTTGAGCACAAATTTAATAAGATTCATCTTTCCCAAGACAAATCTGCCCCCGGGTGGGAAATAGGATTCCGTTGTCACGTTTTCACTCGGCCATTTTTACCCTCCGGTTTTTCTACCTTTTTTCTCATATCCTAACTTCACCGTTTAGTTCGTCATTAGGTTACGATTCTGTTTATATTGATTAGCTATGTCAATATTAACGTTTCATTAAGCTCAGGTAGAAAAAGATTCATTATAATTGGTTTTAATCATTATTACCAGGGTCGATCATCCATTTTACCAAAAAGATTAACTAATTCAGATTCATATCTTGGTTAGATATATTTTTAGCTTAACATAGTTATAATAAGTAATATATAAATAGAAATAGAAATAGTAAACATAATAATATTAGAATATATTACCGATTTACAATTTGTTGAATCGAAATTCGTTTCCACGGATGTAGTATAACAAAGCTTCGATTTTAACAATCTTCGATAATTATTCCATTATTACAACGGATTTATAATTACTTTATTTATATATATAAAAACATATACATACATACATAGACATATGTATATATAAGTAGAAAATAAAATAAAAAGAAGAAGGAAGAAGATGAAAGGAGATATATAGATATATCATATATATTTTCATACATAGACATATATATATATATGTGAGGTGTGTGTGTGTATATATATATATATATATATATATATATATATATATATGATCTACAAAACAAAACAAAAAGAAAGAGAAGGAAGGGAACGAGAGAAAGAAAAAGAAGGGGAAAGAAAGAAGGGGCAAGAAGAAGAGATGAAAATGGAGGAGTATATATAGGTAGATATAGCATGTGGGAGGATTTTAGGGAATATTGATCATCATTGCAAGTAACATGCATCAAATTGGGCAAAAATCTGCATTTTTCCGGCGTGCGCCGCTAAAGGCCCGGTTTGCGCCGGTAAAAGCTCTTTTGCGACGTTTGACGATTTATAAAGATTCTTCACAGCTGTTTGGTAAAACGACCATAACTTGAGTTGTAGACCTCCGATTGACATGATTCAAAATGCGTTGGAAAGCTCATTTGAAGATCTAAAACTTTCATGAAGAAGTCTTCCCCATAAAATGCCTTTAAGTTGGGTTAAATGTCTGTCGTAGATATTTTACGGTAGAAGCATTCAGGACAATTGATCCGTTTGAACTTGTTAGCTTATGGCACATTCTTCCATCCTTAAAATACATCTTTTTAGACCTCAAAACCTGTCGTTACGTGGGATATTTTGATGGCCTTGGGCGCCAAGTATTCCTTCTTGATCGAGGCAAAACTCTCGTCTCGTTATCCGGTCTTTTGTTCGTCTCCATGATAAATCTTATCTTTCTTACACGAATACAAAGAAACGAACATGAGTAAATCGACAATAAAAGTTCAGAAGCTGCGTTGAATTTTCTTGACTCTTTTAGGTTAATATTACGATCTTTAGTTATGATATTTTTAGTTTTAACATAATAGTGAAAAATAAAACGTTTATAAAATATAGTAATTTTTATCATATTTTTATCACATATCACTAAACCGGTATAAAACCTATAAAAATACGATATTTTATATAATAATTACTACTTATACATTTGGATAAAATTAAGTAATTATTGATTTAAATTGGTACAATAATGCTTAAAGTGGTATCAATATTGGGGTAAAATGTCGTAATAATGATCATTAATTTGTCTCTCATCACACATCTAAGTTTAGTAGATACACACCTGGATTGTGTAATTTAATTAATAAGATTACTATAATATTAATATTGGTTATTAATTGAGTTTGGAAAAATAGATTTATGGTAATAAGATAAATATATTCATTATAAGATATTGGAAATATTTAATTTTTTTATTTAATATAATATATTATAATAAAAGAGATAAATCAATTATAGTGATTTTTTCTTATTTTATTGGGAAAATGTTTTTCTCTTTCATTTATTTTCTAGGAAACTTCTCCTAATCAGATTAGGGCATAGATGGGCCCAACTTTTTTCTATTCAAGAAAGGGTTGGCTAGCTTTATTGTATCATCACAATTCCAAGAGCTAATAGTTTTTTTAGTAAAATAGAGAGTTTCCACCAGAGAGTTAGAGAGAGAGAAAAAGACCGGTCTAGCAGCCGGATTTTTCTGATAGCAATCCAAGGAGGATTTCGGCGAGGAGTTCGTGTGGATTATCGATAGAGGCCGACGCGCGGACGGCTTGCGCACAGTACTACTCTCCTTTGACGGTCAAAGCTTTGATCTTATAGATCAGCCAAGGTATATTTCATCAAACTACTTAACGTGTTTATTGTGTTAAACGAAGACGATATTGGAAAAGGAAATAGAAATTTAAATTCCGCTGCGTTAAACTAGTGATTTCTTAACATGAAATGTCCTTCTTATAAGCAATGTCTAGCTCTCGTGAATCTTTGCAAAGTGGGAGTAAATGAGTTATTCCGAGAGCGCATGATATCCAGATTATAAGATACGATCGTTGATGTACTGACAATCGATAGACGATTGTATGAATATTGTAACAACCATAGGATTCTATTCACATGATAATCTGTTTCACATGAAGGTAGTAGTAGTCATCGCTTTTGACTCTTCCGATGATTGGGGTCACGGTGTGTTCTTTAGATGCTATTCCATGATCGTTAGGTATGAAGGGCATTTTCGTAATTGCTCTTTATGTCTACGGCCAACATATTCGGAAGCCTATCGGGTCACACACATAAGAACATCTAGCCGGATTAAAATGTGGTTATAGTGATAACCAAATAAGGAAAGTTTATCTCGACTATAAAGTGTTATAGTGATTAAATTAATATGGTGGTATTTATTTATTATGAATAAATTAAATACAAGATATTAATTATGCTGATTAATAAAAGAATATTCCGGATGCCAATTAATGGCTATGGGGTGCAGATACTAGTGTATTAAGATACACTTGGATTGTGCAATTTAATTAATAGTATTATCATATATTAATATTAGTATTAATAGATTTGTATAAATAGATTTATGGTAATATGATAAAGATAGTCAATAGTAGATATTGACAACATCTTGGATTTATTTAATATGAGATATTAAATTAAATGAAATAAATCTAGAATATTTATTTTCCTTATTTTACTCGTAAAAGGTTTTCTTTCTCACTGATCTACACAGAAGCATCTCCCAATCAGATTGGGATCTATAAAGGCGCAGGTCACCCTATTTAAGGGAGGATTGACTAACTCTTTTGTACATCACAATTAAAAGAGTTCTAATTTATAGAATAAACTGAGAGCTTCTTAGAGAGTGTTTTAAGAAAGAGAAAATGTCGATCTAAAGAACCCAGGTTTTTTAAAGAAATTTATCCAAAGAGGATTCTGACAAGGTGCTTGTGTGGATATTGATAGAGACCGGACACGTGGATGGCTTGCACGTCTACCACTCTCCCTAGACGGTCAAAGCGTCGATCTTATAGATCAAGCAAGATAATCACCGTCTACTAACTCAACGTGTTTATTGTATTAAACGGAGTCGATATTGGATCGGAAATCAAAATTTTAAATTCCGCTGCGTTAAACTAGTTATTTTTAGGCAGGGGAGTTCGAACAAGCGCGTAAATTGCATGGTAACCACTTGCAGTTGTTTCATGCCCGTTCGCAGATCCATGCCACCGCGGTTATGCTAGAGATAATTTTTTATTTTATTTTTCAATGGTTAGATGTCACTAATGTTATCTATTGTAAACTATTCTATTTATGACGTAGCATACTTTTGAAATGATATAATGTACAATTTTTGACTTGTGGTGTTACAAATATACACCATTGTTTTTGTCAATATGACAAAGATAAAGACACATCATAAACAATACAACGGATAAAGATCGATAAATGTCCAACTGACACATAAAAATTCCTAAATATGCATATTCATATAATTTACAATATATATTACAACTTATTGATATGACATTACATGACCCCAATCATATATAAAACTACTATGAAAATATACATCTTGAGTGCACCTTGACTTTTAAAGGGATAGCCATTTCGCATGAGAGCCCTAGGCGTTCAGACAAGTCCACATTCTTGCCACCGTTCATTGGCCCAAACTCAAATTCTTGTAAAAGCGTTGCCACCCAATAGGTGACCGTGGTGAAACCTAGGATCTTACCAGGGCAGTTTCGCCTACCTGACCCAAATGGTGCAAGCCTTAGATCAGAACCCCACATAGAGAATTCTGTTGGGGTAGTCCCATGATTGCTCAAGAATCTCTCGGGTTTAAAATCTAGTGGGTCCACCCATACATCTGGATCCCTTGTGATAGCCCACATGTTCACCATGGCTGTGGTTCCTTTGGGTATATGGTGACCGTCGACTACTGTGTCTGTTATTGAAAGACGGGCCCAAGAAAGCAGTGGGCCTGGTGGGTGTAACCTTAGCACCTCCTTTACAACTGCAGGCAGATAAACCATTTCTAGTAAGTCAGACTCATGCACTGCTCGTGACCGGCCCACGATCCTGTCCAACTCATCATGGATTCTTGACTGGACACCTGGATGAAGCACGAGCCTTGCCACTATCCACTCTATCAGAATGGCGACTGTATCAGTTCCCCTGAATATCATTTCCTGTAATGAATCCAAATCTAATACGTAAGCTACGTTCCAAATATGACATAAAACAAATCCTTTGATAGAGATATATTAAACTTTTTCTTTAAAATATATTTCGTCTTCATTTCATCTCTTGTCGTATTACAACTAGTATTTTCCTATGTCGTATGCATTTTACATGCCATATGATTCATTTATATGTATAATACGAAAGATAAAATAACTTACAGATTGTGTAATAAATTTTCGTCACAAAGTAATAAGAATATTATTTTGATTGCATGATGAAATCTATGAACGAGATATAATCATATAATGAAAATTGTCCTCATATGTTATCATTCCTCACCCCAACAACACCTGCAATCATCTACCATTGTCGATTACTAACTAAATTTTTGTGAATGTTTTTTTATGTAAATATTGTTTGGTTATCCATTACCAATATAATATAGGAATAAAATTGTGAACCTCCAAAAACTAAATTTTAATTTTATATATATAAAAAAAAACCTCACCATTTTGAAAAAAATCATTTGTTCCACAAGAAATACAATGGGCTCCTATTGTTGTTTTCATTCCCTTTTTATAATATAATTCTTTTTCATGACATTATTCCAAATACAGCCAAATTAAATAGTTTTCTATTGAAATAAAACAATAGATACAGTCACAGGATGAGCAAAAAGGATCAAACGAATGCCATTAGTGGAGTGAAAGCGATATATGACAACATAAAGCAAATGGGAAATGGTAGTTTGGTAATAAACTAATCATAATCAATGATTATAACATGTCTTTTTCTTATGTTATTATTGAACTAACCTTCATACAGTAGTAACATATCTGTTTTATAGAATACTTTATGATATAAAATTATCGTGCATGTTAATTCCTATTTTGTCCATACAGAAACAGAATGGGTTAGGCCAACGGAAAGGACAAACAATTGAAGACTATCCTTCTCACTCTATCAAACTATTTCTTCGCAAGTTAATTTCTTTCACTAATTTTAGAAAGAAAAAAAAAAAAAAACCTTCCATTTTTAAAAAGCTAATGGAATAAAAATGATCATATGATGGATCCATGACCATCATAAACTCACTATAATTAGTATTGAAATATAATGTTAATTATCTACCTTCATATCATCTGTTTTCGAAAAAGATGGTGGTTCAACATGGTAGCAGAGCAATGTTTGAACACCGCTTCCAGCACACACACACACAAAAAAAACCCAAACCAAGTATTGGGTCCCCCCTCTTCTTACATGCTCATACTTTTCAAACAAAAAAAAAAATGAATCAAGTGTTGGGTCTCTCTCATTTTTTATAGGCCCACACTTGAGGGGGCGTATTGAAATAATGTTAATTATCTACCTAGCTCGCATCAGCTTAAACTTTTAGAAAAGATTATAGTATTGAAATAATGTTAATTATCTACTTCGCATCAGCTTAAGTTTTTAGGAGAGATGATTGTTCCACAATTAGGTTACTAAGTGGCACGGAAAAAGCTAGTAATATTTATAAACTATATATATATTGATTATTCAACGAAGCACCCATTGTTCACTTGGTTTCATTATATTAAAGGGGGAATGAGGGAGAAGGACAAAAATATTTCATCAATTAAGTAGAAGGACAGTCTTTTGAAACTTTTGCATAAAGGACAAAACTATTTATCCACTATCGAAATTCACTTGTGTTCAAATTCATTATTTAAATTCATTGCCAAATTCACCGGTCGAAATTCACTAATTTTCAAAATTCATTGTCGGGATTCATTTGATTTTTAGGATTCATTGTCAAAATTCACTATCGAAATTCACCGATTTCGGGATTCACTAGGAGATTCACCGATTTTGGGATTCACTGTTGTCCTTCTCGCTTATAAAAATTATGCGATTGTATCTTCTCCTATAAAAAATATGTAGTTGTCCTGTTGCTTAATAATATTTCAGATTGTGTCCTTATCCCTAATTTTCCATATATTAAATGACAAGAGATTAGATGAGAATGGTAATGATTTTTTTTTTTGTAAGGATCCTTTTGTAACTAAATGAGAGTCGTTTTCATATACATTAAAAAAGATTAATATGATAATTATTTTTATTTATTAATGTCTAAATTATCTTTTTCAGGAAAGTCTAAATTATCTTTTAACTATAATCATTGTTATAATTTTAATAAAAAAATTATTAATTGAATAAATTATGAGTAAAATAAACTTAATACATATGGTCGAAGTATTAAATTGACTTTACTTATATAGTAACAAATATTAGTGAGATGATTATTCTCCGGGTATAAATATTGTCTAAAATTTGTTGTACTTAAGAAAAATAGTATTTTTCAGTTTAGCTGTCCAGATCGATCAATTTAGCTGGTGATAATAATAAATGTTTAAACAATTTTCATGAGTAAAAAGATCAAATCAGTGAAAGGAAAAGACGGTCTTAAGAGCACTCGCATCATATACTCTTAATGAATACTCTATTATACAGTTAAATACATATTTTTCTAGTTTACAGAATATTTATTCAAGATGAAATGTATCAGACTCTCTATTTTACATAGTGTGATAGATATAATTTTTTTTTATAGAATCTGGATAAATACGGTAGATGTAAAAGAAATTTTAAAGAATCTATATTGTGTTTATATTTATATTGTTGTTGACCTAGCATTTTACTTAATAAAAATAGTGTGAAGTTTGCCGGATAAATCAATTTCCAAATGATAATGCTATTTGCACAATAAAATGAATACAAGGTAAAAAAAAAAAATCTCACACTATTGATAATATATGACTAGCTCATTGATAGATAAGAATCTCTTATTATTTTTTTGCAAGGAAAGAATCTCTTATTATTTGATAGAGAAGAATTTCATCATGATTAATAACCTATGATGAGTTAAGTTTATTTTGTTGAGTTAGTTTTATAAGGAATTTCCCTTTCAAAATACTACATCCGTCTGATATTATAAGTCATCATAGTTTTATGTTAGAAATTCAATAAATGATCCAGCTTTGGTAGTTTTAGACTAAAATGCCTATAGGCTTATTAGAATAATGTAAAGCTTTAGAATAAGTAATATGGATAAAACAAGAAAAATGACATTAATTATTAAATTGAAATATGAAAAGTTAAGGATGAAAAATATTAGTATGACTTATAATATAGGACGGAGATAGTACGATGTTGTTCTACAATAAATAAAGAGTTTATTGTTAAAAATGACATTTTGAACCTATAAATATTCAACGATGATAGTGAATTTTTTTTCAGGTAAGAAGAACATATCATTATTCCACTGTGATAGTGAAACATTAGATTTGAGACCAGTATTTCAGAAACAGTGGATTTATGGCAAAATTAGGATTTTAGTCCTCTAACTTGGTCTATTTTGAATTTTAGTCGCCTCTTGCTCAGGTGAGGAAAATGGTCTAAGTTGCTTTTTTTGGATTTTAGTCTATATCCACGGAAATATTGATTAAGCACCGAAATTTTAAAAATAGTCCTCTAACTAGGCTGCCACGTAAGCGCTTTTAAAGATTCACGCATCAATTAATTATTTCCGACGGATAGGACTAAAATCCAAAAAAAAAGCCAACTTAAAGGATCTTTTTCCTCACCGGAGCAAGAGCACGATTAAAATCCAAAATAGGCCAAATAGAGGACTAAAATCCTAATTTGGCCGTGGATTTATCCTTATCATCCATTTTATATTTTCAATATCATGATTTCTGTTTTTCTCATTTTTTTTTATCATTTTAAACCACTGCCCAATAAATAAATAAAGAGAATAAATAAGATACGTTATTAATGGGAAGTGACTTAAATTTCTCACCCAAAGAACAGCGATCATGTCTGATTCGGCCAATTTATCTGATCCTCGGAGATTCAGCAAAACGTCGACAAAGTCACGGTTAAGCTCACTTGCTTCAGCTCGATGTTCGTCAATAATCCGGCGAATGAACCGGTTTACCTGAGGAACAAGTTTGGAGCAGCTCCGGCGAACTCCTTGCAAATCAAAATCCTGTAACCATGGAAGATGGTCGGACCAGTTAACCACACTCAAAGCTAAGTACCCTTCCTCAACCAGCCTTTCCACTTCTGCAGCTTCATCGTTTTTAGCGGCGTCGAGCCTGTATTCTCTACCAAAAACCGACCACATCATGCTGAAAAGCGATGCTCGTTTCAGCATATCTCTAATTTGGATGCTTTTCCCGCTTCCGGCCACGGCTTGTTGTTCCAAACGGAACATGTCCACCATCTGTTTCGCGATTTCTGACCTTTGATACCCTGAAGATTTGATCTGTTTTGGAGAAAAAAGATGAGTCGCTGCGATTCTTCTAAGGGTTCTCCAATAAACACCATAAGGAGCAAAACCCATAGCTCGATTGAACATAAGATTATACGCCGATTCTTTCACCGGACGATCAGCGAAATCCGTGCTGTTGAGAATTTCTTTAGCAACTTCAGGGTTGCAAGTCACTATAACTCTTGTTTCACCAAGGCTAAAGGCCATAAGACGCTTGGCTGTACCTTTACAGGCTGTTGCCATGGCTGCGATCTTGTGGTGAGCTAGCCCAACCATGAGGTTCATACTGCCGAGTATGAAAACCCCTCTTGGACCAGGTATAGGTTTTGCAGTAGTAGTACTAGTGGGTTTACCATTTTCTTTCCATGTGTGCCTTCCCCAGGCCGCTCCACCTGGGTGAACCCAGTAAACAAGATTGATGACAACAAACACTACAACAGATAGAAAGGCGAGGCATAGAATGGTGTTCGTGTACACGTAGGAGAAGAATATTGAATGTAAGCCAAAAACACAGAGGGTTGATTCTACTTGTGTTGTCATATCGGGGGGACTGCGCGAAGACTATGGAAAAAGGGTAGAGATGATTATTTCGGAGCTTTAATTTTTGTAATCAACACGTTGAGATATGGATCTTATATATAGGGACTAATTAATGATATAGACGGCACAACCAAATCTCGTACCCTTATATCATAATTTAGGACCCATTATTTTTTTATATTATGTAATCTAATCATTGTCAAATGTTCGATCATAATAATGATATCAACACTAAGTGATATAACCAGTATCGAATGAGGCGCATTCGTTTCATCCATATCGCCTACGTGCACTCGTGGCCCAACAACATAGAAAAATGGGCTTCCAACTCTTACGGTCGCCGCCACGCCTTTCTTCTCTTGTCCGCCAACAAAGATGGCGGATCACGTCCCTTGATTCGATGTCGGATCCACCTTTTCCATGTGATTTCTACCCATATAGTCAAGCTTAATTCAAGACAATGTACAAATGAGTCCGCTACTCGTCATATTTGTCGAAAGCCGCTGATCGCTGATCGCTGCCCGCCATCCTTATCAATCCAGTTAGACAAAACAGCTGGCTAATCATGACAGCTGGCTAGGACACTTGTATTGCATGCAGAGTTAACTTAGCTATGTACTCTCATTTGTCTTGTCGATGAACAGTAGACCGACTTACTTTTTAGCCTATAAATATGGGATCACATTGTAATAAGACGGAGATTCAATCTCTCAAGCTTTAAGCTATAATATAATACAAGCGAGACACTCGCCAATTTATTGACTCGATTAACTTGTTCATCATTAACACCTAAAGCACCACCGTGCCCTCACCGTCGAAATCACACATATCGGCTTTTATCCTCAAGATAAACATCATTATCGCAGAATCGGTGTTCGGGCGCAGAACATCGCTTGGCTCATATCGGAAACTTCATTATCATTCATTTTGGAGATCACTCACTCCACCACAAGGACGATTTCACGGTGTCTCAAAGAGGAAAATCATCATCACCGATCTATCGATCACTAAAGCTTTGATCCTTTGGTAATATCTGACCCGAGAAAACACCCGCTCTCATCATCTCAATGACCCATAAATCACCAACTTCATCGATACTCACATTTGAGTCCATCCTTAAAACATCCAGGTTGGTTTATGTGCCTTTTTATCGGTTTGAGATCTTCAAGTAAGGAAAGTTTGGTCATTTAGCCGCAAACCCCCGTAAAAATACCCACAAAAATCATAAGTTATGGCTGGTGGGAAAAACTTGAACCCAGAACACCGACTAAACCGGTCAATCAACGCCCGACACGTGGAGCGAGCACGCGCTGCGTGGAGAGGCTAGCCGAAAAGGTTATGTCGGGATGGGGCGGATGTCAACCCCGCCTCACAACCGACATGCGAGCATACATACGAAAAAGAGCTAAAGCCCGCGAAATACATGAGAAAGCGGTTAGGAAAAACAAAGGAAAGGGGATCGCTGGGACATCTAACCTAAATAATGAGCTAGAGGCTGTTTCAGCAGGGGGAGCGTCCCCCAGCAAGATACATACAAGATAGCTCTGCAGGCACACATGGAATATGTAGAGGAGATGCGGGTAGGAAATACACTGCTAATTGCTGAAGGACTACCACCCCAACCTATCCGCAAATTCAACCCTCCTCAACCCGCACAAACAGAGCTACAACCAACTTTCATTCCTCCAAAACATTTCAACCCCAAATGATCGAGTTAGAAGGAAGCAGCCATGCAACCTCCCAACCAAGAGAAAATAGAAAATCAGCACTTGGTCGGTTGGGGCCCGTGGTCGACGATCGCGGTGCAGCCTCAGGGCGACCTAGGAATCCTCGACAGGTCCGTACTCGCACCGAAGGACATGGGGACTCGCAAGATTTGGGACGACATATCACGTTCCCGCCTATTCCCCCAAATCAAGAGGAAATGGGAATAATGAAGAAACAGATTGAGGAGCTACAAAAGAGTACGAAAGGAGTTAAAGTGGTTCCGACATGGGGAACAAGTGTACTTCACCTCAGTATACTGAAGGCGGCACCAAAAGGGGGAACTCATTACCCCAATTTTATTAACTATCATGGAACAACGGATCCTCTGGATTGGTTGTCCGCTTTTCAAAGCAGAATCAGTTTGTGTACATCTAGCGAAGAGGCTTGGTGTATAGCATTTGTGGGGTCGATGTAAGATAGAGCGGCATCATGGATCCGCAGTCTTCCTCCTGGTTCGATTTTATCATGGGATGATCTAATCAATAAATTCATAGCCGAATTCAAATCGGTAGGGGGACCCAAAAAGACACACATCGACCTACATGAGGTCCGGCAAAGCGACAACGAAGGTACCCGCAGCTATTATGAACGATTTTATAAAGTGTATGAGCTAACCAGGGTCTAGCGGACAACGTGGTCATGAAGCGAGCGCTTTAAGTGAATCAAGGGATACTTGAAATCTTACTTTGCTTTGTCACCACCAGCGAACTTACAAGAAATGTTGAGTTCGACGAGAAAGTACATTGCCACAGCGGGAAACGAAGGAGCGCCTTCGTCCATTAAAGGCAAACAGAGGGCTGATCGTAGTCCGCCTAGAGATACCCGCAGGAACACAGATCGGGAAATCAAAAAACCCGAAAAATTTAAGGAGGAGCACTTCACGCCGCTCCGAATTTCATATACCCAGATGTTGAATGAGATAAGAGATGAAATACCTGAGCCATACCCGATGGTCCCTGACACACGTCGCGATGCATCCAAATATTGCGGCTATCACAGAGATAAAGGTCATACAACGGACGAGTGTATTCAGTTTAAACGAGCAATAGATAAGTTACTCGCCCGCGGACATCATGATCACCTCAAACTAGATGGTGGTGGACCGGACAGAAGGAATCAGCAAGCTCGCGATTCGACAGAACATCGAATGATAATCCAGAGCCTCCCAAAGAACAATCGATCAAGAATCGCATCGGCTCCATTAACAAACATGTGGAGAAGCCTATAGTCTTGTGAGGAAATGAGCAACCTCTGGCCTTTACTCGAAGTGAGCTAATGACTTCGATCAGCACAGAGGATATGTGCTTATGCATTTCAGTGGTCATCAATCGGGCCTGTGTCAACAGGGTAATGGTGGATACAGGAGCTTGCCGCGACATTTTATACTACAATTGCTTCAAAGAGTTGGGATTTAGCGACTCCAATTTAAGGCCACATAATGGCACCCTTGAGGGATTTACAAACCACAAAATACAAGTCAAGGGGGCCATCGACTTGGATGTACAGATGGGAGATTATGCGCCATTTCACACAGAAAAGGTGATGTTTTTAGTAGTTGATCTTCAATCCAATTATAACATGATAATTGGGACACCCGCCCTGAAACAATTTCAAATGGTAACTTCCATTCCGCATCAGCGGGCTAAGTTTTATGTTGGGGACAGGATCGGAACGTCGATCAATGAGCTGCGGTATCTGCCCTAACATACATACATGAGATGAGAACAGAAACAAGAGAGCACGAATCGAGCAACCCCCGCACATGGAAAACATTGACATGATCAGGGTCGCTGTCGAACAGGTGCCAGTTAAGGTGGAATGCGAAACATTGCAAGTCAGAGATGAACCTGATTTTACAGCTGAGGATGAGTTGATAGAAGTGATCATCAACGATGAATACCCTGATCAGAAAGTCAAAATTGGTGCAAGGCTAAGTCTCTGCGAAAGGGAGAAATTGATAAAATTACTCAAAAATAATTTGAGTGCTTTTGCTTGGGAAGTCACGGACATGAGAGGGGTCGAGGCAGACGTCGCCCTCCATCATCTTAACGTCGACTCTACCTTCAAGCAGATACAACAACGAGCACGTCAGTTTTCAACTGAAAAAGAAGCGGCGGTGAAAATAGAGGTTGGAAATAAAAGAGCTCGCCTACCCAACTTGGCTAGCAAATGTGGTTATGGTGAAAAAGCACAATGGCAAGTGGAGAATGTGCGTCGACTTCACGGATATCAACAAAGCTTGCCCCAAAGATCCTTATCAGCTTCCACAAATTGATCGGTTAGTAGACTCTATTTCTGGCTTTGAAGTTTTAAGTTTCTTGGATGCATATTTTGGGTATCATCATGTACGAATGGCTGAGTCCGACAAAGAGAAAACGGCTTTCAGAGCCGCTGGAGGGTTATATTATTATGAGATGATGCCATTCGGGCTGAAGAATGCGGGGTCGACTTATCAACGAATGGTTAACAAGGTCTTCAGCTCGCAGATAGGAAGAAATATGGAAGCTTACATTGATGATATGGTTGTCAAGTCCGATGGAAACGGTCACGCCGTTGACCTTCAAGAAACTTTCGACAACGTTCGAAAACATTCAATGAAACTCAATCCGGCCAAATGTACTTTTGGTGTCCAGGCAGGCAAATTTCTTGGGTTCATGGTTAGTCGTCGTGGCATCGAGGCTAATCCAGAAAAGATTCAGGCTTTAATCAACATGCAAGAACCTACAACTATCAAAGAGGTTCAGAGGCTTAATGGCCGCATCATCGCGTTGGGTCGGTTCATATCAAATTCAGCGGGGAAGTGTCTTCCTTTCTTCAAGATTCTCAGAGGCGACAAAACTTTCTCATGGAGCGCAGAATGTTCGCAAACGTTCCAAGCTCAAGGAATATTTAGGAAACCAGCTCTTTTGGTTAGCCCAGCAGAGGAGACATTTTGTTTTTGTACTTGGCGGCTTCGCATCGGGTGTTGCCGCCGTTGTTTGTCAAGCGAGGCCGGAACCTCCAAAATCCCGCCTATTATGTAAGCAAGGCTCTCGATCCCGTGGAGAGTCGCTATTTTAATATTGAAAATTAGCCTACTCGCTTGTCATTGCCGCCCGCAAACTCGTGGTTTACTTTACTTCTCATACAATAATTGTCTTAACGGATAGTCCAATGCGCCAAATATTGCACAAACCGGATCTCTCGGGTCGACTTCTCAGATGGGCTATCGAAATTACTGAGTTCGACATACAATATCAACCTAGAAAAGCTATCAAGGGTCAAGCATTACCAGATTTTATCGTAGAGACAAGTTTCAGCTCGCCACAACCAAGCTCGCCATTATCACATGAGCCCGCTGCGGCCAGGAATAAGCCCAATCAATGTTGGCATTTGTATGTGGATGGGGCATCTAATCGAAATAGTTGTGGGGCCGGAGTAATCTTGATGTAGCCCGGAACAACGGAAGAAATCGAAAAGGCTTTGAGGTTCGAATTTCCGGCCACGAATAATCAAGCCGAGTATGAAGCAGTAATTGCCGGGCTTAAATTAGCCAAAGAGTTAAAAGTGGAAAATGTTGAAGTATTTTGTGATTCCCAACTCATCGTCAAACAAATCTCAGGGGATTATGACACGCACTGTGGTATTCTTGAGAAGTATGGTGAGATTGTTCGACGACTAAAAAGCAACTTTAACTATTGCGAGTTCATCAGAATTGGAAGAGAGGACAACGAGCGAGTAGACTATCTCTCCAAGCTATCACCCAAAGAAGAAATTGCGGATCCTTCAATAATGATTGAGTACCTCGCCGTACCCGCTATTAAGGAAACACAAATCATGGAAATTGACACACCAGCACCAACTACATGTTGGATTGATGAGGTTCAAACTTACATAGAAACAGACATACTACCAGAAGGGGCGGACAAAGCTCACGCTCTTAAGAAAAGAGCGGCCAGGTATATTATAAACAATGGAATACTTTACAGAAGGTCCGCAACTAGACCTCTTTTACGATGTATTCGAGAGGAAGAGAGCAAAACAATCCTTATCGAACTTCACCAAGGAGTGTGTGGAGGACACCCGCTAGCCGCTCCTTGGCACAGAAGGTTATAACCGCAGGGTATTATTGGCCGACAATTCTTAAAGACTCAGAAAAGCTAGTAAGAGAGTGTCCGGAGTGTCAAAAACACGCAGACATCCCCCGGATACCATCTGTCGAACAAAGCATTGTGGTCGCACCTTGGCCTTTCGACATGTGGGGACTCGATCTCATCGGACCTTTTCCACCAGGAAGAGGCGGATGTAAAATTATCATAGTAGCCGTGGATTATTTTACAAAGTGGATTGAAGCAAAACCTATGGTCAAGATAACCGCGAAAGCGGCGGGTTATTTCTTACACGATCAAATTTTTTCACGTTCTGGCGTCCCGCGGGCAGTAGTATCGGACCACGGCCCGCAATTCAGGAAAGACTTCTCAAATCTTTGTGAGGAATTCAAAGTTAAACACTGGCAATCATCCGTAGCTTATCCTCAAGGAAACGGCCAAGCTGAGGCCGGAAACAAACAAATAATCAAGATGTTAAAGAAAAGCGTGGATGACAAGGTAAAAGCAGGAGGATGGGTTGATGAGTTACCCGATATACTTTGGGCACTCCGCACCACGATCAAAACACCCACAGGAGAAACTCCCTTTGCTCTTACTTATGGATCAGAGGCCATGACTCCCGTCGAGATGGCTCTTCCCAACATCAGGGTCGCATTATACGATCCAACGGATAACCTATTAAACAGGCAGATCGACTTGGATCTAGCAGAGGAAAAAAGAATAGCGACTTATCATCGATTAGCGAACTACAAGCAGATCGCTAAACAACAACACGACAATCGAATCCGCGACCACTCATTTAAAGTCGGGGATTTCGTTCTTCGAAACAGAAAGACCACGGGTATGGAGCCTAATAAAGGGAAGCTAACAGCAAATTGGGAAGGCCCTTATCAAGTCGCGAGGGAGATCAAAAAAGGGACTTACGTTCTCAGAAATCATCAAGGCTACGAACTCAATAGACCTTGGCATGCGGACAACCTCAAAAGGTACTACATGTAATAAATCGGTTAGGGTTATGGCTATCCTCTCGTTTACAACGTGAGTGGTTAGGCTGTCTTATTTTTGCTTGTAATCTTCACTCATCTAGCGGGGTGAGTCGAAATTAATAAAGCCCGATTTTACATTCTCTTTTTATGCAAATTATTATAAGTATGCGCGGATAGGAAAGAATTGTGTTCGAAAATTTTTTCAATAAACCTTCGGTCAGACTTCAGACTTATTAAAAATGGGGGCAATATTTGGGAAAATTTAAACGGCCACGAGCTTCCAAATGAATAAGCTATTTGAGATAAGATTCAAGAGGGGCATATCTCGAAGATGAGTCCGCACAAGTTCGACCTGAAATCTTATCTAAAACAAGGGGGCCGGACCACCATATGATCGGACTCAATTTAGACAATAAATTCGAGCAAGAAACAAGCATACATCAAGCGGACAGAAAACAAACTTGGGAATTATTATCACAAGAAGCGAATGTATGGATAAAAGTGCGGAGAGGAAAAAGTTATACATATGCGAATTCAGAATATTGTTTTACAAAACAAAAGCAGAAATCTAAGAATTCTCAGGCCGCATCTCTTCATTATGGACATTCTCTTCGCGGAGAGAATGGTGCAGCATCCGATCAGCATTTGTCTCAGATTCGCTGGGTTCTACCGTCGGCTCAACTGTTTGCTCTACCTCACCCCCAACATGCTCGCCTTCTTCAGCAGCTCTCTCTCTCGCCTCTGTAGCCAAGCGCACACGCTCCCTCAGATTCACCTCAATCACTGCGGGAACCACCCAGTCAGGATCATACATTGGGACATAGCGCTGAAGCTCAACATCGGAGAAAGGTATGCGGTCATGGAATTCTCTTAGATAATCAGAGAAGGGATGGGTGAGAATCCATTCTTCCAAGAGATCGAGGTCGGGGGTACCGCCATCATGAGCCAAGACACACCTTGCGATGTGATAAAACCCTTGGTCATATCCCATCATAAAGCTATCATCAGCAGCGGCTTTACTAGCAACCTCAATCTGGCCGGGGATACTTGAACTCAGATCCTCCAACTGTTTATGCAGATCTGCGCACACTGCTTGCTCGGCCTCCCAATGAGCTTGAGCCTCGGTAACTTTAAGCTTCATCTCCTTCATGGTCCGATCAACAGATTTACCCTGCTCCACGAGGTCAGAATTAACCTTTTCTGTCTCGGCCAGCTGCGCCCTCAACTTCTCATTCTCTGCCTCAGCCGCGCCTAGTCTACCGTGAAGACCAGCCGACACTTCATTTGCAGCGGCCAGAGCTTTCTTGTTATCGGCTAACTCCTTCCTAACATCAACGCTTTCAGAAATGGTATTTCTATAATCAATGATGAACAGCGCCAAGCCGGTGCCAACCTAAGGAAAACAGCGGGGTCAATATTGACTTGCAAAAAATGGAAATAAAAAGAATGAAAGACAAAAGCAAGAAAGGAGGTTTACCATGCTCACCGTGGCGCCAGATAAGCCCCACAAATCGCCTATGCTCCCAAGAAAGGCACGGGGGGGATCGGTTTGGTCCGCTATCACAACCCTGTCCGCTATCCCGCGACCTATCTCCATCTGAATGTCATTTGGGATGCCCCATCTAAAATGCCTTAAGGGAGGCACGTCAACAATGCCCCTTGAAATTATGCGCGCCTTGGGCAGGTCGAGGGTTGTTGCCGTGATAAACTCTCTCTGTCCAACCAGGCGGGACACCCTCTAGCCCAAAGAGGGACCCCAAAGAAAAGGCACCACCGTTCATTACCGCCGAAACAGCCTCTCGGCGGCTCTGATTTGCCTTTACTCTTTTCAAATGGCCTCTTTCCTCGGGGATCATCGATTCTGGCTTTCTTTTGAAGAGGACATCCCGCCGCCCGCTGGCTCAATCTCCTCAACAATTTGCCCTCTTCTTCTTATCACCGCCGCGGCTTTGTCGTGAGTGGTCTGTTTCATGGTTTTGCCCACCACGGTTTCCTCTCGCATCTTGGCGGCCGGGATGATTTCACAACCTTAGATCCGAAGCTTCGCCGCCGTCGTCAGTAAAGTCGACCATGGGAAGGGATGTTTTGATCCCCTTTAGCTCAGCGGCCCTCTTCACCTCGCCAATGGTCTTCTTCTTTGTTAGCTGGCTGCGTTGAGCTAATTTATCCATGGTACCTGCGGAGAAAAAGATTTATTAGCGACCAGAAGTTATGAAAAGAAACATGGTATAAAAAGAAACAAAAATAGTACAAGAAAAAATCCTACTCGGTGCTCGCATTGAGGGATCGCCGCTACAAATGACGCACTGAGAGGGCATGCGTCGGCCATGATGACACTCACCATACCAGTCTGGGTGAGTCGGCAGAGACTCGACTATAACCAAGGATCGCCAACGCCGCCCGAGAAAGTCCGCCCGCTTAAGATAGGCTGGCCGACGCCCAACAACAACCTCCGATTAAATGCACGAGCTTGAGGTTCACCTTTATGGTATAGCGGAGATCTTCTTTCTCGGATATAAAGGTGTCATCATCAAATTGAGTGTTTATTTTTACCAAGTGTTCGGTCTTAACCGAATTCACCGGTAGCTTCTCGAACGGCCATCCTACCCGGGATTCAACCTTCATACACCTCTTGTTCCAGTCTGCTACCTTATCCGGAAGATCGAATAGTAAACGGGGCCTCCCATGGCTTGATTTACTACGCGGCTGAATTTGACCGCCCCGCCTTTCCGGGAAAAACTATAAAAGTATAAGAGCACCGGCATCGATGGTTCACGTCCGCTCAACCTACTGATTATGATAAAAGACATAACCACGCGGACAACCCCTAGGCTAAGGTCGCAGGGCATTACCTGCAGCTCCTCCATGAAGTTAACAAAGAATGGGTCGAAGGGAGGTCTGAGCCCGGCCGCGAAGTGGTCATAGTGTAGCCACAGATAGTCTTGTTGCTCCCGACCACAAACCCACGACACGTTGGTCGCACCCATATTGACAAAACGATAGTCCGATGAGACATCGTACGCCCCCAACGCCAAGGTATAATCTTCTCGATCTTTGAACTCCTTCCATCGAGATATAAGATCATTTGTCGCCGCTTTGCTCTGCGAGTTCATTCTCAACGGCAGCGGACCTTTTCTTAGGAGCCCTTTTCTTCTTGGCGGGCTCATCAATGGTTACGGCTTTTCTCTGGGACACCACAACCTTTGGAGCTTTTTTAGGCTTCTCCATCACCACAACAGTTTCCACGGCTTCCTTGAGCTTGCCGCTACGTTTGGCGGCTCCAGTATGTAATGCCTTCCCCATCCTGGTAAGAAGACCGCTTAGCGCCATTTGGTCATCATCTTCGACCTCGCCCGCAGCAGCGCCCTCACCAATAACGGAGACCTCATGGTCGGATTCTATACTAATGGGTGCCGGATTCGGATTTTCTTCAATCTCATCCTCAGCGTCACTAGAAGAAGCGTCCTCCATACTCACCTCCTCCGACCCGTAGCCCGCAGCGGCCCTGACCTCTTCGTCCGATTGAGTATACTCTGATGACATTCTGGGAAAGAAAAAGGGCAAGGTGGATCAGATTATCACCCGGACATGGAAATCGGGCAGAGGTGAAAGCAATCACACCCCGACACCTCGCCCTTCCATCTTCCTTAGCAAATATCAACACCCCCAATTCCCCAGAAAAACCCTAAATTCAAACCAGAAAAGGCTTCAAGCAACACACATTCAATCTTCTACCCAACAAACGACCAAACTAGCAATCAAAACATACATGCATTTGGGTGTTTCTCTGGGAAAAAGGGGCACAAAATCGCAAAACACAGGCTGGGCTCACGGCATTCATCAGAAGAAAATAAAATTGCAGAAATGGATTATCAATTATACGATCTCCCACAAGAAAAAGCAGATAAAAACATAATCGATTCAGAAAACCAATAAAGAAGTAAAATTTCGTACCTAATTGAAGGTAGAAGTGATAAAGGACGGAGCTTTGACTGGAAAAGAGCACTCGTCGGAATCTGCTTGCAATAGCCGGAATTTTCTTGCTTAAATCGCCGGAGAAATTTATCAGAAGTGAAAGGGGAGAAAAGTGTAAGTGTTTTGGGATTTACCCCTATTTATAGAGGGAAAATTGAGGGGGAACGACGCTTGGGATTCAAAATTCAAACGTCATCATGGCAGGAACGGTTACCGATTTTTTCTCCGCCAATCAGAGCTTGGGACGGTTCAGTTCCAACCGCCGTGTCAGAGCACGTGACTGATGTGACGTTTCGTGTACCGATACATCCGTTTGTATATACCAACCGCTCAAGCCTCTCCTAACGACCACCAACCTAACCGCAGAATACGCGACCCTAGCATATTACTATCTCTCAACATTATTTCAAGCGGCTTTCACCAATCAATGCCCGCCTGGCTTATCCTGACGAAGCATCTTTGATAGAGCGTTATCACTTAAATAAGCCCGACAGAGCGTTGTCGGCGATCAATCCTGGCCGCGACAAATGCACAGCATATGGCTAGTGGTTTTCACCAACACTGGTTCAAGCCCGATAGAACGGTATCGGCATGACATTATCACAAGCGACCACAACAAGGAGCTTTACCTAAAAAGTTCTTCTTCAAGTTCTACTCTCCGCCTTGGCGGACACGCCAGGCACAGAGTAGGGGGCCATTGATATACTCGTATCGGAATGGGGCCCTGTTCATCCATATTGGGCCTACACTCGTGGCCCAACAACATAGAAAAATGGGCTTCCAACTCTTCTGGCCGCTGCCACAGCCTTCTCTTGTCCGCCAACAGTAAGCCGGATCATGTCCGCCAGTTCGATGTCGGATCCACCTTTTCCATGTGATTTCTACCCATATAGTCAAGCTTAATTCAAGACAAGGTACAAATGAGTCCTCTACTCGTCATATTTGTCGAAAGCCGCTGATCGCTGATCGCTGCCTGCCATCCTTATCAATCCAGTCAGACAAAATAGCTGGCTAATCATGACAGCTGGCTAGGACACTTGTATTGCATGCAGAGTTAACTTAGCTATGTACTCTCATTTGTCTTGTCGATGAACAGTAGACCGACTTACTTTTTAGCCTATAAATATGGGATCACATTGTAATAAGACGGAGATTCAATCTCTCAAGCTTTAAGCTATAATATAATACAAGCAGACACTCTGCCAATTTATTGACTGATTAACTTGTTCATCATTAACACCTAAAGCACCACCGTGCCCTCACCGTCAAAATCACACATATCAGCCTTTATCCTCAAGATAAACACTGTTACCGCAAATCTGGTGTTCAGCGCAACATCACTAAGAATACTTGTTGAACTTGAAAAGTGTGAAGCTCCGTCCCGGATATCGAGTTTTTATCCGGAATGAATAGCCGGCATGAATATATTACAATTTTTAAATCATAAAAGTAATATATAAATGAGTCTCGTAACAATCAATTAGAGTAAAGTGGAAACAAAAACAAAAAAATAAACTCGGAAATATTAAAAGACGACAAAACGGATCAACTGTCTCAATCTAGGTGTAAGAAAACTGAAAAGACAACAACGAAATAAATGTGGTTTGACCTGTTACAATCCCAATAAAATAGAAAAAGATATAAAAGTCTATCTCTCAAACTGAAGATAAATGCATAAATAAAAGTCCACATCATTATGATGTCTCGAACTCATACGTTAGCTCCGTCAGTACAGTCTTCACATTCATAATCGTCATCACCCAGCCAATCACCTTCTCGGGTGGGAACAATAAATAGGGCAGTAAGGGGTAGAAGAAACGATTACACCAGATTATATATAACATATATATAACAGGGTAATATATACATACGCTACCACATAAGTTGTAACATGAGATCACACACTCGTCTTCTACTAGATGGCATAGTACATCCTTGCACAAGTAAATTTGTTACATCAAGACCAAAGGACACTGCGCATGGTGGAGACTATGGTAAGCACCTCTTAAGGGCACGGACGTAGGTCTCTGTGTGGGAGTTACTTGAGTCCCTTGACACCAAGCAAAATGGAATTGTAATAGTCCTCATGCTATGAAATGTAAACGTACCTCACCGATGATTAAGATGTTTTAGCTTTTAGACACACACATATGTAATTTACGAGTTTAAGTCTAACCACCTGGTATATTCATATAAAAGGCTTCTTATAGACATCTAGTCCTAGACATTCTAGTTACACTACCTAGCATGTTGTAAGAAGATCATTGACTACTAAATCAACGCCCCACAAGGCCTAGACAATTGCCTTCCGGTGCTTCCACCTTCTCCCCGTGGATAGTCTAAGGATAATTACACAACCGTCACATAGTGTGACACTTATCAGTGTAAGCGGGTCAATGTAATGTACGCATTCTCTAATACACGTCCACGTACAGTCCAAGTGTCACTACACTTCGATAGACAAGATCATCCCTGCCCTTAAAGATAGAAGACATCTAATACGTGATAGTCTATTCATACTGTCAAAGACTTATTCAACATTACATCAGCTTAGAGACATTTAAGAATCAAACTTATTAAAGCGTTTATAGATATCATCTACCATAATCACTATCATGGTTTCTCTATCACAGTTTAATACTAAGGGCGTTATCATATACACAATATCATAATTGGTCTACTAAATAAACAAAGTACATAATAACAAAAGTGCTTTTATTAATCATAATAAAGTTATTACATGAACTTAAATAGACTGTAAATGACCCGACCCGGTCGGATCCGGTCCAACCCGATTGGGTTTAGGACACCTATTCAATAATTATACTTGCGTAAACTTCAACTTGTTTATTCATGTTGAAAGAATGAGTATAAATAGATACAAGAGAGGCTCCTAGCTAGTAAAGTAAAAGTAACTAGAGCCGGCTAGAAATAAATGCTAGAGTCGGCTATGACTATGCTATTACATAATAAGACAAAAGATAGTTACTTTATGACCTTTAGGACATATTAATTGTTTATGTAATACAATTAATATGTCTCTTTGATACATAAAAAACATGTTACACTCTAACGTGTTATTAGTACAACAATGTAATATTAACCATGTAGTACAACAATGTAATATTAACCATATTTCTACACCCCCTCAAATGGGTTGTATATGTTAATACAACCAAGTTTGCTACTCATCAATTGAAACATAGCGCGTGGAATTGCCTTTGTGAGAATATCAAAGCATTTTGATCTCGCCAAGGAACATATGAAGTTGAATGATCTTGGCATCAATCTTCTCTTTGAGGAAATGTCTCACAATATCAACATGTTTGGTTTTATCATGATGGATGGATCCTCGCCATGCATAAGGCTGAATTATTGTCACAGCAGAGTGTGATAGGTTTTCGAGTCTGGTGAAGTTTCGCCAGACCCTTTCTATCCATAGAGCTTCACAAATACCCAAAACCAAAGGCCTCGAGTTCAGCTTCAAGATCGCTTCAGAGATGAAGAGGTTGTTTCTTGCTCCTCCAGTGACAAGATTTCCCACACATAAGAACAAAGAGCTCTGTAGTAGACCTTCTGTCAATGTGACAGCCTGCCCAATCAGCATCAGTGTAGACCTTGATAGATCTCTCAGCAGACTTGGTGAAATGTAGGCCTTGGCCAGGAGTGGATTTCAAGTACCTCAAGATCCTGCTCACAGACTTCCCAATGTTGCTCAAGAGGGCAATGCATGAATCAAGCAACTGTGATCGACTCCATATGCAATATCAGTCTTGTATGGGATGAGATAAATGAGTTTCCTACAAGCCTTTGATATTGATCCTTCCCGACAAAGAATGTCACCATGCAAGCAGGTATTACTCTGGTCTACTGGGGATACAAGAGAGTTTGCATCCCAAAGATGCCGCTTTCCTTCAAGAGTCCAAAGACATATTTCCTTTGGGAGATAGAGATACCTTGGTTGTTTCTTGCAATTTCCATACCAAGGAAGTATTTAAGATAGCCCAAATCCTTGACTTGAAAGACCTTTGCCAAGTAGAATCTTCAAATTCGGATCTCAAAGAGTGTCATCACCAAGTGAGGATGATATCATCCACATATACAATAAGAATAGATCTTTTTTCGGCTAGTGGTTTTGATAAACATGGTGTGATCTGAGTTGCATTGATGATATCCAGCAGCTTTAACCACAGTAGTGAGTTTCCCAAACCAGGCTCTTGGGGATTGCTTTAGGCCATATAGAGATTTCCTCAATTTACAAACCTTTCCTTGAGTGTGAGGATTGGTAAAACCAGGAGGTACACTCATGTAGACTTCCTCAGTAAGGTCACCATTGAGAAAGGCATTTTTTATATCCAATTGGTGAAGAGGCCAGTCAAGTTGGACAAGCAAAGGGATATCAAGATCCCGACAGTTGTTCGGCTTTTGCCACTGGTGCAAAAGTTTCGTGTAGTCAATGCCATAAGTTTGAGTGAAACCCTTGCAACTAGTCGGCCTTATACTTGTCAATTGTACCATCGGCATTGTATTTGATAGTAAATAGCCACTTGCAAATGATGGTCTTCTTGCCTTTGGGGAGAGTGGTTAGATCCCAAGTCTGGTTATCCAGGAGGGCAGTCATTTCTGCTTTTATCGCGACCTTCCACTTATCATTTTGAAGGGCTTCTGAATATTTCTTGGAATGGAGTGAGAGTCCAAGTCCGTGTAAACATGGCAAAACAGAGATAATCGATCATAAGATAGATAATTATGAATAGAATGATCGTGAGTGCAAGATCGCTTTCCTTCCCGATAGCAAATAGTCTATCATCAATGTCGCAGTCGAGAGTCGATGAGTTTGCCGAGTCTCGATTGGCTCTCGTTCAATGAGGCTCTGGGTTAGTAGGGCTCTGGTTCAGAGAGGGCGGTGAGGGTCGATAGGTGCCGAGGTTCATCCCTTTGAGAGTCGATGAGAGTCGAGCCGAAGAGAGTTTGTTGTGGGAACGGATTTAGGTCAATTTCAATCAGGTTTCCATCAGTGACTGCCTCAGGAGACTTGCTATAGTAGGGAGTCCTTTTAAAGAATTTTACATCCATAGAATTGTAAAATCTTTTTTTCGTGAATGAGAATAACACTTGTAACCTTTTCTCGCCCTTTGCATATCCTAGGAAAATGCACTTGTGAGCTTTGGGATCAAGTTTGCTTCTGTGTTGGGCATGGATATATACAAACACAGTACAACCAAAGATTTTTAGAGGTAATTGGGAAATAAGATGAGGGCAGGAGTGTGTGGTCAGAAGGGTTTGGATAGGGGTTTTGAAGCCTAACACTCTGCTGGGAAGTCTGTTGATTAAGTATGTGGCAATTAATATAGCTTCACCCCACATATACTTTGGAACATGTGTGGTGAACATGAGTGATCTAGCCATCTCCAGCAGGTGCCTGTTCTTTCTCTCTGCAACCCCATTTTGTTGAGGTGTTTCCACACAACTACTGATATGGACAATCCCCTTATCTGTCAAGAAATTACTGAGATGAGACTCATAGTATTCAAGTGCATTATCAGTCTTTAAGATTTTGATCTTAGTGTCAAATTGAGTAGAAATCATGTTGTAAAATTCCTGAAAAACTGTTCCAACTTCAGATTTATCCTTCATTAAAAACAGCCATGTGTTTCTGGTATGATCATCAATGAAAGTGACAAACCACCTTTTTCCTGTTATACTTTTTACTCTTGAAGGTCCCCATACATCACTATGAATTAAAGTGAAAGGTGTAGAAGGCAAATAAGGTAGTTTGGTATACACAGATTTGGTAAGTTTGGCAAATTGACAAATATCACATTGAAGATCATTGACATTACATCCTTTAAATAATTCAGGAATTACAGACTTTAAATAACCAAAACTTGGATGTCCTAGTCTATAATGCCATAACATGATATTGTCTAAGGTTTGAGTGCAGTCACGAGGCGATTCGTCTTGATCTTGTCTTCAAAGCAGGTTGACCACATACAATCCTCGAAGGTGGTTTAGCCTCTCCCAATCACTTCCTCGTGAAGAAGGGTCCTCGGAAAGTGCACTGATTCTTATTAAACACAACACCAGATTCAAGTCTTTTGCAAGTTTATGACAGATATGAGATTGCCAGTCTAATTTTGGAACAAATAGGACATCCTTTAGGCATATCTTATTAGTGAGTTTAACATTTCCAAAACCTTTTGCATGAGAGATAGAACCATCAAGCTAGCCTTAATTTTATGAGTTTGATGACATGGCATAAGGTGAGTTATGAGGTTTTTATTGCCAGTCATATGAGAGGCCCCTAATCAACAATCCATGTTTCATTACTAATAGAAGAGTAGAATTTACTTGCACTAGTCTGAGTAGCCGTGTCAGTAGAGAGACTACCTTCTTTTTGTTGAGTGAGGAAAGCTTTGAATGCAGCAAACTGAGCATTCAACTTGTTATCATTCTCCTCATTATTAACATGTCTGCCCTGACTTTCCCTGGTAGGCTTTGAGGATTTAGGCATGCCATGTAGCTTCCAAACAGTGTCCTTGGTGTGATTTGTGCGTTTGCAGTGCTCTCATAACAACTTCTTCCGCCTGATCAAGAGGCTTCCCGACAGCCTCAAGAACCTCTCAGCAGCTTCCCGACAATGATCAGGTGGCACTTTCAAACAGGTTGTCGCACAGGGAGTTCAAAGAAAGATCACTTTTCTCCTGCTTTCCTCATGTTTGACTTCAAAGAAACATGGATTTGAGATTGGGGAGAGGTTTTGTGGCAAGGATTCTTCCCCTAACATCATCAAGAGTAGGATTTAGTCCAGTAAGAAACTTGAATACTCTCTTTTTCTCAATAATGTCCTTATAAAGGGCATCATCCTTGACATCATTCCAGGGGTGAGTTTCCAACATATCTAGGTGTTGCCATGCCCTTGACAGTTGGTTGAAGTATTGAGTTACAAACATATCTCCTTGTCTGCAATTTTGAATCTGAGCTTCAAGTTCATACACTTCTGATGTATTGTCTTTCTTGGAGTAAAGGTCCCTGGCATTATCCCAGATCTCCTTTGCAGTATCATACATCATAAAGTTCTCACTAATCTCTTTTGTCATTGATCTTGTGAGAATAGTCATGACTTAATTATTAGTAGTATCCCATGCTTCAAATCCTGGGTCATCTTCAGCAGAGGGGAGTTTAGAGCAGACATGTATCCCATCTTACCTTGTCCAGAGATGTACATTTTCAGACCTTGACCACAAAGCAAGTAGTTGTTGCCATCAAGTCTATGATTTGTGTAAGATGAAGAGTCGGTGACCCTCATCACGAGGCACTGGGACTCAACTGAGGGTGAGGAAGCTTCAGATAATGAAGACATTCTTGATTCAAAGAGGCATCGAGAATTTGCAAATGGATTCAGGAGTTTAACTCTCTGATACCATGAAGAGAGTTTGAGAAAGTAAATTATACTTGAGTAAACTTCAACTTGTTTATTCATGTTGAAAGAATGAGTATAAATAGATACAAGAGAGGCTCCTAGCTAGTAAAGTAAAAGTAACTAGAGCCGGCTAGAAATAAATGCTAGAGTCGGCTATGACTATGCTATTACATAATAAGACAAAAGATAGTTACTTTATGACCTTTAGGACATATTAATTGTTTATGTAATACAATTAATATGTCTCTTTGATACATAAAAAACATGTTACACTCTAACGTGTTATTAGTACAACAATGTAATATTAACCATGTAGTACAACAATGTAATATTAACCATATTTCTACAAAGCGTTTATAGATATCATCTACCATAATCACTATCATGGTTTCTCTATCACAGTTTAATACTAAGGGCGTTATCATATACACAATATCATAATTGGTCTACTAAATAAACAAAGTACATAATAACAAAAGTGCTTTTATTAATCATAATAAAGTTATTACATGAACTTAAATAGACTGTAAATGACCCGACCCGGTCGGATCCGGTCCAACCCGATTGGGTTTAGGACACCTATTCAATAATCTCCCACTTGGCCTAAAGCAAATTGATAGGAACCAACTTTACTGTACAATTCTGTACAGTTTAACCCACGTTTATCATGTTTCTAGCATATTTTCGGGTGAGTTTAGATCCTATAATGAGTGTAATGAGGTTTTCTTTGCACGGCGAGTAACTGTCGGTTTTTCCGTAAACTCGGCCTATTTTTATCACTTTATACTCATTTCCCGAGAACCCGTAGTTTGCGGGGTTATGCGTTTGCTTGTTGTTTCCATGTTTGTTCAGGATTTGGGTGAGTCGTGAGCCCGGAAAGCGATGATTTATGAGTTTAGACGTGTCCGAGGCAAGAAACGAAGGCTAAGTATGGAAAAAGTGAAGTTTTGGAAGTTAAGGCATCTATCCGTACGGACAAAAGTCTGTCCGTGAGGATAACTCTTAGATAGATGCAAAAATATTGGACAGAGACTTATCCGTACGGATAGCCATTTATCCGTACGGATAAACTGAAGCAGCAGAGACTTATCCGTACGGATAGCTTCCCATCCGTACGGATAATCTGAAGAATCAAGAACTATCCGTATGGATAGCCTATTATCCGTACGGATAAGCTGAATTTTGCCCTAGGCTATAAAAGGGCACCTCAAACGTTTTATTCAGCAGACTTTTACGATTTTAGGTAGTTTTAGCCTCTTTTGGGCGATTTCCTTCGTCCGAAAGCGTAGAATTAAGTATCATATACCATTGTTCTCGTCTTTCGATCCTCTATTACATTAGATACATTACAACATCAATCCATTACATTTCGATTGGCAAGATTTGATCTTTGTGAGCACAATTTTGGTACTTCATCAATTTTCAATAAAGTGGGTATGGTTTCTTGTTCTTTTATCGTTTATATCATGAATTCCTTTACCGTTTATTGTTTCAATTCGATAACGAGTAGCTAAATTTTTCGTATGGCCGAATTATGTGAAATCGGATGAAACGCCAGTAGGGAGATGAACCGGGAGGTAGTGTAGCATGTAATAAAATTTTCTAATCGATAATTCATATCACGAAACCTGCTTTAATCGTAATTGAGCTAGCTTGATCACTTAGTTCACCATCACACACACCTAGCTTATAAATGTATGCTGCGGCAAAGTGTGGGAACCGGGGTTTCGGGACCGTAGACGTTTTGGCTTAAAAGGTAGTTTGACACCTACCTGTGCACTAGATTGACACCCTAGTCATTAGGTCCATGTCCAATACGGGGTTTTTATCGTTCACTCAGGCGAGTCTAGAACTTAATCACGTTAGATGAGTTGGCCTTCTAGAGGGAGGGTTGATGAGCTTTGCGTAGGGTGTGAGTTAGCACCGAGGTGGGACTCGAGACCGTGAGTTTATCATTAGATGGACAAGGAAGGTAGAGCACACTCCTGGGGTAGTTTGTCTGAGGGTAGAGTAATCCGTTGGATCGTAGTTCGGCTGTACTTCTTTTAATCGTTAAGAAATCCGATTAGTATAATTTTTCTTTTATGCAATAGTATAACGTCATATTTTTCTGGTTTACCTGAACTGAGTGCTAAGTCAACTGTGGTACTCAAAGCCAATCTCTGTGGGTTCGACCTCGGACTCCTCAAGCACTACCTACAATCGATCCGGTCCACTGCCGGTTAGAAAGTAGATTTTGCTAAGGTTTCGAGTTTTTAGTTGATTAACTGGATTGCAAAAATTCTCTTATCAAGTTGGCGCCGTTGCCGGGGATTGGCAATACTTTGATATCACAAAAGTTGACCGAAAGCTTGGGCTTAGGTTGTGTTTTATTGTTTTCTTGTTGTTTTGTTTTGACTTACAGTGTATGACCCGGAGCTCTGGGGCACCTCTAGAGCCTTATTATCCGGAAATCGACAGGCACGCAAGGCAGTTGAGGAGAAGATTGTTTGCTCCTGTTCCCGTGGACGGACATGAAACATCAGACTTCTCTTCAGAGGAAGAAGAAATGACAACCAATGGTATAGATCGGTTGAATGATAATGGGACGTCTCAAATAGGGGGTTTGGGTACTCTAAATAACCCTCCTCCATGCGAGAGGAATCCTCTGGACCCTCATATGGCTGCAAGGACAGATGGGAGAAATTTATTTGACCCCGCTCTAGAAAGGGGTGATGGAAGAAACAGACAGGACCAACAAAATGATGTGTTAAATGGTCAGAGGCAGCAGAATGGACAAAATGGTCAAGTGGGGGGTGATCAACTTCAAAATAACAACCCACCACCTCTTCACCAACAGGAACACCAACAAGGGGTGGTCGACATAAAGAACGACCGCCTGGCGCCAGACAATTTGCAAATGCAGATGTATCGCTTAATTCACAACAGATGGCACAGATTCAAAACACACAGCAGTTTAATCGTGGGTTTGTATCGCAAGGGATTACATGGTTACCCCGTATCAAGGGACCGGACATAATCCGATCAGAATCCTAGCTATCCATGCTAACCAACATGGAACCAAAGCAGAATGTCATCAACCTGATCAGCGAGAATGCAGTTTTTTACGGGCAGTGAAATGAGGACCTGAATGAATTCTTAGACAACTATCTGCAGATCATCTCGACACTGAAGTAAAACGGAGTGAGCGAGGAGGCGCTCAAGTTGATGATGTTTCAATTTGCATTAAGGGGAGCTGCAAAAACATGGTTCAACACCCTTCCTAACACCTCATTATCTACGTGGGCCGAAGTGGCCGATGTTTTTCTGAAGAAATATTTTCCTCCAGCAAAGATTGAGGATTTAAAGCGAGAAATACACAATTTCAGTGGGCGAAAGGGGGAAACCATGAAAGATACAGTTGAACGGTTTAGGGCATTGCTAAAGAAGTGCCCTCCACACAATTTAAGTACAGTTGAGCTGGTGATAAAGATTTATTATAGATCCTTGGATAAGTCAGACAGAAACCTCTTAGATGCAACCAGTGGAAACGGTTTGATAAGAATTGACCCCGAGCTAGCAATGCAACATATTAACGATTCTATCGAGAGGGATGATGAATGGGTTTCCAGTTCTGGGACAGAAAACTTGAAAGAGCCTCAATAAACTGTTAAGGCCCTTGAAGAGCAGTTGGATAAAGAGACGGCCGCACATAATGAGTTGTTGGCACTTCAGACAGAGATGAAGAAATTGAAAGAGGCACAACAGGTTTGTCGGTTGTGTGAGGTAATCACTCGGCCTCGATTTTGTATGCGACCCGAGCGTAACGACTTATCCTCAGTAATTACCACAACAGATACCACACCGACCCAAAGAACAACCTATAGCAAATGTATCTCAAAGAACACCCAAAGTGGCAGTTATGGAAGATCTAGTTGCAGGCTTAATGATTTGGGACAGGGAGTTCAAATAGCGGTAATCAGCAGATTTCCGGGAGAAATCCGCAATTTGGTCATCAACAAAATTTTGGGGGTCAATGGAACCAGAATAACCCATGGGTAACAACCCAAATTGGCAAGTTCCACCGAACTATCAAGATTATGAGCCATCGATGGGGTGTGGCATGGAAGAAGATTTCCAATAGAACGATGTGAACTATGTCGGAAATAATTCTGGGGGAAATTGGAACCAAGGCAATAACAATCAGGGAAGCTGGAACAACAATAATTCTGGGAACAATTGAAGGAACCAGAATTTAGGGGGTAACTGGAATCAAAACCAGCAGGGGCGAGGTTGGAATCAAACACAGGGGCAGAATTGGAATCGAAACAATGACAATCAGAACCAAGAGTTCAGGCAGAACCAAAGCCCAAATAACCAATCTTGGAATCAGAACCCCCTGAATCAGAATGCCTATCAAAATACCAATCAGGGCATGTATCAAAAAAATCAGCAATAGGGCCACCCAATGCAGTAATAATCGTAATCAAATAATAATAATCGTGACGTAATCGAGTTGGAGGAGCAATAAAGGATGGAACCAGAATCAGGGGCAGCAAGGAAACAATAATCAGCAAGCTAGCCATCAAAACAGAAATAACAATTCTGGGACTTATCAACACCCGAATGTGCACCTTCATCAGAATAACCAATCAAGCAATTCGGGTACCCAGAAGACCTCAACTGAGTTGATGTTAGAGAAGATGGATAAGACTATCTCTGAGCTAAATAAGAGTGCTATTGAACAGAAGGTAGCAACGCACTCAGCTATCCGGAATTTAGAGACCCAAGTTGGTCAAATCACAAATACATTGAAGAAGAGTCTGAGTGATGTTGAGCAGAATCCGGGGCAAGTGAATGCCATATTCACTAGGAGTGGTAGAGAGCTGGGAGTTGACCAACCAAAGCAAGCAGTTTTAGTAAAAGAATATCTGGATGAGAAGGATGAAGCTGAGGCAGCAGAGATAGAAAGAATGGAAACCGAGTTAGAAGCGGTACGAAGAGAGTTAGCTGCTGTTAAGAGAGACCTCGTGATTGTAAGGAAAGAGCGAGCAATGGAAGTACAGAGGGAGCAGAAAGCTCAAACTAGAAGAGATGGAGATAGGGAGAAGCAGGATTTCATAGTGCTGGACGTTAAAGAGGAGGAGCCGAGCAAGCCAGTGATGACAAAAGAAGCTACATCTGGGCCTCCACGGCCAAACACTCTAGGTAAGAAAATTTTTCTACCCCCTCCTCCTCTTGATTTTGATGAGAATACATTGCCTTACCCACCTAAGGGTCCCAAGAAGCCGGTCCTTACTGAGAGTCAGAGTAGATTCCTCGACATTCTTAGGAAGGTAGAGATCAATGTTCCCTTGTTAGAGGCAATTGCTAGTGTGCCTGAGTATTTTAAATGTTTGAAAGGGATGTTGACAAGTCGAGAGAAAGTGGGTAAGATAGTTAAGCTGAGGGAGGAGTGTTCAGCGGTTTATGATAGTAAGATACCCCCTAAGATGAGAGATAGATGAGGTTTCACCATTCCTATCACCATAGGCAATATTGTAATTGAAAATGTTTTATGTGATTTAGGAGCTTCTGTGAGCTTGATGCCTAAGGCTTTATATATAAAAATTAGGGTTAGGTGAATTGGAACCTACGGGAATGACCCTACAGATGGCTGATAGGTCGGCGAGGAGACCTTTGGGGGTAGCGGAAGATGTCTTAGTGCAAGTTGGAAAGTTTGTGTTCCCCGTGGATTTTGTGATTCTTGACATGGAGATGGACTCCAAGACCTCTGTTTTGTTAGGTCGTCCCTTTTTGACCACTAGTGACGCTCAGATAGGAGTTAAGAGTGGAGATATTTCTTTTGGTGTTGGGGGCGAGAGAGAGCGTTTAAATGTTTACAAGGATAGAGGTCCAAATGCTATAAATGATGAATGCTTCTATACAGAATCTTTGTTTTCTTGTGGTATGGTGCGTACTGACGTGCAGGAAGGATAAATATTGTCGAAAGGAGACGTGGTGCGCTTACGAGATGTCGTCGATCGAGGCAAGATTGAGGCACAAAATAAATCGGGATCGCCCATCGCACCGGTGCTCCCCAAGCTGGGAAAAGTGCGGATTGATAAACCGCCTGATTGCAAGAAGTCTAAAGGGAAGCCATCTAAAAAGCCAGAAAAGAAAGAAAGTGTGAGGTGGCAAGAGAAAGCGGCGCAAGTTGCAAGAGGTAAGCCGTTCACTAGTTCGAATATTTTGATGTTTGCACTAGGTATATCGTTGGGCATGTTCAAACTTATGAATGCTGAATTTTGTTGACATGCTATGTGCTTATTTGGTATGTTATTCGAGGTTGTTTTGAGTTGAGTCAGTTGAGCGTCATTCTGTCGAGCCAACGACATTAAACAAAGGCGCTCGGTGGGAGGCAACCCACCATCTTCTATGTTTTGTTTTGTGATCACTTTTGTGCTACTTTTCTACCCTTGGTTTGTAAGCCGTAAGGCACCTCTTTTCACTACTTTAGCCTTCTTGACTTGCTTTCTGGATTACTCATGGATGGATGATGATTTTGGATGTTTTATATATCATGTTTGGTGCTTTATCCATATAGTACTCTTATTCGAGTTTTCTGACGTAACGAGGTCGAATATTTTGATTATCCCCAGATTTCCCCCCTTATTACTTGCTATGTCACATGGACCATGTCCCGTGCACGGATATCTTGATATGTTTTTCTTTGTGTAGGGATCGGGATGCTTTACCTCACGACCGTTATGGGACTTGATCACTCCATTTTTCCGGGCTACTAAGCTAAGTCTCTTTTTCCTTTTCGTTCACACACCGAGGACGGTGTTTCACTAAAGTGGGGGGTGGGACGACTTAGCTTATTCGCATGTTTTCATAGTCTACTATGCCGTTATGTGATGAACTTACTTTTACTCGTTTTCGAATTGATTTCTAGGCATTTTCAAAAAAAATTTTACAAGGTTTTAACACCGCGATATATGCATGTTTTTCACGGTTGAGTTAGTAAACGGTTTTTAGCCTTGTGAATGTCTCGCAGTGAGTCCATTATATCACGATACGGAACACTTTTAGTACACGTTTGACAACGGTTATAATTAGTGTGATTTCTTTACACACTTGTACCCCTAGTTTTGAGGTGAAATAGAAAGGATTCACCCTGGGTAGGTTCGGGATGACAGGAAAGGCATTTCTTTGAAGCGACCAGAGCCAAAAGCCAACATCCCAACATTATCCCTCTAAACCCTCCTAAACCTTGATAGGAACGGTCTGACCACCATCCGAAATTTGAGCCGTTTTTAGTTACTTAGCTTACAACTCCTAGCCCTGAGCCGATAATTTGGTCACATTCCTTTTTGACTAACCTACGAGTGGACTTAGTTGTTTCTTTTAGACACACTTGCCAAGGCAAGTGTGGGGTGGGAGAGAATATGTGAAATGATATGAGGAGGGAGTTTTGAGCTAACATCTAGGAGGAGAGAAGCTCGAGGAAATCTTCAATGGGGCCTTTGGTTCGAAAGAAAAGTTTTGTTCAAAAAAAAAACAAAGAAAAAAAAAGTGAATAAAGTCGAACAAAAGAAAGCCGGAAAAGGAGTATGCGTATTAGCTAATATGATGTTGAGTTTGGATGTTGTTCTAATGGAAATTCGAAAGAAGTTTGGTGGTTTTCTATGTTCGAGTTGAGGGAGTACACGCAATGATTAGGTTAACTCGTGCTTTCTTTTCTCCAGTCCCAAATTATCTTTCGATAACCCCCGTCCGAGCCTAACGTTATAACCTTTAAAGTCCTACCTGACCGGATCTCTGGCCCTGGTGAACCTCGATTAGTGGAGACTCTAGGAAGGGCAGGATTGTGTGCAATCGTTTGTCCGGTATTCCAAGCCGGTAACCGTATTGAGTATAAGTCATCGTCATTCACCACACACTCACTCCGTTTCGTGATTTTGTGGAGTCAAGGTATTACAGTCACCTGTCTAAGTCCCTTTTACTTTGATATTTTGAAATGCATGCACTAATCACTTATATGCCTAAGCCCATACATGTGAACATGTTTAGCCTGAGACAATGCCTTGGTTAACGGATCAGCTATGTTATCATCCATGTGTACTTTCTCTATCTTTACATCTTCTCTATTTACCATCTCTCTAAGTAGGTGATAGTGCCGTAATACATGTTTGGACTTCTGATGAGACCTTGGTTCCTTTGACTGAGCATTTGCCCCATTATTGTCACAGTACAGTGGAACTGGACCTTCAATAGAGGATACCACACCAAGTTCAGTAATGAACGTCTTCATCCAAACTGCTTTCTTTGCCGCCTCTGAGGCTGCTATGTGCCCGGCTTCCGTTGTAGAATCTGTAGTAGTCTCATGCTTGGAACTCTTCCAGCTCACTGCTCCGCCGTTAAGCGTGAAAACAAATCCAGATTGTGATTTTAAGTCATCCATGTTAGTTTGAAAACTGGCATTTGTGTAACCTCATAATACCAAATCATTGTTCTCAAAGACTAAGAACGTATCCCTAGTACGTCTCATGTATTTGAGGATATTCTTGACAGTAACCCAGTGACCATCACCTAGATTCGCCTGGTACCTACTAGTCACACTAAGAGGGTACGAGACATCTGGCCTTATGCACAACATGGCATACATGATTAACCCTATAGCCGAAGCATACGGGACCTTGGACATGCGTGCCCTTCCCTCTTCTGTCTTGGGACACATTTCCTTTGACAGGTAGACCCCATGTGATATGGGCATCAACCCTCTCTCGGATTGCTCCATGTTGAACCTTTTCAGCATCTTGTCTTTATATGTGGATTGTGATAGACCAAGAAACCTCTTAGACCTATCTCTGTAGATCTTAATCCCCAAAATATAAGATGTTTCGGCCAAGTCCTTCATAGAATAGTTCTTGGATAACCAAACTTTGACCGACTGTAACATAGGCACATCATTCCCTATTAGCAGTATGTCTTCTACATAAAGCACCTGGAAAATGACGACACTCCCACTAACCTTCTTGTAAACACAGGGCTCATCTTCGTTCTTGATAAATCAAACTGTTTGATTGTCTCATCAAAGTGAGATTCCAACTCCTAGAAGTTTGCTTCAATCCATAAATGGACCTTTGCAATTTGCACACCATCTTGGTGTCATTGGTTGTGGAACCCTCAGGCTGTGTCACATACACTTTCTCAGACAGATTCCCGTTAAGGAAAGCTGTTTTCACATCCATCTGCCAGATTTCATAATCATGGTATGCTGCAATAGCAAGCAAAATTCTAATGGACTTTAACATGGCAACGGGCGAAAAGATTTCATCATAGTCAATACCTTGTCTTTTCTTATAACCTTTTGCCACTAACTTAGCCGTGTAGGTGACTACGTTACCATCCATGTCGGCCTTTCTCTTAAAGACCCATGTGCACCCTATAGGAACTATTCCTTCAGGTGGATCAACTAAGTTCCAAACTTTGTAGTCTTTCATGGACTCCATTTCAGAATTCATGGCTTCAAGCCATTTCTCATTGTTAGGCCTCATTAGAACCTCCTCGTAAGTTTTAGGGTCCTCATCTTTCATAAGGTACACGCCCGTGTACCTTTCGGGTTCATGGCATTCCCTAGTGGATCTTTGAGGTGCTACTATGTTTGGAGCAGGGACTTGCGCCACCTCATTGGGTGGTGCCTGCTCTACCTCCATCAACTGATTGTTGTCCGTAAGTGGTTCTTAAATTTCTTCAAGATCAATTTTACTCACATTGGCCCTCTCCAGAATGAACTCTTTCTCCAGGAAATGGCCAGTCCTGGCAATAAACACGGTTTATTCTTCAGGGTGGTAAAACCGGTATCCTCTAGTTTCTCTAGGATAGCCCAGAAATAGACATTTATCAGATCTGGCTTCTAGTTTGTTAGGCATCATCCGCTTCACATAAGTCGGACAACCTCAAGGTTTAAGATATGCCAAATTCGGTTTTTTCTTGGTCCATACCTTGTATGGCCAATGCAAACTTTCCTAGGGTTCCAATCTCACCGGAAGTGTACCGGGTCAACTGTAGTCTAGTACGGTGGTCAAGGTCGTATCCCACAGGGATGTGAGGTCAAACACTAATTAGTTATTATTATCTTGATCTGAATCACAAGTTTGTTTAAGAAAGTGCTAATTAACTACAAAAGGTTGTTCAAATGATAAAAGAATCTAGCCAAGATGATTCATAGTTCAAGTTATCTCCCCTTAATCCCTTGGAAATGACCTACCTACCTCATTCCACTTGTGTTCTAATGTGCGAACGGTGCATTCCTAAACAAACGGTTTCCCCTCATACGAGTGAATGAAACCAGTCTTTGTCTCCTCCTTGGTCTAAGTACCTTAAACCTAATGAATTGACAAGATAAACACTTGAATGAAAAACTCCCCGGATAAGGAACCGAATTCCGCTAGGGTTGATTCTACCTTCCGTTCTTCTTACCCTCTTCTCACAACTAACATCTCCAATCGGTGTCTACTAGTTGTGTAGGTGCGTATGTAGTTAATTACTCAAACATACACAATGGCAACCAATACAAGTAAGAAGAATTTCAACACAATAGAAACTAGAAACATAAACAATCAATTCCAAGCAATCATAGGGGATTGACTATCATTACTACATCATCTTAGCTAGTAAGGGAACTAGCCACTCATAGTTATAACTACCAACTTGTTAAAGCTAGTATTCATTACAACAAGGACAATTAAATCAAAGTAAAGATTAAGAATTTACCTAATTCAAGATATGAACTCGAAATTAGGAGCATCCGTCTAACCTTCAAAGTGTTTCAATGACGATAAAACACAACATAGTTGTTTCCTACATCCACCAAGGTGATTCAAACATCAAAATGATAATTCTACAATGTTTTACAATGGATTTTAAGTGCTAAATGATGAAATTTTGGCTAGGGGAGCCTTGAGGTGGAGGTGCCTGCAAGAGAGTAGAAGATGGTGTTTTTTTCTCTGTTGATATGTTATATGATATTATTCCCGAAAAGAGCTCCAAATCCTAATTACTTTGCTGTTTTTTACATTACGGCTTGCGCCGTGAATGTCTCGGTGCGCGCCGTGGTTCTGACACAGTAGTTGAGAAATGACATCAGTATTTAATGCACATGCAACCACTTCTGAACTTATGTCTCGGTCTGCACCATTTATGTCTCGGCTCACACCGAGGGTGTCTCGGTTCAAGCCGTGATTGCTTTTGGTTTTCTTATATTTTCACGGTGTGCGCCGTGTCCTCAGATTGTATTGCCAATCATATAAAATCGAGCTTATTTCTTCCCAAAATTCCTCAATTTCTTCAATGGTGACATGAGGCTCGGTCTAACTTTTATATTTTTACTCCACGCTTCCATAATCATTGCAAAACACCAACATGAACATACCACGCATAATTCCGATAATGAAATATAACTAGTAAGCTCTTAGAAGATGATAAAATGCTTAAATATTGGTTGTGTCTACCCAAACAAAAGAGATTCAATTTGTCATGAAATTTACTTTAACTGATACAATTATCACTATATACTAAAGAAATGGGAGTAAAATATCGTAGAATTCCATCATCCGGTTGACATACATCAATTGCGTAGAATCAACCGTCTATGACGGAGCACGGTTAAGTACATGGGATGCTGTTTCGAGAGCATACCCCCAAAATGATTTTGGAAGAACTGCATAGCTCATCATGGATCGCACCATGTCTAACAAAGTGCGGTTCCTCCTCTCAGATACGCCATTCATCTATGGCGTCCCGGGAGGGGTCCATTCAGGTAGAATCCCATTCTCCTTTAAGTAATCTTGAAACTCTCCATCTAGGTATGCACCACCTCGATCGGATTGAAGCGTTTCAATTTCTTTACCTAGCTGTTTCTTAACTTCACTTTTGAATTCCTTGAACTTTTCAAAGGCCTCAGACTTATACTTCATTGAGTATATATAACCATAACGAGAATGGTCATCGGTGAAGGTGATAAAGTACGAGTATCCTCATTTGGCTTGAATTGACATTGGGCCGCACACATCAGTATGTATGAGCTCAAGTAATTCATTAGATCTTATCCCTTTGCCATTAAATGGTGACTTTGTTATCTTGCCATGTAAACAAGCTTCGCATGTATCAAACGATTCATAATCGAAATGATCCAATAATCAATCTTTATGGAGTTTGGAAATGCGATTCTTATTTATATGGCCAAGTCTACAATGCCATAAGTAGGATTCATTCAAGTCACTTGTTTTAGCTTTCTTATTGTTTATATTAAGTATGTCAACATTCACATCTAATATGTAGAGACCATTGTTAAGTATGCCAGTACCATAATACATTCCATCACGTGAAAAAGAACAACATTTATTCTCAAACATAAAAGAAAATCCTTCAACATCTAATGCAGAAATGGAAATAATGCTCTTCGTAAAAGCAGAAACAAAATAACAGTTATTAAGCTCTAGTACTAGCCCACTGGGCAATGAAAGAAAATAAACTCTACGGCTAACACAACAACACTTGCTCCATTCCCAACGCGTAGGTCCACCTATCCTTTCTTCAGGTCTCTAGTCCTTCTTAGTGCCTGTATATTCATACACATATGAGAACCACAGCCAGTATCTAATACCCAGTGGTTAGACTTAGAAGAAGCAATATTGATCTCAATGATAAATATACCTGAAGTTGAAGCATCACTATGCTTGTTCTTCTTGGTTCTTAAGAAGGGCTTCCAGTTTATCCTCCAATGGCCAGCCTGGCCACAATGGAAGCAAGCATCCTTGGATTTGTCTTTGGCTATCTTAGGCTTCGTCTTGGCAGCCTCCTTTGCCTTATTGGTCTTCTTTTGGGCCTTTTTTTTGCCCTTGGAAGAAGTCACGAGCAACACTTGCTTTCTTACATTTACTGAGAAGCATAGAGCTCCTTTAAGTGACCAATGATCGTGTATGAGTCCATAGATTCATGTTGTTTCTATAGTTCAGGTGTCATAAAAGCAAGCATGATACATGTAGCATCAGAACTGTCAGGACAGTGCTTGTTGTACTCCTTGACAACATCTGCAGCCGCGCCCTCTGCGGGCTTTTGCGGTATGGGTTTGTCCAAGACATAGCCAATATTTTCATGCCTTAAAATGATTTTGAGATTTCTTTCCAAGTCGAGAGATTTGGTTTCGTCAAGTTTGTTATCGATGATAAAATGAAGGTTACAAATAAATAAAGATAGAATAAGTAAAATTCATGTACACAAAACCTAAAAACTGCACTTATTATTTTTTATAAAGTCTTGCTCCCACTAGCCAACTATTCTCTATTGGCTTTTAAGAATTCAATTAATTCTTTAGTGTCTAGAATCCTATCTAGTTGACTCGATCCTCGACGTGGGCCGATCGACCGGGTCAATTTTGACGGGTAGGTACAACTTACCAATCGTGTCCAACGCGACTTCCAGTGGTTTGACTGGTCAACTCTTTGACAATTCACATCGTCTATGTGATAGCCAACCTCATGTCTCTAAAATCAAGCGGTCATGACGTGGGCCAATCACCTCCAGATTCTTAGTAGAGTCATAACCCAAATATTCAAGAGATCTCATAACGATCATATTTCGATAATAACGATATATCTGAGATAGGTCAACTCCCGACGTGGGCCGATCAGTTGGATCCGAACAAAGGCTCTTCACCGTCATTATAATATTATGAGACATATTTATGGCTCGATTTTTTTGTGGGAACAATTTCTCTTAATTAATTTTTGTTTTAACTACGGTCTCATCTAAGTGTGCATATTACTACAATATCATATAAAGTAAAACATACACAACATTCCGCGTATAAAGTAACCGATATGATCATAGAATTTTCCTAAGTGTGGTTTCGAATACAAAATGACGAAACCGCAGGTCACAAGCTAAGGGTAGCCGCAACCACCAATGGATCTTTGACATGCACCATCTCCATGGATCTTTATTTTTTTCTTTCTTTGGGCCTTCCTCTTTGTCTTCAATACATTATTACATAAAATCTAACTATTAAATTTTACACCCGCCGCACACGGGGGGGAGCTAATGGGAATGAGATAATGCAAAAATAAAACTAGGTTATGTTCTTCATAACGGCCTAGGACAACAATAAAAATCCAACAGAAAAATAAAGCATTCTCATCTATCCTATTGGTCAACTCCATGATCAATCGGGGTCCATATAATCGAATTATAGCTACTATCTAATCCATACAATCACGTCTTATGAAAAAGATTAACTTTTAAACTACTTTCGTCTTTATAGCATACAATAAATTAATTAAATAACTTTTAATCAATTAATAATTCAATAATTTAATAAGCATGTACTATATTGAAATTAAGTACACAAAACAAAAATGGGAAAAGGGGTGGCGTCTGCCGGCAGCCAGGGCCGCCAATGCCGCCGGCGAGTATTGGGGTGGCGGCGCCGCCACTAGTCGGCCCAGCATCGCTGCCGCCTCATTCTTCCTTTTTTTTTTCTTTTTGTGCAACTTGAATTAATCAATATCAAACATGATTTAATCTATTAAATCTAGTTACAACGCGAAATAATTATGCTTATTGCTTAAGCTCGAAGTTGGCTCTGATACCACTGTTAGGAAATCAAACGAGTAGCGCGGCGGAAAATAAAATTTTGATTTCTTATCCAAGGATCGACTTCGTTTAAACAATAAACATATAACGAGGAAGACACAGATTATACCTTTCTTGATCTTAAAGATCGAAGCTTTGACTGTCCAATAGAAGTAGATGCGCGTAAGCCGTCCAAGCGTCCGGCCTCTATCAGTTATCCACACGAACACCTTTCCGGATTGCTATTAGAAACATTCGACTGCTAGGTCGAACTTTTTCTCCCTCACAATACTCTCTCTAAGAAGCTCTTTATTTTCTCAAGAACTATTAGCTCTTCGAATTGTGATGTACAAAAGAGCTAGCTAACCCTTTGCTTATATATGGGAAAGTGGTGCCCTAATGTCTTCCCAAACTGATTGAGAGAAGCTTCCTAGTAGATTGATGAGAGAGAAAAACCTTCTCCTAATTAAATAAGGAAAATCACTATATTTGATTTATCTCTTTTATTTTAATATCTCATATTAAAAAAATATAGATATTGCCAATATCTTATATTGAATATCTTTATCTTATTACCATAATTCTTTTTCCAAAATCAATTAATATCCAATATTAATATTATGGTAATCTCATTAATTAAATTGCACAATCCAAGTGTATCATCATACACTACAGTCTGCGCCCCATATGCCAATATTGGCATCCTGAATATTCTTTAATTAATCAATATAATTAATATCTTGCATTTAATTTATTCGTAATAAATAAATACTACCATATTAATTTACCACTGTAACCTTTCTAGTCTTGAGATAAAACTTTCCTTATTTGGTCATCAACTATAACCGCATTTTAATCCGACTCGATATTCATATGTGTGTGACCTGATAGGCTCACGAATATGTTGGCTGTAGACATAAGGTGCAATTACAAAATGCCCTTCACCTCTAATGATCATGGATAGCGTCTAGCAACACGTCCATGAGCCCCAATCATCGGAAGAGTCAAAACGCAATGAGTACCACCTTTCATGTGCTTGGTTAGCGTGTAAATAGAATCCTATCACTGTAGTAATATCCATACGATCGTATCTTGATCGTATCCCACAATCTGGATATCAAGCTCTCTCGGAATAACTCACTTAGTCCCACTTTGCAAAGATTCACGAGAACTAGACATTCCTTATAGGAAGGCCCTTTCGGATATTCACTCATACTCATAGGGTACGTGATTCCCAGACGACCAAACATGTATACCCTGCATGCTTCAGTATCATACCCGATCACTACCACATGATCGCCCCATAGGTAAAGGAAACCTCAATAGTGTCAAATAATGACAATCCACACCATGATGCCATGCACACTCCGGTCCTAAGGATAATTACACAACCGTCACATAGTGTGACACTTATCAGTGTAAGTGGGTCGGTCTAACGTACGCATTCTCTAATACACGTCCACGTACAGTCCAAGTGTCACTACACTTCAATAGACGAGATTTATCCCAGCCCTTAAAGACAGAAGACATCTAATACGTGCTAGTCTGTTCATACTGTCAAAGCCCTATTCCACAGTACATCAGCCTAGAGACATTTAAGTATCAAACTTATTAAAGCGATTAGAGATTTCATCAACCATATCACTATCATGGTTTCTCTATCACAGTTTACTAAGGGCGTTATCATATACAATATCATAATTGGTCTAATAAATAAACAAAGTATATAATAACAAAAGTGCTTTTATTAATCATAATAAAGTTATTACATGAACTTAAATAGACTGTAAATGACCCGACCCGGTAGGATCCGGTCCAACCTGATTGGGTTTAGGACACCTATTCAACAATGCATACCAATAAAAGCCAAGTTGTACACATGAAAACAATGAAAAAGGGTAAACATATAGTTTGGCGCGCTCTAGCACACCTTTGGCGCACGCTAAACCCCTTCCAGAACTTTAGTACAATTCTACTTCCATGTCGGTGCCCACCGAACCCCCTTGGCACCCGCAAAAACAAAACAAAACCTTGTGCATTATTTTGGTGCCCAACTCATTGGCACCCGCTAAGCCTAACAGTGCAATCTGATTCCTGTATGACCTCTTTGGCGAGTGCTAATGCCTTTTTGGTGTGTACTAACAGCACCACAACCATTAAGCAGGTTTCCAATGTATTCGGCGTGCGCTAAAAAAAAGTCTAACGCCTGCTATACGCTCGGGAAACTTGAAAAACAGCATGTTGCAATGCCAATTTCAGGCCTATCTCAAACCAAATGATTCCAAGCTTTTAACAACACAAAACCTGCATATTTTCAACAACAAACAACAATAATTATGCACAAAATCCGTTTAATGAACACCCCTTACCTTTCAGCAATTTGATAGCAATTCCAAAGTATTAGTTGAAAGCAACCACGTCAATCCTTTGGCTCACAACTTCTACGATCAACCTACGATAACTAAACGGCACGCTACAATTAAACAACTCTTTGTTCTATTAAAACCCATATTTTTCCTTAAGAACGATTAAGATTCTATGAGCAAGCACATAATTGCAGATTCGGTTTTAGTCTTGTTGAAGCCTAAGCAAGCAATTCTAAAGGTGTGTATCAAGGTATACAAGCTATCTAAGCATACATAAGTGATCTACTAAAGATCACAGCAACACACATAAAGTTTCCAATAGATATAACTTTGATTTTTACAGATTAGAACAAACAATAAGAGAGAGATTCAATATAACACTTTACTATTAAAGTGTTACTATCCGGATAACCACATTAGTGTTAGTCTTGAGTGAAGCCACACTCCTACTAACACTAAGATGTTCTAAATCCTTAGTAACCAACTCTTAACTGATTTCTACAATCTACTCACCATAGGAGTACTTACCAAGAGCAAACCGAGCGCCTAAAACAGTGATGTACGCTTCTAAATTAGTTGCATTGTGTTCATGTAACAATCAAATCATCCACATAGACCAAGACATATTATATAGTACCGTCAACGTTATAAACAAAACGGGAAGTGTCGGCGTGAGAATTTTTAAAATGACATGAGAGTATAAACCCTTTGAGCTCATTATACCAAGCCATTGGGGCTTGTTTTAAACCATAGATAGCTTTGTGTAACCTGCACACATGATTAGGATTATATGGATTCAGAAAACAAGCAGGCAGAGAGAGATAAACAACTTCATGCAAATGACCCTGTAAAAAAGCATTATTGATGTCAAGTTGACACAGAGACCATCCCTGTGTCACAAATAGAGAGATAACCACACGATCGAATAGTAGGGGGCTTGACAACCAGACTGAAGGTTTCATAGTTGTCCATTCCAGGGCGTTGAGCGAAGCCCTTGGAAACAACTCATGCTTTGTAACGATCCATGGAACCATCAGGTTTATATTTTAAACAAAAAATCTATTTGGACCCGATGAAGTTATAGGACGGATCACCAGGGACAAGGTCCCAGGTTTGATTATGCATCAAAGCATCATATTCCTCTTCCATTGCACTTCTCGACTGAGGATATTTGAGGGCTTGAAGAACAGTGGTAGGTTCATGGTGAGAGGTGAGAGTGGTGTGAAGGTTGAGTTTTTGAATGGGCTTGTGAGTGTTATTTGGATACCGAGTATGCATGGAATGAGTAGGAGGCGGATGAGGAGAAGGTGGTGGGGGAGGGGACAATGGAGGATGGGACGGTGAAAAAGGGGACAGTGAGGAGGGTAGGGAGGGGTGGAAGAGGGAACTGAGGGAACATGAGGTGAGGAAGGAATCCAATCCGAGTGAGAAGGAGAAGTGGGCGTGGGGGAGCGTGAGGGGGAGGTGAGGGGAAACACAGATTTCATGAACTTCACATGACGGGAGACATAGAGGCGGGAGTCACTTGGATCAAAACAGTAGTAAGCTTGTTGATTGAGGGCATAACCTAGAAAGACATAGGGTTTGGAGCGAGGTTGGAGTTTGTGATCAGTGTAGGGACATAGCCAGGAATAACATAGGCACCCACAGGGTGCAATTTTTGATAGTTAGGCACAGTGCGGAAGATGGCTTCATAAGGAGATTGAAGATTGAGATTTGGTGTAAGCATGTTGTTAATAAAGTAAACAGTAGTGGCAAACGCATAGGGCCAAAAGGTTGGTGGAAGGAATGCATGAGAAAGAAAATCAAGGCCGGTTTCAATATTATGCATGTGGTGGCGTTCAGAGAGGCCATTGTGTTCAGGGGAGGTGTAGTGAGGAAGGAAGTTCCATTGGAATCAAGGTAGTCACGCAATGAGATGAACTCAGCACAATTATCACAGTACAACATTTTAATAGGGTGTTCAAATATTTTTCAATGATAGAGCGAACACGAATAAAATAGGCAGCCACATCAGATTTATTGGCAATAGGAGAAAACCACACACATCGAGTAAAATGATCAACCAGAATAAGATAGTATTTAAATCCATCGCGAGAAATAATAGGCGAAGTCCAGACATCAGAAAACAAAATTTTAAGGGACGGGATGAGGTTAAAGTAGAAGCATGAAATGGTAATTTATGACTTTTGTTTTATACACGCAGAACAATGAAGTAAAACAAAAGAAACAGTATCAAAGTTATAAGTTCAAGGAATTTTATTCAAAATGTGACTAGTTGGGTGACCTAAGCGATGATGCCACACATCAGTGGTGGTTTAATTGGAAACGAATGCAAGGACAGGTTGACAAGGCCACTCATAAAGACCGCTTCTAACCGGACCACGAAGCAAGATGTTGTTCATCTAAAGATCTTTCACAATAAATTCAGAGGGTACGAATTCAACAAAAATATTGTTTGACTACGTAATTTGGAAATAGACAATAGATTACGAGACATGCTAGGAACACGTAAGAAATTGTGTATTTTAAAAGACATAGATAATGAGAGAGGGAGAGAAGTTGAACCAGTGTGAGTAATGGGCAAGCCAGTACCATCACCAACCGTGATATCATCAGTCCCTGAATAAGGCGTGTGGAGTGACAGGTTCTGTAAGTTTGGGGTCACATAGTGGGTGGCACCACTATCAAGTAACCATGGAAGAGTAGCCGGTTAAGGATGTGTAGAGCATGAGGAAGGGGTTTTGATATGATCTTTATGGCGTGGAGGTGAGGGAGATAAAGGCTGAACTTGAAACATTGGACAAAATTTAGCCAAATGACCTTGAATATGACATAGTTGGCACTTACCGAGGTAGGGCTTTTTGGGTCGATCTGGGTTCAACGAGCCTGAGGTGGGCCAATTGGAGTGCTGGCTCAGAGCACGATTGCTGGGGGGCCGAATAAGACTGATGATGTGATGAAGAAGGCTGCCAAGCCGAGTTCGCCGGACGAAGGAGGAGACCGGCCGTAGGTTGGAATGCCTGGTGAGCCAAGACAAAAGCAGTAGTAGTTTGAGAAGCCATGGACGTCGGCAAAGAGAGGTGAGCGGAGAAAAGAGAGGAAGAAGATGAGCAGCAGATCAGGGAAGAATTATATCGGACCAGGAGCCAATTTTCGGCGAGAAATTTTAGGGGGAGGAAAAGATTTTAGGAGATTCAATGCAAAAGAGGAATATGTGCCTCCGATACCATGACAGAAAAGTAGATTTGGGAAGATATTTTTGTGTATTGATATTCACACCTGCAGAATGAATGGTACAACTATTTATATACTACACAATAGAACATTCTAGGCATGAGTGTTAATTGTGAGAGTATCACCTAAATATATACAATTGATGAAAGTGTTGAGTGCTATTTACACATGCGGTAAATGTGTCAAATACAATAGAATTAAATAAATAATTTCTATATACAGTTAATAGAAATAATTCTCAATGTAAAAAGTATAATATTTGTTTTAGAATGTTATATTTATATGAATGTTGTATCAAATGACATTTATCAAAACCTTGCAAATTTACTATCCTAAACATAGTGGGAATGTGTGAATGTTCTAACAAATGACATCTATTAATACCTTTCATGTTTACTTATCTTTCACATGGTAAGAATGTGTATAGTGAAAAAGCATAGAGTTAGAATGTTATAATACATGTCATATGATGAAAACTTCTTATAAGTGTTGTACTCATTTTCATCATTACACCACACATCTGCAAAGAGAGCATAAAACCAGCCCTACACCACACCTCCGCAAAGAAGTTCCTATAGAAAGACAGCTACGAAGACCCTGCCTAGGAATATGTTGTACTCTCGGCCGACCAAATAAATTCCAAACTCACCTTCATTGACGATCATGAACAGTGAATGATGATGGGCGATCTATGTGCAACTCCGCATGGTGTAACAGAGTGGCCAACCCAGACCGAACAAAATATTGCCCCTCTTATCAAAATTCCATATGATATCATCACGATGACCCACCGTGGATAAAGGGATACTCAGAATGGCCTAATCCTCATGGGGATAAAAGGAGTTTTGCACCATGTCACAGTCCCACATTCATGTGTTAGCATCTAACAAGGCCTCCACCATCGTATCTAAAGGAAGCATAGAAGAAGACACTCAGAGTGAAGAAGGGAAATGTATCCAAGTATCTAAATAAACATTAATGAGAAAGCCATACTTTACTCGCCAACTTAACCCTCGCATCAGGAGATCCTTACCCTTCAAGAGGTTATGCCATACAAAAGAAGGACTAGGCCCAACTATCGCATCAAGAATATTCCCTCCATCGAAGTATTTCGCTCACAGAACCCTACTTACCAGGGACATAGGAAACCTCAGCACACGCCATGCCTTTTTAGAAAGAAGCGATAAATTAAAGCAGTTAAGGTTGCGAAAACCAAGGCCCTCAAGATCCTTGGGCATAGTAAACTGGTCCCACCTCTTCCAATGTATCTTTCTACTATCCTCCGTACTACCCCAGAAGAAATCATGTATAAGCCTATATATTATATCAATAAGAGTAGTAGGGATCCGAGAGCATTGCATGACATAGGTCGGAATGACATATACAACACCCTTGATAAGCACCCCTCTCTCGTCCGGCGATAAGAATTTCTCCTTCCACATGCTAACTTCTTACGAACCCTATTAACCAGATATGCAAAAAACATGCCGCTTGCATCGTCAAATCATAAAAGGAAAACCCAAATATCTACCACTCCTCTCTCCCAATAGGACCCCCCGAGATCTGCAACACATCGTCCTTGTTTGACGTAATAATATACATACCAAAGTATAAACCGGACTTATGCATATTAATCATCTGGCCATATAAATTCTCATACCGAGATAGAATGGACTTGACCGTTGTGGCCCCTTCTGCAGTCGCCCAGAAGAATAGTGGACTATCATAAGCAAAGAAAAGATGGAATACCTAGACCTCCCCTCCACCCCAAAATTGATACCTTTTTATACTGCCATTTTGCATTTCCGGATTGATAAGAGCTGTAAGATCCTCCACGGAAATAATAAAAAGAAAGGGTGAAAGTGGATCGCCTTGACAAATTCAATGAGTAGGGTGAAACCGCCGGGTTGGCTTTCTATTAACAAGCACCTGAAAATAGATTGAACGGACCATACTCATAATTAAGCTTTTAAAAGCATTAGGGAAAACCCATAGCAGGCATACACTTAACAAGTAATTCCATTCAACCCTGTCGACGATGTTGGATCTCGTCTATGAACAAATCCGGGCCGTTTAATCTTGGGTAATATGAATGAGGGATGGTTTTTTGGGTGTTTTTTAGACTGAGCTTGGGTATCTTCCCAAGTTGCCTACGTATCCTGTTATGTTTTAGGAATCAAGTCTCCGTAGTTCCTTAGGGGTTTTTTATATAAAGGACGTCTCGTCCAAAGCCTTGTCCTGCAAGGATTCTAATTCTTGATCCCTAAGGATAATCTCATGTGTATCCCTATAATTTAGAGATAATTATGGATAGTTTAAATATCAGAATCAGAGTCTTAATGGGTAAAGGATCCTTAGGATCTTCCCATCATTATCTTATAAGCACACGGGCTAATCATCATATAAAGGAGGCTTTGGCCGACCTACGTTGAGCCCCCCAGACCTAGCCGACCTGCCGTAGTGATCGCGTGTGCAATTCACTAGTACACACAACGTTCTAGCAAGAGTACTAGGTCAATCGTAGTATAAAAAGGGCGAGTCAAGGTCGATCCCACAGAGACTATTATTTAAAATGCTAAACACAAGCACAATTCCTAGGTCAACCGGATAGGGGTGGTCATTGACCAACATAAAGGAACAGTAAATAAATGGGATGCAAATAAACCAATCATCAATCATGTATCGAAAAGGCATTAACCAAACTATTCATAACTAATCTCCCCTTAATCCTCATCTGATCCATATTTGTAATTAAGCTACGGGTGCAATTCCTAACCCTATCTACTCCGACAATGGCAGTAGATAATCTATACGCCAGCTACCCTCCTTAATTGGTCCGTAATAGCTCATACGCATAAAGAACTAGAATTGCCGATATTGAGAGCTAACTCATACCGCAAACCCGCCTAGACGGATGTCGACATTGACCAGCACGTTCCTAGGGTTCATCAAGATATTGTCCAAACATAACACTTCACTATTCATATTTCATGCTAGTTTACGAAAACATGCAAATAGTTGATCAGGCTACTAACATGTAAATTAAACCTTATCGATCAACGTAGCTGACGCCGAACAACGGAATTAGGATTTACTAGGTATTCAGATCTAGCGATAAAGACCGTCGCAGATCTGAAGAGCGCAACCCATAATTCTGTGTTTCATATTAACGAATCGTATAAAGATTAAGGTTCGTTTAATTAATTCATAGATGATTAGATGCAAGCATAATCTAGATCTAGCACAAGAACAATCATAAATCTAATAAAAGAAATAAAACATTGGAATAGATCTTACCCATGATGAAGAACAGATATACTCTTCTATTCTCTCTCCCTCCGGCGATTCAAGACGATCCATGAAGATCGTAAACCAAGCACAATTCAATAATGAAAGACTCATGACTTATTTGCAAGAAAGAAAAGAAGAATTTATAACCAAAAGACTACATTGTATCTAATTTATGAATAGATCCATGAATGAATGATAGAATGGAAGATGAATACAATTTCACAGCTCTGGATGGCTTTATATAGGTGTATAAACCGACTTAGGGGTAAACCCAATGCTTGGAGGACAATAAAACACGTTTCTAGAAGATGCTGGGCCTCGGTAAGTCGGCGGTACCTCCCGGGCTACCGAGGGTATGTTCGTCTTTTTCTTGCTGCCGACTTAACTTGGAATACCCTAGGCCCAACTTTGGTATTTGGACTATAACTTGGCCTACGTAACTCCGATTTGGGTGATTCAAAGTGTGTTAGAATCCTTGTTTCAGGACCTACAACTTTCATGAAAAAGTCCAAGCCCAATTCGTCTTTTAAAGCTTTGTAAACTGCATTTAAAGATCACCAATCAGATTGTCAGGTCCAATCTCCACTCGAAACACTTCAACCTTCAGCTCGGTTCAATTATCTATCGATTAACTCATATATTTAGCCAAATGATGCTTCAAACACCCATCCATCTGTCAATAAAACCATAGCACACATAGTAGCTTCTATTTCTAGCAAATAACGCATAAAATACACGGTTAATACGCATAATACCAATTTCGTCACCCCGGACGTGGCTTAGTGACATTTAGCTAATTAACCCATGATTTCATACATATTATACCCATTGAGAACACAAATCCGGGGTAGATTGATGGTAAATAATGGGACCAATTTGATGATGAATGGATGATGAATACAACTTCGCAGCCCTTAATGGCTTTATATAGGTGTATAAACTGACTTAGGGGTAAACCCAATGCTTGGAGGACAAGAAAACGTGTTTCCAAATGATTCTGGGCCTCGGTATGTTGGTGGTACCTCCCGGGTTATCGAGGGTATGTTCGTCTTTTTCTGCTGCCGACTTAACTTGGAATACCCTAGGCCCAGTTTCGGTATTTGGACCATAACTTGGCCTATGTAAATCCAATTTGGATGATTTAAAGTGTGTTGGAATCCTTGTTTCAGGACCTACAACTTTTGTGAAGAAGTCAAAGCCCATTTCGTCATGTAAATATTTTTAAACTGCATTGCAAGATCACCAATCAGATTGTCAAGTCCAATCTCCACTCGAAACACTTCAACCTTCAGCTCGGTTCAGTTATCTATCGATTAACTCTTATATTCATCCCAAATGATGCTTCAAACACTCATCCATCTATCAATAAAACCATAGCACACATAGTAGCTTCTATTTCTGGCAAATAACGCATAAAATACACAGTTAAAACGCATAATACCAATTTAGTCACCCCGGACTTGGCTTAGTGACATTTAGCTAATTAACCCATGATTTCATACATATTATACCCATTGAGAACACAAATCTGGGGTCGATTGATGGTAAATAATGGTACCAATTTGACCGTCATCAGGTGGTTTGGGGAGCGGGACCGATCTCCCACCTGGGGTTCAGATCTGCCCTTACGCATGAAGTAGGGCACCACGCCCTTAATTTTATAGTTTTTATGTCTTCATTTAATGGTTATCCAATATAAAGATGACACATGGCGAGGGCTAGTCCGACCCTAGTCATAAGCCCCCAGATCTGACTGAACTACTTGTTGTGAGGTCAGATCTGTTAGAGGTGTTGTGTGCCCACTGTCATCTTGACTTGTAGAATTTTACAATGACCTACTCTGCCAAGTGACAGGGCTATTTTTATGATGCTGTCATTCGTGCCAACGTCTTTTGAGGTGGAACGGTTTTTGAGAACGTGTATGGGGTTTTATAACCTTCATCGAATCAGTTGCTCGGTTAGCCGTTGGCTGATGCTGGCTTTAAGGCCATAAAATATGTAGGTCTCGCTTCTTCAATCATACTTTAGAGGTTTTCCTTACAGGGCTTTGTATAAACCCGACATGGGTACGGCATGTGAAGCTCGTCTGAAGGAGTTCTAGGGAGGGGTAGACGTTGTGTCTAAATATTCTTCCCGCCGTGCTGCGGCTCCATGTTTACCGCCTTCTGTGGCTGCTGCTTCTGCTTCAATTGCACCTACCGAGCTGCCCCATGCCAATGCTTCTATAGATAATCTTACTCCTGCTACAGAGTCTGGGCAGAACTCAGCCCTTAATGCTTCTTAGGTTTTTGAACTTGTATTTCGTTTATGCTTCGTTGTATTTCTTATGAGCCCGACCTGCGTAGCTCAGCTTGGGTACCTTTGAGGACTAAGAAAGTTTACTTCGCAAAGTTACCGAGCCTGACACGTGAAGCCCGAAAAATTTATCCAACATGCGGATTTTCACGAGTCTGACCTATAGACTGGTTGTTTAGAGTAAGTCCGACCTGCGGAGCTCAGCTTTGCAAACGCATTGAGCCTGACATCTAGTGCTCTGAATTTCTGTCCATCCTACAGACTTGCTTTCTGAGGAGTCCGACCTGCGGAGCTCGGTTTGAGTTCATCTGCGAACTAAGGAAGTTTGGTCTACAAAATTTACGGAGGCTAAGCTACGGAGATCATACTTTTGTCTGTTGTTAGAAAAGGAAGAGAAGTATTTTATTATTCTGGAAAAACATGTTTATTACAATGTGCTGAACTCTCCTTAAATAGGAGGTGAAAAGAGACTTGACTGATTTAGATTCCCTGATTTAAGGATCTAAATCAGTCACCTATTATTACAAAATATTCTGCCTTAATGACAGAATAACTATAACCTGGAAAGTAAATCACCGCCTTATTTACCCTAGGATTGACCATATCTATTACACTTGACTATAATACCCTTATTATTCAACACCCCTCAAGTTGAGCATAGATGTCAATCATGTTCAACTTGGATACATAGTCATCAAACTTTTGCTTCATCAAGGTTTTAGTGAGTCCATCTCTGCATTTGCGATCTTTGAAGGCATGAAAGGAATGCAAATTAGGCCCTTCTCTAGTTTCTCCTTGATGAAATGTCTGTCTATCTCCACATGTTTAGTTCGGTCGTGTTCCACAGGGTCATTAGCGATTGCTATGGCTGCCTTGTTATCACAGAAAAGTTTCATAGGCATTATCAATGGAAGGTGTAGATCACTTAACACTTTCTGAAGCCACAATTCCTCACAGATGCCCTGTGCTATTGCCCTAAATTCAGCTTCAGCTGAGCTTCTAGCAACCACATCCTGTTTTTTGCTTCTCCAAGTGACCAAGTTGCCCCACACAAATGAGTAGTACCCTGTTGTAGATCTACTATCCTTAGAGCTAGCCCAGTCTGCATCAGCATATAATTCTACATGCCTCTGATTCACCTTTTTAAACAGCAACCCCATTCCAACTGTTCCCTTTAAGTACCTCAAAATTCTGATCACAGCTTGATAGTGGGACTGTTTGGGAGAGTGCATGAATTGACTCACTACCCCAACAGCATACGAAATATCAGGTCTTGTATGTGCTAGGTAAATCAGTCTACCTACCAGCCTCTGATATTGTTCTTTATCAACATTTTCTTCACCTTCACTTTTACCTAGCTTTACATTCTGGTCCATAGGAGTACTAGCCGGTTTGCATCCCAACATACCAAAGTGTCGTCAAAGAAGTCTAATACATATTTCCTTTGGGACACAACTATGCCTTCTTTAGATCTCGCTATCTCCATTCCCGAGAAAGTACTTGAGGACTCCAAGGTCCTTGATTTCAAATTCCTGGCCATGTCCATTTTCACTTGCTTGATTCCTATTTGATCGTCCCAGAGTGAGGATGATATCATCCACATAAACCACCAAGACTACCCTTTTTCCTCGCTTTAGATATCTTCACAAACAAGGTATGATCGAATGCCCTTGTTTGAACCACATCTTCAATAAGGGTATGCCCTGAATCTATCAAACCATGCTCTAGGACTCTGTTTTAGTCCATATAAAGACTTCCTAAGTCTGCACACCCTTCCTTTAAACTGATGTGTTAGCCCCGGAGGAGGTTCCATATACACTTCTTCTTTGAGATTTCCATGTAAGAACGCATTTTTTACATCCAGTTGGTAGAGTTGCCAATCTAGGTTCACTGCCACAGAGAACACAACCCTTATAGTGTTGAGCTTGGCCACCGGTGAGAAAGTTTCAGAGTAGTCTATGCCATAAGTTTGGCTATAGCCCTTTGCCACCAATCTAGCTTTATATCTCTCTATCTCTCCATTGGATTTGAACTTGATGGTGAATATCCACCTGCACCCAACTGCCTTCTTTCCCATTGGTAAATTTACTACTTGCCAAGTGCCATTCTTTTCTAGGGCTTTGATTTCCTCTTGAACTGCTGCCCTCCACTCAGGTATGGATAGAGCTTCCTGAATGTCTTTTGGTATGGGATGTTCAGTTACACTGGTGAGGAAGGCTTTGTGAGGTGGTGATATATTTTTGTAGGTTAAGTAGTTCTGTATAGGATATCTGGGATTTTTAGTACATGTACTTGGCTGTTTTCTACTGGCAATGGGAACATCAAGAAGAAGGTCTGTCATGTCCACTGTGGTTGGTCTATCACTACAATGGATCTTGAATCTGGTGTGGGAGGTGGTTCGGAAGGTTCAAGGTTAGACTTCTTTACAATCGCCTCGATTGTTCAGCCGTGTAGGTTCCAGATCTTGAACAATGTTAGGTTGAGTTTCTGTGCTCTGTTTAGACTGTGGATAGGTTCTGACATAGGTCTTTTCCCAGAATTTCTGAGTGGATCTAGAGTTTATAGGTTGATTATCACTTTTAGTAGGTGATGTATCTCCATGTCCTCCCAGATCTACTTCAGTAGCCTGTTCAGCCTGTTTATCCAATTCTACCTAATTTCTTTTGTTGGCATACTAAACTGGTTTTCTGAACCTATACTTTATAGAAATTCAACAGCATCTTCTTGAGTGATCATTGACCCCCCCTGAAGATGATTCTGGTCATAATACAGTGTGTTTTCAAAAAAGGTGACATCCATAGTTTCTATGACTCTCCTTTTTTCAAAATCAAACACCCTATATCCCTTTTTGTTAGCAGAGTACCCTACAAACATGCACTTAGACGATCTAGGATCTAAATTTCCTTGATTGTAGGTGTGTGCAAAGGCTACACACCCAAATATCTAGAGGGGTAGATCCTGGATCACCCTAGTGCTAGGGAAGTGTGATTTTAGTTCACTTAGAGGTGTTTTAAAATTCAGTGTTTTAGAGGGCAGCCTATTAATTAGGTAGGTAGGTCTTTGTGAGAAGAGCCTCACCCCACAAGAATTTAGGGCATTTAGAGAACAACATGATGGATCTTACAACTTCCAAAACATGTTGGTTTTTTCTTTCTGCCACACCATTCTGTTGGGATGTGTTTGTGCAAGAACTTTGGTGAATCATGCCTTTTTCATCAAAAAAAAGGTACTTAATACATTGTTATAGTATTCAGTACCATTATCAGTTCTTAAAATTTCGATTTTTGTTTGAAACTGAGTGTTGACCATGTTGTAAAAATTTTTGAAAGTTTTTTCAACCTCAGATTTTTCTTTTAAGAGATAAATCCATGTGACTCTTGTACGGTCATCTATAAAGGACACAAACCATCTTTTTCCAGTCATAGTTAGGTGTCTAGAGGGACCCCAGACATCACTATGAACTAGTGCAAATGGTTTGGAGGGTCTGTGAGACTTGTGAACATATGTACTTCTCTTGTGTTTAGCCAACTCACAAATTTCACATTGAAAATCTAAAACATTCTTATTTTTAAAGAGACTGGGAAACAACTTGTTCATATACCCAAAACTTGGGTGTCCTAGTCTAGTATGCCAAAGTATTATTTCATTATTAGAAAGGCAGACTTAAAGAGTGAAACAAGCATTTTTGGGCATAGACTCATGTCTTGAGCCATCTTTGTCCTCCAGAATGTACAGTCCCTCATATACCCTAGCATTGCCAATCACCTTCGCCAAACTCATATCCTGTATTTGACAGTCAGTGGAAGAAAAAACAACCTTGTAGTTAGATTCAAAAACTAGTTTATGGACTGAAATTAGGTTACGATAGTTTGGGGACATGGAGTACATTATGGAGGGTAAGGTTGGTATTGAGTTTGATGGAACCCTTTCCAGCCATCACGAGAAGGATCCATCACCACCCTCACCTTTTGATTTCCTCCACAGGTAGGTATGATACAAAACAAGTAGAGTGTGGTGTCATATGATCTGTGGCTTTGAATCAATGATCCGGTGTGCATTTGTGTGATGTAAAAAGTAGAAAAGTCGTTGAGTTACCAGATTCAAGCAAGGGTACATTGGGGTTAGGATTAGAGATTTGCTTATGGCTTGCCAAAAGACTACTCTCATTGCTCAATTTGCTCCTGTGTGAATGGCAAGAAATTTCTTGATTCTTCCGACACGATCGATCGATGGCACGTAAGTTGCTTGATTTCCTTTATTTCCCCAAGACTACCAAACTGGTTTCTTGGTTTCCAATTTGAGGGCTTTCCATGGATCACCCAAACAATTATCTCTGTTATGTCCTTGTTTCCTACAGTGGTCACACCATAATTTCTATTTTCTTCCCTTGTTTTCTCCTTTGGCAGTCACCAATGCAGATGCCTCCAGATCTTGTCCTCCAATTTTCTGATTTTGGGGCAGATCAGACCCAACATTCATCACTTTCCTTCTTGCCTCCTCCCTTCTGACCTCGGAAAAGACTTCCCTTAATGAAGGAATGGGCTTCCTGCTTAATACTCTGCCCCTAACTTCATCTAGATCAGAGTTAAGTCCTGCAAGGAAAGAGTACACTGCTCATTTTCTTCCCTTTTATTAAACTTAACGCTATCTGCTGGACATTCCCATGTGTCTTCATGGCACAAGTCCAGCTCTTGCCAAAGGGTGACCACTTCATTGTAGTATGAAGTCACATCCTTATTCCCTTGCTTTAAACTCCAAAGTTTAGTCTTCAAGTAGTAGATCTGTGAAGAGTTTTCCAGATCGTAATACATCTCTTTCACAAAGATCCCAAATGTCTTTTGCAAAGTGCGGAGTAGCATATGAGGCCTTGCTATGCCTCGGTTCCATTGAGTTTAATAGCAGGTGCTTGATCATGGAGTTTTCGATCTCCATGTGCGTGGTCGGGATCATTTGCAGCCGGTTCCTTTTACGCCCCTGATTAGGAATCCGAGCTTGCTCCGCCCATCGATCACCATTTTTATGGTCTCGGACCATTCCGGCCAATTTTTTCCATTCAGTTTGTGTGAGACAAGAAGGTGGGCGGGAGGATAGTTAGATTCCTCCTTGTTTGTGCCGGAGGATTGACCGAGTGGTAGTGTTAATCAATTCTCCGGAAAGCGGCCCGGTAATTCATGATTGTAGGTTTTAGGATCACCTAGGCTCGATACCATGTTAGAAAAGGAAGAGAAGTATTTTATTATTCTCGAAAACATGTTTATTACAATGTGTTGAACTCTCCTTAAATAGGAGGTGAAAAGAGACTTGATGATTTAGATTCCCGATTTAAGGATCTAAATCAGTCACCTATTATTACAAAATATTACGTCTTAATGATGTAATAACTATAAATCTGGAAAGTAAATCAACCGCCTTATTTACCCTAGGATTGACCATATCTATTACACTTGACTATAATACCCTTATTATTCAACATCAATCTTGCTGACTGGGCTAGTTTTTCCTGCAAACTTGGTGAGTCCGATCCGCGGAGGTCAATTCGACAAGTTTGACCTGCAAACTTCGTTCAGTCCGACCTGTGAAGTTCTGAAAGTTGACGTCTGTCCTGCAGACTTAAGCAAACTTTTTGAGTCCGACCTACGGAGCTCAAGCTTCAGAGTCCGACCTGCGGAGATCAAGTTTTGGAGTTTGTCTTGCAAACTTTGGAGACAAACTTCCAAAATTTTAAAGTACAATGTTTTAATATATGCAAATTTTTGCAAGTTTTTTTTTCCAAGTTTTAATGTAAACTTTTGCTAGTTTTCTTGCCTTCATTTTATTTTCAAGATCGACACAAGTACTACGATCCCAGTGGTGGGGTGTCTGCCCCAAGATGCCATGCATTAACTTATAGCTTTTTGGAAGGATACTTAGTAGCGTGTGTAGTTTTTTTGCCTCCGAAGCTTACCTGCAGGGCTCTGCAATTCGATGTCTGTCCTACAGACTTAGGAAGTTTGACTATTGCAAACTTGTTGAGTCTAACTTGCAGAGCTTAGTTCATGCGGAGTTCCATTGTTCTACTCTGCAAACCTAATAATTTTGACTGTGTCCGGACTGCGGAGCTCAGCTAGTCTGTCCTGTGAACTTTACTGAGTTTGTCCGTTGCAAATTTTATTTTAATTCGACTGAGTCCGACATGTGGATCTCAGCTAGTTCGTCCTGCGAACTTTTATGAGTTTGTCATTTGTAATCTTTCTGATTCTGGCCTGCAGACCTCAGTTCGACATTATCTGACCTGCTGACTTGGGAAGTTTGTGCTTTGCAAACTTTCTGAGTCTGACTTGCAGACTTCAGTTCAAATTTATCTGTCCTGCAGACTTGGGAAGTTTGAATTTTTCGAACTTTCGAGTCGACTGCGCATACTTCGATTCCGATCGTCTCATCCCGCACACTTAAGATGTTTGTCCTTTGTAAACTTTTTCGAGTCTGACCTGCAGCTCGGTTATGATCGTCTATCTTGCAGACTTAGGAAGTTTGTCCTTTGCAAACTTTTCTGAGCCTGACCTGCAACTCAGTTCTGATCGTCTGTCCTGCAGATTTAAGAAGTTTGTCCTTTGCAAACTTTTCCGAGTCTGACCTGCAGCTCAGTTCTGATCGTCTGTCCTACAGACTTAAGAAGTTTGTCATTTGCAAACTTTTCCGAGTTTGACCTGCAGCTCAGTTTGTTAGTCCTGATGACTTAATGAATTTTTGTTGAGTCCGACCTGTGAAGCTCAGTTTGGCTGACTTAATGAATTTTTGCTGAGTCCGACCTGCGAAGCTCAGTTTGTCCGTCCTGCTGACTTAATGAACTTTTGCTGAGTTCGACCTGTGAAGCTCAGTTTGATCGTCCTGTGAATTTTATTCGTTTGTCATTTGCAAACTTGATCAAATCCATCACGTATAATGGAAAAGAGATTTGCTATTGAAATAACATGAGCGTGATAACACCGAGTAGCAAAATTGAAACTGAACAAACAAAGCAATTTAAAAAGTTCGGAACCTGTCTTAGAAGCGTAATTTGCAGAGGTTGTTGGCATGCCAACTTCGTGGAATGGTCCCGCCATTATGGAGAGCTCGTACTTGAAGTGCTCGCGGGCTCGTATATGAAGAGCTCAGAATCGGAGAGTCAAGAGCTCAGATCTCAAGAGTCAAGAGCTCGTATATGATTCTGAGCCGATCTCGGTCTTATAGAAGAGATGCCGAGGCGAGCTCGGTCTTATAAAAGATTCACTCAAGGTGAGCTCCCAATAGGATGCCGAGCCGAGCTCGGTCTTATAGAAGATTTGCTCGAGGAGAGCTCCAAATATGATGCTGAGCCGAGCTCGGTATTATAGAATGTGATGCCAAGCCGAGCTCGGTCTTGTAGAATATGATGACGAGCTGATCGATCTCGGTCTTATAGAAGATTCGCTGTTAAGGGCGAAATTCATGGTTTATTCTACGTTATTTCCGTAACAATATCCTTCGTATCTATATGGTTTTTATAGAAAATCATTGGTTTTATCTAGATATTGAGCAAACGTGTTTTCTAAATGTCTAAGTGCAGAACCGAGCTAATTATGTGATTTTATAGGTAAATATCGTTATATCCGTGATATTACATTTTGCACATCTTTATCGTGATGGTAGGTACCTAAATATGTCATGAGAAGTGATGGGATGAGCTTAAACAATGGTCAAGTGAAGATACGAATGGAAGGAAGATGGAGATAAAGCTTGGAATGAAGCATTCAAGCAGCCGAACTTCCGACGCAGTTCTTGATACGATATACACTGATTTGACTCTCGACCTCAAGAGAAGAGTTGTAGGGCTTGAAGAGAGGATTCTACGGGATCTTGAATCACTTCATTCCGACTTACGAGGCCCGAGATATGAGCGTTACAAGTTTGAATAATAATGTTGTGTGGTATTGGAAAATCCGAAAACGACTCGGGATACGACGGGCTAGTCAAAAAGGCGTTTTCTGGAGAAGAGTCCTTAATGAAAGTTGTAGAGTTTTCCGAGGGCTTAATTATGACGTTCGGATCATAATTTTTGGAGGTCTACAACTCAAGATATGAATTTTAGAAGTTTGAATTCAAAAAATGCAAACCAAGCTCCGGATTTTATTTTACAGCCGACATTGTTCCCTATAAAAGCAGCAGCACTTTTATACCCTAAAAGGATATAACATACACAATTTTTCTGAGAGCCGCAACACATCAGAGAGCAGGCCGACTTTTTTTTTTTTTTCCTTTATATTTTTCATTCCAAAACACAAAATTAGGGTGTAAATTTCTCAACAATGAGGAGCTAATTTCTTCATCGAGCAAACTAGGGAGCGTTTCAAACGGATTTTGGTTTCAGATTATTGTATTGATTGATTTCTATCAAAAAAGGTTAGAACTTTTGTATCGTTTTCATATCGTTTTTACATTTCGATCGATAGATTATGTGTATGATTCGACAATCCGTTGATGACGATTAATGGAACCCTAGGTCACTATACAAAAGTTTGAATCTTTTAAACCAAATTATAACGAAAGTTGTGGTTTAAACGGTTTAGATTTTTGGATATTGATAAATATCCCCACCTAAAAACGTTCAAGGATCAATCTTTGATAAAAGATTGTGAATAAAATCATCTAAGCAATTAGAGATTTGGGCATTCGGTTAGGTGTAATAATCGTAAACTTGGGATAGAATCATTTGATTAATAGTTTGAAACCGGTATTTGTTTGATTCGTGGAACCGTGTTTGCTTGCTTTTATATCAACGTGCATTTGGATAATTGTTCAAGCCTTCACCCTAGTTGTTGATTATTATTTTTCTGAAATTTATGTTCATCTCGCGTTTTATCGTTTCATCGATCTTGTTCATCGTCGCTTTTACCTGCTCATTACTGCATAATTAGTATAAACTCGTGACATTTGCAACTAAAACTTGAATCGATACAACCCCAATTCCCCGTGATCGACTCCGGTTACACCATTTTGCTACGACCTTGCACTTGAGGCCACGACCGGATTATAAATTTTTATAACTTGTTTTGATCGTTTTATTTATTATAATCCGTTTTCTACAACAAGTTTTTGGCGCCGTTGCCGGGGAATTGGCAACGGTTGTGTGTTCCTATTTTTGTTTTAGTTGTTAGAATAGCCTTAGATTAATTTGATCACACGTCCCTGTTTTTTTTTTATAACTTAATTTAGTGTTTCAGTTAGTGTAGCTAAAAAAAAAAAAAAAAAAAAAAAAAAAAAAAAAAAAGGGTCACATTTTGGACTGAAAATATCACATCCAGGTGTGAAAATTTTCACACCCGTGAAATTTTTGTAGCTTAAAAAAAAAAAAAAAAAAAAAAAAAAACCTTTTAGCCTAAAATATCACACCTGTGTGTGAAATTTTTCACACCCGTGAAATTCTCTGATCATCCAATTTCATTCCTTCTTTAAGTCCTTTCCTTTTCCAGTCTTTCCTAATCACCTTTAGCAACCTTTCACACCTTGTTCCACTCTTTTTCCATTCCTTGCAACCTATTCTCGGTCTGAACACCTAAGTGTCCCTTCTAGAGAGTCGGTTCTGAGTGCTATTTACTTTTGCTCGCCTTTCTGGTTCATTTGACAAGGGTGCCTTATACGACTTAGTAAAAAAAAAAAAAAAAACGCTGCCTCTCTTGCCGCTTCCTCGATTTTCACTTCAAAGTGTATGCTTACACGAAGTAAATCAGACCTTTAATTTTCAATCCGGAGATCGACGCGTATTATTGTCCGTCCAAACCGAAAAAGGAGGCAAATCTCTTTAGGTGGTCACTCGATAGAAAACCTTGAAGAAGCTTGCCAGAAGAACTTGAAGAAACCGTTATCACAATGGTCGACAATAGACGGTCATTAGCAGATTATGCTATGCGGGAGCCATCACGGTAAACCCCGCCAGTAGCCCCGCTCAAATCGCAGCAGACCACTTCGAGCCGAGACTGGTCTTATTGGGATGCTTCAAAGATGCATCTATCTTTTATGGTCTACCTTCGAAAATCCGCATAATCATGTCCACGCCTTCCCGGAGATCTCGTGACACGACCCGCATTCAAGGAGTTTTCGAGGATGCTATAAAATTAAAGCTTTTCCCTTTCTCTCATGCGAGGAGAAGCAAAAGAGTGGTATAACTCTTTAACCCTCGATCTATTACCACTTGGGCAGACTCGAGAAGGAGTTCCTAAGTCAGTATTTTCCACCTCAAAGATCGCCCAATGCTCGATCGACATTTTTACCTTCCAATGTAAAATGGATGAGTCATTCTTCGATGCTTGGAAGCGCTTTCAAATCTCTTTTTGCGTCATTTGCCGCCCCATCATGGCCTAGATCTACAACGCCAAGTCAACACTTTTTTAGTGGTTTGACCGAACTAACCAAAGGGATGGTGAATAGTTCATCCGGAGGAGCTTTTCAAGAAGACACCCGACGAAGGTTGGGCTTTATTTGAAGATATAGCTAGATATAACTATGCTCCTTCATATCGTGCAAATACACCCATCCGCTCCAAAGATTGAGGAAGTCAATTCTCGTAATCGTGATCGCCATGTCGCAGAAGCAGTGGCCGCCTTACTCGTCCCCAAAACAAATCACACCTACTCCTCCTTATCAACGTAACGCCAAGTTCTCAGACTGCATACAATTGCTTGCGATTGGTCACGTGATTGACCAATGTCAATTCAATCTCCATGCGAATTACCAAGTCAATGCTTTGTCCAAAGTATGAGACAAGATACTCCGATTATTTGCCGACTTGTGGTCTAAAGCGGCCACACTTTCTAGCTTGTCCCTAAACAGGAAAATGATGAAGTCAATGCTTTTTCTCGTCAAGAAACCAACGATTCCCAAATCAATTTTTTCGCCGTAATAACTTTCGTAATCGTGGTTATAACCAAAACCGAAATTTTAATCAAAACTCGGTTATAATCGTAATCAAAATTCCAACTCGAACTATCAAAATTCCAATCGAAATTACTCTCAAAACCCGAATCGAGTTCGAATTCTCAACAGAGGTTCAATCAGCATGGCCCGCCAACACCAATTCTCCTTATCAAAACCGGTCTAATCAACATCCTCCCGGATTTCAAAATCATCAAGGGCCATCTGGGTCCAATGATGCTCCTACCAGATCCGATTTTGAGGAGCAACAAAAACTATTAAAAATCTGGAGAGGCGGTTGGGATGATTGAATGAGCAAGCCTAGCTTCACGACCTCGTGGTCATCTCGCCTGGCCACGTAAAGAAATCAAAGGGCAGCCAAGTGGCCCAAGCCGATTTGAACCCAAACCGTGTAATTGATTCGACACCAACCACCCCTTATGGTAGTGGAGGAAACTAGTGCCATGAATTTAAGATCCGCACTCAACTTCAAGGAAACCCCGATTCAACCGTAACTGTGGAAACGAGTAGACCCTCCTACCACCGATTCGGTGGGAGGGAAGTTGAGAAGACCCAATCCCCAACTGGGTGAAGAAAAAGAGGAAGATGAGATAGAAATCGAAGAAAGAATTCGGGTGGTGACTGCATAACCGAGAAATCTCAAGAAGTGAGTCGAGGAGGATCCTTGACAAGTAAGAAGACGGTGAGATGGAAGGATTTAGAAGATAAAGTCATAAGTGCCTCTTCTAAGAAAAGTTTTTTCTCAAGACGAATTGAAGAAACTTCCATTTCCACCAAGGAAGAAAAACATCCCTTTACGCGAGGACAAGAAGTACGAGAAGGTACTCAACCTTCGAAAAACACTCAAGTTAATCTACCTTTATCTCGATGTGTTGGTTGAGATGCCCAAATACACCAAATTCATAAAGGATGTAGTCTCATCTAAAAGAAGTTGGAGAGTATGGAAAAGGTAACCAAAGTGAAGATTGTTCAATGATGAGTTATGAAGAGTTACCGATTAAGAAAGATGATCCTGGGTGATTCGTCCTTACTTTGCAAATTGGAGGTCTTATTTTCCCTAATTCTTTATGTGATTTAGAGCTTCAATTAGTCTTATGCCTTTATATGTGTGTCAACACCCAATTAGACCATCTTTGGAACCTACCACTATGAGCATTCGGTTCATGCAGCATGATCATCCAAGAAAGCAACAGGATTTTAAAGGATTTGTTGGTTCAGTCGATCGATTTACCTTTCCCCGTGGATTGGTATGTCTTAGACATCCAACAACCCAATACACCTCGATTCTTGGACGACCTTTTCGCTTCATCGCCAGAGCCCTCATTGATTGTGATGACGGTGCTAAAGTAACTTTATGCGTGTTGGAAATGAAGAAGTGAGCTATAGTGTATCTAGAGCTATCAAAAGACCTTCTGAATGTCCAACCGGCTACTCTATCGAGGAATCATTTGATGATTTCAGTGATTTTCTAGAAGAGCAAGTCCTTGCAGTAGATTCTGAATACGAACGCTTGATCGATAATCTGAACCATTATGGTAGGATAGATTTGAATGAGCTTGGAGCTGAGACTGAAGAAGAAGTTGTAGTGAGTAAGAACCTTTCGCCTTCAGAGGAAGTAGATTTATTAGAAGCTATGTTGCTCTCCTCTAATAATTTGCAAAGTAAAGTTTTAAAGTCTAGTTTGGAAGACCCTCCGATTGACCTCGAGTTAAAACCTGTTATCAAACATTTAAAGTATGTTTTCCCGAGAGAGGGTGATCGGCTTCGTTAATTGTTTCCGCTGTCGACAGAGGAAGAAGAAAGCGGGTTGTTGGCCGTCTTGAAAAGAAATGAGAAAGCTTTTGGTGGCGGTAGGAGATATCGAGGTATATCTCCGACGCCTCAGATGCACAAGATAAAAATCGAAGAAGGAGCCAAGCATGTTAGACAACCTCAAAGACGGTTAAATCCTCACATGCAAGAGGTGGTGAAGAAGGAAATCATCAAGCTGCTTGATATGGGGATCATATATGCAATAGCTGACAGTGATTGGGTGTCCCCCACGCAGGTGGTCCCTAAGAAAGGTGGTATCACTGTTGAAAAAAATGACAAGGGAGAAGAAGTCGCGTTGAGATTAGTCACCGTTACCGTGTGTGTATCGACTATAGAAATCGAACGAAGTAACCATGAAGGACCACTTCCTCTCCCCTTCATTGACCAAATGCTCGAGCGCTTGGCGTGACACCTTTTTATTGCTTCTCGGACGGATACTCCGGTACTTCCAGATCCCTATAAACCCCGCTGATCGTGAAAAGACGACCTTCACCGCCCGTATGGTACTTTCGCTTATAGCGAATGCCGCTCGCCTCTGTAATGCTCCGGCCACTTTTCAAAGATGCATGTTAGCAATTTTGACGGTCTAATTGAGAAATGCATGGAGGTCTTTATGGGCGACTTCTCGGTGTTTGGTAACTCGCTCGATGATTGTCTTGCTAATCTGGACAAGGTGCTTAACAGATGTGTGGAGAAGAACCTAATCCTCAATTGGGAAAAATGCCACCTTATGGTGGATGAAGGGATTGTTCTTGGCCATAAAATTTCAGCTAAGGGCATAGAAGTTGATAGGGCCAAAATAGAGGCCATAGAAAAGATGAACTACCCTAAGAACGTGAAAGAAGTGAGGAGTTTTCTTGGTCACGCCGGCTTCTATAGAGATTCATTCAAGATTTCTCCAAGATCTCAAAACCTCTATCAACTTTACTTAAAGAGGACGTTGTTTTCAACTTCGACAATGATTGCAAGTGTGCCTTCAAAGAGCTTAAACATCGCCTGATCTCCGCTCCGATTCTGATCTCTCCGGATTGGAACTTACCATTCGAATTAATGTGTGATGCTTCCAACTACGCCGTTAGTGCGGTTTTGGGGCAAAGACTTAATGGTAAATTCCAACCTATCTACTATGCGAGCCATACCCCGAATCCGCACAAGCAAACTACACTACCACGGAAAAGGAACTTTTTTAGTCGTTGTCTTTTCTATGGACAAGTTCCGGTTATTTATCGGGTGCCAAGGTGATTGTTCGGACCGATCACGCAGCTTGCAAGCGCTATTTGATGAATAAAAAAAGGACGAAACCGAGACTCGCTGCGCTGGATTCTTACCCTTCAGGAGTTTGATGTTCATATTAAAGATATCAAGGGTAGTGAAAACACAGAGCGGACCACATATCAAGAGTGTTGCCCGTAGTAGAGGAAAATCCACAAGACATCGATTTATATTGCCCCTTTGAGAGTGTTATGTCTCGTGAATAGTTGCACGATCTCGATCCTCCGTGGTATTCTTCAATCGTTAATTACCTCCATTCCCAATATCTCAATCCTAAGTTTTCATATCGTGAGAAGAAGAAATTTTTCTCGATCTCAAGTATTATGTCCGGGAAGAACCGTATCTTTTAAACTCAGAAAGATGGGTTGCTTCGCCGGTGTGTCCTCGACCTGAGCAACGGGACATAATTGAACAATGTCATAGTGGTCCCACCGGGCGCCACTTTGGTCCCCTGGAAGACCGCTATAAGATATTCCAACTGTTTTTACCGCCCTCGATTTTTATGATACCAAGCCTTTTGTAAAGGTGTGATAGGTGCCAAAGAACCGGTGCTTTGACAAGGAGATATGATATGCCGTTAAAACCCATTTTAGAGTGTGAGGTGTTCGATGTCCTGGGGATTGACTTTATGGGTCCCTTCCCATCCTCACGCGGGAATAGATACATCCTAGTCGTGTAGACTATGTGTCTAAATGGGTGGAGGCTATCGCCACTTCCTCACAATGACCATAAACGGTCATGAAATTCTTAAAGAAAAATATTTTCGTGAGGTTTGGCTGCCCGAGAGCCCTAATCGGCGATTTAGGACGACTTTTTGTAATCGACCACTGGACAAAGTATTAGAGAAATATGGTGTTCGGCATAAAACCGGTACACCATACCATCCTATGACAAGTGGTCAGGTAGAGCGTAGTAACCAGAGCCTCAAGAAGATCTTAGAAAAAACGGTTAACAGTCATCGGAAGGACTGGAGCCTGAAATTGGATGATGTACTGTGGGCTTACAGGACAGCTTACAAGACACCTATGGGTACATCTCCATATCAAATGGTTTATGGAAAGCCATGTCATTTGCCGGTCGAACTTGAGCATAAAGCTTATCAATTTAAGTTTTTAAATTTTGATTCCAAAGCTTGTGGTGAGCACAGATTTCAAGCAGATGCATGAGCTAGATGAGTTTCAGCTCCGTGCCCACGAGAGCGCCCAAGTGAGTAAGGACAGAATGAAGTCGCTCCATGATAAGAAAATTAAGCAAAGAGAGTTTCATGCGGGAGAGCAAGTCTTGCTATACAATTCCAGGTTACATTTGTTTCCTGGAAAGCTACGGACACGGTGGTCCGGCCCGTTCGAGATTTTGCAAGTCTTTCCAAGTGGAGTGTTGGAGCTAAAAGGAATTGGTGATCGACCGCTTAAGGTAAATGGTCAAAGGTGCAAACATTACATTGGTCTACCAAAGGAGGCACCTTGATTGTTCGATCCTCGACATATTTGAGTGTGTGAATCTCAAGTCGATGACTTTACAGAGTTTGCACCCGATTTATTCACCGAGGCCGTTATCGAATCACCACTAAAGTCTTACTGGAAGTTGGGATATGGAGCAAAGATTGGAAGGAAATGCACCAAGAGGAAGGGAAGGAGGAGGAAATCAACGGCTAGAAAGATTAAAGGAGCCGGGAGAGTTCGAGGAGCAGTGATTCCCGCATGCATTGTTGTTTTTCCTGGTCACATTCCCGACAAGAGCTCTTTGATAGAGTGATCGGCCGAAAGATCAAGTGGCCCGATCCGGGTTGAACTTTCACTAATCGTCGAGCCTCGACGTTAAACAAAGCGCTGGTGGGAGGCAACCCACCATTTCTTTGTTTTTCTTTTGTTTTTATGTTTTTGTGCTATTTTGATGTAAAGTTGTATTCACTTTGGGTTTAATCAAGAAATTTCGCTTGGTTTGCATGTCGCTTAAGTCGAACGCCCGCTTTCTCCGAATAAAGCCGTTGTTCTTTGATTAAACATTAGTTGATTTGGATATTTTCATTTGCGCTTATATAGCACTATCTTATTACATGATGTTCTGCATTTCCTCGCTTCATCCTTTCATCTATGCATCCTTGATTAATTACATGTTTATACTATGCAATCGTGTTCTCTCTTTCTATATCTATCTCGTGCATGTTTCCCGATGCCCCCAGATATTTTGTTGTGTCTATCAAGTAATGCAGTTACTTTAAGCTATTTAGTCGATACAAGTCTTCTACATACGAGGATCGTTGCCTTTTTTCTCATGCCGCACCGCTTCAACGATCCAACCTTTATAAATCAGCTAAGTACTTTACTTTACTTTATCTCTGCACAACTTGAGGACATGTTGTGTTTTAAGTGTGGGGGAGGAGATAAATTGTGTACCTATATACCTTCGCTCATATCATGATAAGTTCAATGCAAAATGCACAAAAATTAAAATTTGTTTTATCCCGAGTGAACAACTACATGCCCATGTTCAATGTTTAAACTTAATGGATGCCTTATATTGTGTATGCTAGATGAGTTAGAGGTTCACCTGACCCTTATTTCACGTGCCTTATCAGATGACGAGCTAATTTTTTTAAAAAAAAAAAGGGGTTAGATCCATATAGGTTAAGCATTCCTTGATTAGCTTATACTATGTGCTTAATGCTATATTTCGTAATAGTTTGGATTTAAATTCAAAGTATGACATATTGTGAATATCATAGAGTTTGAATGTGATAAGTAAGTCATTGCCAAAGTCTTGAAGTAGTAATAATAAATAATTCATTACTTGAGGCATTATGCTCAGTAGGTTTGTATAGCCCATGGCTTAGAACCAACCGCCCAATTGTAAATCTCATATAAGTAATGCTAATTGATAATAAATGTGTGTCGGAAGTTTGGTTTATGATTTGAGTGAGGTAGTAGGCGTATCACTTAACGCCCTATACCACTATGATGACCAATAGCTCACGACAATGTAAAAGTCGCCTTTATGATTTGGGTAGTTAGGGCATACCTCAAAATGTCCTATTCTACTATGACGGGCAAGAGCTCATTTTCGATGTGTGTTAAAAAGTGAATTTGAAAAAAAAAAAAAAAAAAAAAAAAAAAAAAAAAAATTCAAGACTTGGCTAATGATGATTTTATACCCAAGATAAACTCTTATGATATGGTGTAGAATCATCCTCTAAGTATGTCGAAATGGTTTGATTACTTTCTATTATATTTTCGCATGCACATCCGAAAGGCCATCTATGCTTAACTTAAGTGCGATACTAGCTAGTTTTGCTTGGAGTCAATTCAAGATGGGATCTAGTGGAAGTTTGATATGGCCCTTGCACACAAACACTTGGGTGAATTTCTACTTAGTTACTACGCACTTTATTTAGTATCCACATATTCTGTGATTCTGAGCTAGGTTTTTGTTTTGTTTTGCTCGGGACGAGCAAGTTTTAAGTGTGGGGGAGTTGTTAAGGGCGAAATTCATGGTTTATTCTACGTTATTTCCGTAACAATATCCTTCGTATCTTTATGGTTTTTATAGAAAATCATTGGTTTTATCTAGATATTGAGCAAACGTGTTTTCTAAATGTCTAAGTGCAGAACCGAGCTAATTATGTGATTTTATAGGTAAATATCGTTATATCCGTGATATTACATTTTGCACATCTTTATTGTGATGGTAGGTACCTAAATATGTCATGAGAAGTGATGGGATGAGCTTAAACAATGGTCAAGTGAAGATACGAATGGAAGGAAGATGGAGATAAAGCTTGGAATGAAGCATTCAAGCAGCCGAACTTCCGACGCAGTTCTTGATACGATATACACTGATTTGACTCTCGACCTCAAGAGAAGAGTTGTAGGGCTTGAAGAGAGGATTCTACGGGATCTTGAATCACTTCATTCCGACTTACGAGGCCCGAGATATGAGCGTTACAAGTTTGAATAATAATGTTGTGGTATTGGAAAATCCCGAAAACGACTCGGGATACGACGGGCTAGTCAAAAGGCGTTTTCTGGAGAAGAGTCCTTAATGAAAGTTGTAGAGTTTTCCGAGGGCTTAATTATGACGCTCAGATCATAATTTTTGGAGGTCTACAACTCAAGATATGAATTTTAGAAGTTTGAATTCAAAAAAAATGCAAACCAAGCTCCGGATTTTATTTTACAGCCGACATTGTTCCCTATAAAAGCAGCAGCACTTTATACCCTAAAAGGGATATAACATACACAATTTTTCTGAGAGCCGCAACACATCAGAGAGCAGCCGACTTTTTTTTTTTTTTTCCCTTTATATTTTTCATTCCAAAACACAAAATTAGGGTGTAAATTTCTCAACAATGAGGAGCTAATTTCTTCATCGAGCAAACTAGGGGAAGCGTTTCAAACGGATTTTGGTTTTGATTATTGTATTGATTGATTTCTATCAAAAAAAGGTTAGAACTTTTGTATCGTTTTCATATCGTTTTTACATTTCGATCGATAGATTATGTGTATGATTCGACAATCCGTTGATGACGATTAATGGAACCCTAGGTCACTATACAAAAGTTTGAATCTTTTAAACCAAATTATAACGAAAGTTGTGGTTTAAACGGTTTAGATTTTTGGATATTGATAAATATCCCCACCTAAAAACGTTAAAGGATCAATCTTTGATAAAAGATTGTGAATAAAATCATCTAAGCAATTAGAGATTTGGGCATTCGGTTAGGTGTAATAATCGTAACCTTGGGATAGAATCATTTGATTAATAGTTTGAAACCGGTATTTGTTTGATTCGTGGAACCGTGTTTGCTTGCTTTTATATCACTGCATTTGGATAATTGTTCAAGCCTTCACCCTAGTTGTTGATTATTATTTTTCTGAAATTTACTGTTCATCTGCGTTTTTACTTGTTCATCATGATTGTTCATCGCCGTTTTTACTGTTCATTACTGCATAATTAGTATAAACTCGTGACATTTGCAACTAAAACTTGAATCGATACAACCCCAATTCCCCGTGATCGACTCCGGTTACACCATTTTGCTACGACCTTGCACTTGAGGCCACGACCGGATTATAAATTTTTATAACTTGTTTTGATCGTTTTATTTATTATAATCCGTTTTCTACAACATTCGCTCAAGGGAGAGCTCCAAATATGATGCCGAGCCGAGCTCGGTCTTATTAATGATTCGCTCAATAGAGCTCCAAATATGGTGCCGAGCCGAACTCGGCCTTATTAAATATTCGCTCAATAGAGCTCCAAATATGGTGCCGAGCCGAACTTGGTCTTATTAAAGATTCGCTCAATAGAGCTCCGGGCCGAACTCGGTCTTATTAAAGATTCGCTCAATAGAGCTCCGAATATGGTGCCGGGCCGAACTCGGTCTTATTAAAGATTCACTCAAGAGAGCTCAAAATATGATGCCGAGCCGAGCTCGGTCTAATAGAAGATTCGCTCGAGGTGAGCTCCAAATATGATGCCGAGCCGAGCTCGGTCTTATAGAATATGATGCCGTGCTATTAAGCGGACGGTCTTATTGAATATGATGTCGTGCTATTAACCGGACGGTCTTATGATGTACTGATAAGAAAAGCCCGTCCCGCCACGTTCGGTAGGGGGAGTTCCAAAATAAGATAGCTCGACCCGTCATGTTCGGTAGGGTGAGTTCCAAAATAAGATAGGTCATTTAAGTAGCAAAAACGAAAATAAATTTCAATGAGGGCTCGTATCTAGAGAGCTCGTTTTGAGAGAGCTCGTTGATAGAGAGCTTGTAATAAGAGAGCTCGTTTAGAGAGATCATACTAGAGAGCTTGAGAGCTTAGCTCGGATTTTGGAGCCTGAGAGCTCGTCCATGAGCCCGATCTGCAGAGCTCATGTTAAACTGTCTGTCCTGCAGACTTAGGGGTTGTTTGTTAAACCTATTAAGTACTTATTCTGAAAAAATAAAGATATAATTAATTAAGAGGTATGTGTTAATGTTTTTTCACATCTCTTAATTTGTTCGGTACATCTGAATTCTTCTCCATTTTACCATGTAAGTTTTCAGTGGTCTCCCCACTACTTAACGCTGAAAAGGAAGTCCACTTTCTTGCAGTATCGCAAATTCCACGTTCCCACTCCCACCTGTGCTGTGCCATATCTCCCATTTTATGTATACGTCTACTTTTTGTTATATTTATTTATTTAGCAAATGTGTTAGTTTGCAAACTGAGCTTTATGCTTTATAGAACTCTATTTATGTAAGCACAGTTTTATATATTTATATATATATATATATATATATATATATATATATATATATATATATGTAATATCCCGATCTTTCGAAAAAGGCATTTAAATCTTTTAACGAAAAGTCGGAATATTATATTTATTATCTTTGGATTTAAAAGAAAAGAAAATAAAAGAAATTAAGGAAATTAATGGGTTGGTTTTAATTGGGAATTAACTCCCTTATTTTTTCCATTAAGCAGTATCAGTTTTAGTAAAATAAGGGGACGGTTTATCGAGAGGCGCATCAGAGAGAGAAAAAAAGGGAGAGAAACAAGAAGATACTTTTGATCTTTGAGGCTTAATCGTCGTTCGGTTGCGCAGACTCCTCAAAGGAAAAACATTCTACGGAACGCAAGGGTCGTTTGGATACCAATTTCGTCTGTGAAGGTTAGTCGTTTTGGAGTTATGGTTTACGTGTTTGGACGAGTTTGAAGGTTAAATTCGTTTTGGCTTGAAACCGTCGGGTTAGATCCTTGATATCTCCTCGCTTTCTATTACGTTTTCAGATCGTAGCATACCGTTGGAATCCTCGTGACGAGAGCTTCAGATCGGTACCAGGATCAGCAGACTAGTTCGAGTTTTTAGGCGAGAAAAGGTAAGGAGAAACCCTTACATTTTCAAACTTTTAATATGTGATAGTAGTGTTGATTTCTTGTTGTTTTGGGGACTCAAATTGCGTTAAATTGATGCCCAATTGATGGGTGATGATTTGGTATGGATGGTAGATTATTTCGACATATTTTGGTTGAGAAAGATTGGGTTTTGTTTGAAAACGGATGAATACGATGATGTGCAAAAATCGGTTCGGAAAATTCGCCAGTCGGACGGGCGTCGGTTTTCTCGGGACGGGCGCCCAAACTTGGACGAAGCGTCTGGATACCTCGGACGGGCGCCTCGAGGTGCAAATTTTGATCTGAGATTGAAAAGGATGTCCTGGACGGGCGCCCACTATTTTTGGACGAGCGTCCAGGGCCTTTAGACAGCGCCTGGTCCTTCGACGAAAGGCCCACTGAGCCGGTCTTCCGGCTTGTTCATTTTGGCTTTCGATGAGGATTGTTATCTAAATGAACAAGGATGGATGATTAATCACCTAATATAACACAACTTGCTAGATAAAAGATTAAACACCATGTGGTCTTGGGTAGATCATGAAGATCTATAGCGTGATGCGTGAGCAGGCCGATCAAAGTGAGTGTCCTATCGGCCTCGCAGCCTATAGGCATCGCCGTATGTTCATACTATCGGAACCGGTTATTGTATCCTGAAGATTTCAATACGTTCCGGGTTATTGTATCTGAAGATTTCAATATGTCACGTTCCACCTTGACAAAGATGTTGTAACAAAGATAAGCTAAGTAGTTACTGATTTAGGCATATTGGGAGATGTAACCTTTATGCGTAGAATCGAGTCTGTCTTGCCTTTTAGTTGAAACCTAATAATGTTCAATCTTATATATATTCTAAGCTTAAACGCACTTCTCTTCCTTCTTGAGTATTATATACTTACCCCTTGTGCATTTTCATTGTATGTGCTTTGGGGTGAGAAAGTAACAGATTTGAGTATCACGAGGAGTATGTTCCCGAAGAGGATCTCTGAACATGATATATCATTCTTTGCACTTTTGTTTACATTTGAGATGATGCACAGTTTTATATACTTTGTTCATAGTACTTTGGGATGACGTGTGTTCATCTCTATTTCTTATTTCATAGTATTTCGTTTGGACTTTCGAGGGACTTCAGTTGTATTGATTTGATACACTTTCGACTTTTAGTACCTTTTTCTATTCTAGTAACTTTATGGATATTTATTACCCGAGCATTAATTTCCGCGCGCTTTGATTGTATTGATTGTAGGCTTACATGTATAAATGAATTAAATTTTATTTATATATGTGCCGAACGTCGTATTTCCGGATAAGGGCTCGGTATCCGGGAACGGGGCGTTACAATATATATATACACACGTACGTACAAGGGCTGTTACACCTTATTATAAATATATGGGGCAACCGACCCGTTAAAAAAACTTTCACAATAGAGAAAAAAAAGTTATATATATATACACGTGAAATAGATCTACCAAATTTTATACTATGATCTACTATGAAATATTATAAGTAACAATATAAAAAACTTTGCCCAAATTATATATGACAAAAATTACCATTATAATTATAATGAAGCATGTGTCTTTTTTTTTAATTATATTGATTTCTAAGGATAATCATGTCAAATAAATCATTTTCATATTTCATATATACACGGTTATCAAACAATCTAATTATTTTCAGCACTTAATTTTTCCAGTTACTTAATGCAATAAGACTTCAAATTTCAGATTTCAGATTTCAGATTTAACAAACGGCCCTTTAGAGAGTGTCCTTTGCATCTTTCCGAGGACGATCAGGCATCTAAACGGACTCCAATCGGCACGAAATTTAGAGGGCTTGCTCGTCCCTCCTTATTCTTCAATCTGAACGGTGGAATTCTTGTTCCAACAGTGAAATCTCTGACAAAAAGCCTCCGATCTGACTGCGTTTTTGGTGACTGCTACGTTTTTGGTGATACAGCAGCAACTTTCTCGCAACGATCGGACATGTAAACGGACTCCGATCGGCACGAATTTTGGAGGGTTTGTTCGGCCCTCCTTCTTGTTTAATCTGAACGGTGGAATTCTTGTTCCAACGGTGCACTATGGCAATAAGCCTATGATCTTACTGCGTTTTTGGTGACTGCTGCGTTTTTGGTGATACAACAACTTTCTCGCGACGATCGGACATGTAAACGTACTCCGATCGGCACGAAATTTGGAGGACTTGTTCGTCCCTCCTTCTTCTTCAATCGGAACGGTGGAATTTTCATTTCAACGATTCAATTTCTGGAAATCTACCACCGATCTAACGGCATTTTTGGTGACTGCTGCGCTTTTGGTAATACAACAGCAACTTTCTCGCGACAATCGGATATGTAAACGGACTCCGATCGGCACAAAATTTGGAGAGCTTGTTCGGCCCTCTTTCTTCTTCAATCTGAACGGTGAAATTTTTGTTTCAACGGTTCAATTTCCGGAAATATACCACCGATCTGACTGTATTTTTGGCATGTTTTTGCCATTAACTTGATCATGAACAACCTCGATCCATTACCGATAGAAGGCCCTCCTTCTGGAGTCAATTGACGATGATGGATCTCGTCTATGAATAAATCCAGGCCGTTTAATCTAGGTAATATGAACGAGGGATGGTTTTTTGGGTGTTTTTTAGACTGGGCTTGGGTATCTGATGACGGTCAAATTATACCCGTAAAAGTCATCAACATTGTCCTTAAATCGAGATTAATAATAGATATTTTATATTAAATCACATTTTTATATTGATTATTTAATGTTATGTGATTAATAAGATAAAATTTGGTATTTATCCATTTTTATTATATAATTTGGTATTTATCCATTTTATTTAAATAGGATTTATTTTGGGATAAATATTTATTTTGTCGATTGAGATAATTTTTGGAGGATAAATATAAATGGAAGAATTAAATTACAAGATAAATCCAAGCAAATCCAGATGCATTGAAGATAAAGATCGGATAAGCACGAGAAGAGGAGTAAGGCATGACAAGAGCCGGCGAGCCAATCAAAAGTGTGGCGCCGACTTAGGGGGGACGCACAAGGGGGGCGCATTTTACTTCTGAGATCGGCCGGGAGTTATCTCTTATTATTTTAATATTTTGAAGTATATCTTTTAATTAGCTTGAACCCCTATAAATAGAGGCATACATTACACGCCATACACACCTTAGAAATACAATATTCCAATACTTTTATCAATATAGTTCGTTGTTTTCTTTATTTTATGTTCTTTCATTACGGAGTCGTTAGAATCGCCGGTTAGAGATCGTATCGAGGAGTGGGAATCACGCTCGTCTTCGAGGGTAATGTCTACTCAATTATGCAATCTTTATTCGTAGATCTAATTTATTTCGTGATGGAGTAGTCATTTTGTGTATTGATTTCGTGATGTAGTTAATTAACGAACCCATGTTTATGTAGATCTGAGACGTAAAAGATGTTTCACGAGCAAATATGGTTCAGATCTGAGCTTGTTGTTAGCAAGATCTGTGATGTTCTTGATTTGTCTGTGAACGGCTTCGACTACGTCAGGTTCTGTGCTTTGTAATTTAAACGAGTAATTAAACTTGATCAACTTAATTATTTGTCATCGTAATTTAACATGATACCTAAAAAGTGATTGTTATTTAGGACAGAGATTGAATTGGTGTCTAAGAAGTACGCCTAACCATAGGAATGTTGCTTAGATGAGGTTACGGTTTATACCGGCATCCCTAGTTTCGTAAATGTGTCAGAAGTTATATGAGATGGAGACTAAAAATGTGAAGTCACGTAATGGAGACACGATGATCTAGATGGCCTAACCGGAGCTAGATTTATCTTAGGGGATGACTCCCGTAGTCAGAATAATTAATCTTAAATGTCTTGTTTTGTCTCGTCATCAATCTACATAGCATGGGGGAGTAATTACTACTAGCGTTATCAATACCGTTTGTCAATTATTTATAAAACCTATAAAAAATAGTGTCTTAGTGTCGTTGTGTCTTTTGTTGGTTTTTGTGTTTCTATTGTGTCAATTTTAATTCTACGTTATTTGTTGGTCGTAGAGCGCCTTTAATTTGCTTTTAGTTTAATAAGTCATATTTGGTTTAAGCCGAGTCTCTGTGGGATCGACCTCGACTCTATCTAACTATACTACGATTGAACCTAGTTCTCTTGCTAGTGTGTTATTTAGGTATCGAGTATTTTTATTACTTGGACCGTGCATCAGTATCTTTCCAAGTTGCCTACGTATCCTGTTATGTTTCAGGAATCAAGTCTTCGTAGTTCCTTAGGGGTTGTTTATATAAAGGACGTCTCGTCCGAAGTCTTGTCCTGCAAGGATTCTAATTCTTGATCCCTAATGATAATCTCGTGTGTATCCCTATAATTTAGAGATAATTATGGATAGGTTAAATATTAGAATCAGAGTCTTAATTGGTAAAGGATCCTTAGGATCTTCCCATCATTATCTTATAAGCACATGGGCTAATCTTCATATAAGGAGGCTCTGGCCGACCTGCGTCAAGCCCCCTAGGCCGTCTCGGCCCGAAGTGCACTGACCCAGCTCCGTTGCGACCTAACCGACCTGCGATGGTTTGGGGAGTGTGACCAATCCTCCACCTAGGGTTCAGATCTGCCTTTAGGCATGAAATGGGGCTCCTGGCCCTTAATTTTATAGTTTTTATGTCTTCATTTAATGGTTAACCAATATAAAGATGACACGTGGCGAGGGCTAGTCCGACCCTCGTCACCTGTCAAAAGCCTTCAGTTTCATAAATGACCTTGAAAACCCAGAACCCAGAACCCAGAACCCAAAACCTAACTATACTTGTTAATATATAAAATGTGGATAAAATGGGTGTTGGATGCAAGTAGGATGTGCCCACCCATCTGATATCACATTCAGATGAACAAGGTCACATTCAGTAGAGTCAGGTGAGCTTAGATGATTCAGCAGAGCTTCATGATCAGATGAGCTACACATTAAGCTGAGTTGAATCAAAATGAAGATTGGTTAGCTGAGTTATTAGTCGACTTAGTTTGTTAATTTGTTGTAAGCAACTGATACATAGACGTTGAGGGTATGATCTATAAATACCTCTCAACACCCCATATGTAAATTAGCTTGATTACTTTTTTTGAATAATAAGAATTCCGCATTTTATTTAGCTTTATGTCTTCAATTTCATAAGCTTTGACATTGTATCATAGATTTGCTTGCTCAATTTGTGCTAACTCTGATGTTTAGCATAAAAAACTTGAGAATATTCTTCAAGATTCCTGTTAATTTCATAGAAACTTGAGAGTTTTCTATGGCTTTTCTTTGTTCTGAAGATAGAATCCAGTTCTAGATCAATTTTTGATCATTTTTCCTTCTTTTTTGAGTATTTTATGGAATTTTTCGAGTTCTTGTAGCCATGGCAGCCAAGAAACAAGAGCTAACACCTTCCAATCCTTTTTATCTTCATCCTAATGTGAATCATTCATTTGTTTTAGTTCAGCCATTGATCACAGGCAACAATTATCATCCATGGAAGATGTCAATGGAGATGGTGTTGATGACCAAGAACAAGTATGGGTTTGTTGATGGACCAATGAAGAAACCAGAGGTGAATTCTGCTGAATTTCAAGTCTGGAGGCAATGTGACACAATGGTCAGGACTTGGATACTTAATTCTGTGGAGAACATTATTCTCAAAGTTAATGTATTTCAAAAGTGCTCAAGATGTCCGGAAGAATCTTGCTGATAGATTTGCAAGTGTTGATGCTTTTAGTTTTAGGCTTTCTGATATTCTTGAAGAAATGCATTCATTGAAGCAGGGTGTTGATTCTGTGAATCAGTAATTCACCAACTGATACATAGACATTAAGGGTATGGTCTATAAATACCTCTCAACACCGCCTTTGTATATTACCTTGATTACTTTTTCTGAATAATAAGAATTCCGCATTTTATTTAGCTTTATGTCTTCAATTTCATAAGCATTAATCCTACCACACCTACCCTACGGATCTCTCCACCGCACCATACTCCATCCAAAACCTACCTCACCGTAAATTCACCACCCGGCCTACCTAACCCTACCCCGCTCTACACACCACCCTACTCTATCATTGTATCATACCCTACCCTATCAACATACCCTATCATACCTAACTTTACCTCACCACACCCTACCCTGCCACGCATTTTGTCACCCTAACCCTACCTCAACAACAATCTTTCCATGCTACACCATACTAAGTCACACACCCACCGCCACCCTACCACAGTCTACCTTACCTGGCTACCCCACCAACCACTTATATATCTACCACTCACTTACATATCACCCCATCGCACCCTACCTCTCACCCACCTTACCATACCATACACTACATTACCACCCCAACCTACCTCACTACTCACCTACCCAACCTTATCACACCCTAACCCTACCTCACCCTTACTATATACACCACCTCACACTACCCTACTTTACGATATACCTTAATCTACCATATGCGACATACCTTACCACACCAACCAACCCTGTCCCTACCCACCCGTCTGCCCTACCTTACCTTACCTTATCTTACCCTACCCTATTGTACCATATGTCATTCTCTACCATACTCAGCTTAACCCACATCACCCACCTAACCACACCTACCAACACCATCACGCACATCTACCTAACACCCACCCTACTCTACCACACATTTTTTGGGTCCGTTTTTATCTTATTCCATCAATTTCCGGAGGAATGACAATAGATATTATTCATTCAATTAAAGTAAAATTTTATTCCATTCAATTGTTTAGCGCGAGACTGCCTTACGCTCTTATCGTCCTTTGTTTCATCATCTTTTTCTTTTGTCAAGCGCCTGACTCAGTAATTTTCCGCGTTTGTTGTTGGCTGACATGGACTAGGTCTCACCTGGTCGCATCTTGTGTGTGGGCGTTTTCTCCTCATGATGTAATCTCCGCCGCTATTGCGGATTTGGCTTAATAAAATTTCATTTTCCTTCAAAAAAAATTAATTATAATCATATCAAACATCGGAATGGAACGGAAAATAGAAACAAAGATATCATTGTACATAACTCTTTCAAACTATCTCTCTCTTCAACCCTAAGCTAACCCACCTTTTTACCTACAAAAGAAAACCAATCTACAAAATTAAGCACTTGGGCCAAACAAGCTACACGTAGAAAAATTATGTCAGTGATGGCGTTGCATCTAAAATTCCTCGCGCATAAATAAGAACAGACTTAACATATTTTTCAAACTCCGTACATAAAATCCCAGAGATCCATAATATAAACTACTTGTTAAATAGTCTTGATGATCATTCTATTCCGTATCTGCAGAGGTGATTGTTGAGCCTCTAGTCTCAAGGCCCTTTACCACTACGTTCCTGAAGCTTCCGTTCCTGGAGGCAGAACTAGAGTCTTCGGGACGAGGCTCGGTTTTTCCTTTAGTTGTTAATGACATCTAGATGCTCCTTAATCTGATGGATGTTTAAATCTTCTACAGTTGGATCTTTATATTTGGGGCCTCCTGCAAGAACCCTATATTTTGGGTCCATGACAGAAACCTGATAAAGAGTGAAGTTAGAAAGGATAATAGACTATGCAAAACAGAGTATTTTGAATTCGAAACCTAGTAAGCCCTAATTAATTGAATGTTCAAAAACATACATGTGCACCAATTCTTAGGACTGCAATAGAATATGTAACCGAGTAAGCTCTGTTTAATTAAATGATCTTCATAAATATACATGTGCACTTCTCAGAATTGTAACCTCATTGAAAATTTGTTCATTAATTGCTTGTGCTCATGTGCTACTTTTGCTTCCCATTACCATGATATGCAACAAGAGTCGTAGAAAAATGTAAGCTAAAGTGTGACATATACCGGTAAATAGCGTTCTTTCGTAGCAGCATATAAAAATAAAAATAAAAATAAAAAATTGATTATAAAAAGTGGTGTGGTTTTAGTACATTTTGATCAGGTAGATGAAATGATTAAAAATGAGGCAGAATGAATAGTCTTTCATGAAACACTACCTGAATCTCATCCGTTTCGAACTTCTTTTGGAACAAATGCTGAAAGGCAGAAATCGCTGTCTGCCAAAACAACAACATTACAACAACATCTATAATAAGTATAAAGCAGGTGTAATCTATTCTCGTTTTTATTCTAATAACTTGGTCATGTTTCAACATACTCTTCAAATCACTCAAATGCTCATTATTCTAGTTACTATAAATACCTATTGTGTCCTCCTTTTTAGCTAATGATCAAACAATATTACTGTTTTCCATTCAATATAATTCAAATCTTCGGAAATATATATATATATATATATATATATATATATAGAGAGAGAGAGAGAGAGAGAGAGAGAGTTTGCGTGTGTGTGCGCGCATTTTTCATAAGTAAAAATAAACACAAATTAACTATCCACCTTCGGGAATATTCTGGGTCTGTAGAACACAACCAATATGTTTTATATTCCACAATCTTCAGGGATTCTAAAGCTATTGAGACCTTTGAGAACTCGAACACGCACACAAAATACATCTAGGTTGATTCCATTTACCTGTATAGTTTCACTAACGGTGAAAATTGTGTCGCTGTTCATTTTCTCCCGTAAGAACTCGATAGCCATTATTTTACCATTCTCAACACATGAGGCCTGTTGAGAGTACCGACATTACCGGTGAGCGCAAAACATCATGTCTAAACAAATAAACAAACAAACAGAAGCACCATAACAAGAGAATAATGGTTCGCTACTGCTGGACACCCAATATTCTCTCCAGAAAGCAAAAAATGCAACACATATCCATAGTAACTCTATATACGAAAAAAAGAGAAAGAAGGCATCCAAAAATATGAACAGCTGTTGAGTACCGCATGATGAGTGTCTGGAATCACAGAAACTGCATGAAGCAAAAGCAAAAATGAGCGCAAGAGGCTGGTAGATATGCTACATGTCAAATAAAAAGGGTCTAATGAACATACCAACACCGAAAGGTTTCTTAACCCTCTGGTGAAACCTTTGAGGTAGTTTATCAGACCGGCCTGCAAAATCTGCTCGCAAAAGGCATTAACCATTCACCAAAACGTTCAAGGGAGGAATATCTAGAAATTGCTAGTAAGATCTCCAAAGAAAATAAAGTTTATGTTTTGAGTAAAGGACTACAATAAACACATCAATTATGTTTCAAAACAAAAATGGAAAGCAACTATTAAGTATTAGTGAATAGAGCATACTGGCTAGACATCAAACTAGGTTATTACAACAAAAACTCAAGTGAATGCTAATGAATCAAACACACCTTCTATTTCAGCAATTAGACTTTTCCTGAAACCGAAGAAAACATTTGACCAACGCACTAAGCGACCACGCAAACGTGTCACGTCCTGTTCATATTATGAATCATACGAGTGATACTTGACTACTCTCCTGCCATTAAATTTATAAAAGATCACTTAAGGAGCAAAGAGAAAGCTCACGAACCAGATCTCCACTTTTGGTTACCACACATATCGAGTCTGCTCCGTGCACACCAACCCACATGGTTCCAGATGATTCGTCTGTATCTCAAGAAAACATTGTTATCAAACAATATGCACATGTATATGAGCGTGTGTGTGTCTACATATATATATACACACACACTCTGTAGAAATGAGCAAGAAATAGAGAAAGAAAGGTAAACTCTTATTGCAGAACATTATCGAGTGAGATTAGTGTTCTTGATTTATATAGAAAACACTTACAACGGCTATATCAACTAGCAACGGCTAGTAACAGTAAAAACAATGAAAACATGGTCACAATGGTCCAGGGAGCACACTGGCCTAATTACAGGGATAAGGACTAATCTAAGAACAATTAAGCACAAGAAAAACAACATATTTCAACATATATGTATATATACACACACACACGAGGGACTTTAAAAGGCACAAAACACAACTTAGTGTGTCATCTCTTACCAAGGAGATACGCTGAAAATCGACTTTCAAAAATCAAGTTTTGAAAAGTTGGTCATATGTTTATATTTAACTTTTGAGAAATCTATTATGCGTACTCAACTGAAGTCACTTTTAAGCATGGTTCACATATGGTGTCAAAGTTGGTTTATGGAACAATATCAAAGCAATGAAGTGCTTACCTTGCCATGAAAAAGAATCCCCGTGCCAGATGCAACTTTTTTGTTCTATCATGCCAGAGATTGAAAAGTCAGAAGACGACGTAAAATGAAAGTACTTTGCTCAAAAAAAAAAATCCACATAGCAAAAGGATTTTTAAGTGTCAACCTTTGCTAATGCATCCATCTATAACACTGCCATAGGTGTAATCCTTCCGGAAATTTTCAGCAGCATTTTTGCGACCCCTTCTACGTATCTTGTCTGATTAAAAATAGGAATAAAGTAATATAAAAATTAATCGACCTTAAACCAAGATTGAACTTGTCTTAGAGTAAAAAGTTGTTAAGGTAGATAAAGTAAATAAGTGGTTCTACCGATATCAGAGCAAAGGGAGCACGCATTTGCGCCGAACAGATGAGGATTCTGTCTCAAACACTCTAATAATTCAAAACAACAGAAATCAGTGGGGAAAAAAACTAAATACAGTATATAAAGTTTAATGTGGTTTGACGGAGCAGTAAAATTACCAAACGGCCTACGGCTTACGCATAGATGAGGATCTGCCATACCTGATTAAAATAAAATAAAAAAGAATCTTCAGATTTATTGCTTAAATTGACGGAAAAATGATATCTGTTAACACAAAACGCATATCTCATTACTAACTTAGTGTAGGCCGACGATCGGGAGTGGGTTGAAGAAAATATATGGGCTTACCCTTTTTGACGCCGGCCTGGGATGGAGGTAGTGATATGCCGTGGCCGGCGGTTGGTGGTGCAGAACTATTGTTGTCCTCCGCCTGTGTCTTCAATGTCCTGTGTGTAGTTCGTTCCATGGAGAGATGGAGGGAGGTGCCTTGGTGACTAAGTTATGGCAGCTACGAATCGCCTTAGACGTAAAAGTTGAACCGGTAAAGGAGGAGATTATTATGTGGTGTCTTTACACGGTGCGGAGACACCGTGTGGCAGCCCCCACACCACACAGTTTTATTATGTATTTAAATTTTGCGGTTCTAATCGTTTCACCGATCACTTCACCCTTAAATTCACTCACCACACAATAACTTCCCGATAAAGAGGCGCCGCACGATGTGAGAGTTGGGTAGGCAGAGGATATAAAAGGGGCAGCTGGTAATGCTAGGGGAAAATAGTACCCGGGCTACAACTCTGTAATTATTTAGAAAATTTAAAAGGCTACTGGTATTGCCGAGCCTATAAAATTAGGGTTACAAAGACACCACATTTTTACTTTTGTCATTCATTATTTGATTAATTTTTTTTTAAGCACAACCAACCACGATTTTACTAAACAAACCACATAAAATTAAAACTATGATATAACTACGATTTAGTCCATTGACTTTTTATAACTCTAAAACGCTCACTTTTATTTATAAAAAGGCAGATGGTATGTCCAGAGATAAAATATTAAACAGAATTAGGATAATGACACAGTTTAAAATAATTTAATGGAGAATTAGGGATAAGGGTCTATCTATTTGATAATGTCGAAATTATTTCGGGTGTTCAGCGGTGGATTTGTGATAGATATCTAGCTACAAAGATGATGTAATTGTGGTGGCTCACGGTGGAGCTGTGAGAGAATGTGGTGGTGAGTGTGGTGGTGTAATATAAGTAAAGAGAGAGCAATCAATTGGACAGAGTTTTGCCTTGTTTCATATATATTCAGCTTGGTTTACAATTTGTACATGGAGCCCTATTTATAGGGTGAGAACCGACTAAATTCAACATAATTACAACTAAGGACACAAGACAACCAAATCCATGAGAGATCCTTTTCCCACATTATTAGAGAGTAGAGGCGGCGCGCGCAACCAGCCGATTGAAGACATACAACGCAAGCCCTCGGGCCGCGACAGGATGATGGCGGTGCGGATCCGAGGGCTTGCGTTGTATGTCTTCAATCGGTGGTTCCGTCGCCGGTCTCTACTCTCCTACAATGTGAAGGGGATGGATCTCTCTGGCGGATCCGTCCCTCTTATGTTTGGGCAAGTTGGACATCTTTCTATCTTACTCATCATAGGCTCGCCTTGGAGGCCCTTCATAGGTATAGGAATATGCCTTGTAGGTAGGCCTTGCGGCGCGTTGGATTTCCGGCCCCCGTTCGTACATTCCTTGAGGATCCCTCCGGGTCTGTATGCGGGTTTATGGACCGGATGGCGGAGCCGGCCTATCAATGGCCCCCTACTCCGTACCCGTGACATCTCGAGGTGTCGGGTATGGAGTAAGTCCCCTTTTTACACGGTGTCTTCTAAGCTCGTCGTTGATCGCGTGAGGTGATCATCCTGAGTTCTGGGGATCACATATTCGAGCGGAGTGCATGATCTCCATGAGGTGGATTTAATGGGCGAATAGTCTTAGCCGTTTGAAGTCGTTTTGTGTAAATAGCCTTGACTTCATGTGATTTGGCATTTTGGAATCTTTGGTTCCTGGCAGATTTGAAGCTATAGTTGGGCGGACAGCCTTAGCTTCATGAGGTGGCTTTAATGGGTGGATAGCCTTAGCCGATTTGAAATCGTTTTGGGCGGATAACCTTGACTTCATGTAATTTGGCGTTTCAGAATCTTTGGTTCCTGGCCGATTTGAAGCTATAGTTGGGCGGACATCCTTAGCTTCATGAGGTGGCTTTAATGGGCGGATAGCCTTAGCCGATTCGACGTTATAATTGGGAGGATAGCCTTAACTTCGTATGATTTGGCTTATTTGGGCTCTTAGCCTCTAGCCGATTCGAAGTTATGATTGGGCGGATAGCCTTAACTTCATATGATTTGGCTTGTTTGGGCTTTTAGCCTCTATCCAATTCAAAGTTATGATTGGGCGGATAGCCTTAACTTCGCATGATTTGACATTTCAGGATCTTTTGTCCCTAGCCGTTTTCGAGGTCCTTCGAGTCACAGGGTCGACCCATCTATATCGTGTGGTCCTATAGATACGCGGACCGGAGCACATTTGTCAACTCAACTGCCTTCAACGGACTCGCCGCGTTGTCCTTAAATGATTTGACAGCTGACACGACATGATTCGTTTTCCTATTGGCTGGGATGTCTAAGGTACTGTGTCAAGACGACACTGATCCCGTTTTTCGTGCCTTAATGATGACAGTTTTGAAATCAGAAATTTGGGTTTCGCTATTGATCTCATCCGTTAGATCTGTTGGTCCTTGAAAGGCTAACACAAGATTTAGGGGGGTGAATAAACTTGTCCCAAAAAACCTAACTGAAAACTGAATCTTGTGCAGATTGAGTTCAGCTTTAAACTTGTGTGGATTTAAGCTAACTTAGCCGAGTATAAGTCAGAACTGACTTATCCTTAACTGAGTTACGGCAGCGGATAAAGTTAAGCCTTTAAGTAAAACTTGAGTTTATCAGTTCGTCTAAATATAATACAGTGTAATGCTGTGCTAACTCAGTTTTTTATGTTTGATGAGTCTGTGATCAGGTGCAATATAATCTTAGATGCAGTAAATAAATGCATAAAGTAAGTAAGTAAATTGCACCTGTTAGATGAAATCGAATGTTAGAACTTGAGTTCTTGTATCCGTTAGTGGTCCAGCTTGTCCTGATATATGTTAATGTCCTTTCTGACCTTTCTGATATCAGATTGAGCATTGCAATTACAACAGGTCCAACCAGTTCCTCATCACTATCAGTTTCCTCATCATCAACTTCAGCACTCAGGGTTTGTCCCCCTTGAGTGTCATCTTCTAATAGTGATGGAACAATGTCTTGTAATTCCTTTGCCGATTCTTGAACAGGTATGTCTTCAGCAACATGTTCTACTTCAGCAACGACTTGTTTGGTGGGGGTTTCCTCAGTTCTGGATTTCTTTGCTTGACTTTCAGCAACTGAGGTAGCTGATTTCGTTGGTGAAGCCTCCAAAACTTTTTCAGCTAAAGCCACAATACTTCCTTTTTCCAACTCTTCCAGTTTTCTTTTCTTTTCTCTTAATTTTTCAAAGTCTTCCAGTGCTTCCCCAGATGTCATTTTCTTCTTAGATGATATTTTTCTCTTCTTCTTAGGTTCAGCTTCAGAACCTTCAGTTTTTCTCTTCTTGGATTTTTCTTCTTTGGCTGCATTCTTGCCATCAATAATTGCAGTTTCTTTTCTCCTTGCGATACCAAAATGATCAATAATTCTTTGAGCTAAGAGAGCAAGAGTCTTCTTGAGATAGAATCTTCCTTTCTTCTCTGCATTTTTCTTCCTGGGCACATCAGAAGATTGTGCTACCATCTGATCAAAAATATATATCTTCCAATTGAAATCTTCTCTGAACCAAATTACATAAAGCAGGTCTAGTTTTGTGCCAGAGAGATTACTGAAGTTGCCTGCGTTTCCAATTATGCAATTTGCTAGCATCTTGGTTAAGAAGTTGAATTCTGGCTTGAGCAGCCCTGTTGATCCAGACAATGATACATTTGATTCTCCAGAGATTGCAATATCTTTCCAAAGTTTCTCTCTCTGTTCTTTTGATATTTTGAGAACAGAAGTATGTCTAGATTTCTCAAAACCAAATATATCCGCAACAAGGGTCTTTGTAACCTTAATCTCCTTTCCATTGACTCGAGTGATAGAAGTGATTACATCATTCTCTATGGTTTTGTTTCCGAACTCATAGAAGTCGCCAATGTCGTCCTGACATACGTTCTTCAGATTGATGTTGAACACTTGCTCCAACCCTTTAATTTTCTGATTTTATCTGCAATTTCTTTGGCTAAAGTTTGATATGTGTATCATGCAACAAATTGATCGAGTGAGATGATCATTCCGGGTTCAACTCGGGTAAAAGACATGATTTCTTGAAGGTTGAATGGAATTAGATTTAATAGAGGAATTATACAGAAACTGAGTGTAAAGAAATTTTGTGGAGAAGGGAGAGGTATTTGTAGGTGATGGAAGAGGCAGTTAGAAGTTTCGGATGGGTCTTTAAGACGTCTTGTCATTAATTACTTTTCGCGTTGAGATTGTGAGAAAGAGGGTGAGTGGAGAGGATGAACGGTTAAGATTGATGTAGGTCAAATCTTTTCTGTCAAACGTAGCTTGTATCAGTAAATACGGTAGATGCGGTGTATTTCTAGCTATAAAGGTCTGGCTTGATTAAATCCAAAATTTGAATCAGCTGACTTTTTAGTCAGTTTCAAGATTCAGTTAACTTCCTCCTGCAAAACAAATTAACAAGTCTTTGGTACCCATATCTGTTTGGGTCCTTTTTGATTAGTTTTTGTATTTTGTAAGTCTTAGATGACTTATCAGTTTTATCCTTATACCTTTCTTGATGTTTTGACTGAGTATGGTCAGTTTTCACAAAATTCTGCCCTTTTTGACTCAAACTTCTTTTTATTGAGGATTTTGTGAAACTGAGTAATCATAGGTCCATTCCAGTCTTCATCAGTGGGAAAAAGTCTTCATTTCCCCCTGAATTTGGTATTCCATAAATGATTTTCATTCCTTGATGGATGAGAATTGAATGTTCTTTTAACTGATCTCTGATCAGTTTTGCCTTTTTCAGCCTTCTGAGTTTTTCTATAGAATCTGTCAGTTTGTGGATTGCCACTAACTGATTTTACAGTTTTGTCAGTTTTAGGTCGAGGCTGTGATGAGTAATTGTCATTTCTATCAGTTCTGTCAGTTTTTTGAGTTCTTGAATTTTGTGCAGCTACAAACTTAGGTGCAACTGTACTAGGTATGAACTTAGAATTTTGCTGACTGTCAAACCCTAAACTGGTTTTGTCTCCAAAAGGTTTACCTAGTTTTAATTGAATACTCGGAATTGGGTCAACTTATGATTCTGTTATATTTAGCACTTCTGTTAGTTCATCAGTTGTGCAATTCTCCTAGATTCTATTGTTAGCCTTGAAAAGATTAATCTCACCATTCAATCTTAGAACTTCATATTTCAACAAATCTTTTTCCTTTTTAACATTCTCATAATTCTTTTGAATTTCCTCTAAATCCTTTATGAGTACGTCCAAGTCTTTGTTGAAATCTTCATTTTGATGATTGTTCATGGTAGTGTGACAGTTGGATGTAGAAGCACTTACCTCATGATGTTTGATAGATAAATTTTCAGTTCTAGCTTCTTCATCTTCTATTATCTGCTTTCCTTTATATAATCCAGCATTGTTGCTTGTTAGGTCAGTCCCAAAGAATATGATTTCTTCATCACTTTCACCATGATCATTTCCTCCAAAGCTTATGGGTAAAATTTCAACATTATCTTCATTGTTTGTAATGAGTGGATCTTCAATGAATGTTTCAATCAACCGTTCTTGAGTATCAGCCACCAGAGCCTGAAATTTACTTTTGTATTCATCAAATCTCAAAAAGGAACAACTGAGCATGTTTTTAAAATGATTATGTGATTCCATGATGCAATAACTGAAGGAACTCAGACGGAGATCTCTTCAAGGTAGAAGATTTGCTTCGATACCAATTGTTGGTATCGGAAATATCTGATTCTCAGTTATCTCGAGCAAACAACTTGATATAGAGATTCAACTACGGATCTCTTCGGAATAGAAGCACTGCTCCGATACCAATTGTTGGTCCCTTGGAAAGGCTAACACAAGTTTAGAAGGGGGGGTGAATAAACTTGTCCCAAAAAACTTAACTGAAAACTGAATCTTGTGCAGATTGAGTTCAGCTTTAAACTTGTGTGAAGTTAAGCTAACTTAGCTGAGTATAAGTCAGAACTGGCTTATCCTTAATTGAGTTAACCAGCAGGGGATAAAGTTAAGCCTTTAAATAAAACTTGAGTTTATCAATTCGTCTAAATATAATGCAGTGTAATGATGTGCTGACTCCGTTTTTTATGTTTACTGAGTCTGTGATCAGGTTCAATATAATCTTAGATGCAGTAAATAAATGCATAAAGTAAGTAAGTAAATAAGACAGAGATTATAGAGGTTCCATGTGGTGTAATCCTGTTAGTTCTCTCTTCTCCTGTGATGTAGGAGGCCAAATCCACTGTGTTCTTGAGGTTTACAATTACAAGACACAAAGCAAATTCTAAATTCTTGATTGTTCTTCACTAATCCTTAGCTTCACAATCTCCCAGCTTCAGTCTTCAACAGGTAGAATTGCTGTTTGAACTAAGCTTCCTACACTGGTCCTTATAAGGTAGAATTGCCTCTTCACCAGCTCTACACAAACACAGTCTTCCTGACTGCACTAAACTGTCCATCACACCTTCTTGGTGTTTCATAGTCTGAACCTTTGATAAAATCAAAGTTGAGACTTGAATCAATAACTATGATTCAAATTGTGTTTCGAGCTTCTTCTTCTAGATATAAAATATACTCAGGCTCGTTGTTTCTCTTCCAGTGTTGTTCTTGATTTTCCTTTGAACGCTTGTGAACACTTGAAGATTTCTTGATCTTGCAATAACGCACTTAGCAGGAATTCTCTTGTTTTACTTTACCCTTTTAGATAATCTTTCTTGAGTAGATTGAATCTTAGAATTCCACTCTTCTAATTGTGATAGAAGTAACCTATTTATAGGGGTTTTACCAACGGTTAAATGAAATCGAACGTTAGAACTTGAATTCTTGTATCCGTTAGTGGTTCTACTTGTCTTGATATATGTCAGTGTCCTTTCTGACATTTCTGTGCGTTCAATAAAGTTGTTATCTTTATAACGGTCAGATTTTCTTTTAGCTTTCCTTGACCTCAGCATGAAAGCTTGTCTTAGTCAGTTTTCAGCTCAAGAGCATTAACTGATTTTTTACTCTACTTCAAAAACTCAGTACTCCATTTCTCATCTGATTATTATTGACTTAATCAGAGTACACCATAACTCATAACTCAGCTAAGATATCATTGTCTTTATGATACTTAGTCCTCCTGTCAAGATCCATAAAGTCATTTCAGGTCGTCACATACTTCCCTGAATTCTAGCTTTACAGTCTCGACTTAAGTCTTCAAAACTGAGTTTGAACCCTTAGTTCTTCAATCTTCAATAACTGAGTCTGAACCCTCAGCTCTTCAGTTCTAGATAAGTCAACCGAGTCTGTGTCCCTCAGTGAACTTACTTCTTCAGTTCTTCAGTGGGTGTGCTCTTAGTCAGTTCTCAAAGCTGATTAATCTTAGGCTATGAACTCAGCTCAACAAATTAGTTTCTCATTTTCTCAGTTCTTATCCTAGATCTATTACAGTTCTTGTCTAATTAAATTATACAAATATCAGACTCTATTAAATCCTATACATTGATTTCTAGACAACTTGCTTCTTTGCACTATAACATTTAGTTATGACACTTCATCAACGGGGTTAAATATATCAACTTAAAATAACTGATGAATCATCATCAAAACATAAATTTTATTTCCAACAAGATCGTCGTTATCATGGCCGTCGGATCTGTACCTCCATGCTTATATAAAGGGGAGCGGATCCTAGACCTAAACATTTTCTGGATTTTCAACTTCTTTGGCAATCGGCTATCGACAGTTTCTAGTGGAGTTTCTCCGGCGAGGCGATTTTCCGGCAAAGTTTTGAAGGTTTTGGCTCATTCTTCTCCATTTTCTCCGTACCTCCTATCGATTATTAGGTAAATCTGCTCCCTTTTTTCTTGATTTCTTATGCCTGCATAGATTGTTTCGTATGTTCTTTTATTGCCTTTTGAAAACTTGGTACGCTTGGGTTTCTTCTGTGATTGAATTTATGGATATCTTCGTCACTTTCGTCCTTGTTCTTAAGATTTTCTAGAATTCGGTCGTCTCTCCCTGCTCTTGTGGCCATTGATTTTGCCCCTGTATTGTAATTACCTGGTTTCAGACGTTCTTTTGGTATCTTTGCCCCCAATTTTTGGGGATTTCATGCATCTGAATATGAAACAGAAAGGCGGGGTGTTGAGATGAAGCGGTTCGTCTTGGCCTGACTTCGATTGTCCTAGGTAATGGCTTATCCGCCTCGTCCTTTTTGTTTTGCAGGATGTCTCAAAGTGGCGATAACGAAAATGATGATGTCCGCGGTTATGCCTCGGGGAATGATGAAGAGGCGAGTTCTAGCCGCACGGCCAGTGTTAAGAGAAGATGATTCTGGTGTGGCCCGAACTGTCACAAGGTGGATGCCGTAAAGCTACTGTTCGCATGGTGATTACGGAGCGGACATGATCCCTTGGGAGGATCACTCTTAGAGGCCTTAAGGATGCTGCTAGCTCGGGGTTCCACACGAAAGATCGCTACCGGTAAAGGCGGCGACGAGGAAGAGGTGAGGAGGAACAAAACTCCAAGGCCTAACAACCTTGAGGCCACGGAGGAAGAAAGGTCGATGGCCGCTATGGATAAGGAGATTGAGAGCCAACGGCCTGAGGTTCGTAAAGGTCTTGTCGCCTCAGGGACCTTTGCCAACTATAATCTTTCCCCGGATTATCTTTTTGCAAGCTTTGGTGTCAGCGTGACCGCTGGCGCCGATCAACCGAGAGAGAGCCCAAAGTCAAGCGATCTTGCTGCTGATGTCGACCGGGCCGGACAACGTTTGGAGACAGATGGCCTTGTATTGTTTTATGACCATTTTGTGGCGGGGATGCGTCCACCTTTCGATCCCTTCTTTGTTAAGGTTATTGATGTGGCCAAACCGAGGTGTCCAATCTAACCGGCAGTGTACCGGGTCGACTGTAGTCTAGTTTGGCGAGTCAAGGTCGTCTCCTCGGGGACTGTGCACTCCAATTGAGGACACACACTAAAAAGTCTATATTAATTCGATCTAGGTCGCAAATTGGTGAAAGGTTAATCGATTGCATAAATAAAATGCTGAATTAACAATGATAGGAAACTATAAAAGAAGCTAACCAAGATAATGCGTAGACTAGCTATCCTCTTGCAATGCCATGGGAACGACTTCCTACCTACCTACCATTCGTGTTTGAAAGTGTGAAGCGGTGCATTCCTAAACAAGAAATTCCCCCTCATACGAGTGAATGAAATTGCTCTTTACCTCCTCCTTGGTCTAGGTGCCCTAAACCTAATGTTCGGTATGCTACGCCCGTGAATGCAATGGCAAAGCCAACTATCCCCGGATAAGAAATCGAATGCCTCGAAGAGGTCGATTTTACCTTCCGGTTCACCTACCCTCTTCCCACAATTAACATCTCCGTTCGGTATCTGTTAAACGTGTAAAATGCTAACACTAGGCAATTACTCCAATGTCAAAAAACAATGCAAACAAGTAGGCAAAGCTTCACAACAATCAAAACTAACAACATAAACAATCATTCCCAATCAATCACAAGAGGATGAACTACTACTACAACATAATCTTGGCTAGAAAAACCTAGCCACTCATAACTACAAACATTAACATAACAAAGCAAACATGCATAATCATAAGAGTACTTGAATCAAAGTAAAGATTAAGAGTTACCAATCAAAAGCAAAACTCGAAATTGGTATCTTCATCCAAGCTCCAAAACCTTCAATGGAGTTACAAACTTATGTCTTCAAACTCCAACCAAAAGTGATAGAAATTAAACTAGGATTCTTAATAGTTAAAATGATAGTCAAGAGCAAGTTTCTACAAGAATTTGGCTATAAGAGCCTGGGGTGGGTTTTTTTGCCTGCAAGATGGATGATATGTTGAAGAAGATGTATCTATTTGATAATCATGTGAATGGAAGAATAAAAGAGATTAAACTTTTCTGACTCTGCACTCTTGACTCGCGTCATCCCATCTTGGCGCACGTCATTCACAAGCTTGCACAGATGGCACAGGTCATTGCTTCTTGGCGCGCGCCACGTCCAATTGTGGTGACTGACTAAATGACATCTGCATTAATTGCTCAACCACTCTATGACGCGGGTCATTATGACATGGCGCAGGTCATCAATATAAAAAATCACAAAATCATCATTTTATTCTCCCAGCTGGCTTGGATTGACCCTCTAATGTGTGTCAAACAATCTTTAAAGCTAAAATCCTTGCCACGGCACAAAATCATCACAAAAGAATCAAAAGCCATCCTAAGGTCAGAATCCACTCCCCACCGTGATATCTGTGCTACAAAAATAGACACAAAGATACCATGTGTAAATCTGATAATAAAATCGGCTAATAACTAATATAATATAGCTAGAAACATGGTTTTTCTACAAAATCCATTTACACAAAATATGGTTCCCATCATCATTCAAATTACTCAAGTTGATGTCAAAATATCGCTAATTGCATTAGAAAATGGGGCAAATCATCAGAAATTATATCATCAGGTTGACTTACATCAACCACTCCCCACTTAGCGTTTGCTCGTCCTCGAGCAACTAGAGCGATAAGGTTATCTAGAAACACAAAAATACGATCATGCAACCTCAAGAATTGAGAATCCAATTAGACGACGCAACCTATCAAAATCATAAGGACATGTTCTCCACGATCTAAGGAAGTAGTGGAGTGTGTGAGTGAATATTCGTCGAGCTTGTTATCAACTAACAATCATGAATTCCTGCAAACCTTACTCAAAACATGCAACCAAAAGTTTAGGAATGAGATCAATCTCCACTAATGAGGCACTCGGAATCAAGGAACTAGGTCAGGTAGTTTACAAGTCGGCTTGTAATGTTTAGGCTAGGGTAGTGGCTAACCGAAAGGAAATAAAAGGATACTCAAAAGAATAAGGCAAGATAGCAAGAATCTTCACCTTCTCCTTCGTGACACCAAATATCCACATTAATCACTTCCCACCTTCACATCACAAAAGATCATACACTTTGCTTCAAAATTGCCTTCAATGACTCATTATTTAAAGATGTATTTACAATTTGCAATATATACAAAATAAAAGAGACTGTTTTTTTTTCAAAAGTTACCAATGGTTTCCAAACCGCCTTCACAAGATGCCCTCTCAACCTACTAGCATTTCCATCTAACTCTTAATCCCAACCACCGCTTTCACAAATACTAGACTCTTGCTATGCTTGCGGGAGGCCAACGGAATGTAGACCAAAATTTTGGGTAAGGGTCGGATTAATATGAGGCTAAATACGAACGGCTAGTACGAGTGGGGTCTCACCACTCTACAAGGCTAAGACGGGGACAAAAAGGGAAATTCACGTTCAGGTAGGCCATTTGGCTATGGTTGAATCAAAGTAATGCCAAAAATCGTCATCCCTATTCCGATTCCAAACACCTGTTATTTCGTCTCAAATGAATAACATTGCTAAATTCAAGTTGCAAACTGGAGTATGCATGCACAAATTCATGAAAAGTTGTTTGTTAACATAGAATTCAGAATATACGTGTACAAAGAATCACACTACCTACAAAGATTAGTAAATAACATGCACCTATGTTTCGTCAAAATTACTCGTTTTATTGAAATACTCGCTCTATCAATTACAAGATCGTAATTCATGCCAAAAGATAATTTACACAACTCCGATTGTCTCAAAGATGAACCAAGCTAAGCTTTTCTCAAGCAATTAAAGGCATTACCCGTTGTTAGACTAACTGTACTCCCACTCCTCACTTACGAATTGGCATTGTCCTCAATGTGAAGTGAGTAGTGAAAATACAGTGAGGGAAACAACGGGGAATCAACAAGAGCAAATCGTACGAGATGACCATAAACAAATTAGGGCAAAATCTGGGATATATGCATTGGTGACGCACGCCTACATCAAAATGGCGTGCGCAAAAGTGACTATTGCTATACAGAGAGATTTACCTCCAAAAGTGACGTGCGCCAGCAGTTTTGTGACGTGCGTCATTCCCATAAGTAAGGGATATGGCGTGCGTCAAAGCAATTTTGACGTATGTCAATAGCGGAAAAACTCAAAGAAAAGGGAGGGTTTGCATGGAAGGGTGGGTAATAATCAAAATGAAATTTGTACAAGCAAAATCATACTGAAACACAAATATATTACATTATTCGAATGGCAACAGCATTGTTTGAAACATTCAAGGGGAAAGTGCAACAAGGATTCAAGGCAACATCAAAAGATAACTAAATAAACAGCAAACAGTCCAACCAACCAACAAACAAACACTCAAACTACTCAGACTCGACATAAAATTCAGCACCAGACTCATCAGAAGATGGGGCAACACCAAGCATATCTCGGGGAACCAGACCGCGACGTGCTACCGGACTCGGGAAAAACTCATCATGAGAGTAGACGGGGACTCGGGCAACACGAGTGCATAAATGAGAAATCAGCCACGCAAAGGGAATGAAGGGGAAAGTGCACGTAGGCCTAGCGTAGGACCATGCAGCTTGATGGATTAGCTTACCCCAATTGATGTACACCTCGCGCCTGATTGCGTAAAGCAGAAGCAACTCGTTGTCCATCATCTGCTCAAAGTTATCTATTGGGAGAATGCGGTTGTTGACAAAACGCTTCCATGCCCGCATCTCAGAAGAAAGAGCAGAAACTGAATAGTCCACCCTAGGACCTTCCCGTCCCGGAAAAAGCGCAGCAGTAGCAGTAGAGAGATGAGCCATGAAACTACCAATGTTTTTGAGACCCCATTTGATCTCGTAATGCTGATGAGGAGCAACGGTGGTGGAAGAGAGGCGAAAGGCATCATTGATATCCATCTAGTGGAAGGGCACCTCGATCCCACGAACCATGATCGAATTAGTGGACCTCTCGTCAGGCTCAACTGACAACATGGCGTAAAACTCACGAACAATAGTCTCGTTGATGCACCCCCGTGGTGGTGCGATCAACCGATTCCATCCTCCCCACTCTATGCGATACTCAGTCAAATCTGAAAGCTTCTTGGAGTTAATCCCACGTTCCAAAAGAATTGGACGACGACTGAAGAGTTCGGTGTAGTTGTGCACGGCATCTTCACCAGCCATGTCAAAGAAAAGCACGGGACGATTATCTTGAGCAGAGGACATGGTGAAAGTTGCAGCAGGAGAAAAGAGGGTAAAAGAGAGGGAAAGAATGAAAGAGGCAGTGGTGGAGTTAAAATAGAAGATTTTAGGGTTTGAGACACTTAATAGGCTGAAAACGTGTACATGGCGCGCGCCAAGCCTATCATGGCGTGCGTCAAAGGGAACAAAGCCTGGTCCTAGGGTTCTGTGGTGGCAGAGGTGTGACTGATGGTTGTCAAGTCGGTTGACGCATGTCAAGGGCAGATTGACGTACGCCAAGGTTGAAGTGTGTGCAAGATACGGACAAAAGGTAATGGCGTGCGTCAAAGAGGATGGCGTGCATCAACAAGGAAAAAAAACCATGACTCACGCCAATAGGCAATGACGCAGGTCATTACACCTGGACAGACATAAACACCAGAAAAGTTACAATTATCACTACACAAGGAGCTAAGCATAGATAATTTAACAATTCTGGGCAGACAATAAGAACAAAAACTTCAATACACCAGTAGTACCTCGAACAAAAAGCACAATCCCAAAATGAAACAACAGTTGCAGCATTCAAACAAAAGGCAAAACAACAAAATAGTTCAACAAAACGACACAAACTGCAGAAATAAAATAAAGCCACACGGCTAGACAGTCAAACAAACAAAGTCTGGTGAACAAAAGCACTAAACGGCATCAGCAGAAGAGGCGGGAGCAGAAAGAGAAACAGTGGGGAGCTCTTCATCATCATCCTCATCAATAAGCACATGAGCAGCCAAAAGAGAAATCGCACTGGTAGGAGGGATCGTCGAAGGATGAAACAAACCAGCACCCTGATCATCAGCCGCAAAAGGGTTGCATAGCATCTGAATAGGAAAATCTGGAAAATCAACGGATAGCATCGACTGAAAGGATGAACTGCCAGCTCCATCACCAATGGACGTGATCATCGAACCCGACAAACTCGGTCAAGGAAAAGCGGCAAAACCACCACCAGCCAAACCTGTACCTGCAGAAGAAAAGGCCGAAGCGCTACCCGGAACGACAGATGGTCTAGGGAAAGGCGGAATCCAAACAGGGGTCGGATAGTCGTCCTCCATGGGTGTATCGAAATCGTCGCCTCGATACGCATAACCAGGATGACAAACCTCATCAAAGGAACGATGACCATGGGAACCAATCCTCAAATCATTCAAACCACGAAGCACACTCTCAAAACCTAACTTCGAATTGGTGTCAGCCGCCACCAAGGCTCCATGCAAAGCTGCCATCTCAGACTCAAGTAACTCAAACCTAGCTCTCACGGCTGGGTCTTGAACACGAGGAAGCGACGAGACAGGTGGACCGGAGGTAGGAACATCAACAGGAGGAGCACTAGCTGAGACATGGATTTTGGGAGAGGGATCAGACGGCTTGACGTTCTCTAGGATACTAGGTCCAATCATGAGAGTGACTGGCGGGAACAAATGATCATCAGACAAAGCAAGGACCGAGGCAAGAACACAAAGCTCATGAATCAGCCAGGGTAGAGGCATGTTTCCATTCACACGACGATTCATGGCGAAGTCCACTGCTCCCTGATACATGTAGTACCCAACATCCACAGGTAAATCGGTGAAAATGGCAAGTGCTAGGCAAGACTCGGTATAATTAAAAGTGTTAACCGTGTGAGAGGGAATGATATTATGACTAATGAAATGCTTCATCACCCTCACGTCCTTAATCGCCTGACCATATTTAAAACGCTTATTTACCCACGTGGCGGACGGACAGAGATAAGTTTTAGCCTCACGAGCCTTAGCCCACAGATTCCCGTCATCGTTCAAGTTCCAAACATTAGAAAAGAGGGTCTCGGCTGGGATCTCAAGAATACCAAAGAAATTATTGATAACCTCCACTGAAAAAGCGACTTTCTTACCATGGACGGGCACAGAACCTTTGGCTACTCCAGCAGGATTCGCAGCAAGGTTAGCATAAAACTCAGCCACGATATTTCCGTTGACCGTAGAAGTACGGTTGGCCGCTAAGAGTTCCCACTTACGGTCCGTAACAATTTTCTGAATCCTCAGACTGACCGACTTAAAATCAATTCCACGCTCAAAATGTAATGCACATCGATCAAAATCTTGAACAAAAGCCTCTTGCTTTCTTACCAAAGGGTGTGTCAGAAAAGGTACAATGAGACTCGGTTTCACTAGGCGGGGGCTTTCCTCTACTTATTCTGGTCACCCTGACGACCACTAGAACGGGCAGAAGATTCAGACATGGCTACGGTGTAACAACAACCCAATAACAGCAACAAGAAAGAAATAATCAGCCCCTTCCTCCGGTCAAAAGAAAATTTAAAACAGCAAAATTAACTAACTAGCTTAGAATTAAAAAGGAGGATTAGGCCAAAAAAACCTTGTTGGAATGATGAACACCGCAGACAGAAATGGAGGTCGCCGAAAACAATGGAGGTGACCGGAAATGCAACAACTATGCTATAGGAGCACACAAATGAATCTCCACTTCCCCAAACCAATAGAAGAAAAGGAATGAAGAAGGAGTGAGTTATGAGTAGTTGTGGCAAAGGGAGAAATTTGTGGAGTGGAGGATGAAAAACTGAAGCAAAAATGGGAATAGAAAGTGGTGATTTCGAGTGATATGGGAGTTATGGAGGGGAGAGAAGAGATAAACCGTTTTTTTTTCTTTCAAAAACTGCCCCCTTGACGCATGTCAAGATCTAATGACGCAGGTCAAGCCCTAGATAACACCCAATGGCGCACGCCAAAGGCACTCTGATGCACGCCAACAAATCTGCCCAAACTCTTTGTATGTCTACAGTGATGGTTGGCGTGGGTCAATGAGCCTTGGCGTGATTCAAGAGACACCTTGCCAAACAAATAATCCAATAAAAATGCTAAGGTTCACCAAACTTATCAAAATAATCCACAAATAACTACAATTATCACAAAACGGGTTGCCTCCCGAGAGCGCTGTTGTTTTACGTCGTTGGCTCGACGAGATTATACGGTAGAGATGATGGAATTATACAGATTGTCAAATTAGAACACTACTACAATTATTCAATTAAGCACGTAGCAAATAAGCACATAAGCCACCCAAAAGATAATGCTTAAAAGATAAATTGAAAGATAGTACCCGTGGTGTGCTATGTTTACAGTCTTTAGCTAGACTATACAAGTTTTTCAATCCAACGGGGGGTCTTCAAGGTACAACACCTTGTCCTCTCGCGGTGTTTCCCCTTCCTCGATAAAATGCTTAATGCGATGACCATTGGCGACAAATGTCGTTTTTCCATCACTTAGCTCAACTGCACCAGATTTATACACCTTCGTAACAATGAACGGACCTGTCCACCTCGATCTAAGTTTGCCTGGAAACAATCTCAAACGTGAGTTATACAAGAGCACTTTATCATTTACACGGAACTCTCGATCAAAGATCTTCCGGTCATGGAATGACTTGGTTCGTTCCTTGTAAATTTTTGCGTTCTCGTATGCATCAAGGCGAAACTCGTCAAGCTCGGTGAGTTGGAGCAACCTATGGTCACCAACAAGCTCGGGTTCAAAGTTAAGAAACTTTATAGCCCAATAAGCTCGGTGCTCCAATTCAACGGGCAAATGACAAGACTTGCCAAAAACTAGTCTATATGGTGAACATCCAATAGGTGTTTTAAAAGTGGTGCAGTAGGCCCAAAGTGCATCGTCAAGCTTCACCGACCAATTCTTACGGTTAGTGTCCACCATCTTTTCAATAATCCGTTTTACCTCATGGTTTGACACTTCAACCTGTCCACTTGTTTGTGGGTGATACGGTGTGCCGACTTTGTGTCTTACACCATAACTCTCTAGAAGTTTAGTGAATGGTCGATTGCAAAAGTGTGAGCCACGATCACTAATGATAGCTCGGGGAGTGCCAAAGCGAGTAAAAATATTTTTCTTTAAGAATTTTAGCACCACCTTAGAATCATTAGTGGGGTAGGCCTGTGCTTCAACCCATTTAGAGACATAATCGACCATTACTAAAATGAATTTATTACCGAATGAGTGAGGGAATGGGAGCATGAAGTCGATGCCCCAAACATCAAATATTTCACATTCCAAGATCGGTTGGAGGGGAATTTCATACCTCTTAGACACATTTCCCCACTTTTGGCATGCAACACAAGATTGTGAAAAACGATGTGCATCATTGTAAAGAGTAGGCCAATAAAATCCGCATTGCAAAACTTTGTATGCCGTCTTCCATCCTCCATGATGGCCTCCGGTGTCTTGACCATGGAAAAAGGAGAGTATGCTTGAGATTTCATTATCAGGAACGCATTTTCTTATGATACCATCCGAACACCTACGAAAAAGGTTCGGTCTTTCCCAATAATAAAATTTCAAATCGTGAAAGAATTTCTTCTTCTTTTGCCATGTCCAATTCGGTGGAACATACTCACATGAAAAATAATTCACAATGTTGGAAAACCATGGTGAGCTCTCCTTCGGTTTCGAACTAGCATGAATAAGTTGCATTGTTGGGGGAGCATCCACCATCATGAGTTGTTCATCCGGGAAATAATCATCGATCTCTTTTCGTTTTCCTTCATCTTCAATGAAATCCAACCGGCTTAAGTGATCCGCCATGACATTATCGCTACCCTTTTTGTCTTTGATCTCAATATCGAATTCTTGGAGTAGGAGAATCCATCTAAGCAATCTCGGTTTAGCATCTTTCTTGTTCAACAAATATTTCAAAGCCGCATGGTCGGTATAGACAATGACCTTGGAACCGACAAGATAAGATCTAAATTTGTCGAGGGCGAATACTATGGCGAGTAACTCTTTCTCAGTTGTTGCATAGTTGACTTGAGCGGAGTTCAATGTGTGAGAAGCATAATAAATGGCCTTAAGAACCTTGTCATGACGTTGGCCAAGAACGGCCCCAACTGCGAGGTCACTTGCATCACACATTAACTCGAAAGGCATTTTCCAATCCGGTGCTACCAGAACGGGTGCGCTAATCAATTTTTGCTTCAAAGTCTTAAAAGCCTCTATGCACTTTTCATCAAAATTAAAGGGTACTTCTTTTTCAAGGAGATGACTGAGAGGTTTGGCAATACGGGAGAAATCTGCAATGAATCTTCTATAGAAACCCGCGTGCCCGAGAAATCCTCTCAACGTCTTCAAATTAACCGGTGGAGGTAACCTCTCAATCACTTCAATTTTTGCTTTGTCCACCTCAATACCTTTCTCAAAAATTCTGTGGCCTACCACAATACATTCTGACACCATAAGATGACACTTCTCCCAATTGAGCACTAAGTTCGTGTCTTCACATCGCTGTAACACACGCTCCAAATGAGAGAGACATTCCTCAAAAGAGTCCCCAAAAACACTGAAATCATCCATGAAGATTTCCAAAAATCTTTCCACCATATCAGAAAAAAAAAATGGTTGTCATACATCTCTGAAATGTTGCAGGAGTGTTGCATAAACCAAATGGCATTCTCTTGTATGCAAACGTTCCATAAGGACAAGTGAAAGTCGTTTTCTCTCTATCTCCAGCCGCAATGAATATTTGCAAGTAGCCTGAATAACCATCAAGAAAACAATAGAATTTATGCCCACTCAACCGCTCCAACATTTGGAAAATATACGGAAGAGGATAATGATCTTTCTTGGTATGGTCATTGAGTCGTCGAAAATCAATACACATGCGGTATCCTGTGACTTCCCTTGTTGGTATCCACTCATGTTTATCATTTTCCTTCACAGTAAATCCTCCTTTCTTAGGCACGACTTGAGTAGGACTCACCCACTCACTGTCAGATATAGGAAAAATAATACCCATCTCCAATAACTTGATGACCTCTTTCTTGACAACCTCTTGCATATTGGGATTCAAACGACGTTGTGGCTGAACACATGGCTTAGCATCATCGTTGAGAATAATCTTGTGAACACAGATTTCGGGACTAATTCCCTGATATCAGCCACAGTCCAACCAAATGCTCTCTTGTGTTTCCTTAGCATCCTCAATAGCAAATCTTCCTGCACATTAGTTAGTGACGAAGAAATAATAACAGGAAGTCGATTATCCTTTTCAAGAAAAGCATATTTCAAGTTAGGAGGTAAAGTTTTCAACTCAAGGTTCCTTGGTGGCTCTTCTATGGATGGTTTCAATAATGGGCCATCATTCTCCAGTTCTAGATATCGGTGCCACGGTTGTTTGTCAAATACACGGCCGACATCCAGATAAGAAATCACTGCTTGTATTTCTTCATCATCACTCTCACATTCTAACACTGATAAGGTTAGGCACTCTTCAAGCTTATCTTCAAAGACCTGCAAGTTAGCATTTTCCATACAAACACAAGATAGTGCATCAACAAAAGAACATGACTCTCGTGAATTATACGGGTGTTTCATGGCTTTGAAAATATTGAAGGTAACCTCATCCTCGTTAACTCTCAAAATCAATTCTCCTCGTTGGACATCAATGATAGTCCTTCCCGTGGCTAGGAATGGACGACCGAGAATAAGGGGCGTTGAATACCCTTCTTCCATATCCATAACCACAAAGTCAACGGGGAAGTAGAACTTATCAACTTTCACTAACACGTCTTCTATGACTCCTTTAGGACGTTTTATAGACCTATCTGCTAATTGTAGAGTCATCTCAGTGTTTTTCAACTTTCCTATTCCAAGTTTGATAAAGTCCTCATGTGACATGAGGTTAATGCTAGCACCAAGGTCGCAAAGCACCATCTTAAACAAAAAGCCCCCAATTTCACACGGAATAGTAAAACTCCCGGGGTCTTTGAGCTTAGGTGGAAGCTTATGTTGCAACTCGGCGGAGCATTCCTCATTGAGACAAATGTTCTCAAATTCCTCTAACCTCTTCTTGTTAGTGAGAATATCTTTCAGAAACTTACCGTACACAGGCATGTTAGTAAGTGCTTCTATGACTGGAATATTAACATTTAAGTGTCTAAACATGTCAAGGAAGCGAGCATACTTTTTATATAGCTTATTCTTCTTAATTTCTTCTCTAGATGGGTAAGGTAATGACTCAAGATCAATAACTTTAGGTTTAGAGTTTGTACCTTCCTTACCTTTGCCGCTTGATGCATCATCAGAAGCATTCCTCAACGTTTGAGCTGCTCGTGGCCTCCATTCGGTATCGATGTGCACCATTTTCTCTTTACCTTTCTTAGAAACTGCCTGCTGAGAATTGGCTTGCGTCAAAGTGTCATTGGCGTGCGTCATGTCCTCAATTGGACCACCCTTGACGCACGTCGAGGTTTCCTTGGCGTCCGTCAGAGGCTTATTGGCGCAGGTCAATTTTTGCCCAAAACTCTCTGAATGTGAATAGTTACTGTTGGCGCGTGCCAGCTCATCCTTGGCGGGGGTCACGGAGACATGTTCCTTAAAAAGGGTCCTTAAATCACTTGCTCTCGGATTCTTCAAAATCCTTGGGACTTTCACCCAATGTGACATATCCGTCATTCTGCAAAAACATATCAACAATCTCCTCTTCTTCTTCGCTCAACTCTCTATCGTCTTCGGCATCATGCAAATCATTTTCAACTTCGTTTCTAAATTGATTTTCTTGAAACTCCCGATTTCCACAAACCTTTCCACTTCGGATTATGATAGCATTTACTCCCCTCGGATTTCTTTCTGTATTGCTTGGCAAACCACCTGGTGGTCTACTAGCATTCCTCTCACCTTCTCTACTCAAATGTTCCTCCACATTCCTCATGGACGCCTCAATGGTTTTCATCCTCACATCATGTCCACTCATGGCTGTTCTCATCCTTCCCATGTCCTTTGTGACTGTACTAAGCGAAGTCATCACATTTTCCATGTTCTGGGCTTGAGTGGCAACTACTCCCAACAGTTTATCCAAAGTGTTGTCCCATCTATCTCCTAGTGCTTCATTGGAACTCTCGGTTATTGGGATAGTTTGAGTGGTGGGTTGAGGATAAGAACGAGTGCTTGGTAATTGAGTTGAGGTGTTGGTGTTATAGGAGTTTCGTGGTTGCGGACCAAAGGGGGGTTGTCCTTGCTTGTATGATCTCTCGTTCCAACGATAATTCAGATGATCTCTCTTAATAGCATTGAAAGAGTTAGAGTACGCATTGTTCAAATTCCGGTGTTGTTGCATGAAGCTTACTTCCTCCGCTTGTAAATCACCGGGCTCTTCCGTCTCAATAGATGTTTCATCTTCATTGCCATAGACGTTTTCTCTCTTGCTCTCAATCAAAAAGTTTCCTTCCATTCTCTTGCTTGACTGCAAATTATCAAACTTCTTTGACAACTTATCAATTTTTTCCATAAGCTCGGAATTGTCCTTTGGTCCTTCTGAAAAACTGACTTTCCTTGTGCTAGCTCCGGCTTCCCACATCCTATGGTTCTTTGAAATTCTCTCGATAGCATCATAAACTTCTTGAGCGTTGCGAGACATCAAACATCCTCCACATGCGTGGTCAATATTAGCACGTGATTCTGTCCTCAACTGTCTACAGAAAAGTTGTATTTGCATATCAAATGGATAACCATGATCGGGGCAAGCCTTCAACAATTTCTTGAATATTTCCCATGCACTACCAAAAGTTTCATCGGGTCCTTGTGCAAAATTATCTATTGCAACCTTTAACTTCAAATTCCTTCCGGGTGTAAAATATAGCTTTAAGAACTCGTTTTGTACTTCCTCCCAAGTGGTTAATGAATGATGAGGTAAAGATACAAACCATTCCTTAGCTCTTCCCATCAAAGAGTATGGGAACATAGACAATCTTGTCAATTCCTTCTGAATTCCATGACTCTTGGCTGTGTTACAAAGTTGTTCAAAAGAATAGAGGTGATAATGTGGATCTTCAAAATCTTCTCCGGCAAATTGGCATTTATTATCAATCAACCCAAAGAGATGCCCTTTCACTTCAAAATTATTTGCCCCTTCATTGGGTAATCGAATAGGATCATTAGGTGCATTCCTTCTCAAAGGTTGATCACAAAGAGGTCTCAAAAGTTGGTCATTTTGGCCTTGGTTTTGATTGTGGTTTTGGTTTTGCCGGTTTCGGTTGTTTCGGTTATTTTGGTTATTTTGGCCTTGGTTATTGGGATTTGGTTGGGGAATTGGATCTTCCAAGAGAGGATCAAGTTGCGCATTATCACGATTTTCCGCCATTTCTTCTCGAGTCGATGATTCTCGGGACGATTCTTCACCAAGTGAGTCTCCACTAGACTGAGCAGTTCTATGCTCGGCTCTCAATTGTCTTTAAATGCGTGTTAATGTCCGATCGATATGGAGTATGGGGAGCTTTACCGTTCGGGACCGAGTCATCAACTACAAAAGTGAAACAACAAGAAAACAATCAAACACACTTGGTAACTTACCAAATGGTAAGTACCACATAAGTAAACATAAATGTGATTAGAAAAAGACTTGACCTATGCTCGAAAATTTTAAAACTGATAAAAGTAGTAACTTTACTCAAAAAGAATGAAAACGACAAGTCCCCGGCAACGGCGCCAGAAAGCCTGATGTGGCCAAACCGAGGTGTCCAATCTAACCGGCAGTGTACCGGGTCGACTGTAGTCTAGTTTGGTGAGTCAAGGTCGTCTCTCTCGATCATTTGTGCACTCCAATTGAGGTCACGCACTAAAAGTCTATATTAATTCGATCTAGGTCTTAAATTGGTGAAAGGTTAATCGATTGCATAAATAAAATGCTGAATTAACAATGATGGGAAACTATAAAAGAAGCTAACCAAGATAATGCGTAGACTAGCTATCCTCTTGCAATGCCATGGGAACGACTTCCTACCTACCTACCATTCGTGTTTGAAAGTGTGAAGCGGTGCATTCCTAAACAAGCAATTCCCCCTCATACGAGTGAATGAAATTGCTTTTTACCTCCTCCTTGGTCTAGGTGCCCTAAACCTAATGATTCGGTATGCTACGCCCGTGAATGCAATGGCAAAGCCAACTATCCCCGGATAAGAAATCGAATGCATCGAAGAGGTCGATTTTACCTTCTGGTTCACCTACCCTCTTCCCACAATTAACATCTCCGTTCGGTATCTGTTAAACGTGTGAAATGATAACACTAGGCAATTACTCCAATGTCAACAAACAATGCAAACAAGTAGGAAAAGCTTCACAACAATCAAAACTAACAACATAAACAATCATTCCCAATCAATCACAAGAGGATGAACTACTACTACAACATAATCTTGGCTAGAAAAACCTAGCCACTCATAACTACAAACATTAACATAACAAAGCTAACATTCATAATCATAAGAGTACTTGAATCAAAGTAAAGATTAAGAGTTACCAATCAAAAGCAAAACTCGAAATTGGTATCTTCATCCAAGCTCCAAAACCTTCAATGGAGTTACAAACTTATGTCTTCAAACTCCAACCAAAAGTGATAGAAATTAAACTAGGATTCTTAATAGTTACAATGATAGTCAAGAGCTAGTTTCTACAAGAATTTTGATATAAGAGCATGGGGTGGGTTTTTTTGCCTGCAAGATGGATGATATGTTGAAGAAGATGTATCTATTTGATAATCATGTGAATAGAAGAATAAAAGAGATTAAACTTTTCTGACTCTGCACTCTTGACTCGCGTCATCCCATCTTGGCGCACGTCATTCACAAGCTTGCACAGATGGCGCAGGTCATTGCTTCTTGGCGCGCGCCACGTCCAAGTGTGGTGACTGACTCAATGACATCTGCATTAATTGCTCAACCACTCTGTGATGCGGGTCATTGTGACATGGCACAGGTCATCAATATAAAAAATCACAAAATCATCATTTTATTCTCCCAGCTGGCTTGGATTGACCCTCTAATGTGTGTCACACAATCTTTAGAGCTGAAATCCTTGCCACAGCACAAAATCATCGCAAAAGAATCAAAAGCCATCCTAAGGTCAGAATCCACTCCCCACCGTGATATCTGTGCTGCAAAAATAGACACAAAGATACCACGTGTAAATCTGATAATTAACAAAATCGGCTAATAACGAATATAATATAGCTAGAAACATGGTTTTTCTGCAAAATCCATTTACACAAAATATGGTTCCCATCATCGTTCAAATTACTCAAGTTGATGTCAAAATATCGCTAATTGCATTAGAAAATGGGGCAAATCATCAGAAAATTATATCATCAGGTTGACTTACATCAGTTATGGACAAGTTGGCAGCTCTGCCTTGTGATTTTGTCCCGGGGGTGGTTAAGATACTTTCGGCCTTTATCATTCAGTGCCGAAAGTTGAGATATGAGCCTTCCCTCCCCATTTTCTAGAAGTTTTATACTTTCGGGAAAGCTACGATGAACGATCCTCTCGACACCCGCAATCTACTGTTGGTCCGGGCGAAGGTGAATGTGTGTCGGTTGTTTTATTGGCTCCCGGGAAAAGTGAGGGACTGGGAGAAATGTGGTTTGGTTGTTGAATTGGCTGTTGGGTGGCCCTTTCTCAAATTTGAGGTGCGAGTGATGGGAGTCAACTTTACTGTACTTTGGTGTGCAGTTTAACCCCAGTTTATCACTTTATTGACATGTTTTGGGTAGTTCTAGGTCTGTTTAAGAGAAATATCAAGGGTTGTACGCACGGGGAGTTAAACTGTCACATCGATAGTAAACTCCGCCTTTTTAGCGATATTTATCTCTTTTCCGAGTGCTTTTGTCTTGCGGAATTACGTGTGGGGTTTGTTCGTACATATTATTGCAGGACTTAGGTGACTCAAGGACCCGGAAGGCAATGTTTTGGATTGAGGAACATGGACGTGGCACAAAGGTAGCATAAAAGTGAAGGAAAATCAAGTTTGGAGTGAAATCAAGGCAAATTGGCGTTTGCTCTACCCAAACTGGCGTTTGAATCAAGCTCTGGCCAAATTGGCGTTTGGATGTGTTGGACTTATTTTAAGTTTTAGTGATGAGTGCCAGACTAGCTGTTATAGAGCAAAGGCAAAAAGATGTCTAGATCAAATGTATAGGCTTATTAGAGTTTGATCTTGTATTGGTTTGATAAAACAAGCACTGTAAAAGGTCAGCTGACTTTCATCAGCAGACCTGTCTATATCAGTAGGGCACCTGAGTCAGTAGACTAGTTTAGGAACCAGCGGAAGACAGAAGGCTGAGGGCTCAAACTCAGTTATTGAAGGCTAATGGATCAAACTTAGTATTTAAAGTCAATGATATGGAATCAGAATTTAGGGAAGTCTGTGATGACCTAAACTGATTACATATACCTTGTGTACAAGGTCTAAGTTCCACAAGTTAAATGGTGATTGGAACTTAGTTATATTCAAAATGGTGTAATCTAACTTAATAATAAAAAGTTAGATATAAGAGAAGTCAGCTGAAGTGTTTTTATAAACACAACAACCTTGGAACAGCTGACTGATATGCATTTCAGCAGACTTACATTCACAGGAACCTGCAGATGTATATTTCGAATTATTCAAAGGTTACATTGGAAGAATACAAGGATAAGGACTGATAACAATCTCTGATTTTATCAAACAAATCAATGGTTAAGACTAAATGGACATTGGAAAGAAACAGAGCTTTATCCAATGGCTACAAGTCAAAGGGTGAACATATCGAAAAAGCGTCGAAAAGCATTTCGGCAATTGTCGAGATTATGAACAACGATGATGAAAGCCAGTCAAATGGGACAAATCTGAAATGGCTATGTTTGAATTTCAAACATAAGTCACAAAGGATTCCTACCTATAAATATAGGACTCTAATTCGAGATACAAATGATGAAAATTAAGGATCTATCTTGAGCTATCGATTTCAATCTATTAAACACCTGCACGACCTACCGAGCATAAAGCTACTCGATCCAAAGAAACTCTTCAAGTGTAATCGCTTTCAAGCTACATCAAGTTTACACACTTGAAGACCTCAAGTCTCTTGATCATATCATCCTCGATCAAGCTATTTGAAAAGTTGAATCACTTACTTGATTCAAACTTTCTTTTATAAGAAATATCTGTCAAGACAGAGAAGCATCTTTGGGTGTCAAGGATCGTTGTTTGTGGTGGAGTGGTGAAGAGGCAATCCTACCCTTCAAGGACCAAGTGGAAGACTTTGGAGCAAACAATCCTACACTGTTCCAAGTGTTCGGTTTGTGAAGCCATAGTTATTGGTGAAGGACAAGGAACTTAGGGATTTTTGTAATCTGCTACCTCAAGAATCTCTAGTCAATTACCTCCAACATCACGGGAGAAGAGTGGGTGGTGAGGATTACACCACCGGAACCACTATAAAAATGCGTACTTACTTTTGGCACTTATATTCTGCATTTAGTATATTTAACACATCAACCAACTGAACTAGCAACTGAATCACACACATACACTACTGAGTATGTAATACTTGGTATCATCTTTTAACAACAAGTAATAAGGCTTAATTTAAATATATTCCGCTGCAACAAATTCAGTAAAGTCAATAGTCACAGACCATCGAGTGTCGCGGAGACTCTCGAGCTATCAGAGTCTCTTAAAGTTCTGCCGAGTTTGTTAACTCCAAAAGTTTTAAGTGTTAAGTTTATTCACCCCTTAAACTTAACCAAAGCCTTTTCAAAGGACCAACAATTGGTATCGAGAGCGAAGGCTACGCTCAAGTAATCCTACTTGTTGTGCTTGTGAAGATACTTTGAAAACTTTTTCAAGTTTCTGATTTTCAAAGCCTTGCATCATGGATAACAACCAGTATGCTAGAACAATGTTGATGTGTTCCTTAGATCGTTTTGATGAGTATAAACATCGTATGCAGGCTTATCTAGCTGCAACACATGATGAGATGATGGATGTGCTGACTGATGGACCACTGGAAATCACAAAATCCATAACTGTGGATAATGAAACTCAGACATTCCAAAGCCAAAAGAGAATGGATCATTGAAGATAGAAAAAGATCAAACCTCAACAATATTGCTATTGATATCATATACAGAACCTTGGATAGCAATATGTACATGAAGGTGAAAGATTACAAGACTGCAAAAGAACTTTGGGACAAGTTGCAATTAATCTATGAAGGCACTGATGCAATCAAGAAAAACAAGATCAGTGTGTCAAAGAAGAAGTTTCAGGAGTTCAAAATGAAACCAAATGAAACTATTGAACAAATGGAGTCAAGATTCAAGGGACCAACAGGATGGTTCAAACGGGCGTTCATAAATTTGGCATCAAATACTGGAAGTTAGAGTTTTAGACGGACGAGCGTCCAGATCACCGCCAAACGCATGTTTGGATGAGTTCAGCCCGAATCAAGGAAGCTCATACGATAGACTGGCGTTCAGGCAACCCAGACGGGCGTTTGCCCTCAAGACATGATCCATCAACCGAGCGTTCTAGGCAAGTAAACCCTGGTTCACTGAAGATGAAACCCTAATATCATTAAGATTTCCAGGCATACGAGCGTTCACTATGGCTCAAATGCTCGTCTGGCACCGACAGCAGCAGAAATTGACCTAGCACTATAAATACATAGCTCATTCAGAATTTTAAGATACATACCGACTTTAGACATATTTGGGGCGATTTTGGTGCGGTTTTAGGGTAGGTTGATCATCCTTTCATCCTTTCATCCTATAGATAACATCCTTTGATTCTACACACTTTTTATAGCTTAGATTTACGTTTCAAGATCAAAGATTTGGCTTTTTGGTGCAATTATTTCTTCATACTTTTCTGGATCTGATTTTCAGCAATTTTATGGTAATGACTTCTCTTTTATTTATTGTCTTTAGTTTAATTTCCGCTCTTTATTCCGTTATCAGTATAATCATGAGTAGCTAATTCAATGTGTAGTCGAATTATGTGAAAGGGAGCGAAAACCCTAAGGGGGATGAGATTGGGATTTGTGTAGTACGCAATTGAATGTTTAAATGATTAATCCACGTCCTAAAACTTATTATAACATCTTTGAATTAGTTTGATCACCTAGTTCACTGTCACACACATCGAACTTATAGATGCATTTTGCGGTGAGATGTGGGAAAAGGGGTTTTAGGATCGTTGCGTAGATTGGGACTAGTTGTTAGGACTGTTTCCAATACAGAGGTTTGTCATCGTTATTTGAGCAACTCTAGAACTTAATCATGTTAGGATAATCGGTTTTTTAAAGGGAGAGTCGGTTAGCTTCACATAGGGTGTTTAGATCGAGTTGTTCAGTCTAATCACTAGAATTAGGAGTTGGCACCCGTGGATGTCGTTAAACTACATAGGATAGGTAGGTCGGTTAAGACACGCTCCCTGTCAAGTCCTTCCTTAGGGGTAAAAGTAGCTCGTGGGATCATAGTTCGGCTATACCTTTTAATAGCTAGAAGTAAAACCGTTAGTGTAATCTTTATTTCTGCACTAGCATAATACCTTCCACCATATTTTGGCCTGAACTAAGTTCTACGTCAGCTTTGGTACTTAGACATTACTCCATATGGATTCGACCTTGTGACCACTATACTCCCGTTGACCCAATACTCTGTCGGTGAAAGTTAGCGGTTAAGTATTTTGCTATCAGCGACTAGAGAAGAGATTGAGCTTGATCACTGTTCCTAAGAAACTTGAGGCCTGGGAGCAGGAATTGGTCGACAAGATTTATGAACTTCTCAAATGGGATGGGGCAGACCAGAAAAAGGTGTTCAGTTCGAGATCTTTGGTCGATAACCGCCAACCTTACAGTGCTATGGCGGGCCTTCCTTGTTTTGCCCCCGACGGGACCGTCGTTATTGAGATCGCAAAACTTCTATATGATAAGGATTGGTATGGGGAGTGACATCATTCCAAGACTTATCCCTCCAAATGTCAGATCTGTTTTGGAAACCCTAAGAAGCGCCTGCATGCTGACCATCGTAATATATTTTCTTTACTTGCTTTCGGTTTCTTCATCATTTTGGATTTTATTTATTTGTAGCTTTATTTCTTATCTTGTGATCTAATGCTGACTCTTCTGTTCTTTTCAGACTAGATGGTTGATGCCGTTGAGGATAGGATTTCCCGGCTCGCCAAGATCAACGAGCGGAGGAAAGCGAATCGGGCCCTGTTGGCCTATAATCCTGAGGCGAGGCTCGAGACCATGAGCATGTCTGCACTATCTACAGATGTCTCTTCTCTTGATGAACCATTAAACACGGTGGTGGGGGGTTCGACGGCCACTGCGATTCCCAAGCCAAAAAGGAAAAGAGGTTCCGTAAAGGCAAAAACTTTTGCAGGGGCCGCTGAGGAGGAGGATGCCGAAGTGGGAGATGACGTCCCCAAAAAGAGTAAAGAAGACTGATGATGGCAGCGCTGCGGACATGGTTGAGTCCAAAGTTGCTGATGTCGTTTATGCAAATCCAAATCTCAGGGCGGTTTCACCTTCCTCTATTGCGATTGAGTTGTCTGATAGCCCGATCAAGCCGGTTGACAAGGGCAAGGGGGAAGCGACCGACCTTGGTCGGCTGAAACCATCACCATTACAAAAGGGCACAAGGAGTTTTCCGCAAAACCTTTAGAGTTGAGGGATGCTGGGAAAGTGGCTATTGCTATTGCCGACGTATTGCCCCTGAAAAATTTGAAGTTACTCTGCCCGACCAAGCGTAACGAGTTGTAGGCCGATGTATTATTTCTCGCTATGTGCAGGAGGATGTAGTGGCTTCGACCGCAACAGTGGGTTCGTCGAGCAGATCTCAACGCATGGCCATCGCCATTGGGTTGCTTGGAGTCTTCACGAGTGAGGCAAGTAATTTCTATATTTTTTTTGGTTTAGATGCTTGCATTGCGTTGACGCTTTTCTTTTCAGCTTGGAACCGAGCTTTTTCAAGCAGAGTATGAGCATGATGCGGCGCAGACTGAACTCCTTCAACAGATTTGCAACTTGAAGGCGGCATTGAAAAAAGCTGAGGAAGAGGGCCGTAAGGGCCGAGAGGCAGTCTGCTGACGATCGCGTTGAACTTACCTAGCTCAGCATTGAGAACGTGGCCAATGTCGAGAAAGCTCCGGAGATTAGCGAGTTGTTAAGGTCTGTTGAGGTTTAAAGGGATGAGGCCGTCTCTAAGTGTGTAGAGAGCCAAAAGAGGATTGATCTCCTCGTGGATGAGTTGAACGATACTGATAAAGATCTGCAAAAGCATCTTGAGGAATTGAGGGTCACCCGGGAACAGAGCTATGATCAAGGGTTCTTTCATGCGGCCCGGTGCTTTAGTTCGGCTTTCGGGCCTTGCTTGACTTCAGCCCTGAAAGCCGACCTAAAGCACCGGGCCGCATGAAGCTCACGCCTCAACTTGATGCTTCTTTACGAATTCATCATCCCGATCTTCCTTATACCAAATCACAATTATCTAATTTTGCGGTTAAGTGTAGGAAGGACGATCAACCTGTTTGGAACCCTCTGCCGGTAATGATGAAGGAGGCAAAGAGAGAGGCTGCTTATGACGAGGAGAAAATTGACGGAAGTGGAGGTGGTGCCGGAGAGCTCAATGATGGAGCCGCCAATAAAGGGGAGAGCCCAGGCGAAGTCGTCATTCCTCAATTTGGCGATGAGTTTCTGAATCTAACTGGAGATCATACTCTGACTTCGACTCCCGATAAGTGAAAACGGCCTATTTGATTGTAACTTCACCGACTTTGTTGGCTTCGGCCCTTTGGACTATTTCTTTGAATTTGTTTTGACTTTGTAATAAATTTATAGTGACTTTATGACCTTCTTTGTACTTTGTTCCTCTGTATTGTTTAAGATATTTTGCTTCTCAAATTCCTTAGACTATTTTTCGATATTCATATGCATGCGGCCCCCTTATTTTGGTGAGGTTGCGAGCACTTTGTTTCGAGATCACCAAATTGAGTTGTTCGATTGAATCTACGTCTGTTGAATTAAAATTTTGGCTTGCGGCCCCCTTGTTTCAAGTGAGGTCGCATGTGAGATCAATCGAAATCACAAGGACTTTGCTTCGAGATTTCTATTATTGTCGAGTCTTCAACCTGAATCGAAAATGTTTTACGTGCGGCCCCCTTGTTTCAAGCGAGATTGAGGTCAAGCTTGGTTGAAATACTCGTCGAGGCCTTGTTGAGCTCAATAATAACCGTTGCTCGAAAAATTTGATGTGCCCCCTTTGTTTTGATAAGCATCGAGGCCATGCCTTGCTGATCTGAATTGAAACAAAAACCTATCCAGACGGCTGGCTTGGAGGTCTTCATAAGGGTTTGTTCGCTTGCTTTAAATTTCCGATGCGGCCCCCTGCTTTGTGCGGGTCCGACTATATCCGTGGGCGGGCTCGTTCAAAGCGGCTTTTGAGATTTTCCAACTGTAATGTCTGGTGATTGCCGATTTTTCCGACACGTTCTGAGATAAAGCTGCCACCTCTGGTCAGTTACTATTCTTTGATGGTTTCAGACGTTTCGGGGATCGTGCTCATAATGGCGAAGGTTCCGGTAACCGTTTTGCCTTAAATGATCATTGAATTTTGAAATTCAAACAAGCCTTTCATCCTGGTCGTTCGATTTGCTCCATTCCCTCCGTTGGATCATTTGCTTTGTGCTATAAAAAGAGGGAGCTTTGCTGTCTTCTCAAACACATCTTTTCTCAGTCCTTGCTCTATCATAATTATGGCTGATTTCGGTGATTCTCCTTTCTTTCAAACAGCATCCGCATTAACTATAGCCCAATTCTTTTTACATTTTAACCATCTTCTTCTGTTGGCAGAGAGGGGTTTGAACTGCCGTAAGATTAGCTTTGCCGAGTGTTCCTGTATCGTCAAGTTGAGGTGGTATGGTCTCACTAAAGCACCTCGGGGAATATACAATGCCACCATGGTGCGAGAGTTTTATTCCGTGTTGTCGATGCTTGTCTTGGTTGACGATGTTGTTGCCGTTGTTCTTCTTCGGGGGGTTAATGTCACCTTTACTCCAGCCGTCATCAATGAGTTCTTTAAACTGCTTGTTCATCCTCCATATGTACATTACGAAACGTCTTGGAATCTTAGCAGTGAGTTGAAGAGGAGCGTTTATAGAGCTGCTGTTGAATAGGTGTCCTAAACCCATCGGGTTAGACCTGATCCGACCGGGTCGGGTCATTTACAATATATTTTAGTTTATTTAATAAGTTTATTATGATTAATAAAAGCACTTTTGTTATTATATATTCTTTATCTTCATGTTATTGGTTGTATATATATAGTAACGTCCCTAGTGTCAAACTGTGATAGAGAAACCATGATGGTGATTATTGTTGATGAGATCTCTAATCACTTTAACAAGTTTGATACTTGAAAGTCTCTGGTCGTATGTACTGTCAAATGGGACATTGATAGTATGATTAGACTAGCACGTATTGGATGTCTTCTATCTTATAGAAGGTAGGGATAGATCCCGTCTATCAAAGTGTGGAGACACTTGGACTATACGTGGACGTGTATTAGTGAATGCGTACGTTAGACTGACCCACTTACATTAAGTGTCACACTATGTGACGGTTGTGTAATTATCCTTAAGACCGGAGTCTTCATGGCATCACGGTGTGGATTGTCATGCTTGGACACTATTGAGATTTCCCCTACCCACGGGCGATCATACGGTAGTGATTGGGTGTGATATTGAAGCATGCGGAGTATACATGTTTGGTCGTTCAGGAATTGCGTATCCTATGATTGGGATTGAATATCCGAAATGGCCTTCTTATAAGGAATGTCTAGATTTCGAGAATCTTTACAAAGTGGGAGTAAATGTGTTATTCTGAGAGAGCATGATATCCAGATTATAAGATACAATCGTTAATGTATTGACACTCGAGATACGATCGTATGGATATTATTACAGCGGTAGGATTGTAATTTACATGGTAACTGTTTCACATGAAAGGTAGTAGTCATTGCATTTGACTCTTTCGATGATTGGGGGTCACGGTGTTTTGCTAGACGCTATCCCGTGATCGTTAGGCATGAAGGGCATTTTCGTAATTTGTACTTTGTGTCTACGGCCAACATATTCGGAAGCCTATCGGGTCACACGCATATGAACATCGAGTCGGATTAAAATGCAGTTATGGTTGATAGCCAAATAAGGAAAGTTTATCTCAGGACTATAAAGGTTATAGTGGTAAATTAATATGGTGGTATTTATTTATTATGAATAAATAAAATACAAGATATTAATTATATTGATTAATTAAAGAATATTCCAGATGCCAATATTGGCATATGGGCGCAGAACATAAGTATATAAGATACATTTGGATTGTGCAATTTAATTATTAAGATTACCATAATATTAATATTGGATATTAATTGATTTTGGAAAAATATATTTATGGTAATAAGATAAATATATTCAATATAAGATATTGGCAATATTTAGATTTTATTTTAATATAAGATATTATAATAAAAGAGATAAATCAATCTAAGTGATTTTCCTTATTTTATTGGGAAAATGTTTTTCTCTTTCATCTATCTTCTAGGAAGCTACTCCTAATCAGATTAGGGAACATGGGGCGGCACTTTCACCCTATATAAGAAAGGGTTGGCCAGCTCAATTGTACATCACAATTCCAAGAGCTAATAGTTTTTGAGTAAAATAGAGAGCTTCATATAGAGAGTTAGAGAGAGAGAAAAATGCCGGTCTAGCAGCCGGATTTTCTGATAGCAATCCAAGGAGGATTCCGGCGAGGAGTTCGTGTGGATCAATGATAGAGGCCGGACAAATAATATAAAAATGTGGTGTAAAGGTAAAAATTGTGGTGTAATTAAAGACGAAAAAATATTGAAAATTAAGTGTGATGCAAAGATAGATATGAGTTTTAGGTGTGGTGTGGTGTATAAAGTGGTATGGTGATAGATTGCATGTGTTGCGAATAAAGGCTCCCTTTTAAGTATTGCAAAAAGTTTGGAACTAAAGTGTGTGGATTCAAATATTGTAGGTGAAAAGTAATTGTTTGATTGAATAATTTAACTGACTACAACATTTTTATACGACTTAGGGAAGAAGAAAATGATAATTACAAAATAAATAATACAATTATTTATCTTCAATAATATCCTTGATACGCCCTCCGCAATCCCACGGGAAGAGGTAGAACGTGGAGATTGGTCTTGAGAGTTGTCAAGCGCGGATTACTGAGCGGTTTGGTAAGAGCATCGGCGATTTGATCCGTGGAAGAGACGAACGCAATGGAGATAAGCTTCACAGCAACAAGTGCATGAAGGTGGTGGAAATCCAATCAACAAGTTCACGAATGTGGTGGAAATCAAACTCAATATGCTTCGTGAGAGCATGGAAGACAAGGTTGGCATCAAGATAAGTGGCACCGATATTGTCGCACCATAAAATTGGAGTGGATGAGAGTGTAAGCTGCATCTCAGGAAGTAATTGCGTGAGCCATTGCAACTCAGCTGCGGCATTAGAGAAGGACTTGTATTCGGCCTTCATACAACTTTTAGCAATCGTAAGTTGTTGTTTGCAACGCCAACTTACTAAAATAGAGCCCAAAAATACAATAAGCACCAATGGAGCGACGATAATCAGAATCAGTAGCTCAATCAGCATCAGTGTATGCATGAAGGGAGTGGCGGACTTGCGAGAGATAAAAAGAGCATCCAAGATAGTATGCTTTAAGTATCGAAGAATGTGTTTGACAGCTGCCATGCATGCAAGGACGGAGCCAGAAAACAAAGTTTGGGTGGGCTACGCTAACTGTAGTTTTTATTAAAAGTCGGAAATTCAATGAAAAATCATTCTAACACCTAAGGACCGAAACACTCAAATGATGTTTATTTCATTAATGAGATAAAACAAAAGATAACTAAACATAATTTCAAAGAATCACTATATACGCGTCTATTAGTATCTAATCTATCTTTTAACACACATGTTTTTTAAATGTCATCCCTCCGGCATAATATTTTAGGCATACTAGTGTCATTACTTTTTACTTTTTCATCCAAATACGCTTTAATATATTTCATTTGCACGAGCTTTCGATTCTAATTGAATCTGCTCTAAAAAGACCATGAGTACTAAAATTAAGTCAAACATTGTTCTCATTGAATAGTTATATCATATAGCAAAATTAATTAAAAAAATCAATTTTTATTTAATTTTGATATTATAGAAAATGCATTATTTTTGTGCTTGAAAGCAATTTTTTTGTGCATACAACATACGCTGTGTTTTTGTGTATCAAGCAACTCATGTGGGCTGGGTTATTATATTGTTTAGTGGGCTGGGTTATATTATACATGGGGTATAAGAAAATGGGCTGGGTGGGCTTAGCCCCCCTCAGCCCAATGAATACCTCCGTCTATGCATGCCTGAACTTACTGACCTTATGTACAACAAAGGCAATGTCAGGATGTTGGTCCCTTGAAAAGACTTTGGTTAAGTTTTTGGGGGGGGTGAATAAACTTAACACTTAAAACTTTGGAGTTAACAAATTTCGCAACTTCAAGAACTGCGATACTTGATGAGTCTGTTGAGACCTCGATAGCCTCTTTGATAGGCAGTAGTCTCATCGACATTCTCGCTTTTTGAATTTGTGCAGCGGAATAATATCAAAATTAAGCCTTATTAGTTGTTGTTAAATATGATACTAAGTATTAGATACTCAGTAGTGCAAGTGTGTGATTTCAGTTGCTAGATTCAGTAGGGTGAAGAGTGAAATAAACTAAGTGCAGAAAGTAAATGCTGAAAGTAAGTGGGCAGATTTTTATAGTGGTTCCAGGTGATGTAATCCTGTACGTCCACTCTTCTCCTGTGATGTTGGAGGAAATTCACTAGAGATCTTTGATGTAGCTGTTACAAAGATTCCTAAGTTGTTTGTCCTTCACCAATAACTATGGCTTCACAAACTGAAAACTGGGAACAGGTAGGATTGCTGCTCCTTAGTCTTCCACTGGTCCTTGAAGGGTAGGATTGCCTCTTCACCAACTCCACCACAAACAACGATCTTTCACACCCAACAGATGCTTCATTGTCTTCAAGAGTTCTTTATAAAATAAAGATTGAATCAAATAAATGATTGATTGCAAGCGGCTTGATTAGGATGATGTAATCGGCAGCTTGCGCCTTCAAGTGTGTAATCTTGATGCGGCTTGAATACGAATGCACTTGAAGAAATTCACTAGATCGTGACTTTATGCTCGGCAAGTTCAAGCAGGTGTTTTTATTTCGGTGTTGTCACTTAAAATTTATCTTAATTTTTCATCCTTTTTTTTTTCTGAGTTGAAAGTCTTCTATTTATAGGCAAGAATGCATGTGACTTGTATTTGAAATTCAAATGTAACCGTTCCTTGTTTTTGTCCCATCTGATTTGCATTCGTCAATATTCATAGGATCGACATCGTCGTAATTCCTTTTGTGATGCAATCGATCCACCTTTGACTTGTGTCCATTGGATAAAGTCTGAATCATCCCAACGTTCTTTTAATCTAACCACCGATTTGTTTGATCAAATCGGATGTAGTTATTGTCTTTATCCATGTAATCTTCCAATATTATCTTGAATTAATCGAGGTATACTTCAAAAGAGTTCATCATCTGTGAAGTACCAATCAATCTATTTGAACAAAGATGTTCTTTGTGTATAAAATGCAATGCACGGTGATTTCTTTTATCTAACTTTTATTTGTGAAGTTAGATTACATCCTTTGATTATAACCAAGTTCCAAACATCATCCAACTTATGGAACTTAGACCTTCTACACAAGGTATATGTAATCGGTCTAGGTCATCACAGACTTGCCTAAATTTCGATTCCATATCCTTGACTTTAAATACTAAGTTTGATCCCTTAGCCTTCATTTCATCGAGTTTGAACCTCGGCCTTGAGTCTTCAAAGAGGTTCAAGACTAGTCCATCGACCTATCTACTCTTGATCTGGACTAGATCTGTGACACAAGTCGGTGACCATTACTGAGGCTTGTTTGATCAAACCTATTTATAAATCAAACTCTAATAAGCCTATACATTTGATCTAGACATCTTTTGCCTTTGCACTATAACAGCTAGTATGGCACTCATCATCAAAACTAAGAAATAAGTCCAACAATTTCCCCCTTTTGGTGATGATGCCACTACCTCACCTATCAAACAAAGCAAAAGATATAAAACAAAAACATAACAAATTCAGTCAATTCTCATTATAAACATTGTTTAGTTATTACAAACTAGATGCAGCAAAGATAAAGAATGATAAGTATGCTGATCTATTGTCTTTTCTCTCTTTCTTGTCTAGCCTTCTCAGCTTGTTCTTGATAGGCTCTGATTTGTTCTATCATATCCCTCATCCATTCATTTTCAATCAGTGTAAAATCAATGTAGGGATTGACTTGCTTCCACCAGTTCCATGCTTCAGGGAGGATAAGATTAATATTATTCACTCTGAATCCAAACTTCATATCTGACTCCTTGAATTCATCCAGTGAGTCCCTTGCTTTTGTAATAGGCAGCACCTTATCACCTTTGCCACTTCTTCTACCTCTGTTGCTTGCCCTTAAGGCTTTAATCCTTGCTTCCCAAAATTTCAATCCCAAGAAAGAGTTAAGACCTTCATGAAACCCCATGTCATGATAAGGTCTCTCCTCGTTGTAATACTCTTTCTTGTACTTGTCTAAGAAGATCATCAATAAGTTGAACTCGCCAGTGCAAAGTTGCTCAAAGCATTGGTTTCATCGGTCCATCTCTTCGTGCAAAGAGTCTTGCAGCCTCCTTTGTCTTGCGGTGATTGGCCCTCTTCCCCTTAGTGACATCATCAACAAAGCGGGATATAAGGCCATGAATACCCTCCGTGATACTATCACTCTATTCAATTGACCTTCCATAGTTCCGATTCTAGTATCAATAGAAGTGATCCTGGATTGCAATGTCTCCTCCAAATCTGTTGATCCTTTCAAGAAGTTTAGGATCGTGCAAAGCGGAGTTGTTGAAAAGCAAAGAAGAGTGCTCAAGAGTTTCAGGTGGAGAGCAAGGTTGTCAAGTTTCTGATGGATAAAGATAAGTTGGTCTTTCAGAAACTTATCTTTCAAAGTATTCCCTTGCTTGATTCCTCTTACATCTAGCATCATATCATTGACAGCATTTTGAGTGGATGCAAAATTTGAAGCAACTGTATCAGCAGATTGTCTGTTTTCATTTACCATCTTCATCAGTTCTTCAAATCTCTGTTCTTGCCTGTCCAGTTGAGTTCTTAACTGTTGCAATTATTTTTCGGCGATTCTTAACTCATTGAAAACTTCAACTGGCACTCCACTGGTCATTCTACTATCAGTAGGTCCATCAGCAGGCTCCTCAACTCTATATTGTGCCTGTTGTCTGCTGATGACCATTGCCTTACTCATATCTCTCCCAGCAGGGGGAGGTCCTTCCTCAACCATAGCACCAAGAATATCTTCCATGACTGGATCTTGTGCAGGTTCTTCAGCAGCTTCTTCTTCTCCAAAAATTTGAAACTCTTCATCATCAGTGAGTCATAGTCCATAGCTTGTTCTTCTTGATTAACAACAAAGACCTACGACTATCCTTCCTTACTGATGGCCTTGGCCCCAAGAGCTCCACTACAAAGCAGCCTCTTCAACAACAGGGGTATCCTCCAAACCCAAATCAGGTTCCAACCTTTGTCCAGTCTTTGTTTGAGACTCAAAGCACTGCACCTCTGTTCCAACCTTTGTCCAGGTGTTGTTTGTACCCCAGCAACCTGTACCTCCTCTTCAACTCTCTGTGGATTGAATATAGCCTCATTATCCACTTGGAATCCTTCATCATTGCCAATCTTGTGCAGGATGATGGCAGTTTTGGTAAGAATGCCCTCAAAGTCAAATCCACTTTGATATTCAATAGATTCTTCTGAGCTGGCACTAGGTTCACTGTGATCAATAACCTTTTCTCCATCCAAATCCTCACTCTGTTCAACTTCAGGTTGTGCAGTAGGCTCTACAACAAGGAATGTAGCAGATTCATCAACCAGCCTACCAGCACTCAGTGTAATACCTTCATTGATCAATGCCTCCAAATCATCCATGGTGAGATCCTGTAGATCCTCATCCATCTCTCCATCTCTTTGGACCTCGGCAGAGACTTACAAGATCGATGGATTTCACATGCAGATGGTTCATTTGTTAGTGCAGCCCCACTTGATTCTCCTGGTCCTGAGGGAAAATCTCCTCTAGAATCTGATGATGAGGAAGAATCATCATCTCCATCTCTTGGATCCCTAAACTTGATACCTTCCTCCTTCTGTTGCTCATCAAACAAATCCATCAATCTGGATTGCAGCAAGGTTGTATCAATCAGATCCAGCAGGTTTTCCACTCCCAACTTTTCAAAAGCCCATTCTTCAAGATCTGTCATTGGTTCAGCAGCTGGCTTTTGTCTTTTGTAGAAACCAAACTTCCACTGAAAATAGTCAGCAATTTGCTGAAGTTTGGGATCTACATACTCCTCTGTTTTCTTTCTTTGCTTCTCATGTCTTTCAAATGGCATGAAAGATCTCCTGGGAGCAACTCCAGTACCTTGTTGACCTCCAAAGGTTCCAACAAGCAGGTTCATTGTTTCTTCAACAGATGTTTGAAAGTCAGTAGGTTGCTGAGATTGTACATTGGTGCCTACTACTTCCATCTGTACCATACTTGGTTCCCCCTGACTTACATGCTCATCAAGCAGGTTAGCAAAGCAGATCGCTTCTTCCCCGAGATCTTGCCACACTTGCAGGGTCTTCAACCAAGTCTTCAATTACCTCTTCAACTACCACAAAGAGTTCAGTTCAGTGGTTTCTTGTGGTTCTTCAAGAGATACTACAAAGCAGGCTCAGGGTCGATGATCTGTCAGATATCTTCAACAGATTGCTCAACAACAACCTGTCCAGCATCAGTAGATTTGACAACCTCTTCAGGTGAGGAGTCACTAATTACTACAGGTGGAATGATAGTTAAGGGCTCAGCCTCAACAGCCTCTTCTTCTTCTTCTACTGATGCTTCCTCTTGGATTCTTTGTGCTTCCAAGTTTTTCAATTCTTTTCCTTTTCCATGTTTCTTCTTTTGGCAATCTCCTTCATTCTTTTGGAGAGGGTTCATCATCATCTTTTCCAGAGATTTTCTCTTTCTACTAGCTTCCTTTCGTTGTTCCCTTAAAATGTCAACAACAGTTCTTCTTTGCAAAGAACAAAGCAGGTCAAGAACCTCCATGAACCCTCAAAGACTACTGCAATGATCATCTTTGTTTTGTCGCCTTGTTTTCTTTAAAGGCTTTAATACCTCAGTTATTTTCTTTGTAGCTCCACTCTTTCTTTTCTTAGCAGCTTTCTTTGGTGCAAAGAGTTTGATTGATATCTTCTTAGTTTGTTGAACTCGCTCACCACCAAAGATCACCATCATCTCCATCATTATCATCACCAGCCAGACCTCTCCAAAGAACCTCTTCATCATCATCTAGACCAGAATAGCATAATTAATTTCCTTCTTATATCTAGATCGATTTATCTTCTCGATTCGAGATCGGGAACTTCCAAATGATTGAAGAATGGTCCGAATCATCAATCCTAAGGTAAGGCCTTTGATTTCCTTTTCCTACTTTCTCCTCCTTGGCTACTTTCTTCATATAATGAATGAAATAACCACCCAATCAAATTTCATGCTCCTCGCAGATGATTATCATCACTCTATCTTGGGTCCCGATAGAGTATCCATAACGCCAACTAGTCCAAGTATGTTCTTTGCAATGAGCTTGCTCACAGATATACTCATTTCCAATATGTCTGCAGTTGATGCCTGGTACGGATTTGATGTCTGCATCTGTCTTAATCTGATCTACAAACGCCATTTTGTCCAATCCCATTGCTTCAGGATTGGTGAACCATCAACCACTTCTTCAAATCCAAACACTTCCTCAAGAGAGACTAGAGGAGATTACAAGCTCCTCGGCATTCCTGATTGTCTTGAATGCTTAGTTCCTTCTTCCACAACCATATTCTTCCGTAAATCAATAACATTGGTGTATGAGATTGTTTCTAATCTGATATTGAGTTTGTTCTCCAAGCCTGCAAACCTCCTTATTCTACGACCTATATTAATAGCCAACTCTGTTTGGTTTGCATCAACAACATAGCCTTTAACACTTTGGCTTGATTCGATTTGAACTTCAATTCTTTCCGCCATTGAAATAAGAAAAGATGAAGAAGAATTGCTCTCAAATCTGTGTTCACACAATGTAGGATTTGCAGAGATAAAGCGAAATTGCAAGTAGAGAATCCGTGTAAATACCGATTATATAGACAAAGTGGGTAGTTGAAACTGTCATTGCACGCATATTGAGGTAACCACGATTAAATTGAGTAAGTTACGTCTTGACACGTGGCCCATTACTCCTCCATAACGTTTGTAAACCGTTGGATGGTTTAACTATGGTAATAAAGGATAGAATAAATATCCCGCCAAATCGCTTTTGACTTTAATAACTTTGGTCGAGTAACGTTCCATTCAAAGCAGGTAGTCCTCGCGAGGTGGGCTCAATGATCTGGCGATAAAATGCTTCAATGAGCCTCTTTGTCAAAGTGATTCTCACGATCCTTGTTTTCTTCTTGTTTTGTTCAATTGATAATACAAGATGAAGTTTAATACCAATGATCGATCCATCCAGTGAGCTCACCCAACATGACAAAGACCAATCTCCCTTGGCAACCTCATTTGATCAATTGTCCAAACATAAGTACATGGAATTGTTGATACCAATGACTAATCGCTAAGTGAGCTCACCCAACATAGCAAAGACTAATCCCCTTGGTGAATTCCAAAGATTCTTGTCGAATATCACCAACCTTTATGATTCCAAGTTCGGTCCTTAATTTAGCAAATCTTTCACTATCAAGTGGCTTAGTGAAAATATCAGCAAGTTGATCTTCAGTAGGGATGTAAAGAACTACCACATCTTTCTTTTCAACATGATCTCTTATAAAATGATGTCTCACATCAATGTGCTTGGTTCTTGAGTGCAAAATAGGATTTTCTGTGATTGCAATTGCACTTGTGTTGTCACACATAATTGGAATTTCCTTTTCTTCAATTCCATAATCCCTTAATTGTTGTCTTAGCCATAGTACTTGTGCACAAAGAACTCCCAAAGAAGAATGTATTCAACTTTCAAAGAGTGGAAGTTGATATTGAATTCTGTTTCTTGCTAAACCAGGAAACCAATCTATTTCCCATTAACTGACAGGTTCCTGAGGTGCTTTTTCTATCAATCTTGCATCCAACATAATCAGAATCTGAGTAGGATATCACTTTGAAGCTTCCTTCCTTGGAATACCATATCCCTACTCCCATAGTCTCTTTAAGATACTTGAGAACTCTCTTGATCGCACTCTAAATGACTTTCTTTAGGTTTAGATTGAAATCTTGCACAAACACCTACAAAGAAAGGATATATCAGTCTCATTTGGCGATTAGAGTACGTGTAGATCGCCTATCATCCTTCAGTCATATAAGGTCTGATCAACATCTTTGCCTTCTTTATCTTCATCCAGTCTGATATTTGTACTCATAGGAGTTGAATTCTTAGTGCTGTTTTCCATACCAAACTTCTTCAGCAACTCCTTGGTATATTTGGTTTGATGAATGAAGATTCCATCTTTCATCTGTTTAACTTGCAATCCCAAAAAGTAGTTCATTTCTCCCATCATACTCATTTGGAATTTACTTTTCATTAGATTTGCAAACTTTTCACAGAGTAGATCATTTTCAGAACCAAAAATTATGTCATCTACATAAATTTGTACCAAACAGGTGTTGTCCCTTCACCGATTCTCGAAAAGTGTCTTGTCAATGGTGCCTTTTGTAAAACCATTGTCCACCAAGAATTGAGATAGGGTCTCATACCATGCTCTTGGTGCTTGTTTCAATCCATAAAGTGCTTTGTTGAGTCTATACACTTTATCTTCTTGATCTTTAACTTCAAATCCAGGAGGTTGCTGAACATACACTTCCTCCTCTAGAATGCCATTCAAAAATGCACTTTTGACATCCATTTGATATACTTTGAAGTTCTTATATGCAAAGATGTGCCAATAATAACTGATAGCTTCCAATCTTGCAACAGGTGCATAAGTTTCATCAAAATCTATTCCTTCAGCTTGAGAATAGCCTTTTGCAACTAGTCTGGCCTTATTCCTCACAATGGTACCAGATTCATCAAGTTTATTTTTGTATACCCACTTAGTACCAATGATATTTGCATGATTTGGCCTATCAACTAGTGTCCAAACTTGATTTCTTTCAAATTCATTCAATTCCTCTTGCATAGCAATTATCCAGTCTGGATCTGAAATTGCTTCTTCAACAACTTTAGGTTCCATTTGAGATAGAAAACAAGTAAACATAGCTTCCAGGTTGTCTTCTAGTCCTCACACCTTGTTTGTACATTGCCAATAACTTGTTCAAACAGGTGATTCCTTAACCATTGTGGATTTTGGTTATTTTGATTGACAGAACCTCATCTTGATAGGGTCTCGATGTGGCTTCTTCTCTCTGTGGGGTCAAGCAGATCCTTGAACCGCTTCTGTTGTTGCATCAAGAACATTATCGCAGGTGTTCAAGAGGCGATGATCGTAAACTTTTAAGTCATTGAATCTTTCCAAAACTTCAATACAATCTAGATCAGTGATTTGATGATTCTCTGCAGGTTCACAATCTTCATCTTCCATACCAGTAAACTTAGGTTCATCAAACACAACATGAATTGTTTCTTCATGTTTGATGACCTTTGTTCAAGACTCGAATGCTCTGCTTGATCAAGAGTATCCCAAGAAAATTCCTTCATCCGATTTTGGTTGGAATGTTTTCAAATGTACCTTATGATTTAGAATAAAACATTTGCTTCCAAATGGATGGAAATAGGATATGTTAGGTTTCCTTCCATTCCAAACCTCATAAGGTGTCTTCAAAGAGCCTTCTTGTTTATCGATGTTCTGCTTTTGTGTATAGCATGCTATATTGATCGCTTCACCCAATATCTTTCAGTAGCAATGCTTCACATATCATTGTCCTTCCCGCTTCTTTTAAAGTTCTATTTCTTCTTTCAAAGAACCCCATTTCTTCGAGGTGTACCAAACCAAAGAACAAGTTGATGTAGTACACCATTCTCATTCACAATATTCTCTTATAACTTTGTTGAGAAATTCAAGACTCGATCCGATCTTATTTTTATCATGTTAGACTTTTCTCATTTTGTAATCTCTTCAAAAGATTAGGCATGCTTTGAAGTGTCTCACTTTTCTTGTTCATAAATATTACCCAAGTGTACCTTGAATAATCATCCGCAACCACTAAGGTGTACTTCTTTCCAGTTACACTTGTTGGAGTTATTGGTCCAAAAAGATCCATATGCATCAGCTCCAACACTCTATTAGTTGATTGTTTGGTCTTTGATTTGAAACTTGACTTTATCTCATTTACCTCACGACATGCATCACATATAGCATCCTTCTTGAATGTGATCTCAGGTAAACCAATCACTAGCTTCTTCTTTACCAACTGATTGATATCATCAAAATTTAAATGATTCAACTTCTTGTGCCATAACCAATTGAGTTCAGATTTGGTATGCACAATCAGGCAGGTTTCTGGAACTGCAGTAGACCAATCCACAACATACATGTTTTGTTGTCTTCTACCAGCAAGTACAACTTGATCACCTCTTTCACTAATGACAATACAGCTTGTTTTTGTCAAAAGTGACCTTGTATCCTTTGTCACGTAATTGTCCAAAGGCTCGGCAAGTTGTATTCCATCCTTCCACATATGCAACATTCTTGATTGTAAGTCCATTCCTCACAAGTGTGCCATATCCTCTTGTATATCCAGTGTATTCTTGTTGCCAAAATTCACCCTTGGACCATCTTTTGCCACAAAGTCGAAAAGCAGTTGCTTATTCTTTGTCATATGTCCGGAACATCCACTCGTCAAAATACGGACACCCTACAAAACAAAGTTAATGCATTTTAGGTACCCAAACCTGTTTGGGTCCATAGTGGTCAGTGGCAAGCATGACCCTTGGTATGTTTCCATAAGGTCTTCTCTGAATATGTCATACTTTGGTTCATACTTTGGTTCATACATGTATTCCACACATCCATATGTTCTAACAAGAGGTTGTGTAGGAATCACATATGTTTTCTCGGCCTTTTGGTTTATAATCTTTGTTTGAAGTGATTCTTGGTGTTAGAAGCATTAGCATAACCATTAGTTTGCTGTCTGTTAAGAATGTACCTCAGTAGTATGGAGTCTGCCGAGGTCTTGTGTAAGTCCTCTCTGCCGATCCCATTGCCTAGGTTTTACCCTAGCAGATGGTTATACTTACTGTTTCTAGCATTAGATGCAGGAATATTCCAATCATCATCAGTAGGGAACAGTCTACATTTCCCCCTGAGATAAGTATCCCTTGATTGATTAACATTTTTGGGTCAGGATTCTTATCCTTCGAATATTTCTCATTTCTTACCCTTCGTGGTCCAAACAGACTTGGTAGTGTGTCTGCTATCGCTGAGCCTTAGAAGGCACAAAGAATCTATTTTTAGATTTATTCTTTTTATTAGAGTCGTTGACTTCTTTGACATCCGATTTTGCTTCCTTGAAGCATTCTCGAGATTTTATCGCCTCAAAGAACCTTCATTGGGAGTTGGATCTAGTGTGTATAAACTTAGGACCACCTCGGTGCTAGGTTCGGTGACCTTACTGGATCCACTCTTGTTAGATTGTTGAGTTCCAAATCCAAGCCAGATTCTATCTCCATAAGGCTTTCCGATTTGTATGCATTAGTGGAACAAGATGGTTCAAGCAGACTCAGAGGTGCTTTGGATGTTCGATAGACTTATTCTCGATTACGCCCAACATCTTTTTCCTTACCTTTGAGAACCCTTAATTCAGCTTTCAATCTTCCAACTTCCAATTCAAGAGCTTTTTCGGCCTTCACAACCTCATAAACTGCATTGTATTATCCTCGGTTGATTAAGGATGGCATCCAAAGTCTCATTGTTGTCGAATTTCTAGGAATTGAACCACATGTTGATTCACAATCACTTCAAAGCAGAGAGTATTGATAGATACTGATGTTGTATACCTCCTCGATTTCATCCATATTGGCCATCAAAGCATAATCTTCCATATCAAGAACCAAAGGTCTTTGTATAACCGATTCATTTCTTTTTTTGATTCCACATCATACCCCCGATTCATCTTCAAAGAACCATAGCCTTCTTGCCATGTCTTCTTTGTTGGCTTTTGGTCTTGATGAGTCGGACAATCAGTCTAAAATGTCCAGCTTCTTGCGGTTGAAGCAAAGATAATCCTTGCCTTGTTTTAACTCAGGGGCGATCCAGTTTGAAGTGTCCTGGTTTCTTGCAATGAAAGCACTGAGATAGTCATTGTCTTTCTTTGGTTCTTCTTTCCTTCTTTCAAGAGGCCTCTTTGTAAAATTTCTTGAAGTGGCCTTTCGGTCTTCATCATCCCGATTTTCTTGCTCAAGAGGGCACTGCTTCTTGCATCTCATCCAAAGAGATCATCCTGTCCTCCCGATGTTTCTTCTTGATGTGAAGCAGCCAATGCGATGGTCTTTGGCTCTTCTTTTTCGGGCCTCGTGCACAAGCTTTTGCTAAATTCATAAGCCTTTAGATCTGAAAATAATTTGAAAAGTGTCTTCTTCATGCAACTTTCTCATTTCTTCAATTGCGAGTCACCTTCATTTTCCAAACATCTTTTGTGTAGAGCTTCCAAGATTTTGGTGTTTATTTCCTCTTTGAATAACTTACACTCAAGCAGGGTAAGTTCATCCAGATTGCATTGAATCTAGACTCCATTTGCTCAATGGTTTCATTTGGCAGCATTTTGAACTTTTGGAACCTCTTTCTGGCCACACTGATTTTGTTCTTCTTTATTGCATTAGTGCCTTCACAGATCAAGTGAATCTTGTCCCAAAGTTCCTTTGCAGTCTTGAAATCTTTAACCTTCATGTACATATTGCTATCCAAGGTTCTGTAAATGATGTCTATAGCAATATTGTTGAGATTTGCTCTTTTTCTGTCTTCTGCATTCCATTCTCTTTTTGGTTTAGGAATGTACTCAGTTGTATCACCCACTGTTATTGCCTTTGTAATCTCCAGTGGTCCGTCAGTTAGTACATCCATCATCTCATCATGAGTAGCAGCAAGGTAAGCCTGCATTCGACGTTTATACTCATCAAATCTATCTAAAGAGCACATCAGCATAGTTCTAGCATACTGAGTGTTATCCATGATGCAAGTCTTTGAAAAGCAGTAACTTGAAAGAAAGTTTCAAAGAATTTTCACAAGCACAACAAGTAGGATTTCTTCGAATGTAAGCCACCGCTCCGATACCAATTGTTGGTCCTTGAAAAGGCTTTGGTTAAGTTTAGGGGGTGAATAAACTTAACACTTAAAACTTTGGAGTTAACAAATTTCGCAACTTCAAAGACTTCTTTGAGACCTCGAGAGCCTTCTTTGATAGACGAGAGTTCATCGACAGATTCGATTTTTTGAATTTGTGCAAAGCAGAATAATATCAAAATTAAGCCTTATTAGTTGTTGTTAAATATGATACTAAGTATTAGATACTCATGAGTGCAAGTGTGTGATTTTGGTTGCTAGATTCAAGAGGGTGAAGAGTGAAATAAACTAAGTGCGTAAAGTAAATCTTCGAAAGTAAGTGGGCGATTTTTATAGTGGTTCCAGGTGATGTAATCCTCAGACGCCCACTCTTCTCCTGTGATGTTGGAGGAAATTCACTAGAGATCTTTGAAGTTGCTGTTACAAAGATTCCTAAGTTGTTTGTCCTTCACCAATAACTATGGCTTCACAAACTGAAAACTGGGAACAGGTAGGATTGCTGCTCCTTAGTCTTCCACTGGTCCTTGAAGGGTAGGATTGCCTCTTCACCAGCTCCACCACAAACAACATTCTTTCACACCCAACAGATGCTTCACTGTCTTCAGCAGGTTCTTTATAAAATAAAGATTGAATCAAATAAATGATTCAGTTGCAGCAGCTTGATTAGGATGATGTAATCAGCAGCTTGCAGTCTTCAAGTGTGTAATCTTGATGCAGCTTGAATACAGAATGCACTTGAAGAAATTCACTAGATCAGCAGCTTTATGCTCAGCAAGTTCAGCAGGGTGTTTTTCAGCTCAGTGTTATCACTTAAAATTTATCTTAATTTTTCATCCTTTTTTTTTCTGAGTTGAAAGTCTTCTATTTATAGGCAAGAATGCATGTGACTTGTATTTGAAATTCAAATGTAACCGTTCCTTGTTTTTGTCCCATCTGATTTGCATTCTGTCACTATTCATAGGATCGACATCGTGTAATTCCTTTTGACAAAGGTGCGGTCCACCCTTTGACTTGTGTCCATTGGATAAAGTCCTGAATCATCCCAACATTCTTTTAATCCTAACCACTGATTTGTTTGATCAAATCAGAGGTAGTTGGCTGTCTTTATCCATGTAATCTTCCAATATTATCTTGAATTAATCGAGGTATACTTCAAAGCAGAGTTCATCATCATTGAAGTACCAATCATCTCACGAACAAAGATGTTCTTTGTGTATAAAATGCAATGCAGCTGATTTCTTTTATCTAACTTTTATTTGTGAAGTTAGATTACATCCTTTTGATTATAACCAAGTTCCAAACATCATCCAACTTATGGAACTTAGACCTTCTACACAAGGTATATGTAATCATCCAGTCATCACAGACTTGCCTAAATTTCGATTCCATATCCTTGACTTTAAATACTAAGTTTGATCCCTTAGCCTTCATTTACTGAGTTTGAACCCTCAGCCTTCAGTCTTCAGCAGGTTCAAGACTAGTCTACTGACCTATCTACCCTCTCGACTAGACCCGATCACGACACAAGTCACCGACCATTACTGATGCTTGTTTGATCAAACCTATTTATAAATCAAACTCTAATAAGCCTATACATTTGATCTAGACATCTTTTTGCCTTTGCACTATAACAGCTAGTATGACACTCATCATCAAAACTAAGAAATAAGTCCAACACAGGACGAGTAAATTGAAGATATTTCAATCCGCCAACAATAGTCCGATAAAGAGAGAACCAAATAAACTTCGAGAAATCATCCACAAACCTTACATAATAACGATTACCATAGATAGAAGGTTCAATGCAAGGACCCTAAACATCAGAATAAAGCAAGTCTAAAAGAGCAACAAAAGTAAAATTTGTCAAGGGGATGGGGTGATGATGACTCTTTGCTAACTAACACGCATCACAAACAGTGGCTAGTGATATATTCGACATAGAAATATTTAGTGACATAAAACTTGAGACAGGGCTTGCAGAGAGCAGTGCCCGAGACGTTGATGCCAAAGATTGGGTGAATCACAGGTGAAGAGGAAAGCACGATCAGTGGGGCGGTTGAATAGGCTGGAAAAATGATAACGGTCATCATTTATGTATCCTCTATGATGGATGTGGCCCGAGTAGTCCTTCACAAGAAAGTAAGGTCATGAAATTCGAAATAAACAGAATTGTCTGAAGCAAATTATTGTACGGAAAATAAATTGGTACGGCGGGATGGGGAGACAAGAATATGTGAAAGTAAATACGAAGTAGTAGGAGTAGAAAAATGTGAAGAACCAATGTGTAAGTTAGGCAAATTTGTACCATTACCGATGTTAATGCGATCAGGCCCGTCATAGGGTTTGGACTGTAGTTAAGGTTTCTGAAATTATTCGTCATGTGGTGCATGGCCCTTGTGTCAGGAACCCACTCATGTGGTGGAGGAAGAGCATGTTGTTGTTGGGCTTGATATGCTTGGGACGGATCGGGTGGCTGCCGAGGTGGTGGACGAGGAGGTGGTGGTGCCGAGTCATCATTGTAGTGTTAATAGCAAGCATAGGCTGAATTCCCTTGGCGAGAATAGATCTGGCAAGTGACAGGAGGGCCGGAGTTTAGGGAGTTGCAGCCTGAACCACGGCCTCAGTAGGAACCGGAATGCACCCGGCCTCGATAACCATAACCACAGCCACGATTAGAGGTCTGGGAGGGAGGGCCGCTGCTTAGATTTGCCTGTGGGTTGGTGAAGGAAGATGAGGATAACGGTGGAAGGACAGGGGCATGGTGTTGAATCCTGGACACGGTGGTGAGGAGGAGTGATTACGCTTCTTCAAGAGAGAGGAAGTCGCGAGCGGAGATCATGTTGACCAAGGCATCATATTTAGGGCCAAGGCCGCGATAAGATATGCAACAATGTCATCAGTGGATAAAGGATGTCTGTCCATGAAGAGTTCGTCGGACAGTCATTTGATAATAACGTAATATTCGGTTTTCATCATAGTTCCTTTGCATGTAGAAGCTAATTGGGTGCGGATCTGCATCAACATCGCTCGAGATTGAGACGCGATACAGATTTCAATGGCCGACCGGATTTCAGCCGACGTAGTAGCTGTTGGAAATAACGCCCGAAAGACAATTTATGTAATTATTTTTATAATTAATAAATAACAGATTTATTCTCATCTTATTATTTGCTTCGTGCTTATAAGTAATACACTATTGAAAACCCCAAGTCGTATCATATATAGCCATATAACTTAGTTTGTGTCACATATGAGGATTGAGTTTATGGTGATACACTTGAAATATTAGTCCGTGGTGAACTTAATCAAAGTATGGGGTCTATTGATTAAACCACCATTAATGCGCCCATAACACTTTATGGTGTGACCGTCTTATCCGGACCGTTGATATTGGTTATATATGTGGGGCATTTATATATGATGTAGTCATATAGGACTGGACCGATTTAATCAGAGTTTCTCATATGATTCCGTGATTGAGAAATCTTATAAATCAAAAGATGATCATATATGGATTAACCTTAAGCCTGAAGTGATTACAGACTCCTGTTGTTTCAGGATAGGGTTTGATGTGTTCGTTAAGGATCGCTAAGAGGCGCGGTCCGAATCACTTTCACGTTGGCACTATTCTTGAATGAGTGAGAAGTATTTGTCTCACAAATATGGAATCCATTCCTTCATGCGGAAAGTAGAAAGACAATCCCCTTATTTGTTAATCCTAGAAACTGATCGATCCCGGGAGTTCGTGTTGGTTACAAACTAATTGATCACTAGTGGGTTAATGGTAAATAAGGATAATATGTAATGAAGAAGGTTTACAGAAATAATCCCGCTTCATTACGGATAGTCTATGGAGGGTTAGTCTGTATGTAATGATTATATCAATGAACACTTATCGACTCGACTCGACGTTTTGAGAATAAGTTATATCTATACTCGATAGAGTACGGCCGGATTTATGGTAGCATAATTCGGAATTAATAAGTTGAGTAGAAATATTATGTTCGATGAATGGTAGCTACTGGTTATAGGTCAATGGTCCCCGGGTTGGCTCCTAACACGCGAGTGTATTCTCGTTTTGTAGAACCTCGAAAATAAATAGTTGGTCTATTTAATGAATATGCAATATTATTTATTTGGTAAATAATATGTAAAATAGAAAATACATTTTCTATTAAAAAAAATGACAATTGTGGCGCCGTATTTAGTGATAAATTAAGAAAAGAAATTTTCCAAGATTATGTCACAAGTGTAATTAGTTAATTATTTATTTGTAAGATAATTAATGGAAAAGAGATAATAGATTGATTTTTTGGGAATTATCTCTTATCTTATGGCAAATATATTTTCCTTTTGGGAATAGGTAATTGTGGTGTGAAAAAGATAACTATCTTTTGACTAGTTATTTTCCTATATAAAGAGGGTTACTCCCAACACAATAACAAACAATAATTTGCGCCACTTTTCACCAAAATAGAAGAGAAAATTAGTTTCTTGTTCTAGTCATTAAGAGAAGAAAAACCTAGGGTTTTTCTTGTGTATATTCGAGGAGGTTCTACGGCGAGGATCGACGTCCACCAGTCGTCGCTATGAGATACAATCCGGAAGACTGCGGCTTCTCCTTTGGTCGACTATTTCATCCTCTCCGTTTAGGTAAATCTTCAACCTTCTCATAGTTATATTAATTATTTATGTGGATCATATCGTAGAAAAATCGCATGCGAATTTATTCATAGCTTCCGCTGTACATGATCGAGTGTCTCGATCGGTGCTGTGAATCAGATCTGACGATCCAATTATGATCGTATTAGGATACAGGTTTCTGTATATCCAGCATGTGGTATCGGAGCCAGGTTAAAGCGATTTTGCGATCTTGATTGCATAATTAATTAATAAGGAGTGGAATTGAATAAATATTGTATCTTTTATATGTTTTTATATATAAATGCGTGGTTGAATGCTTTGGTTGACAAGATGGATTGAGGTTGGTACTTGTTTAACGTTAGATCTATTGTAAACCCAAATTTTAGTATAGGAAATTATGTAATTTATTTTGTTGTAATTTAATTTCCTAGTAGCTAGAAAAATTATGGAAGCAGCGGCCGAGTTGTATTTAATTTATTTTAGTAGAAGATCAACAACCTGAAGCAATATTCTGCTGGCCAAGGCGCTGAATCACCAAAGAGAATAGCCGAGTTCGACTCCCTCCAGCCGATGCAATTTTTTTTATTACCTCCAGAAAAATCAATTTTCAAAGGGAGAAGTTGCAGTTGAAAGGAATTGAACCCATGACTTGCAGGAAGGAAGAACAAATACCGACCAACTCACCTGGAGCACTTTTGTTGAGAAAGCAGAGCGTAAAATTAATATCAAGTGGCAAGGCTGTACATTAAAGGCTAGTAATTTTTTGAACCTAGGGTTTATTTATTTAGTTTATAGATTAGATACGGGGTACCAACGGTCCATCTCAGTGGTTTATTTTTCGCATTTATATTCTTGTATGATTATTTATGTGATATAACCTCACATGCATCATGTTCATGAATTCCACTCCTAGCATATGCATACATGTAGAAAATTAATAGTGACATTAATTAGACATGTATGAACACGATAATTAATTTAGATTAAAAATAAATTAAATTAATTATAGGAAACAGAATTTTATCGGGATATAAAATTCACATGATAAAATAAAAAATTTTGGGTAAATTTGATTTTGGATCTAAAATTCTTTGAGAATTTTAATTATGTAGTGTCTACGTAAAAAGATTTTAATGATCGAGTAATTGAAAAATCGTGAAAAGATATGACACTAACTAGACGGTATTTGGAACCGATAAGTTGGTGATTGCTTTTCGTGATTTATTGTTTTCAAATTATTTGAAAAATTCTAAGATCCTAAATTCTTATCATGACAAAAATTAGGACTTTAAAATTCTTTTGTGAATTTTAGTTGTGTAGTGTCTACACAAGAGATTTCTAACAAAAAAATTGGAAAATCATTAGAAGTGTCACCAGCTAGACGGTATTTGGAACCGATAAACTAGTGGGAGCTTTAAATTTTATGATTTATTGTTTTTTGAATTATTAGAAAATTCATAAAGTCCTAATGTATTGGGATTATAAAATTCTTGGTGAATTTTAATTGTGTAGCGTCTACACAAGGAATTTTGATAAATCCAAAAAATTGGAAAATCGTGAATATAGTGACACTAGTTAGACGGTATTTGGAACCGATTAACTAGTGGGAGGATTAATATAAATATTCATGATTATTGTTTTTGGATTGTGAAGGAATTCTGAAAATCCTAATAAGACTACCTATTTTTCAAAATAACGAGTGGGAGCGGGAAAGGTGACAACCGACCACACGGCATTTACTGTTGACACAAGCACGTGAGAGAATGGTGACGCCTCGTGCCGCTTTGATTTCGGCCCTCTACGGATGGCCTTCACCGCTATCAAAATTCAAGGCTTGGTCTCCGAAAGGATAGGATTTTGAGTACTCGTCGGGTCACTGACCTACCCTACGGCGGCATACTCGGGGCGTACTTAAAAATCTGAAACAGTAGGTCACACTCACAAGGGTATTTTTGGAAATATCTTGGCTGAAAAAGAAAGGTAATCAACAGCTAAACGGAGATGTTTGATTCTCAATGGTTTAATTGTTGAGAGAGATTGTCTCAATTTAATCGTCACCTCTTTGACCTACCCTACAGCGGCACTGTAGGTGTGAGATTAAATCCTTGGAATGGTAGGATAAACTGCATGCATGACATCACGTTTATTATTCCTAAAATTATCATATGTTGTGGTGTATGATTTGATTTATATTCTGTCATTAATTATTTTACAACTACATATCATCTCAAGGTATCTAAACTGCTAAACATGATAAATTGACTGATGATGATTTCGTAAAAGTGGAAAAAGTAACAAGAACGTTGAACTTAATAATCAAGAATGCAAATTTATTCTTCGGACGAGAAAGTTCCTCTAGAGCCTTCAAACTTAAGTGACAAGAATATCACTGCTGTCACTTGTGTTGAACGAGAGACAAAACAAAATTAGTTCAAAGATGACGAGAATGATTTGGTATCAATCTCACTGAGACATCCCACAGTTCACGAGTAGTGGCTACTCAAATGAATTGCTAGTTAACGGCCATTTCCTTTAAAGAAAGCCGATAATGGGAAGGTAAATGTCTACAAGTGTAAGTCATCTAAACTAAATAAGTTAAAGGCTAAACCGAAACATTAATAAAAGAAAGCATAGGATAAGTATAGTGATTTCAGATTACAAACCTATGAATCCTTAGAAACTTTCTTAACCGAGTAATTTAACTCGGAAGCTAAAGTTCTTTTGTAAGAACAAGGTAGCTGGGCATTCATGATGAAGAGTAGACAACGGGCAGTTATTTCAGCTAAAATAGTGGGAGTGATATAAGGAAACAAATTTCGGATTTTAATCCTTGAATATTGCAGAAATTTAATTTTTGTTTTCAGATTTGTTGGAACGAATGGATTCACTTTCAAATCGATAATATAGTTGCCTTAAAGAAAGTGAATATGACATTTGTATATGATTCCGAGACTCGGACTTTTGTTTGATAAAGTCAAAACCACTAAGTAATGCTGAAAAGGTATATGTAACACATCATAAACTATTAAGACAAATGGTTTCCGTATTTAGATAAACGATTCTTCAGCATCTATTAATTAGTGCATATATCCTAAAGATAAGATCTGAAGACTGGCTAAGGGTGATTCCTATCTCCCAGTCTAAGAACACTATCTCAAAGGAAATGGAAAGGGTAATAGAGCTGAAGAAGTATCACAGCTTGTTCATATTGACCTTCGGGTTCTGATGAATGATACAAGCTAGTGGGAGCTTTTGAGTGGTAGACACTTTGTCTGACGACTACTCGAAATGCCAATCAGTTTATCAGAATATTTGGAGGAATCTCTGATATTACCAGAGAAGAAAGTATTTCATGCTTAGATATAGGCTATGGCATGGTTTTAGCGCTAATGCTTGGCCTACCTCCGAGTGAAATGATTTCACGGCAAGGATAAAACATGTTGTCTTGTATAGTTATTGATATGCTATATTACACTGCTTAACTCAATTAAGATATTAGTTGCAAAATAACGGTTTACATTATTATGTAATACCGCGAAGTCTACCTAGAAGATGCTTTTGAATTTGTGGATAAAGAGTGAAGTAATTTACTCCACTTCCGCAAATAGAGGCATTTAGCACTAGTGCTTGAGGGTAGGACTGGAGATTTTACGTACACATTCAGATGGTGACTATTCGTGAAATATCTTAATGAAATGAGTAAAGGTTGGTTAAGATCGGATAGTGACGGTTACACTGTTACATCCATTCCAAAAGGAATGTTTAAATAACAACCTTGGACCTTGAAGTAAATGTACTCAATGAGTTACTAGCTGATTTAATCAGACCACATCCAAAATTGGTTGTTTGGGGTTACACTGATAAATACTATTATACTATATCAGAATATCAATCCACTCAAATGCAGTGGGAGTATGGTTTAACCATTGACCCGCTGTGATTATGCAGACTTAACAGTCTGGTGGGGGTGATTGATAACCTATAGTCTTTTGGAAGGACTGTATAGGATTCTGATAAAAGGAGGTTGGTTTAAAGCCATAAACCTGTAAATGGAGTTTTGGTACTCCAGTTCTGTTCACAATCTTGTAGAACCACATGAGTGTCTCAGGCCCAGTGGGAGTAATTGGATCTACGTGTAGAAGAAACGAATGAATGAGAAAGTTTAACTTTCAGAGCAAAGCCAAGTGGTCTAGGGGTAATTCCCTGAGAAGTAGATAGTTTAAAAGGGGTGATGCCCTGAAAATTTCTCACCGCTCAGCCTTGCTTGACTCCCTGGAAAGTAGAAAGATTACCAGGGGTGATGCTCTGAAACTTTCTTGCCCAACAACGGAGCTTTATGGTGTGACCGTCTTATCCGGACCATTGATATTGGTTATATAAGTGGGGCATTTATATATGATGTAGTCGTATAGGACTGGACCGATTTAATCAGAGTTTATCATATGATTCCGTGATTGAGAAATCTTATTAAATCACAAGATGATCATATATGAATTAACCTTAATCCTGAAGTGATTACAGACTCCTGCTTGTTTCAGGATAGGGTTTGATGTGTTCGTTAATGATCGCTAAGAGGCGCGGTCCAAATCACTTTCACGTTGGCACTATTCTGGAATGAGTGAGAAGTGTGTGTCTCACAGATATGGAATCCATTCCTTCCTGTGGGAAGTAGAAAGACAATCCCCTTATTTGTTAATTCTAGAAACTGATCGATCCCGGGAGTTTGTATTGGTTATGAACTAATTGATCACTAGTGGGTTAATGGTAAATAAGGATAATATGTAATGAAGAAGGTTTACGGAAATAATCCCGCTTCGTTACGGATAGTCTATGGAGGGTTAGTATGTATGTAATGATTATATTAATGGACACTTTTCGACTCGACACGTCGTTTTGAGAATAAGTTATATCTATAATTGATAGAGTTCAGTTTCGGATTTATGGTGGCGTAATTCCGGAATTAATAAGTTGAGTAGAAATATTCATTCGATGAATATTTTATTCAATTTATCAGTAGCATCTACCAGTTATAGGTCCATGGTCCCCGGGTTGGCTCCTAACACGCGAGTGTTTTCTCGTTTTGTGGAACCTCGAAAATAAATAGTCGGTATATTTAATGAATATGCAATATTATTTATTTGGTAAATAATATGTAAAATAGAAAATACATTTTCTATTAAAAATAATGACAATTGTGGCGCCATATTTAGTGATAAATTAGGAAAAGAAATTTTCCTAGATTATGTCACATGTGTAATTAGTTAATTATTTATTTGTTAGGTAATTAATGGAAAAGAGATAAGAGATTGATTTTTTGGGAATTATCTCTTATCTTATGGCAAATATCTTTTCCTTATGGGAATAGGTAATTGTGGTGTGAAAATGATTACTCTCTCTTGACTAGTTATTTTCCTATATAAAGAGAGTTCCTCCCAACACAATAACACACAATAATCTGCGCCACTTTTCACCAAAATAGAAGAGAAAAATTAGTTTCTTGTCCTAGTCATTAAGAGAAGAAAAACCTAGGGTTTTTCTTGTGCATATTCGAGGAGGTTCTACAGCGAGGATCGACGTCCACCAGTCGTCGCTAGGAGATACAATCCGGAAGACTGCGGCTTCTCCTTTGGTCGACTATTTCTTCCTCTCCGTTTAGGTAAATCTCCAGCATTCTCATAGTTATATTAATTATTTATGTGGATCATATCGCAGTAAAATCGCATGCGAATTTATTCGTAGCTTCCGTTGTGCATGATCGAGTGTCTCGATCGGTCTTTGTGAATCAGATTTGTGATCCAATTATGGATCGGATCCGGATTCGGTTTTTCAGATAGCCAAAGCAGTAGCATGGTAAACTTGCATCGTAACGCGTCTTTAGATAAGGAGGAGGTGATGGTACCGAGATTCATATTACCTTGTTGCACCCAAGCATCATAGGCGGATTAGTTACGGTAGCTCCTTGTCGCCAACCATGGTGGCCGCCGGTGCCGATTCACGTAAATAGAGTAAGATTTGTGCTCGCCAAAGATGATAATTCGACGATTGAGTTTGATTATGTGAATTTGAGAGGATGGGTGAAAGGGAGGGAGAGGAGTTTTGGCCGGAGAAAAGAAGTGTTGGCCGAAGTTGCAGAGGAGTCGTCGTCGGCAATTGCGCCGACTTAGGTTTTTTTTTATAGATTTAGGGTTTAGTCGAAGAAGGAGAGGGAATGGAGAGATGAGCGGATGAGATCAACACATAGCTCTGATACCATATTTTAGGTGAAAAATAATTGTTTTCATTGAATATTTTAACCGAGTACAACGTTCTTATATAATGTTCTATGACTTAGGGAAAAAGTAAACGATAATGACAAAATAAATAATACAATTATTTATCTTCAATAATATCCTCAATATCAAAAGCTATAATAATCATGTGGTATGTGGAAGAAAAATAATCGATAAACGTGGTGCCGCATCCCGCATGGTGCCGATAGAACCTCTAAGAGCACTTACATCAGATACTCTAAGAGAATACTCTATTTTACAGTTTGAAATACATATTTTTTTTTAGTTTACAGAATCTCTATCTAAGGTGAAATGCATCAGATTCCATATTTTACATAATAACTTAGAGATAAAAGAAAATTTACAGAATCTGGATAAATGCTGTAGATGTAAAAGAAATTTTACAGAATATGTAGTTTACAGTAAAATGTAGAGTATCTGCCGCAGCGCAACTTTTCCAAAATATGAATGTTAAAATCTCTACAATGCAAATTTTCACGGATTTACAGTATCTACTGCAAGTGCTCTAAAACCATCAGCGGCGTTTATAAGCATGCTTTTAAGAGCTTTGCCAAAAGGCCACTCGAAGCATATTTTATCAAATTTGTCTTTGTAAGTTTCACAAGTGTATTTTGATTGTTTTCTCCCAGACATTACGGGATAATACCATTTTGTCCCACGTGGTTTCATAGCTTGATAAACTTACAACAACAACAAAAAAAAAAAAAAAAAAAAACACTGCCGTGTTCCTGCGATTTTACAGTAATCCACAACATATTTTTGTGATTTCTAGATAAATTTTACAAGCATGTGATTGTCAAATCTGAAAATTAGTCTCGCTATAACAGTGAGTAGTGACTCAATACAACAGATACAGATATAAAAGTTGTGTTGTATAACTTCCATAACAACCAAACATCATCAACTACAGCTAAGCTACGAATATACGGATCTTAGGATCGGCTCGTTCGCTCTGTAAAATGAGCTACGGGACCAAACAACTCACCGATACAACATCAGATTACAATGTACATCTACAACAGTTAGATTGTAGCAAAGGACAGATTTATCTGATCTCCTCAGTCAAAGCTGTAGGATTTGCATTTTCAGTTGGAATGCTAGAAGTTCTTGATTTGATATAAGAACGGGCGACGTCCAACATAACCTCCACCTCTTTATTATACTGTATAACAAGACGAAAGGCACGGTTTTAGTACGATATTGACAGTGAAATGTGATAAAATTTAACTTCCCCAACACTGACAATGAAAAACATTATATATTTTTGATAAAAATTGCTCCACGTACCTCTGCGACAGCACCAGCTTTGATTTTTGATTGCATTATACACCATTTCTTGAAATGAGCCCCTACGTGAATACGATGAAAAAGGTAGATAAATATATAGTGAGCCTTTCCAAAACAACAAACTTGGAATCAGAGAAGTTTACTGGCTCAGGACTTACCAACTTTTATATCTAAAAAGCACGAGGATTCGGAGTTGGTCTCCAATGACCATCTACAATGAACCTGAAGCCCAGATTAAAAATAAAAAAAAAAATTAACAAATAAAAGAATAAAACAAAACCAAAAGGCCATACTGTCAAATCCTTCAAAGTTGATGTAGAAAATGTTCATAAAAAAGAAAGAAAGGACATAACACACCAGCAAAAATAAAAATAAACAACAAAGGAATAATTACAATTAATTGTTTCTCAGTTAATAATCATGATTGCAATTTTATTCATAGATTTGATATTATAATTAACACTGATATCCTTGCTAAAACCTCAGAAACTAAATACTTAAATTAAAAGGAAAATTATAAATAAGAAGATAAATAATGGAAACATAGATGCCATGTACCAACAAAACAATGACTCTAGCAGAGGCAGAACGATAACTTTGACAAGTTCAACATCTTTTCAGAGCATGGATACCTCGAAACTCAACAACCACCAATTTATATGGATGGCCCAAAACGGGAAAAAAAATAATCCAAAAGGCTGTTAAGGCCTCCGTTGAATCAAAACATACCGATTCATCAATTGATTCAATTTACATTCCCTAAAGCACTCATAAAATGTGCGCCAAAATAGAATAGAGTATCCACTTTTTCTTTATTTTGTGAAAATTTGGATGCTAACTAAAATGTTCTCCTAACACCAAAACGGTGAGTTCTTTATGTGACGACCAGAAATGCATACAACATTGATGGTCAATGGGTCAAAGTGATGGGCACTGAAAGATGGTATGAACAAAAGGCATGAGTTGTGGAAATGAGATTGCCAAATTGGATGAAGAAATATACTAGGAGGTAGTATAAAACAACAATCAATGTAATATATATATATATATATATATATATATATATATATATATATATATAGAGAGAGAGAGAGAGAGAGAGATGTGGTGATTCTTGTATCTGGAAAATTCAGGGGACACACAATTAATACGTTTTATCAATGAGAAGGTGGAATACCAAAATAGGATCCATGTACTTGGAACAAAGATCTAAGGTTGTTTAGGTCATTTGAAAATTTGGGAAAATTAAATCATATGCAGAAGTGTGTGCCCGGTGAAAAGAGCATGAGCAAACAACGGGCACACAAAAGCTAATAAGACGCTCAAACCCTTCAGCAACATAAATAGGTAAAAGTGTAGCTAGAAATGTTTGATGACATGACCTCTTGCTCAGATGCCATGTTGAAATAACATATTTTAAAAGTTTAAGCCGTCACAAAGAAAAGTAATCCTTATAATTAGCCTGATCATTTATGTTTCTAGGCTAAGTTAAGTTTTAGTCTGTTTTTACTGTTCATAACCGTTGCACCCTTTGCAACTAAAAAAGGGTAAACCCTACCCCCGAGGGTCCCCACACCCCCGGTACACCCTTTGCAACTAGCAATTATAGCCGTTGGCAAGGTTTGTATAGCCTTTGGAATTACTTATCTATTCCAATAAGTTGAATGAACAAAAATCTCTCTTCTTCTTCCTAAAAATCTACAGGAGTACAAAAGTTATAGGAGTCCTATATGTAATGTATAGGACCAACATAATCAACAAATCATCAAAGATTTACACCTATCTAAAATATACGAATCCTTGAAGTCAGGGCAGTAAAGACAGAATATCTACAGCTAATATGCAACATAATGACTACACCAGATGACCAGATATAGCCAAATATTGTCTAATAACAGCTAAATATAGTAAAAAAATCAGCGAAATAATTACAATCTTTCAACAAATGCACTTACCTCAAAACATGATCCAAAAGGAACATCATGCGCCTGTTGAACTGTCTCAAAGACCTAGTGAAAGAAACATAAAGCAAGGAAAAAAATACTTAATTAAGAGAAGATAAAAGACTATTGGCCTATTTATTCAAAGGAAAAAAAAAACATATATGTAAACACATTAAAAGCTAAAATCAGTCATCTATACCAGCTTTTTCTTGTCGGACGAAAGCACTGCATGTTGATATTCAGTCATTGCTGTATCAGGAGGGCACATTGGACTGTTACACAAGGTTCTAAATTTGATTTCTCTAACTTGACCATCATACTCATCAGCCACATGCCATTGACCTATCTAGATCATCAAAAAGAAGCCTTGTCATTGAAAAACATGTAATAAAAAAAATTGGGTGCATATGAAGTCATTGACACGTTGATCTCTTGTTAAGAATTTACAACAGTGCATGCTAACAATCAACCAGAGGGAAATTTCTGCCCCATGAATCAGATGAAGCTACCAAAATAGCCACACAAAAAAAATATTGAAAATTTTCAGGATTTTCCATTTAGGCTCTCTACATCTATAAGTGATAACTTGTTAGAATAATAGAATGTAAATGTATATAAACTGCACTTCTTCCAAACAGGCTAAACTTTTGCCACCAGGAAAGAAGGCTGTTAGCTACAAGTGGATATTCAATTACATAGAGGAACTAGTACTGTTGCTCTAGGTGTTTGTGAAGGACTGTGGATCAAAAGGGTTATGAAAGTTCTGAAGATTCTGCTACCTAATTCAATCGGAATCTACTATGATGATGTTTCTGCTCTAAAAATGGCTGAAAATCCTATTAACCATGATAAAACCAAGCATGTGGACATTGACAGGCATTTCATTGAAGAAATGAATGACAAGGAAATCTCCTTAGACTATGTCCCTGCCAAATTCAAGTTGCTGATATCCTGACAAAGTCCATGTCACCAAATGTGTTTCAAGACGTATACCACAAGCTTGGTGGTATCAAAATCTACACCAAGCTTGAGGGGGGAGGGGGTTGTAGGAGAATAAGTTTTTTATTAATTGGAATTTATTTATTCTTTTGTATACAGCTGTATACTTGGCTATTCAAGTTGTTTACAGCTTGTAGTTGGCGCTGTCTTAAGAAAGTTTAGTGAGGTGAGGCTTTTGTTGTATTAGCTGCTTTAGTTAAAGG